>CM038674.1:107300936-107900936 GCA_021605145.1 Aegilops bicornis
GGGGCGTTCCGGTCTCTCTGAGTCGGGGTGCCACAGAGCTTGGTATTAGAGCAGGTCTGGTTGTAGGATGCCCTAGTCAGCACGAGTGGTAGAAATCGGTAGTATAGAGTCTGGCTTGTTTATTGCATTTGGTTGCTCCATTTGTTTGTTGCATAGCATGCATATAGCCTTAGTCTTTGTTGCTAACGATTTATCTTGTGAGTGTAGCTGGCATCGGTTCGGATTCACTACAACTCAGCCCCTGCATTTCTCCAGTTTTCTTTTCTTGCCTGTTCTTTGGTGTTTGGTGTCATTCTATCCCAGCAGAGTGATGCCAAGTGATCCCGACAATGTTTGAGAAAATGCCATGTCCTAAAGATATCAAAGGTATTTGTAGTTTCCTTGGTCATGCTAGTTTCTATAGGAGGTTTACTAAAGACTTCTCTAAAATTTCTAGGCCTCTTACAAATCTTGTACAAAAGGATGTTCCATTTGTTTTCCATGATGATTGTGTAGAAGCCTTTGAAACACGTAAGAAAGCCTTGATTTCTGCACCTATTGTTCAACCACCTGATTGGAACTTGCCTTTTGAAATTATGTGTGATGCTAGTGATTATGTTGTTGGTGTTGTTCTAGGACAAAGAGTTGATAAGAAACTAAATGTTATCCATTATGCTAGTAAAACTCTAGACAACGCTCAACGAAATTATGCTACTACTGAAAAAGAATTTGTAGCAGTGGTGTTTGCTTGTGATAAATTTAGATCTTATATTGTAGATTCAAAAGTAATAGTTCACACTGATCATGCTGCAATAAAGTATCTTATGGAAAAGAAAGATGCCAAACCTAGGCTTATTCGATGGGTTCTCTTGCTACAAGAATTTGATTTGCATATCACTGATAGAAAAGGAGCAGAGAACCCCGTGGCTGATAACTTGTCTAGGTTGGAGAATGTTCTTGATGGCCCACTACCTATTGATGATAGTTTTCCTGATGAGCAATTAGCTGCAATAAATGTTTCTCATAACACTCCTTGGTATGCTGACTATGCTAATTACATCGTTGCTAATTAAATACGTTCCGCCTAGTTTCACATACCAACAAAAGAAAAAGTTCTTCTATGATTAAAGAAACTACTTTTGGGATGACCCACATCTTTATAAAGAAGGAGTAGATGGTATTATTAGATGATGTGTACCTGAGCATGAACAGGGACAAATCCTACGGAAATGTCACTCTGAAGCTTATGGAGGACATCATGCGGGTGACAGAACTGCTCACAAGGTATTGCAATCTGGTTTTTATTGGCCTACTCTCATCAAGGATGCTGGTAAGTTCGTCTTATCTTGTGATGAATGTCAAAGAATAGATAATATTGGTAAGCGTCAAGAAATGCCTATGAACTATTCACTTGCTGTTGAACCATTTGATGTTCGGGGATTTGATTACATGGGACCTTTTCCTTCCTCTAGTGGGTATACTCATATTTTGGTTACTATTGATTATGTTACTAAGTGGGTAGAAGCTATTCCAACTAGTAGTGCTGATCACAACACCTCTATTAAAATGGTTAAAGAAGTTATTTCCCAAGGTTTGGAGTCCCTGGATATTTAATGACTAATGGTGGTTCACACTTTATTCATGGTGTTTTCTGTAAAATGCTTGCCAAGTATGATATAACCATAGAATTGCATCACCCTATCATCCTCAGCCTGGTGGTCAAGTTGAACTTAGCAATAGAGAAATAAAATTAATTTTACAAAAGATAGTCAATAGGTCCCGGAAGAATTGGTCTAAGAAATTAGATGATGCACTTTGGGCTTGTAGGACAACTTATAAAAATCCTATGGGTACGTCTCCTTATAAAACGGTTTATGGAAAAGCTTGTCATTTGCCTCTTGAACTAGAACATAAAGCTTATTGGGCAATTAAAGAACTCAAATATGATTTCAAACTTACTAGTGAAAAGAGGTTATTTGATATTAGCTCAAGATGAATGGAGAACCCAAGATTATGAAAATGCCAAGTTATTTAAAGAAAAAGTTAAAAGATGCCATGATAAAAGAATCCAAAAGCGTGAGTTCAAAGTTGGAGAATATGTTCTTTTGTACAACTCTTGTTTCAAATTCTTTGCAGGAAAACTCCTTTCCAAATGGGAAGGACCCTATGTTATCGAGGAGGTTTATCGGTCTAGAGCTATCAAAATAAATAATGCCGAAGGTATTAACCCAAAGGTTGATAATGGGGAACGAATAAAACATTATATCTCAGGTACGCCCATTAATGTTGAAAGCAATATTATCCAAAGTATGACACCGGAAGAACACATAAAGGAAACCTTCCGGAACACTCCAGAATCGTGAAAAATCTTCAAAAACATTTTCTGTCTATTTTGGAATATAACAAAAAATAGGAAAATAATAAACAACCAGGAAGGCACCCCTGGTGGGCACAAGACACGCCCTGGTGGGTTGTGCCCACCTCGGGTACCTTCCGGACTCTGTTTTTCTCCTGTTTGCTTGTTTCCCAAGATAAAAAAATCTATATATACCCCCCGAACCTATTGACCTCCGTATCGTGGGGAAATCTTGTGTTTTCTTTTCCTTGTTGTTTTCTGACAGATCCCATCTACCATGGCCGCTTCACGCTCCTCCAAGGACAAGTTCTTCGAGAACGTCATCAACCCATATTTGCGGGAGGTGATGCAGCACCCTCAGGCTATCTACCAGATGCATGAGGGGGTGCTTCACATCCGCGATGTGCAAGGTCCCAAGGGGATAGGAATCATGGAGGCCAGGCTTGAAGCAATGGAGCAGGAGGTCTTCCGGTGCAAGGGGATGGTGGAACATTGATAACCCACACGTATAGGGGATCGCAACAGTTTTCGAGGGTAGAGTATTAAACCCAAATTTATAGATTCAACACAAGGGGAGCCAAAGAATATTTGAAGGTATTAGCAGCTGAGTTGTCAATTCAACCACACCTGGAGATTAATTATCTACAGCAAAGTGATCAGTAGCAAAGTAATATGATAGTTTTGATAATAGTGACAATAGTAATAGTAACGGTAACAGTAATAGTAGTAGTAACTTAGGAGTAACAATATAAGATAAATTCGTAGGCATTGGATTGGTAACTTGTTGGATGATATTCATCATGAGACAGTTATAACCTAGGGCGATACGGCACTAGCTCCAGTTCATCAATATAATGTAGGCATGTATTCCGTAAATAGTCATACGTGCTTATGGAAAGAACTTGCATGACATCTTTTGTCCTACCCTCCCGCGGCAGCGGGGTCCTATTGGAAACTAAGGGATATTAGGCCTCCTTTTAATAGAGAACAGGAACAAAGCATTAACACACGATGAATACATGAACTCCTAAAACTACGATCGTCACCGAGAGTGGTCCCGACTATTGTCACTCCGGGGTTGCCGGATGATAACACGTAGTAGGTGACTATAACTTGCAAGATCGGATCTAGAACATGGATATAATGGTGATAACATAAATGGTTCAGATCTGAATTCATGGCACCCGAGCACAAAGTGACAAGCATTAAGCATGGCAAAGTCATAGCAACATCAATCTTAGAACATAGTGGATACTAGGGATCAGGCCCTAACAATACTAACTCGATTACATGATGAATCTCATCCAACTCCTCACCGACCAGCGAGCCTACAAAGGAATTACTCACTCCCAGTGGGGAGCATCATGGAATTGGCGATGGAGAAGGGTTGGTGATGATGAAGAACGAAGATCCCCCTCTCCGGAGCCCCAAACGGACTCCAGATCTGGCCTCCCGATGAAGAATAGGAGGTGACGGCGGCTCCGTCTCATGGATCGCGATAATTCTTTCTCCCTGATTTTTTCTGGAAAAATATGATTTTATAGCGTCTGTTTCAGGGTCTGCGGGGACACCAGGTGGGGACAACCCACCTGGGCGCGCCAGGAGGGGGGCGCGCCTTGGTGGGTTGTGTCCTGATACGTCTCCAACGTATCTAAATTTTTTGATTGTTCCATGTTGTTTAATTATCAATCTTGGATGTTTTATAATCATTTTACATCGCAGGAAATCAATATCAAACGGAGTCCAAATGCCACGAAACTCCACGATGATTTTTTATGGGCCAGAAGGAAGGCAATGAGCCCTGGTTGCACAGGGGTGCCCGAGGGGCACAACCCACCGAGCGCGCCAGAGGCCAGCGCTCCCCTGGGTTGTGCCCACCTCGGGTGCCCCCCAGACCACCTCTTTGCTCTATAAATACCCCAATATTACCAGAACCCTAGATGAGTCGACGAAATATTCATCCAGCTGCCGCAGAGTCCAGAACCACCAGATCCAATCTAGACACCATCACGGAGGGTTTCACCACTTCCATTGGTGCCTCTCTGATGATGTGTGAGTAGTTCTTTGTAGACCTTCGGGTCCGTAGTTAGTAGCTAGATGGCTTTCTCTCTCGCGCTGAATTCTCAATACAATGGTCGCTTGGAGATCCATATGATGTAACTCTTTTGCGGTGTGGTTGTTGGGATCTGATGAACTTTGAGTTTATGATCAGTTATATCTTTTTATATCCATGAAAGTTATTTGAGTTTCTTTGATCTCTTATATGCATGATCTCTTATAGCCTCGTATTTCTTCTCCGATATTTGGGTTTTGTTTGGCCAACTTGATCTATTTATCTTGCAATGGGAAGAGGTGCCCGGTAGTGGGTTCGATCTTACGGTGCTTGATCCCGGTGACAGAAGGGGAACCGACACATATGTATAGTTGCTACTAAGGATAAAAACACGAGATCTATATCTACTCCCATATAGATAAACAGATCTTGTCTACATCATGTCATCGTTCTTATTGCATTACTCCGTTTTTCCACGAACTTAATACACTAGATGCATGCTGGATAGCGGTCGATGTGTGGAGTAATAGTAGTAGATGTAGGCAGGAGTCGGTCTACTAATCTTGGACATGATGCCTATGTAATGATCATTGCCTGGATATCGTCATGATTATTTGAAGTTCTATCAATTGCCCAACAGTAATTTGTTTACCCACCGTTTGCTATTTTTCTCGAGAGAAGCCACTAGTGAAACCTACGGCCTCGGGTCTTATTTCTTATATATTTGCCTTCCGATCTACTTTTCCTTTGTGTTTTTATTCAGATCTATTAAACTAAAAACAAAAAATATCTTTATGCACTTTTATTTATTTGCGATCTTTTATTTCAATCTATTAAAATTTACCTCACGTCCATTTGCCTATCTTGAGGCGCCGTACCCCGGAAGGGATTGACAACCCCTTTAACACGCCGGGTTGCAAGGTATTGTTATTTGTGTGGAGGTGATGCTTACGTTGTGATTGCTTGGTTCTCCTACTGGTTCGATACCTTGGTTTCATAACTGAGGGAAATACCTACCGTTGTTGTACTACATCATCCTCTCCTCTTGAAGGAAATACCGACGTAGTTCAAGTGATCATCAGGGAGAAATAATTATCATGATCCATGAGACGGAGCCACCGTCACCTCCTGTTCTTCATCGGGAGGCCAGATCCGGAGTCCGTTTGGGGCTTCGTAGAGGGGGATCTTCGTTCTTGATCATCACCAACCCTTCTCCATCGCCAATTCCATGATGCTCCCCACCAGGACTGAGTAATTCCTTTTATCTCCAGGTGAAGAGATAAGTGAAAGGCATAACACTAACACCAGCTCCTAAATCACACAAAGCAGTTTTCACATAATTCTTTTTAATGTAGAAAGGTATAGTTAGTATTCCCAGATCTCCGAGTTTTTTAGGTACTCCATCTTTAAAAGTATAATTAGCAAGCATAGTGGAGATTTCAGCTTCCGGATCCTCTTATTGGTGATGATGTCTTTCATGTACTTTGCATAAGGAGGCATTTTCAAGATATCAGTCAAGCAAGTACGCAAAAAGTCTGGCCTCAGCATTTCAGAAAAGCGTTCAAATTCTTCATCATTTTTCTTTTTAGTTGGCTTAGGTGGAAAAGGAATAGGTTTTTGAACCCATGGTTCTCTTTCTTTAGCGTGTTTTCTAGCCACAAAGTCACTTTTATCATACCTTTTATTCTTAGGTTGTGGGTTATCAAGATCAACAGGTGGTTCTATCTCAACATCATTGTCTGGTTCTTTATTATTTGTTTGAGTGTCTTCATGAACCTCATCAGTATCTTTTTCATTATCAGAAGGTGAGTGTTCATTACCGTGACGAAGTTTCAAAGATCGAGATGTAAGTTTCATTATCATTATCAGGAGGTTTTTCTATTTCAGGTTTACTAGAAGCATGCAAAGTCCTATCATTTTTCTTCTTCTTTTTCTTTCTAGAAGGACTAGGTGCATCAGTGTTAACTCTTTGTGAATATTGTTCTATTATTTTTGGGTGTTCTTCAGGATAAAGTGGTTCCTGAGTCATTTTAACTCCTCTAGTTGCAACTCTAACAGCAAAGTCATGTTTATTATTATTCATTTCTTCAAGCAACTCTCTTTGAGATTTAGCAACTTGTTCAAACCGAGTTTGAACCATAGAAGCATGCTTTCCAACACCTCTAGCATCATTTGAGATTCTAAATAACAAGTCACTCAAGCAAGCAATCATATCAGAATTGTATTTCAATTGTTTC
Organism: Aegilops bicornis; assembly: GCA_021605145.1. Classification (NCBI taxonomy): domain Eukaryota; kingdom Viridiplantae; phylum Streptophyta; class Magnoliopsida; order Poales; family Poaceae; genus Aegilops; species Aegilops bicornis. The sequence continues at coordinate 107,307,562 of CM038674.1, forward strand.
ATAACATTTGCATTGAAGTGATCTTGTTTTCTAATGTAGTTTTCAAACTCATAAAGACATTGGCTAGGGTGCATATTGTGAGGATTGTCATTATCATTGAACTTCATTAAAGAATTTAACTCTACTACCTTAGGCAGTGGTGGTGTATTAAGCCCACGTATTTCTTCAATAGGAGGTAAATTTTTTACATCCTCAGCTATAATACCTTTTTTCTTCATAGATTTCTTTGCCTCTTGCATATCTTTAGGACTGAGATATAATATACCCCTCTTCTTTGGAGTGGGTTTAGCCGGTGGTTCAGGGAGAGTCCAATCATCATAATTTTTCAATATGTTATTCAATAATTCTTCAGCTTGCCCAACAGCTCGTTCCCTGAAAACACAACCAACACAACTATCTAGGAAGTCCCTAGAAGCATCGGTTAGTCCATTATAGAAGATATCAAGTATTTCATTTTTCTCAAGAGGATGATCAGGCAAAGCATTAAGTAATTGGCAAAGCCTCCCCCAAGCTTGTGCGAGACTCTCTTCTTTAATTTGCACAAAGTTAAATATTTCCTATAAGGCAGCTTGTTTCTTATGAGCAGGGAAATATTTTTCAGAGAAGTAATAAATCATATCCTAGGGACTACGCACACAACCAGGAGCAAGGGTATTGTACCAAGCTTTAGCATCACCCTTTAATGGGAACGGAAATAATTTGAGAATAAAGTAATAGCGAGTCTTCTCATCATGAGTAAAAAGGGTGGCCATGTCATTCAACTTAGTAAGATGTGCCACAACAGTTTCCGTTTCATAACCATTGAAAGGATCAGATTCAACCAAAGCAATTAACTTGGGTCGACAGAGAATTCATAATCCTTATCATGAATAACGATCGGTGAAGTAGCAAACTTAGGATCATATTTCATTCTAGCATTCAGAGATTTTTCTTTATACTTGCATAATAATTTCTCTAGATCATCTCTACCCCTACAAGCAAGAATATCTCTAGTTGTCTCCTCATTCGTAACATAACCCGGTACCTTAGGCAATTCATATCTAGGAAGGCTAGTTCTAGCAGGTGTTTCAGGAGTTTCAGTTTCAAGCTCATCATCAGATTCAACAACATCATGTTGTATTACTCTAGAAATGTGTTCATCAAGAAAGTCACCAAGTGGCACATCATCATTATCAAGCAAGGTACTAGCATCATCATAAGCATTATCCATAGTAGAAGTAGCATCATTAATAGCTTGCAACATATCAGAATTGATAACATGTGGTGGTGTTGCAAGTTTACTTATAACAGAAGGTGAATCTAAAGCAGAACTGGATGGCACTTCCTTACCTCCCCTCGTCTTTGAGGGAAAATCTTAGTCTTAGCATCCTTCAGATTCTTCATAGTGATAAATTGATAATAATCCCAAGTGACTCAACAAATATTGCTATGCTCCCTGGCAACGGCGCCAGAAAAAGGTCTTGATAACCCACAGGTATAGGGGATCGCAACAGTTTTCGAGGGTAGAGTATTCAACCCAAATTTATAGATTCAACACAAGGGGAGCCAAAGAATATTTGAAGGTATTAGCAGCTGAGTTGTCAATTCAACCACACCTGGAGATTAATTATCTGCAGCAAAGTGATCAGTAGCAAAGTAATATGATAGTTTTGATATTAGCGATAGCGATAATAGTAACGGTAACTGTAATATCAGTAGTAACTTAGCAAGTACAATATAAGATAAATTCGTAGGCATTGGATCGGTGACTTGTTGGATGATATTCATCATGAGACAGTTATAACCTAGGGCGTCTGACACTAGTCCAGTTCATCAATATAATGTAGGCATGTATTCCATAAATAGTCATACGTGCTTATGGAAAGAACTTGCATGACATCTTTTGTCCTACCCTCCCGTGGTAGCGGGGTCCTAATGGAAACTAAGGGATATTATGGCCTTCTTTCAGTAGAGAACCGGAACAAAGCATTAACACACGGTGAATACATGAACTCCTCAAACTACGATCATCACCGGGAGTGGTCCCCACTATTGACACTCCGGGGTTGCCGAATCATAACACGTAGTAGGTGACTACTATAACTTACAAGATCGGATCTAGAACATGGATATAATGGTGATAACATAAACGGTTCAGATCTGAATTCATGGCACCCGGGCCTAAAGTGACAAGCATTAAGCATGGCAAAGTCATAGCAACATCAATCTTATAACATAGTGGATACTAGGGATCAGGCCTTAACAAAACTAACTCGATTACATGATGAATGTTATCCAACTCCTCACCGACCAGCGAGCCTATGAAAGAATTACTCACTCCTGATGGGGAGCATCATGGAATTGGCGATAGAGAAGGGTTGGTGATGATGAAGAACGAAGATCCCCCTCTCCGGATCCTCAAACGGACTCCAGATCTGGCCTCCCGATGAAGAACAGGAGGTGACGGCGGCTCCTCCTCGTGGATCGCGATAATTCTTTCTCCCTGGGTTTTTTTGGGAAAAAGGGATTTTATAGCGTCTGTTTCAGGGTCTGCGGGGCCACCGGGTGGGGACAACCCACCTGGGCGCGCCAAGAGGGGGCGCCCTGGTGGGTTGTGCCCACCCAGGTGCCCCCCTCTGGTGGATCTTGGCTCCAGAAATCCTTATTTATTGTATAAAAAGTCCTCGCAAAGTTTCATTCCATTCTGAGAACTTTTATTTCTACACAAAAACAAAATAATGGTAGTTCTGCTGAAAATGGCGTCAGTCCGGGGCTAGTTTCATTCAAATCATGCAAATTAGAGTCCAAAACCAGAGGAAAAACGTTAGGAAAAGTAGATACGTTGGAAACGTATCAAACGTGGACTCAATGCCAATCACCTCATGATCGCGGACTATACCCGTGATCTCAAGGTGGATGGCAAGTCCATGAAGGACATCGTCTTCACCTTCAACGAGCAAATCAACTTCCTCCAAAGCCAGATCTATGATCGCCGAAACCAAGTCTTTGAATATGAGGCGAGGTTTAAAGGTATGAGTTTGGCTGCTAGTTGCAGGACCCGTGAGACTCACTCCTCCTCTTATAATGGTGAGCCTCTGCCATGGAAACCCGAGGACAACATCGCTACTACTTCATCACCACCACCTCCTTCTTCATCACCAAAAGGAAATTGAGTATCGGGTATGGGCACTCCCCCTGGCTTTCACCAAGCTTGGGGGAGGTGCCCCAGTATCGTATCACCTCCACTATCTTCTGCCTTTATTTATCTTAGTTCGATCCATAGTTATCTTTTGCTTTAGATGAATAAAAGTTTAGTTCGATCCTTTCTTTTCGAGAGTTTGCTTAGTGATCTATCTTTGTAATCATGTGCGAGATATATAATAAAGTTTAGTTTGAGTTTTGCTTTCTTTACTTTCATGTTCAATAAAAAGAAAGGAAATAAATGAAAAAGATCATACGCTAATCTTATGGTCAGTAATGACATCACATAAGGAAAAGTATAAGTAGAAAATTTTATTGTAGATTGACAAACATAGCATTGGTCAATGATGCAATTCATGAAAGAATTAATAAGGGAAGAGAAGATTCACATGCAAATATAGTATCTTGGAAATCTTTTGTGATTGTGAGCCCCCATCAAAATATTATATGCCAAAATTGTTGATGTTGGACAAGGAAGACAACGTAATGATTTCTGTTTGATCATATTCACATAGAAGTTATATTGTCATAGATCCTTCAACATGTGGTGCTTGCCCCCCATCTTTGCTAGCCAAAAATTCCGCACCAAGTAGAGATACTACTTGTGCATCCAGAAACCCTTAAACCCAAATCTTATTTTCAAGAGTCACCATACCTACCTAAGGATTGAGTAAGATCGTTCAAGTAATTTGTCATCGGTGCAATAAGGCAATAAAAATTGCTTCAAAAAGTGTGAGATCATTTAGTGTAAGAGAAAATTGAGCGTTGTACGAACTTGTGATGGAAAAGAATAAAAGCGACAAACTGCATAATAAAGGTTGCCATCACAAGGGGCAATATAACGTGACGTTCTTTTGCACTAAGGGATTGAGCATACAAACAAAAGTGCCAACCTCTGCTTCGCTCTGCGAAGGGCCTATCTTTTACTTTTATATATTTACTTTTATGCAAGAGTCAAAGTTTTTCTCTCTATTCCTTTTTTATTTTCTCTTTTGGCAAGCATCATGTGGCGAGGAAAGATCTAGGCACATATATCCAGTTGGATATGGGTAGCATGAGTTATTATTGTTGACATCACCCTCGAGGTGAGTATGTTGGGAGGCGAAACTATAAGCCCCTATCTTTCTATGTGTCTGGTTGAAACGTTTTGCTCATGTGTATGCGGCGAGTGTTAGCAATTGATACGTCTCCAACGTATCTATAATTTTTGATTTCTCCATGCTATATTATCTACTGTTTTGGACCATATTGGGCTTTATTTTCCACTTTTATATTACTTTGGGACTAACCTATTAACCGGAGGCCCATCCCAGATTTGCTGTTTTTTTTTGCCTATTTCAGTGTTTCAAAGAAACGGAATATCAAACGGATTCCAAACGGAATGAAACCTTCGGGAACGTGATATTCTCATCAGATATGATTCAGGAGACTTGGACCCTCGGTCAAGAAAGGAGGGAGGCGGCCATGAAGGTGGAGGCCCCCCCCTAGGGCGCGCCCCCTGCCTCATGGGTCCCCCGAAGCTCCACCGACATACTCCTTCCCCTATATATACCTACGTACCCCCAACAGATCAGATACGGAGCCAAAAACCTAATTCCACCGCCGCAACTTTCTGTATCCACGGGATCCCATCTTGGGGCCTGTTCCGGAGCTCCGCCGGAAGGGGAATCCACCACGGAGGGCTTCTACATCATCATCATAGCCTCTCCGATGAAGTGTGAGTAGTTTACTTCAGACCTTCAGGTCCATAGTTAGTAGCTAGATGGCTTCTTCTCTCTTTTTGGATCTCAATAAAATGTTCTCCCCCTCTCTCGTGGAGATCTATTCGATGTAATCTTCTTTTTGCGGTGTGTTTGTTGAGAACGATGAATTGTGGGTTTATGATCAAGATTATCTATGAGCAATATTTGAATCTTCTCTGAATTCTTTTATGTATGATTAGTTATCTTTGCAAGTCTCTTCGAATTATCGGTTTGGTTTGGCCAACTAGATTGGTAGTTCTTGCAATGAGAGAAGTGCTTAGCTCTGGGTTCAATCTTGCGGTGTCCTTTCCCAGTGACAGTAGGGGCAGCAAGGCACGTATGTATTGTTGCCATCGAGGATAACAAGATGGGGTTTTTTATCATATTGCATGAATTTATCCCTCTACATCATGTCATCTTGCTTAAGGCGTTAATCTGTTTTCATTAACTTAATACTCTAGATGCATGCTGGATAGCGGTCGATGAGTGGAGTAATAGTAGTAGATGCAGGCAGGAGTCGGTCTACTTGTCTCGGACGTGATGCATATATACATGATCATACACTACAAAAAAAAGACACATCCGTGACATTTTGGGCCGAACGAATTTTTTTCCTGTCATACATATGACACTTCTATGACGATAATTGTGACAAAAAACGGTATCATCATAGATGTGGTGGGCTCCTACTTCTATGACAAAAAATCATGACAGAAAATGGGCTTTTCGTCCTGGGCGGGCCGGAGACGCAGCTGCATGACATTCTTTGGGCCGTCTATGACGGAAAAAACCATGGTAGAAGCGAGGGGGGGGGGGGAATTCGGGGAGTTCCCGGTTACGGTGGGAGGTCGGGGGCCGAGCGATGCGCGTTTATCTCGTACACATTCGCTGCAGGTGCGGCGTTGGCTCTAATCGAACCCGGCGAGGCGTTGGACTCTAACTGAACCCGGCGATTGCACCGCGAACTCTACGTTCTTGAACTCGAAGCGATCGATCGATGGCTGTTAATCGAACGCGATGGAGCGATTTTCTTCGCCATCGCTGCTAATCGAGCCGATCGATTGGATGAACAAGTGAGTGTCGCGGGGAGGTGCATGAGCGATTGGCGATGGCGTTGCCTCTGGAGGAACAGGACCCCGTGGTGTGGAGGGCTGGATGAAGAGTAGACAGTGGAGGGATGGCCGTGGAGGGGTGGTTGAACAGACCCGTGGTGCAGAGGGCTGGATGAGCGATGAGCGAAGGAGGGTGCCCGTGGAGGGTGGTTGAACGATATCTGCCGGAGAAATACGAACAAGGGCAAAAGATCTGCGGGACATCTGTTATCACGGAGAATCACTTGGGGCACATAAACTGCCGGAGAACTTAAGCAACGCGGGCAATCCTGCTATGGCAAACATTTAGGGCAAATTTTCTGCCGGGCAACTAAACCAGGCACATTTGCTGCCGGGTTGTCTTTAGCGCGAGACAAAATTATACTAGGCACAAGCCCGCCAATGAGGAAAAAGGCGCCATGAGAAGAAAATTTCGGAACACAAGACGCGCCCCAGTTGTTCTAAAAAAAAAAAGACGCGCCCCAATCTCAAATTGACCAAATCCAATTCACCCCAAATCTCGCCGTGCCCTAGACCAGATCCAATCTCAAGACCGCAGCTGCGGCCGCCCCAAGCACCGCACCCCCGGCCCCCCCCCGCCGCCCACATCTACCCATCGCCGACCGCCCTCCACGTTGACCACTACCACCGACTACCCTCCGCCCCAACCATCAAGCCATCGCTTCACCCACCGCACCCCGCCAAACCACCTCACAGCAGCACCGCCGAGCACCCAACTGACATGGACAACAACCGGCGCCGGTGGGCCCGTCGTCGAGCCACTCCACCGCCGACCAGCCTCCTCTGCCGGGTGCCTTCCATTGCTACATCGCGAGCTTCGTCCCCCGAGCAGGCCTCTCCCCGTACCTGGCAGGTCTGGCCCTTCCATCCCCGTCTGCTCCCCAATGCTCTTGCCTCACCAGTGACTGGCTGCTTTAGCTCCATGTGTCAATCCCGTTGGAGATGTGGACTTCTTAATATACGCCAACCGTAGCTGGCATTGGTGAGGTTTAATCTTAGATGCTAGTGTCATTCTTGATGTTGCTTGCATTTGACCTTTTAGACCTCCAAGAATTTATCCCCTTATCTGATTATGTAGTGGTGAGATACAAAGATGGGAGAGGATGCGGTACAAGGAAGCCCTTGGTATGTTCAGATGAGCAAGGATGGCTCCCCTTACCTTAGGAAAGTGGACCTCAAGATGTATTCTAGCCACGACAGCCTCCAATGGTTAGTGTTCGACCCCATGGTATTTCCTTGTGTTTGGACATTACAGCGTACAATTTTAGATATACAATGTTCTCTTGGGTCCTAACCGCTTCCAAGAATGTTGTTCTGATTTATGAATGCAGTCTTGATGCTTAGACGGACTAATTTCTCGTGGGATGATACACCTTCAAGTTGATGTAAGCACAAAATCACGTTGGGATGGCAACCTCCATTAATTTATATCAAGATCGCTAGATATCACCAATGGAACCTTGCCTGCAGTTTCACATGCTGATTAATTATACTTTAGTTGGATACTAATGCCACGTGATCTTCTAGTTTAACTCTGTGTGTACCTATAATTTATTTCTTATCATTTTTACGGACTGATTACGGCTAAGTGTCTATTTCAATGAAAACAACGGATTAAATAAAATGTTTGATTTAAATCAATGGTTCATGTTAAGCTAAACACTAATATATGATATAGACTTGATGTACATGTTGGATTGTTGATGTTATATGCACTACATCCTTTAATCCTTGTGCTAGTGGCCTCACCATACGCCATAATAATTTGATCTCATCTCGGTATATCACTTCTTTCAAGTTATTATTTTGTCTTGATGACATGGTATTATTTTATTGTGTATATAGCCATATCATTTAGCAGCTCTGCGTCCTCTACTTCCTTGTCCTAACCAGGGCATTTGATAGGTGAGATTTGTTTGCTGACTTTTCTTTTTATTCAGTGTCTAGCAGTTTTAGTCATGTGATGTTGTGTACTAACCTAAAGCTTCGATTGGCGGAAAGCTGACCAGATTATATGGAATATTATTTGTATTCTTTACTAATCCGCTTCTCAGAACATGATCCAGTTTCTCATTCATTGGCTGGTTTACATTGTAGTCATTTAGTTGCTTTGTTCATGTGGTTGTAAGATGTTTAAACTGTTGGGCGCCATAACCTGTTGGTTCTTGCTTGCAATTGTCGTTATGGTCTTTGGAGGAAAGAGTGAGTGAAGATCATGCAGGAATGAGTTTTTAATCCTGCTTGAATCATATGAAGAAATTTTGATTGTTTTTTGTCTGTAAAACTACAAATAGGGTAAAAACTCAAATGCACCTAAGGCTGGCCAGATTTGGAGATCTTTTTACAAGTTCATGGATTACTGATTTAGGAATTAGGAATTTCTGTATACAACCAAATTTTATCGTCCCAAAGTGTCTTGTGTATACGGTATGGTAGACTGTGGCATGGTCTGCACTAACATTCACAAGACTGATGTCTGTCTTAAAACAATTGCATCCGGTGATGCTTGGTTTGATCGATCCGATATGCACGTGTTTGTGATGCACTCTGTAGGGAGCAGGTTGTTGGGTGGCCGGCTGTTGGGAGCTACCGGAAGAACAAACAAGCCGCCAATGCCACAGAGACCAAGGCGGAGAACAAAGGTAGAAGCGAGGCAGGATGGTGCTATGTCAAGGTCAGCATGAATGGAGCCCCATACCTAAGGAAGGTCGACCTCAAGACTTAACTCGAGCTATTCCCTAGAGCTTGAGAAGATGTTCAGCTGCTTCGTTGTTTCTAGATGTAAGTTACCATCATAAAATATATGTTAATATCTAGCCTGCAGTAAATGTGAAGATAGGAATGAGATTTTCCTTATGCATTTTCTGGTTAGTGAAGCTCTCGAGAAGATAAAAAATGCAGGACTACTTTTGAATCGCACTGGCTTAACTATGGCTACGAGGCAGTCAATGACCACTAAATAATTACTCATGATTAACTGTAACATCCTTTTCAAAAGAGAAAAATAAATAATTAGATATGTATATTGCCATTCACAACATTCATTCAGTATTGGAGCAAAAGAAACAGCTTTTGGTAACCTGTGTTCAGTTAGTTTATTGATGTGCAACTTCTATACAGTATTTTCCATCATCGTTGTTCCTTACCTCCATGTTTTCGCCCTCTCATACGATTCCTCCTCCCACCGATGTTTACCCTTTACACCAGCCTTTCAGGGTTGATATTTGTAGTAGTCAAAACATACTTTGCAACTTGATGAAATTTTAAGATACCCCCATGTGTAAAAATGCCTATTTGGGAAGTCATCGTAGTTCTCCATGAAACCTAGCTTGCCCTTCCTTTTATTTAAAAAGTGGAAGATATATAGCCTCCAGCCTCTGCATGGGTGCACCCAGCCTTGGGTGAATCATAGTTTTTTTTGGATAATGTGTCGACAAGTATTCTGTGAACAATTGCTTAGGAAATTGTACGAAGAGAACATTATATGTATCCCCATGGACATGCTTATTTCCTAGAAATATATTGACATTAAATATTTAATATGTCGATTTAAAATCAGAAACAAGAGCATCATTTTGAGTTTCCATTTTGTTACAGGTTTCTCAAAGATACACAAGTTCTTTGGAAGTTTGGAAGATCTACAAGTTGGTGCGATGATAATATATAAGTAATATGCCTTGTTTGTTGAACCTGGAGATATTGTAAAGTTTTACTCTGCTTATTTGGTGGTTGTTTCTACACACAAGCCACTGTATCCTCATTTTGCTTGTGTGCCATAGTTTTTTTTATCTCGAAACAGATGTACATATGTATTTGGTCTGTTTGTGATACTGAATGAGGCCTTATATATAACTTTGATTGAACAATATGTATAACTTGTGTGACTGTCATGATTGTTTGAGCATACTGATTGCATATTAAATAAGGGATATGTTACACAACAATTTAGATCTGTGAAAAATCACGTGATGGCATACTACCTGCCAGGTAAACGCGTTTTTGCAGGCAATGAAACTGCGCGTGGCAACAAGTGATCTTGAGGCCGCGTGGTGGCCGCATTCGCCTTGGTGAATGTCCTTGAGGATTGCTATGCCCTTCTCGGCTCGGCGCAGTATTTGGAAGACTCCAGTGACACTGCGCCTGACGAGCTCTCTGTTAATAATTGTGTATGCTCCGACTCGGTGTTGGACTTGTCTTGCCGCGATCTCGTCAGCCGGCAGTTTTCTGTTTACCAAGAAGTTGAGGATGGGCTGAGCCCATGATGGAGCTGTGACTTCTTCTATAGCCAACACGGCTACTGCAACCAGGGCGGGTCGTCTGGGTGGTGAAGAGCTGCAGTCGGCCACCGCCTGCTGTGTCAATGCAGTCCCCGGGCCGACTACCGTAGTCCCCGGGCCGGGTTCTGAAGTCCCCGGGCCGGGTGCGACTATGGCAGTCCCCAAGCCGCCTGTTGAAGTCCCCGGGCCGCCTATTGAAGTCCCCGGGCCGGGTTCCGAAGTCCCCGAGCCGCCTACTTGGTTCTCCAAGCCGGATCCGGCTGCGTCGGGGTTAGGCGGCATGAAGATGGAATCGGATTCTGGAGACGGCTTGATAGACGGCTTGAGGAGGCGTTGGAGAGAGACGCCGGTTGGTATAGCTTGTCGAGTGGAGCCTATTCGTGCCAGGGCATCTGCTTGCTCGTTGTCGGCCCGTGGCACGTGGAGGAACTCGCATCCTTCAAAATACCCGCTGATTTGCTGAACAAGGAAGCGGTAGCTTGCCATGTTTGCGTCCTTGGCGTCCCAGTCACCAGATGACTGCTGGACCACCAAATCCGAGTCGCCATAGCACAGGATCCGGCGGATGCCGAGCTCTTTGGCTAGCCGGAGCCCGTGTATGAGCGCCTCGTACTCATCCACATTGTTGGAGGCGGCAAAATGAATTCCCAATGTGTATCTGAGCTTGTCGCCTTTGGGAGAGGTGAGGATGATGCCGGCTCCCAAGCCGGTGCGCATCTTGGACCCATCAAAGTGCATCCGCCAATGAGTGGAGTCGGGAGCCGGCGGCAGGTACTGGGTCTCGGCCCAGTCAACGAGGAAGTTGGCCAATGCTTGGGACTTGATGGCGGTGCGAGGCTGGTAGAAGATCGTGTGAGGGGCCAGCTCAATGGCCCATTTTGCCACCCGGCCGGATGCATCCCGGCTGCCTATGATCTCAGCGAGCGGGGCGGTGCACATGACCGTGATGGGGTGCTCTTGAAAGTAGGGCTTGAGCTTCTTGGCGGTGAAGTACACACCATAGCGCATCTTCTGGTAGTGCGGGTGCTACCTCTTGAGCACTGCGTTGGATTTCCCCGAAGAGGAGAGGATGATGCAGCAAAGTAGCGTAAGTATTTCCCTCAGTTTTTGAGAACCAAGGTATCAATCCAGTAGGAGGCTACGCGCAAGTCCCTCGTACCTACACAAAACGATAGCTACTCGCAACCAATGCGATTAGGGGTTGTCAATCCCTTCACGGTCACTTACGAGAGTGAGATCTGATAGAGATAATATTTTTGGTATTTTTGGTATAAAGATGCAAAGTGAAAAGTAAAAGCAAAGCAAGTAAATAAAGTGATGGAGATTAATATGATGAGAATAGACCCGGGGGCCATAGGTTTCACTAGTGGCTTCTCTCAAGAGCATAAATATTCTACGGTGGGTGAACAAATTACTGTTGAGCAATTGACAGATTTGAACATAGTTATGAGGTTATCCAGGCAATGATCATGTATATAGGCATCACGTCCGAGACAAGTAGACCGAAACGATTCTGCATCTACTACTCTTACTCCACTCATCGGCCGCTATCGAGCATGCATCTAGAGTATTAAGTTAAAAACTGAGTAACGCCTTAAGCAAGATGACATGATGTAGAGGAATAAATTCATGCAATATGATAAATACCCCATCTTGTTATCCTCGATGGCAACAATACAATACGTGCCTTGCAACCCTTACATCACTAGGTAAGGACACCATGAGATTGAACCCAAAGCTAAGCACTTCTCCCATTGCAAGGACTACCAATCTAGTTGGCCAAACCAAAGCGGATAATTCAAGAGACTTGCAAAGATAACTTAATCATACATAAAAGAATTCAGAGAAGAATCAAATATTTTCCATAGATAAGCTGGATCATAAACCCACAATTCATCAGTCTCAACAAACACACCGCAAAAAGAAGATTACATCGAATAGATCTCAACGAGAGAGGGGGAAAACATTGTATTGAGATCCAAAAAGAGAGAAGAAGCCATCTAGCTACTAACTATGGACCCGAAGGTCTGAAGTAAACTACTCACACTTCATCGGAGGGGCTATGGTGTTGATGTAGAAGCCCTCCATGGTGGATGCCCCCCTCGTGAGCTCCGGAATAGGCCCCAAGATGGGATCTCGTGGATACAGGAAGGTGCAATGGTGGAATTAGGTTTTGGCTCTCCTACGATCTGTTGAAGTACGTAGGTATATATAGGAGGAAGGAGTACGTCGGTGGAGGCGTTAGGGGCCCACGAGGCGAGGCGCGCGCCCGGTGGGGCGCGCCCCACCTCGTGACCGCCTCTGGCACTCCTTGGAGTAGGGTCCAAGTCTCCTGGATCACGTTCTGTGAGAAAATCACGTTCCCGAAGGTTTCATTCCGTTTGGACTCCGTATGATATTCCGTTTCTTCGAAACACTAAAATAGGCAAAAAAACAACAATTCTGTGCTGGGCCTCCGGTTAATAGGTTAGTCCCAAAAATAATATAAAAGTGGAAAATAAAGCCCATTATAGTCCAAAACAATAGATAAAGTAGCATGGAGCAATCAAAAATTATAGATACGTTGGAGACGATCATCGGTAGTTCTGCTTGAGGTGGACAGTACTTCACTTAAATAATACACCGGCCTCTGGATCGGCTGAGCTCGGCCTTCTTCCGGACCTTTGGACCGATATGACGGTGCTGACCACCCGGCTAGTAGCGGCAATGTAAAGGAGCATGGGCTCTTTCTCAGTCGGCGCCGCCAAGACAGGCGGCGTGGTCAGCATCTTCTTCAGCTCGTGGAAGGCTTGGTCAGCTTGGTCGTTCCACTCGAAATGGGTGGTTTTCTTCATGAGTCGGTAGAGGGGGAGAGCTTTCTCTCCAAGCCGGCTGATAAAGCGATTCAGGGAGGCCAAGCACCCGGTAAACTTCTGGACGTCTCGCAGCTCGGTGGGAATCTCCGTTCTCTCAATGGCTTTGATCTTCACTGGGTTGCATTCGATGCCGCGTTCGGAGACCAGGAAGCCTAGAAGCTGGCCGGTTGGTACTCCGAACACGCATTTCTCGGGGTTGAGCTTGATCTGAAATCGGCGCAGATTCTCAAACGTCTCCTTGAGGTCTTCCAGCAAGGCGCCGCGCTTCTCCGTCTTCACCACGATATCGTCTACATAGACGTGGGCATTTCTGCCGAGTTGGTTGAGGAGGCATTTTTGCATGCAACGCTGGAAAGTGGCACCGGCATTTCTCAAGCCGAATGTCATAGTCAGGTAGCAGAAAGCTCCGAATGGCGTGATGAAGGCGGTCTTCAGGCGGTCAGCTGGGTCCAATTTTATCTGGTGGTAGCCTGAGTAAGCATCCAAGAAACTCAACAGCTCGCATCCGGCCGTGGAGTCTATCACTTGGTCAATCCTTGGCAGGGCGGAGGGATCTTTGGGGCAGGCTTTGTTGAGGCTAGTGTAGTCTATACACATGCGCCACTTGTTGTTCTTCTTCAGCACGAGGACCGGGTTGGCGAGCCATTCCGGAAAGATAACCTCCATTATGAAGCCGGCTGCCAGAAGCCGGGCTATCTCTTCTCCTACAATCCTTCTCTTCTCTTCCGGCGATTGATTGGAGGGGCTGCTTGACTGGTTTTGCATCTGCTCGGACGTGTAGCTTGTGCTCGGCGAATTCCTTCGGAACACCCGGCATGTCCTTGGGGGACCATTCAAATATGTCCCGATTCTCACGGAGGAAATCGACGAGCTCGCCTTCCTATTTGCTGCCTAGGTTTGCCCCAATGACGGCAAACCTTTCTGGGTGCTCCGGGTCCAGAGGTATCTTCTTTGTTTCCTTGGCCGTCTGGAAAGAACCTTGGGCATCACATTCCTTGGGGTCGGGGGACAGGGCTGGCTGCTTGCCAGCCATGGCCACGACTCGGTCCAACATCTTCTTTTCTTCAGTGATCACAAGGGACTCGGCCATCCGGCTGCTGGCTGCCGCGCACTCGGAGGATTTCTTGTAATCGCCGGCTATGGTGATGATTCCCTTGGTACTCGGCATCTTCATCTTGAGGTAGGCGTAGTGGGGTACAACCATGAACTTCGCCAGAGCAGGTCGGCCAAGCAGTGCATGATAGGGGCTCTCAAGGTCCACCACTTCAAACCAGATTGCTTCCCGGCGGAAATGATCCTTGTCCCCAAAGAGAACATCTATTTTGATCTTGCCGATTGGTGAGCAGGACAGGCCGGGTACAATGCCATGGAACACGGTCCGACTAGGCATGAGCTGCTTCGTCTTGATGTTGAACTTCTCCATGGTGTCATGGTACAGGATGTTGATGCTTCTCCCGCCGTTTATCAGCACGCGGGAGAATCGGGCAGCACGCCTGTCTGTCGCGAGGGTGGCGTGCAAAACCAATGCATAAGAGCCGGGAGACGGCATCACCTCTGGGTGGTCGGCCCGGCTCCAGCTGATAGGCCTTTCTGACCAGTGCATGTACTCGGGGGTGTTGGAGGCGACCGCTTTGACTTCCCGGTGCTGTCGGCGCCTGCTGCGCCGGTCTTCGTGCTGGCTTGGACGACGTAGGCAGCATGCTCATCAGGGAACTCGTCTTGAACGGCTCCGACTACTGGTCGAGCGGCCGTCTGCTGAGGAGCTGGAGGCGGCTGACCAGCAGGCGGAGGCAGCACTAGCCCTTCGCCCTTGGAGATTCGCGTGAGCCAGTGGCACTTCCGGGTCGTGTGGTTGGACGGCTTCGCGCCGCTGTGAAACTTGCATGGGGCGTCAAGGGCCTGCTCGTAGGAGAAGGCCGACTGCCAAGCCGGCCTGCCGCCCTTCTGTTTCTTGGGCGCGGGCCGCCCCTCGGGCTGTTCGTCTTCAACTGTGGCCACCTGCCGACTGGTTGAAGGCGGCATCGAGCCCTTGCGCTTGTTGTCGTTCTGGTACGGGCGTTGGTTGGAGTCGCCAGCCGACGTCTTGGGAGCCGGGTTGAGTACCTTCCCGGAGGCGTCCGCCCGGAGCTCGGTTTTCATCGAGGAGTCGGCGGTGGCGTACTTGTCCACTCTGACTAGCAGCTCGTCGAGGGTAGTCGGCTCATCGCAGAGGAGCTTGTGCTTGAGGAGGGTGCCTTCTCGGCACCCGGCGGTGAAGTACTCTATGGATTGAACCTCGTGCACCCCCTCGCAGGAATTGCGGAGCTCGGCCCAGCGCGTGAGGTAGTCGCGAGTTGACTCAGTGGGGCCTTGTACGCACAAGGAGAGCTGTCTGGGCTTGGCAGACCGCTTGTATGTGCTGGTGAAGTTGCGAATGAAGGCTTCTGTGAAGTCTAGCCAGCTGTTCATGCTATACGGCTTGAGGCTATTGAGCCAGGTTCGCGTCGTGCCTTGAAGCATGAGGGCCACATACTTCACGGCAACGCGCCTGTTGTCGTTCGCTATGCTGACTGCAGTGGAGTAGTCGACCAACCAATCCTCCGGCTTAACAGAGCCGTTGTACTTGGGCGTGTCTCTTGGGAGGGAGAACCCTTTGGGGAAGGGCTCGTCGCGGATGTGGGGGCCGAAGCAAGGCGGGCCGACATCGTCTTCCTCTTCTAGCGCCAGGGATCGCGCTAGGCGGTCGATCCGGTGGCGATCATCGTTCTCGCCGACTCCTTCACGGCGACCTAGTCGGCCGCTAAGAGTCGGATGCGTGATAGGCGGCGGGGTGGGATATCTCTCCCCTCGAGGCGGAGGAGGAGGCGGGTTGCCTCGTTGCTCCACGGCTCGAGGGCGGCCTTCTGCGTCACGCTCGATGGAGATCTGGGTTCGGCTACGGCTGGCAGCCGGCTCTTTTTCTTGCCGCGCATGGGTATTGCCCGCAGTCGGCGTCCGTGACGTTGCGCCCTGCTCTCGGTGCGGGGGAGGACTCTCTGCGCGGACGCCGGCTTCGTGCCGCTGTGCAGCTGCATCGATCAGCTGCTGGATGCGTCTGGTCATGTGGGGGAGCTCTTCGGCCCTCAGTCCATTCAGCTCGTCCATGGCCTCCTGGGCGGCATGCAGGTTCTCGAGGGGCGTGGCATAGACTGGGCGGTCAACTCCTAGCATGTCGGCGATGGCTGCACCATGCTGCTTGATGGCGCCGATTCGGCTCGGCCCGTCAGGAGGCGGCGTGCCGAAGGCGGCGCGGTCGACTTCGCGCTGGTGAGCCTCAGTGAGGCGCCTCATGGAGGCTAACTTTTGGCCCTCCGCAATGAGAGTGAGGCGGCGTGCCTCCAGTGTTTCGGCGTCGGCGTCGGCCGGGAGGGGGACGGACAAGTCGTGGACTGCCGCTTGCAGGGCGTCGTGGGCGTTCTCACGAGGCGCGCCGTGGATCGATGACCAACACCTCGGTGATGGCACTGCCATAGCTGTCGGCTCGGAGCGGGTCGTTGAAGATCACGACGCGTTGGTGGGGAAGCGTCGGCGATGCTGCGTCTTGAGTCGACAAGCATCGGGTCGATGGAGCCAACCGACTCTAATCCACAGCGGGCTCGGCTGGAGGCGTGGAGTTGGTCAAGGAGGCCGACGAGGTGGCTCTCGAGGCAGCCTGTGCCCGCGTCGGAGGCGGGCTCGTCGAAGATCTGAGCCTCGCCAAGAAGATCGGCGAGCAGCTCGCCCATGAGCGTTAGTGGCCTTTGGCAGCGCCTTGCCAAGCGCCATCGGGCATGCTGGGATGGCTACGCTCTCTGGGGAGGAAGAGGGTTCCCATCCAGAACAGGTCTCCGGACGACGGTGCACCTGGCCCCATGGTGGGCGCCAAATGTCGGGTGGTAGGTGCGACATATGCCAACGGGTGGCTTATCATTGTGGGAGCCAATAAGACGTCGCCGGTGCCTGGAAACGGGATGAGGCGAAGACATGCACGCCGGCGAATCTTACCCAGCTTCGGGGCTCTCCGTGGAGATAACACCCCTACTGCTGCTCTGCGGGGTCTCCGCATGATCACTAGATGAACAAGTGGCTACAAGAGGCTCCTTGAGCTGTTCGGCGAGAGGAAGAAGAAGGGCACGACTAGCTCTCCTCTTCTCTCTATGTGGTGTCTAAAACTCTAAGAGATTAACCCTTTGCATGGGTTCCCTGGGGGGTTTATATAGGCCTACCCCCCGGGGGTACAATGGTAATCTGGCTGGACGCGGGCCCTAGCCGTCAGTGTCTACGTCTGCCGGCTTCTCCGCCGGCCGCTGGGGCCCGCCGACTGGTGGGTCCCACCGGCTGCCGGCTTCTTGGTCGACAAGCTGGTCCCACCGCTGAGGACCTTGTCGGGGGCTGGTTACTGTTTCCTCAATCCTGATGACGAGGGCTTTGTTGAGGTAAGCATGGCTACAGTGTCGCCGCTTTGGCGGCGATCACTGTAGCCTTACCACGTCTGGTCTCCTTAATGAGGCGCCTCCTTCGAGGGAGGGAGCAAGCCGGCTATGGGAAGCCGTCCATATCTCAGGCCGACTGGGGGAGGCCGAGCCGCCTTCGGGCATCTGTCTGACCGGAGGGGCCTGCCGCCTGCGGGTCGTACTGACAACCTGTCGTGTGTGACGTCTTGGTCGACATGGCAACAGTGCCGCGCCGGACGGGTGATGGCCGCCCGTCTGGCGCTTGTGTGGCCATCTGGCGCTCCGGGATGTGGGGTGGCAGGCTTCACTGTAGCCACGCCCCGTCTCATCAACGTTGTATGGGTGCGGATTACGAGGTGCGGCCTTGGCCTTTCATGGCGGCTTCTTGGAGTCGGCCTTCTTGCGGCCGGCTTTGCGGAGTCGGCCCTCCGGTGGCCGGCTCCTTGGTAGTCGGCCCTCTTGTGGCCTTCTTCCGGTGGGTTTAGGGCCGGGCCACCTCCCGGTAGCGGGCCTGAGAGTCAGCCGGCCGGGGGAGGGCGGCCCCTTGTCTTGGATATCGGAGGTCTTGATTGGCTCATAATTTTTTCAGAGGTCCCAGGGGGAGCCGGCTAGGCTACCGTGGTCATTTACTCCGACACTACCATATGTGCCGATAACCAAAAGGCACAAATTGGGACCAAAGACTGGACTACATTTTTCTGGGCTATGCACCAAGCAATATTTTTGGCGTTCACTCTCCTAATACTTGGAGTTTGACAATTGGTTGACGTCGGTTGATACTCGAATGAATATAGGCACTTCTTGTCAACATCGATGCTTGTCTGAGTGAACTTTGGAGTACATAGCAGCAGCATAAGTACCTGTCCATCGGATCATTTTGTGCAGTTGTACTGAATCACCCGATGTAATGATTTGCCTGCGAGTTCAGGCTCCAAATTACTCTATGAAATCGGCAAACAGTAGCACAATACCAAATTACCAATACATATGACAGGCACAATAATCAGGATAAAGACCAGTACCAACCTGTGTAAGGTAGCATATCAATTACTATTTCCTTTATTTGGAAGCCGAGATAAGCCAGCGACCGACAAGAAACGAAGAAAGCAAGAGGATATTAGCGATCGACAGAAAGGATGGAAGCTGCCGAGGCAATGAAGCACCCAAAGTTTTTGTGCAGTTCCACCAAAATCGAGCATCCTGTTGGCACATATATTGAGAGAGTGAGATTACTGTAATAGTGGGACTAGTTGATGAAACATACACTAACAAATAGAAGCACCCTCATTATCTTAATGGGTAAAGTTAGCAACATAGTAGTCTTTCTTAAAGAGAGGTATTAGTTTATTTAATGGGTGCCAATTAGCTCAACTCAACACTCAAAGCATTGCCATTTATCATAGGTTGCAAAACTTAAAAGTGCAAAGATAAAGGAGTTTCTCATGACAAGATGTACGATACAAATAGAGATGACAACAAACTAATATGGATGAAGGCCTTAGGCCCGTACCAACCTGAGAAAAAAAAGCTTATTCATGTAGTCCCATAAGAGATGATAAAGCACTCACTTTGGAATCACACAATAGTATATATTTTTGTGCACTTCAAATGTATGGTTGAAATCACTCTTGTTTACCGATCTTTGAGATTATATCGAAAGATTATCAAGAACTTCAGCAGAAAGTTAAAACACTGGCTGGGATACAGTTCATTTTATTGTCTTGTGTAGTTCCACTAAAATGTATGATTGGCACAACATGATCCCTGTTTGCGCAAGTAGGAACAAGGTGAAACCTTCATTAGCTTAGTGAGAAAGGATAGGAAGACATTAGCATAGTACTCAAACAGTAGCATCAAATTCATGATGGACAATACAAAACATTGCCTCATTGAACCAATGGCAATAAATTGACATGCAAAACAATAGCACTATTATGTCATGACACTAATAATATTCCCTCCCTGCTCCACCACATGATTCACCTCCATAGACAAACATTCACACGTACATGATTCAACATAGGGTCCTACTAAAGATTTGTTTAACTCCAACAAGAAAATTAGGCAGTAATAAATTAGTGGTACTTAAGTGCTCCTAATTAATTAAGTGAGACAATGAATGGAAGGGCTCCCTGGAGGATCGTATCACATGTAAGGTAGTCGTTGCCGGAGCCCTTGAATAGCCTCGACTGAGGCCTCTGGCTTCAGGAAGATCGCCTTGGCACTGTTTATTCTTCTTCTTCTTCCTATTCATGCTATGTTTCTCTTTCTCCTCACCAGTTGGTGAAACCAAGTACATGATTGGCCTTCTAATTCAGAATTGGTTTTGTCAGTGAGGGAGTACAAGTGTACTAGTAAAAACAACATTATTTTCTCATGGCAATGGAAAATAGAGATGAACACATGCATTAAATATCATTCTTACCTAAAGGAAGGTTATTGCGCCAATATGGATGGTGAGGATTGGAACACAGATCTCCCTTTGTGTAGTTCCACCAAAATGAACCAACTGTTCCATCTGACATTCAGCTTAAATAGCACAAAAGTCACTTCTTTTAAGAAGAGTTTTGTGCAGTGCACCAAAAGGTCACAACAGCAACCAGGTGAATTGGATATCCCTGTTTGCACAAAAGGCACAGAGGAAACAGTCAGAGTCTCAAACAATTACAGGCAAAAACATTTGGCTAAACTAGTCAGTGTCTCAAACAATTACAGGCAAAAACAGTGGCATGGCTTCATTTTTACCAGGGACATTATATTAAGAACAACTAAGGTTGCGTTCGGTTCACAGGTTTGGTGCAGGATTCTCGTAGGAACACAATTCCTACCATATTCTTTCCCTTCCAACCGTTCAGAACACGGGAAAGGTGAATAGTGTTTCATAGGAAAGTTGGTCTGGTAGTACTGATTCCATCGGATTAGAAATATCCACGCGCTGCTCATTTTTTGGGCGGAAGCCCGAGGCAGCGCTTCGCTGCCATGCGTTAGACAAAGGTTCTTTGTGCTATGTTTGCCGGAATAAAAAATCAACCTATGTGTGCTACGTGAGGTGACGACAAGAGTAGTCACCGTGCAGCTGAATAAACAAATAGCATCTCATACTGCCAAACATGCTACTCTAAAAAAACAAATCTTTACATTTCATACTCCAGCCGAACACATTCTCTTGAGAGTTTCCTCCGGTTTGTTGTTCCATAGTTTTATACCTACATTCCTTTCCTATTCCTCTATTTTCATCAAGACCTATGTTTTCTGCCCCTTTATTCTGACCGGAGCCTAAATATTTGGTATAAGGGCATGGGACAGTGGGTGCACCAAAGACAAAGCACCATGTACGTAAACAGGGGCATAAAGTGGTGATTCATAGTTTGTTGCCCCGAGAAACAAACATCCAAGAAACATATCTGGGTTGGTCCCATTTTTGTTCGATCTAGCCACCTACTCCTATGTGTGGATAGCAAATCTAGTCCTGGTCATACCACTTTGTACAGCGTTACCCTATATTTCCCTTTTCGACCAAGAGACCGGTTGGATGACCAGTCTGTACTACTTTCATCCCCTTTCCTTCCTGTTTGTACCAAGTCCGATGTACATACTAAATTCCCCCACCCCCACTTTATTTCAATGACAAGTATTTTCGGACGGAGGGTGTACAAGATTCGACTCCTTGAAGTAGTTTTACCTCTAACAATAGAAGAAAAAAAGGTGACGTTGGACCATACGATCGAGAGGGGTTGAGAGGTAGAAAATGATGCACTTGCAGCGACGTAGCGAGCTGGGGAAGTAGAGCTCAGGGGTTTCGAACGAAGATATACCTGAAGGTCATCGGGATGTGGATAGGTGGGTGGCGGGAGGCCGGATCCGCCCACAGGCAACGACGAAGGGATCGGAGGACCTCCCGCGCCGGCGCTCGGCCAGAGATAACAGTGCGGCCGACAGTGGGTCTCCTCCCTCGCTGTCGACGACGCCCCAAACGCTGCCCCTCCTCCCCTTCACCGGCGGAGGGGGATACGTCCGGATCTGTAACCAGCGATGAGGATAGAAAGCCAGTGTTTTTTGAAGGGAGAAAGACAGGGTTACTACCCCTATCTTGTTTAGATCTGGAGAGGATGAGAGTGTGTGAATAGAGCAGCCCTAGCTAGCAAGCGGAGGCTCCGGCCTATATATAAGTAGTGGGGTAGTTTTCCTTTTCACTCCATCAAAACAATCGTTTAAAATTGTGTACTATACTTACATGCCGTGTCGCGGTTTTTAGTTGTTGATTGTTTTTGAGATAGCTACCCGCTTGTTCCAAGTGCTTTTACGGTGTGCTGTCGCACTTTGTATCGTTCAAGTCTGGTAGTACTACAAGTCCCTCCATTAAATGAACAACCACCCCTCGTAAAAATTGTGAACAAGCCCACGGCTAAAATTAGCGGAAACGTGGGTTGCCCCAACATGCATTACTATTTATATTTTCTACTCCCTCCGTTCCTAAATATAAGTCTTTTTATTAGCCACACCTAATACAAGAATTTTTTATTAGCAGTGAACCCCACATGTCATAGACACAAAAATTGTGGCAAGATTCCCTTAGGCAAGCCAAAGTGTGTCTAACAATTTGAGCAATTCAGGTTAGGAAAGTGTGGCAAGTGTGGGAAAAATAATGTGGCAACATAAGACAAACATAGTCACAATACAAACAGCCCCGTGATTTTTTGTGACATGCATGAAAATTTGGTTAGTTAAATTTATAGTCAAAATTTGGCAAGGTGCATCAAATCAACACATGCAAGTATCAAAAGGAAAGTCACGACATGCATGCATGCATTGTACTCCCCGCTTCCAAATATAAGTCTTTTTAGAGATTGCAACAAGTGACTACTCCCTCTGCTCCTAAATGTAAGTCTTTTAGGGATTCCACTACAAACTACATACGGATGTATATAGACATATTTTAGAGTGTAGATTCACTCATTTTGTTTCGTATGTACTCCAGTTCATAGTGAAATCTCTAAAAGACTTATATTTTGGAACGGAGGAGTACATATGAAGCGAATATGTCTACTCCTACATACTAAGTAGCCCATTTGAAATGTGTAAAAGAGTTTTATCGAATGCGGTGCTTGGATGTGTCGCGTCAACTCGTACAAGCGAGAAATTTGATTACTATGACGCTTCGCTCGAGCACCTGCCTTTGGCTGCATGACAGTGGGCCAACCACTGTTGGGCCCACTGTCATGGACGCAAAGGCAGGAGCAGTAAGTAGAAGCTTTCGCTACACGCTATCCCTCCCGCACGAGGTGCACGGACATGCAGCAGTGGGTTCGATACAGTAGAAGTAGGGGTAACATCATTGTTCGTCTTCTCGAAGAGGCAAAGAGCCAAGTGCAAACCCAATGTGGCAGTTGCGAACGCTCGCGTGGTGCGGTTCCTTGGAGTACTAGCCAGGCTCTTGCATGAGACAAAATTGCTATTGTCTAACAATTAAACTCCATTATCCATTGGTTGATACTCATTACGCATAGGTCCACAGCGCTTAGCACCGTTTCCTCCCGGGGTCATCAATGTTTATTTGCTAATTAATAGCATTCCATGCAATGAACTAGCCATTGCAAGTCATTAAAAGCATGCACACCTCTCATCTCTTATTGGTTGATACGTATGTCAAGAAACAAGAAACAAGGTAGAAGTTAATGCACCGTGCCTAAGTGTTTTGGGACTATTTGGTTTTCAGAAGATGACTTACACACCTAGACGGAGGGAGTAGTATAGACCTGTAAACCGGAAAGGAGTATTTGCCTTTCTAGAGATTTCAACAAGTGACTAGACTTCGGCTCAAAAAAAAAAACAAGTGACTAGACTACACCGTGTGCAGTACCCCCTCCCCTCCGGTTTATAGGGCTCAAATCACAAATCTCATGAACCAAGTCATTTTGCGATTGGAGGAATGTATCTCAGACTTTACAAAACTACCCTAATTAAACTCATGCATTAATTACGTAGTTCTCTCGTTTTCCTCTCCGCATTGGTCGCGGTGCACAATATTGAGGCTAGCCATAGTGGGAGTAACTTAGGTAGTGACTTAACACATCCCAAGACAATTTTGCTTATGTGGCAAGTATTTAATGAGGAAAGAGGTGCTTGTGGTAACATAATATGTTACTGTAACATAGCGCTTTCCGAGCCAAAATGAGTCTATGAGATAATAAATGAAGCAATCTATGATACTACTACTATGTTACTTTGCACTATGGAGGTACTCCCTCCTTTGCGGTTTATGGGGCTTATCTTAAAATTTTCATTTTTCCATTTTATAAGGCTCAATTTGGTTGCTCGCAATCACATGTTCAGATTTCAAGGTGCATTAAATCATTGCATGCAAGTATTAAGAGAAAATTGACAAATGCATGTAATTTATGCATGCATGCATTGCAATTAATGCATTGGTAAACATACTTTTTTGAGGAAAACAAGAGCATTAATTGGGTGCTTTTGCAAACTACAAAAAGTATTCCACCACTCACCATCTACCTTGGTTGATGAGATTTTTGAATTGAGCATTATAAACCGGAAAGGAGGGAGTAGTAACTTACACTAGTGTCATATGCATGACACTAGTCTAAGTTACTCCCCACTATGACCAGCCTGAGAGAGTGCTTTGATACGTTTTAGTCTCATGACTAAAAGTAGTGGGACTAAAACTTGTTAGCCTCATCCATGCTTGGATCCAAATACTAAAGAGACTAAAATAAAGTTAATGACATTTCAAAGCATCCGGGCCCACGTGCCATCCACCAAATCACAGCGAGGTGCTACAATGAGACTCACTGTCACCCCGGTGTGGCCGTCATGACCCGTCATATCACAAAACCCACACCTTTACCAGCAGTGGTAAGGCGACCTCCAAGTTGGACTGGAGGAAGCAACCATCATTTCATTGGAACGCTCGTTCAAGCCCTTTCTTCCCTTTCTTGAAGAAAACCTCACCTGTGCTACTCACTTCTGCCATTTTTCTTCTCTACCGACGAAGGAAAGGTGGGCGAATTAGTTATGGTGCTATATTTTCATTCCAATAATCTTCTTTTGCCGAAGCACCGACCGATTCTCACATCCTATTCTTTTCCCGTTTTCATTGCGATTGTGGTTTCCTTCGATTGTTTTTTGTTTGTCAGTTCATTGATGGATCCTGGAGCACTAGGCAAAGAGTTGCCGGCGGACAACCCACTGGAGACAGCGATCTCCAGGAAGCGAGCACCGACCAACGAGTTGACCATGTTGGCGGGCCAACCCATGGATACAAAGAACTCCAAGAAACAAGCACTGGCCAAAGAGTTGAGGACGTTGGTGGACGAACTCCTCAAAGAAAGTTGGAAGAACAACAAGGGCCCCACCGTGCCTACCCCAGGAGCTCTGCTTGCCACCTATGTGAGGCTCAAGACCGAGTTTGAGGAGATAGTCGCTGTTGAGAAGCAGTATTCCCCTAGCAAGGTGATGGCCCCCATCGAGGACGAGGAGATGGCCCTCGAAGGGATGAGATCGCCCGGTGAGCTGCACAAGGAACATGGCTTATTACCATAGTTGTGGTTTTTGATTATTTGCAATGTGCTTGCTAATATGTTAGTGTTGTGCAGGTGCCGGTGGTTGTCCTTGATGATTCCGATGTCGTGGCCCGTCCTGTTGGCATCGCCCCGGAGATCGATTCCGATGCCGCTGTCCATCCTGTGGACATCGCCCCAGAGATCGATTCCGATGTCGCGGTCAGTCCTGTGGACATCGCCCCAGAAATTGATTCCCATGCCGCTGTCCTTGCTGTGGTCACTGCCCGAGAGATCGATGACAAGAAATAGTTCGTCGCGCTAATCCTTCAGGGTAGTTTGCATTGCCCTATGTTTAATTAGCAGAACGATGCGTGTTATCAAACCATCTTAGGGCTAGTGCACTGTCTTGTGTGGGCGGATCTTGCTACTTTTGTTTGATAGTGAAGCATGCGATGAATCATGCGAACCCTCTCCGAGTTACGGAAACAGATGTATCCTCACCAGCTTTTGATGTAATATATGGCATGCTTAGATGTAAGTTTGAAATGTTTATCATATTAGCAGGGCTTGTTTGATGATTCTTGGTGTTAGTAGGCTAGCTACTGTGCGAGCTATAGTACTTGCAAAACACTCACCGAAGAGAAACGTTGGGGCTGATGAGCTCGTGGTACGCTTATGCTTACCCCTCGTCGATCGACCAATAGCCCTAGCTCCTAAAATTGTAGGCTTAGCGATCGATAAGACAATAGTCGACATACATTCAGGCCTCATTTGGTTCATAGGGTAGGAAAATCATAGCAAAAGTACAGAGAACGTGCAACACAAAATCATAGCAAGGCGTAGACGCATTCTCCGTTCCAAAATAGATGACCTAGGCGGGCTAGTTTGGCCTAGTGGGTTTCAAGTGATATGGCGTGATGCAGTGCCGTCCGGTCTTCGCGTGTGGTAGCAGATGTGCGGTACAGTAAGTTTTCTTGAAGAAGCGGAATTCAACGATGTCATGATGGTTCCTTCGTCTGAACAACTTACGGTGGGAAAGGTTGGGCCTGCGATACGACCGGGGTAGACCAGGATAATTTTGTGCATGGCAGGTGGACCAGGATGGTCGATGATACGTCTCCAACGTATCTATAATTTTTGATTGCTCCATGCTACTTTATCTATTGTTTTGGACTATGATGGGCTTTATTTTCCACTTTTATATTACTTTTGGGACTAACCTATTAACCGGAGGCCCAGCCCAGAATTGTTGTTTTTGCCTATTTCAGTGTTTCAAAGAAACGGAATATCAAACGGAGTCCAAACGGAATGAAACCTTCGGGAACGTGATCTTCTCACCGAACGTGATCCAGGAGACTTGGACCCTACTCCAAGGAGTGCGAGGCGGTCACGAGGGTGGGGGCGCGCCTGTCTCGTGGGCCCCCGACGCCCACCGACGCATTCTTCCTCCTATATATACCTACGTACCCCCAATAGATCAGAGACGGAGCCAAAAACCTAATTCCACCGCCGCAACTTCCTCTATCCACGAGATCCCATCTTGGGGCCTGTTTCGGAGCTCCGCTGGAGGGGGCATCCACCATGGAGGGCTTCTACATCAACACCATAGCCCCTCCGATGAAGTGTGAGTAGTTTACTTCAGACCTTCGGGTCCATAGTTAGTAGCTAGATGGCTTCTTCTCTCTTTTTGGATCTCAATACAATGTTCTCCCCCTCTCTCTGGAGATCTATTCGATGTAATCTTCTTTTTGCGGTGTGTTTTTTGAGACCGATGAATTGTGGGTTTATGATCCAGCTTATCTATGGAAAATATTTGATTCTTCTCTGAATTCTTTTATGTATGATTGAGTTATCTTTGCAAGTCTCTTCGAATTATCCGTTTGGTTTGGCCAACTAGATTGGTAGTTCTTGCAATGGGAGAAGTGCTTAGCTTTGGGTTCAATCTTGCGGTGTCCTTACCAAGGGACTGAAAGGGTTGCAAGGCACGTATTGTATTGTTGCCATCGAGGATAACAAGATGGGGTATTTATCATATTGCATGAATTTATTCCTCTACATCATGTCATCTTGCTTAAGGCGTTACTCTGTTTTAACTTAATACTCTAGATGCATGCTGGATAGCGGTCGATGAGTGGAGTAATAGTAGTAGATGCAGAATCGTTTCGATCTACTTGTCTCGGACGTGATGCCTATAAACATGATCATTGCCTGGATAACCTCATAACTATGCTCAATTCTGTCAATTGCTCAACAGTAATTTGTTCACCCACCGTAGAATACTTATGCTCTTGAGATAAGCCACTAGTGAAACCTATGGCCCCCGGGTCTATTCTCATCATATCAATATCCATCACTTTATTTACTTGCTTTGCTTTTACTTTTCACTTTGCATCTTTATACCAAAAATACCAAAAATATTATCTCTATCAGATCTCACTCTCGTAAGTGAC
This sequence comes from Aegilops bicornis, assembly GCA_021605145.1. Lineage (NCBI taxonomy): Eukaryota > Viridiplantae > Streptophyta > Magnoliopsida > Poales > Poaceae > Aegilops > Aegilops bicornis. Next base: position 107,335,149 of record CM038674.1, read on the forward strand.
CTGAAGGGATTGAAAACCCCTAATCGCGTTGGTTGCAAGTAGTTATCGTTTTGTGCAGGTACGAGGGACTTGCGCGTAGCCTCCTACTGGATTGATACCTTGGTTCTCAAAAACTGAGGGAAATACTTACGCTACTGTGCTGCATCATCCCCTCCTCTACGGGGAAAACCAACACAAGCTCGAGACGTAGCAAGAAGGATTTCTGGCGCCGTTCTGTCGGGAGGTCTACGCAAAAGTCAACATACCAAGTACCCATCACAATCCCTATCTCTCGCATTACATTATTTGCCATTTGCCTCTCGCTTTTCCTCTCCCCACTTTACCCTTGCCGCTTTATTCGCCTCTTTCTTCGCCTTCTTCCCGTATGTATTTTTGTTTGTGTTTCCATGTGCCTTCTATTTGCTTGCATCTTTGCTTGCTAAAAATCTATTGATATGGATCCAGTTAAAGTGTTCTACTTGGATCATCTTCGATCCTTATGCCCTCGTGCTGAAACCCCAACTAGCCTAGTTGATGGGAAATCTTTAGATGAGCATGCTCATTATGTAAAGCGCCACCGCTTTCTCTGAAAAAGGGAGACTCTTATGGAGTCAAATAAACAGATTGCTGTGTTATGCTTGGAATCTTTGTGAAATTTATGATTTTACTTGTTGCTCTAAGAACCCTAAAAAACACCTTCCTTACCTATGTGAGTATAATGAAAATGAAATCTTATCTTCTTATGCAAAGGGTGTTTATAGTTACTACGATATCGAACAAATTGAAGAATTTGTTGCTTTTAAGGGTGCTTATGAAGTAGCTTCATTGATTGAAAAGTATGATATTACTCTCTACGAATCTGAAAATTTTGACATACTTAAATATTGCTATGAAAGCTATGCTCATAATGTCTATGTCAAAGAATTTATTGAGAGAATGACCGTTGCTTTGGAAGGAAATAATGATATGCATGAATCTATAGATAATGATGATTCCGATGATTTGATTGAAATATCCCTTGATAAACATGATGCTTGCTATTCTTGTGGCCATGATGCCAATGTTTATGAAGATGAATTTGCTATAGTTCCTTATGTTAAACATGAGATCGTTGCTATTGCACCCATACTTGGTAGTTCCTTCGATAAAAAGCATGATTGCAATGATTTTACTATAAATTCTATTGATGACAATTGTGCTAAAAATATGCAAAACCCTAAGCTTGGGGATGCTAGTTTTGCTATGTCCTCTACTTGGTTCAACGATCATGATTGGGGTGATTCTTCTTATGATCTTGAAAATTTATTTAAGCCCCATGATGAATATGAGATTGATAATATTGTTTGCAATAATATTGAAAGTGGGTTCGGAAGAGTGTCAACTTTAGAACCCACATATTTGGAGAATGTTCAATCTTATGAAGTTTTTTGATAAAAGTGGGTTTGGAAAGGTCATGACTTTAGTTAATGATAATCCTACTATTTTGGAAGAGTATCAACTTTGCATGCATGTGGATTGTGTTGAGAATATACTTTGTGATAGCTATTTTGTTGAATTTGCCTATGATCCTACATGTAATTATTATGGGAGAGGAAAATATAGTTATAGAAATTTTCATGTTACTAAATTACCTCTCGTTATGTTGAGATTGCTATTATTCCTTTCCGCTTCCTTGCATATGCTAGTTTTTGCTTGTCTTGATAATTTGTTTTCCTATAAGATGCCTATGCATAGGAAGTATGTTAGACTTAGATGTGTTTTGTCACATGTTTTATGATGCTCTCTTTGTGCTTCAATTCTTGTCTTTCATGTGAGCATCATTGAAATCTCAATGCCTAGCTAAAAGGGCTTTAAAGAAAAGCGCTTGTTGGGAGACAACCCAATATTTTTCCTTGCTGCTTAGTAATAAATAATCCATCTAGCCTTTGTTTAGATGTGGTTTTATCTTTGAATTAGTGTTTGTGCCAAGTTGAACCTATTGGATCTTCTTGGATGATAGTTATTTGATCTTGCTGTAATTTCCAGAATCTTTGTGCTCAGTGCCCGGATTGTTAAAAATCACCAGAACGTGATAAAATACTGATTACTATTGCTGCTGATCAATAATAAAAAATTAGAGGTCTTCTAATTTTGGTAGAATTGTTTGGGTCAAAAAGTTTGCGTTAGTTACAGATTACTACAGACTGTTCTGTTTTTGACAGATTCTGTTTTGCGTGTGTTGTTTGCTTATTTTGATGAATCTATGGTTAGTAAAATAGTTTATGATCCATAGAGAAGTTGGAATACAGTAGGTTTAACACCAATATAAATAAAGAATGAGTTCATTACAGTAACTTAAAGTAGTATTTTGTTTTCTTTCTCTAACGGAGCTCACGAGATTTCTATTGAGTTTTGTGTTGTGAAGTTTTCAAGTTTTGGGTGAATTCTTTTGATGGATTATGGAACAAGGAGTGGAAAGAGCCTAAGCTTGGGGATGCCCATGGCACCCCCAAGATAATCCAAGGACACAAAAAAGTCAAAGCTTGGGTGTGACGCCCTCGATTCAATCGTACACTAATCATGCACGCAAATGTGTACGATCAAGATCAAGGACTCACGGGAAGATATCACAACACAACTCTAAAACATAAATAAGTCATACAAGCATCATAATACAAGCCAGGGGCCTCGAGGGCTCGAATACAAGTGCTCGATCATAGACGAGTCAGCGGAAGCAACAATAGCTGAGTACAGACTTAAGTTAAACAAGTTTGCCTTAAGAAGGCTAGCACAAACTGGGATACAATCGAAAGAGGCGCAGGCCTCCTGCCTGGGATCCTCCTAACTACTCCTGGTCGTCGTCAGCGGGCTGCACGTAGTAGTAGGCACCTCCGGTGTAGTAGTCGTCATCGACGGTGGCGTCTGGCTCCTGGACTCCATCGTCTGGTTGCAGCAATCGAGTAGAGATAGGGGGAAAGGGGGGAAACAATGCAACCGTGAGTACTCATCCAAAGTACTCGCAAGCAAGGAGCTACACTACATATGCATGGATATATGTGTAAAGGGCCATATCAGTGGACCGAATCGAGAATGCCGTAATAAGAGGGGATAGCTAATCCTCGTCGAAGACTACGCTCGCAGCCTCCGCCTTGCACCATGTAGAAGAGAGTAGATCAAGTCCTCCAAGTAGCATCAGATAGCATAATCCTACCCGACAATCCCTCCTCGTCACCCTGTTAGAGAGCGATCACCGGTTGTATCCGCACTTGGAAGTGTGTGTTTTATTAAGTATCCGGTTCTAGTTGTCATAAGGTCAAGGTACAACTCCAAGTCGTCCCTGTTATCAAGATCACGGCTATTCAATAGATTAACTTCCTGAGGGTGCACCACATAACCCAACACGCTTGATCCCATTTGGCTGGACACACTTTTTCGGGTCATGCCCGGCCGCTGAAGATCAACACGTCGCAGCCCCACCTAGGCATAACAGAGGTCAAGACGCCGGGTTCAAACCTAGGCGCCAGGGTCCGGCCCATTGCCTCGAGCACACCTGCACGCTATGAGGGCGGCCGAAGCAGACCTAGCCTAGTGGCGTTCACCAATTGGCGCTCCGCTCGGGCGTCCGACGCCACGAAGCTTCTACCGATACCACGACGCCGGGATACCCATAACTACTCCCACGTAGATGGTTAGTGCGTATAGACGAATTGGCGGACTCGCATCAAATACCCGGATCTCGTTAAATGTGTTAATATCCGCGACGCCGACCAGGCCAAGCCCACCTCTCACCCTGTAGTCTCAACCTGCCTGTCTCCGCCTCAAAGATCCACTCATGGGTGCTCCACAAGTCGACCCGACTTTAGTCACCACATGTATCATGTGTAAGTATATAGTATATACCCGTGATCACCTCCCGAGTGATCACGGCCCGATAGTATAGCACAGCAGACGGACAAGAATGTAGGGCCACAGATGGAAATACTAGCATCCTATACTAAGCATGTAGGATTGCAGTAAAGGTAACAACAAGAGTAGCAAGGACAAAGCTATGCATCGTGATAGGTATAACGGAAGCAAGAATATGCTACACTACTCTAATGCAAGCAGTATAGACTAGAATAGGCGATATCTGGTGATCAAGGGGGGCTTGCCTGGTTGCTCGGCAAGAGAGAGGGGTCGCCAACTCCGTAGTCGTCTTTGCAGCAGCGGCGTCGGTCTCGGTGTCTAAGCGGAAGAAGAGGGGAAGAAACAATGAATATTTAAGCAAACAGTGCATGACGATGCATGACAAAGCAAAAGCGTGATGCTAGGCGTGCCCTAACGCGGTATGTGGTGATACCGGTGAAGGGAAACATCCGGGAAAGTATTCCCTTGTTTCGCGTTCAGCGAAGGAGCCGGAGGGGGAAAGTTGCGAGTTCGATAGGTTAGGGGTGTGGCGGACGATCGGGTTGCGTCTCCGGAACCGTCTTGTCGTTCTGAGAAACTTTCATGTTGAAAATATTTTAATCCGAGTTACTGTTTAAAAGATATGATTTTCTAAAGATTTTATTAATTTCTGGAATTTAATTAATTATTTAATTAATTCGAAAAACAGATTAATGACATCAAGATGATGTCATGTCGACATCAGCAGTCAACAGAGTTGACTTGGTCAACCTGACCAAGGTCCAAAGTGGGACCTACACCGCCATACAATCGCTTAGGTTAATTACAGATTAGTTAATTTAATTACTATTTAATTAACCTAACTAGTTAATTAAATTAATTAAACCGGATTAATTAACTTAATTAATTCATTAGATAATTAATTAATTAATAATTAATTTTATTAAATCATTTTATTTTTATTTTTAATTCTCTTTTTTAAACTGCTTCGGCGGGCCTCGGTCGCTGGCTCGGGGCCTAGCTGTCACGGGCTATCAGGCGCCGGTGCGGCGCGTGCGCCCGAAGCGTGCAATGCGGCGACGGGCGCCGTGTGCGAGGTGCGGGTGCACGCCGAGGCGCTGGCGCCAGCGCCGGCCGCCGCGCCAGCAAGGGAGGCGGCGGAGGAACGGCGAACGCAGGCGGAGGGGATGTCTGGCGACAACGGATGGGCGCAGTGACCAACGGCGTAGGGCGCATGAGGCGCGGGCACGACGGGTGGAGAATAGGCACGCCCCGGCACGAAGGCGTGTGCCAAGGCGAGGGCAGGCGAGGCTGTGAGGGCGCGCGTGGTGGCCGGGCGGCCGGGCGGAGAGGCGGGACTGCGAGGGCCACCGCGCAGTGCGTGGAGTGCGTCTTGGCGCGGCTGGGCGTGGGGGCGCGTGGCTAAGGCTCGGCCTGGCTGAACGCAAAGACGGGCGCAGGCGAAGCGCCAAGAGAGGGGACGGGGAGAAGGAGGACCGGGGTCCTCACCGAGGGAGCGTAGGGCACGGGGCAGCGGGCTCGGGGGAGGTTGGGGAGGACGACGGGGACGAGCGGGCGGAGCGGATGCAGTCCGGCGAGGGAGAGGCGCCGGGGTGGGTGACGGAGAGGACGGGCGTGGGCGTAAGGCCCGGGCGGCGGCGTTGACGGTCTCCTCCTCGATCCCGATCCAATCGGGGAGAGGGGAGAGATATTTTGGGGAGGGGAGGGAGTGTCGGTGGTGGGACCGGTGAGTGGGGGTGTTAAGGGAGTGGGGGTGTGGGTTGGGCCTGGGCCTGGGGGTTTAGCTGGGCCACACGCCCAGGAGGGTTTCTCCCATTTTTGTTTTCTGTTTTGCCCTTTGTATTTTCTTTCCTTTATTTATTTTCTTTCTGTTTTAATTAGTTTAGGCCATTTAGGTGTTTTGTAAAATTGTGTTTGCTCTATTATAATTACCCTGGCATTTAACTGCACACTCAACATTTTAGTTTAATATTTTTGAAACTTTTGCCGTTTGACATTAATTTGAATTTGAATTTGACGCGGTTTCGAATTAACCCGAGATTAGTAATAGTAATCGCAGATGACATGGCATCATTAGGAGAGTTTTACTGTAGCCAAATTATCCGGGCGTTACATTGGGGATGCCCCGGAAGGCATCCCCTCTTTCGTCTACTTCCATCGGTAATTTACTTGGAGCTATATTTTTATTCACCAACATGATATGTGTTTTGCTCGGAGCGTCTTGTATTATTTGAGTCTTTGCTTGTTAGTTTACCACAATCATCCTTGCTGTACACACCTTTTGAGAGAGCCATATATGAGTTGAAATTTGATAGAATACTCTTGTGCTTCACTTATATCTTTTGAGCTTGATAGTTTGCTCATAGTGCTTCACTTATATCTTTTTGAGCGTGATAATTTTTGCTCTAGTGCTTCACTTAGATCTTTTAGAGCACGGTGGTGGATTTGTTTTAAAGAAACTTGATCTCTCATGCTTCACTTAGATTATTTTGAGAGTCGTTAATAGCATGGTAATTTGCTTAATGTTAATATACTTGGTGTTCAAGATATGTGAAACTTTCTTTTGAGCGTTGAATACTAAGATAAGTTTGATGCTTGATAATTGTTTTGAGATATGGAGGTGATAATATCAAAGTCATGCTAGTTGAGTAGTTGTGAATTTGAGAAATGCTTGTGTTGAAGTTAGTAAATCCCGTAGCATGCACGTATGGTTAAAGTTGTGTAACAAATTTGAAGCATGAAGTGTACCTGGCTTGTGCATCCTTATGAGTGGCGGTGGGGGACGAGCAATGGTCTTTTCCTACCAATCTATCCCCCTAGGAGCATGTGCGTCGTACTTGATTTTTGATGACTTCTAAATTTTTGCAATAAGTATATGAGTTCTTTTGACTAATTTGAGTCCATGGATTATACGCACTCTTACCTTTCCGCCATTGCTAGCCTCTTCGGTACCGTGCATTTCCCTTTCTCACATTGAGAGTTGGCGCAAACTTCACCGGTGCATCCAAACCCGGTGATATGATACGCTGTTTCACACATAAACCTCCCTATATCTTCCTCAAAACAGCCACCATACCTACCTATTATGGCATTTCCATAGCCATTCCGAGATATATTGCCATGCAAACTTCCACCGTTCCGTTCATCATTATTATGACATACATTACTTTTGTCATATTGCCATTGCATGATCATGTAGTTGACATCGTATTTGTGGCAAAGCCACCATGCATTATTTCCATACATGTCACTCTTGATTCATTGCACCATCCTGTACATCACGGGAGGCATTCATATAGAGTCATACCTTGTTCTAGTTTCGAGTTGTAATCCTTATGTTGCGATCAATAGAAGTGTGATGATCATCATTATTAGAGCATTGCCCAAAAAAAGAGAAAGGCCAAAAAAAAGAGAAAGGCCGAAAAAAAAGGGCAATGCTACTATCTCTTTTTCCACACTTGTGCTTCAAAGTAGCATCATGTTCTTCATGTAGTGAGTCTCATATATTGTGCTTCAAAGTAGCACCTTATTCTTCATGTAGTGAGTCTCATATATTGTGCTTCAAAGTAGCACCATGTTTTTCATATAGTGAGTCTCATAAGTTGTCTTTTTCATACTAGTGGGAATTTTTCATTATAGAACTTGGCTTGTATATTCCTACGATGGGCTTCCTCAAATGCCCTAGGTCTTCATGAGCAAGCAAGTTGGATGCACACCCACTAGTTTTCTTTTGTTGAGCATTCATAGCTCTAGTGCATCCATTGCATGGCAATCCTTACTCCTCATGTTGACATCAATTGATGGGCATCTCCATAGCCCGTTGATTATCCTCGTCAATGTGAGACTTTCTCCTTTTTTGTCTTCTCCACACAATCCCCATCATTATATTCTATTCCACCCATAGTGCTATATCCATGGCTCATGCTCATGTATTGCGTGAAGGTTGAAAAAGTTTGAGATTATTTAAGTATAAAACAATTGCTTGGCTTGTCATCAGGGCTATAGAAGTTGGGAACATCTTTGTGTCATGAAAATAAAGCACAGCCTAACTATATGATTTTGTAGGGATGAACTTTCTTTGGCCATGTTATTTTGCGATGACATAATTATTTCGATTAGTATGCTTGAAGTATTTTTTTATGTCAATATGGACTTTTGTCTTGAATCTTTCGGATCTGAATATTCATATCACAATTAAGAAGATTTACATTGAAATTATGCCAAAGTATCACTCCGCATCAAAAATTCTCTGTTTATCATTTGCCTACTAGAGACGAGCAGGAATTAAGCTTAGATGCCCGATACGTCTCCAACGTATCTATAATTTTTGATTGCTCCATGCTACTTTATCTATTGTTTTGGACTATAATGGGCTTTATTTTCCACTTTTATATTACTTTTGGGACTAACCTATTAACCGGAGGCCCAACCTGTAATTGTTGTTTTTGCCTATTTCAGTGTTTCAAGAAACGGAATATCAAACGGAGTCCAAACGGAATGAAACCTTCCGAACGTGATCTTCTCACCGAACGTGATCCAGGAGACTTGGACCCTACTCCAAGGAGTGCCGAGGCGGTCACGAGGGTGGGGCGCGCCCTCCCTGGCGCGACCCCTGCCTCGTCAGGCCCCGACGCCCACCGACGTACTCCTTCCTCCTATATATACCTACGCACTTCAACAGATCGTAGAAGGAGCCAAAACCTAATTCCACCGCCAAGAACTTCCTCAGCATCCACGAGATCCCATCTTGGGGCCTGTTCGAGCTCACGAGGGGGCATCCACCATGGAGGGCTTCTACATCAACACCATAGCCCCTCCGATGAAGTGTGAGTAGTTTACTTCAGACCTTCGGGTCCATAGTTATTAGCTAGATGGCTTCTTCTCTCTTTTTGGATCTCAATACAATGTTCTCCCCCTCTCTCATGGAGATCTATTCGATGTAATCTTCTTTTGTGGTGTGTTTGTTGAGATCGATGAATTGTGGGTTTATGATCCAGCTTATCTATGGAAAATATTTGATTCTTCTCTGAATTCTTTTATGTATGATTGAGTTATCTTTGCAAGTCTCTTCGAATTATCAGTTTGGTTTGGCCAACTAGATTGGTTGTTCTTGCAATGGGGGAAGTGCATGGCATTGGGTTCGACCTTGCGGTGTCCTTACCCAGTGACAGAAAGGGTTGCAAGGCACGTATTGTATTTTTGCCATCGAGGATAACAAGATGGGGTATTTATCATATTGCATGAATTTATTCCTCTACATCATGTCATCTTGCTTAAGGCGTTACTGCTTTTTAACTTAATACTCTAGATGCATGCTGGATAGCGGTCGATGAGTGGAGTAATAGTAGTAGATGCAGAATCGTTTTGATCTACTTGTCTCGGACGTGATGCCTATATACATGATCATTGCCTGGATAACCTCATAACTATGCTCAATTCTGTCAATTGATCAACAGTAATTTGTTCACCCACCGTAGAATACTTATGCTCTTGAGAGAAGCCACTAGTGAAACCTATGGCCCCCGGGTCTATTCTCATCATATCAATCTCCATCACTTTATTTACTTGCTTTGCTTTTACTTTTCACTTTGCATCTTTATACCGAAAATACCGAAAATATTATCTCTATCAGATCTCACTCTCGTAAGTGACCGTGAAGGGATTGACAACCCCTAATCACGTTGGTTGCGAGTAGCTATCGTTTTGTGCAGGTACGAGGGACTTGCACTTAGCCTCCTACTGGATTGATACCTTGGTTCTCAAAAACTGAGGAAAATACTTACGCTACTGTGCTACATCATCCCCTCCTCTTCGGGGAAAACCAACGCAAGCTCGAGACGTAGCAGTCGACGTCCCACATGTCGGCGAATGAAAGTTTTCTTTCCGATATATAGGACGAGCAACGAGTATTCATTGTTTATTTTTGATGAAAGCTATTGTCTCCACTGTTACTCCTTGACTTTGTCAATGCCTCTCTCTCCTCCACATAAGCGGGGACTACTTGCTATGCATGCAGTGGGCAGCTGGCGTCTTGAGGGGCCAGGGCGGTGAGAGCGGGCTCTGGAAGCGGTCCAGACTCCAAAGATGGCCCACCTCACATTATCACCATATATTTCTTGGAGTCCGTGTGCGGCGGGCGGACGATCTCTTCTCCCTCCCCCGTTTCTCTCTTCTCAGCCGACGCCCGCCGAGCGATTAGATTTCGGCAATCGACGGTTTATTCAATTACGGTCCCACATGTCAGTGAAATTGCAAGACAACGCGTGTCCCCTTTGGTGAGCAGCGTGCGAGCCGGACTGTCGGGGGTGCGACGCGTACGAGTTGTAAGTGTGGCGCCTTTTCCTTTAGAACTTGCGAAGCGTAACATTTTCATGCGATCGATCGATAGAAATCCAGAACAAAATGATGAGGGCGGTGCTTTCCCGCTCGTTAGGCGGGCTAGTTCGAGTGATATGACGTGCTACAGTGCCGTCCACTTGCTCCATTTTTATGTAGGCAAGAGTTTACACTCGTACGCGGGAGGAGTGCGAAACACCACGGATCTGATTTTGATTGAGGGATAACTTTTCCCTACCAAATAATGGAGGATTGTTAGCGATTATAGCATGATAGTTAGGGCATCTCCAGCGCTGGCCCACAAATTTACACCAGCATCTGTCCGAGGACACTGATGGATGCCATCTGATGCTACCCGCATACCTTTCCACAACTATATGAACTAACTGGACGAAATTCGTGCAAACAAAGCAAATTTCAAATTAACCGGGTGAAATTAACCGGATGAAATTCATTACATTTCGAAAACTTTTCCTACAAACTGGACGAAATTCATTACATATTTCGTGGTGGAGCAAGCAACCTCGTGGTGGAGCGTCTGCACTCATAATATTTAATATTATTCAGTGATATAAAATTAACCAATCATCTCCACAGTGGACTGGAAGAGTACGAAACACGGCAGCCCAGTGTAGTTACATCATAGTAGTACATGGTTAACCCACGCTGTCGGTGTCAAAATCGGCGGATCTCGGGTAGGGGGTCCCGAACTGTGCGTCTAGGCAGATGGTAACAGGAGACAAGGGACACGATGTTTTTACCCAGGTTCGGGCCCTCTCGATGGAGGTAATACCCTACTCCTTCTTGATTAATATTGATGATATGGGTAGTACAAGAGTAGATCTACCACGAGATCAGAGAGGCTAAACCCTAGAAGCCAGCCTATGGTATGATTGTTGTATATCTATCGACTAGCCTGGCCTCGGTTTATATAATGCACCAGAGGCCTAGGATAACAAGAGTCCCAGCCGAATACGCCGGTGGGGAGGAGTCCTTGTCTTGATCGCCAAGTCTTGTGGAATCTTCCTTGTATGCGGCAACTGTCCGGACTGGCCCATGAGTATACGGCCATGGGGATCCTCGCCCAATCCAACTGATCGGGAGACGACGTGGTGAGTACCCCTAGTCCAGACACCGTCAAGAGTCTCCCTGAACCGGTCTTCAAGTTGGGGACGCTCCTCGATTCTTCCGAACTGTTCTTCATCTTCGGTCGTCGGTCTTGAAAACTGGTTCAACAAATCTTCTCTTCTTCGATCTTGAGGATCGCCGAAATGCATTCGACGAGTTTACACGTCGGGTATCCGAGGAGCCCCTTTAAGTTTACGGCCTTTATCAATGCCTTGTTATTTTTATGCCACACCTCGGGTTTGAAGTTATTCCCGGGAGGTAGTGCCCTCTTGTTTCCGAGCTCTAACGCCGGACTGCATTTGAGGTATCTTTTGCAGCCGAGCACCAACACCGGACCGCTTCCTAGCTCTAACGCCGGAATGTATCCGAGCTCCAACACCGGACTATGTATCCGAGCTCCAACGCCGATCAGATCCGAGCTCCAACGCCGGACTGTATCCGAGGTGTCAGTAATCACCTTGGTTCAAAGAAGTTTGAAGGAGTTTAGCCGAGCTTAATGCCGAAAATGCCCTCTATGGAGCCAGCCACTAGCGTCCGAGCTTTATGCCGGACTGCTTCCGAGGTGGTGCACCACCCCGAATGTGGGCCGATTTTTGTCAATATTTTTGATTGGTGCAATTTATTCTCTGCCGAGATACATAGCCAGTAGCCCTCAAGGTGGGTATCGGTCTAAAACCCGAGATGCACATGAAGGATGACATAAGACCGCTGATCCCCGTAGCCGCTGAGACTCAGGTTGATTTGCAAAATCGGCCTGAGGATCAAGTCCTAGCTCGGCAGAATACTTCGGGACACAAAAAGCGGCGTGCTCAGTCCTCGAGACTCGGGTTGGGTGCGGCCGACCAACCTGAGGATCAAAATCTCCTAAATCTGTATTGCACTTAAAATTTTCTGCATAGAATACCAATGCAAGAGCCCCCGAGACACTGGTCGGGTGGCAACACCAGATCAAGGGATTGATGTGCCCCTTTAATATTTGTAAATAATAAGCCCGAAGCCTAGTAGCCCCCGAGCCTTAATGCGGGCACGGGTGGCCGAATTAGGGATCAATATCCATAGTAAAATCACAAATTATGTGTAATGACTCAATGTATCCAAGTATTTTATGTCATTAATGCTCGGATCCGCATTGTACAAAACTTTGTTGACCGACCATCGGCTTCAACCTCCTCGGCCAAGAGTCGAGGAGTGTTTGTCCCTACTTTATAAAGCCTTTATGAGGGCAAAGATTTACGACAAACAAGGCAATCTGGCCATACGGTTTTATAAACAAAGGTACGCAGAGAGATATGTTATATTACTGTTTAATGTAAGAAATGTCTTCCAAAGAAAATAGTCCCGCTATCGGTTCCTTTCTTTGGGTTGTCATGCTAAGCATGATCATGAAACCTCAGCTCTAATGTAAGAGCAAAATATTGAGGATTTAGTTTGGGAGGCTAGTTACTAGCCCCCGGTAGTGTTCGGCGACAATGAGGTCAAGCCGTAAACACTTCGCCAATGTTATGAATGGCCTGTCACTTAATATAGTCATCGGATCGCTGACCAGTTTACACCTATTGTGACAGTCAGTTTTCGCTTTTCTCCACCGAGGTGCTTGACCATGCGAAATGGAAGCACAATCGCAGTGGTTCTCCTTTGCACACCTAGCCGAACAAAGCGGAACGTAGGAGGCAAGCGCAGGAGCCGCAACCCAACTATTGACCAAGACACAATTCAAAACCGATGCATATATAGCAATATCCGAGAATGTTTTTGCCGAATCTCTAAAGGTGTCCGGCGTTGCAAGCGAGACTTGTGCTGAAAACACACAAATAGTTTAAAAGTGCCAAAAGCTTGAAAACCAAAAACGCCAAGAAAACATGACGTCCCAACAAGATCAAGTGTTCGGTGCCAATCCGAAAATTGGACTTTAGAAGAAAAAAAAGTGCTTATGTCGTGCTTTAACATGACACATCCTATCTCAAGACTTCAAGCGGGTCAGCCTACGGCTTCAGTCTCCCATCTCGAATGCGGAGTACTTCTCATTAGGCCAGTTTAGAAAACTAAACTCTAGCGGTTTTGAGAGAGAAATTAGGCTCCCCGGCTAGTGACCGCACACTCGTGTCGAAAAAAGGAGTGATAAATAATAATAAAAACTTTGCAACGACTAAGAAGAAAAACACTTATTATAAAACGGCTCAAATAAACATAAGAGCCCCCAAGTGACTTGGGTAAATGAATGATTCTATGTACCGAAGTACTTATATCATATCTATGTTCAACCGAACTTTAAACGCGTCTTAACCGACCGTCGGCTTCTCCCTCTTCGGTCAAGGACCTAAAAGTGTTATGTACTCCATCTGTCGAGAATATCGACGGTATTTCCAATAACGAGGCAATCAGGTCATAAGGCTGTAATGCATAAAGCACGCTCGAGGAACTTATGCTATATTATCGATAAAGTGTAAGAAGCATCTTCAAGAAAATAGTACCCCACCGATACCTTTCTTCGGTGCTCATTGTTAATATGAGACTTGTGGAATAGATTTTTGTACTCATGAGTTCCGTTGTGTGCCGACCATTATTGAAAACAGTAAGAGCGCTTAGCTTTCGGCTTTACCGGCCGAGGTCCGGCTCGGGTGACCCGATCGTGACAATCGCAGAGGTGCTCCCTTTACTCCATAGCCGAACAATCGGGAACGTAGGGGTAAACACAGGAGCAAGGCAACCCAGCTTGCAAATCACTTAAGTCAATATGGTGCATATTGTGGCGTAATACACGAACAAGGAACGAAGACGTACAAGTATAATCATGTGCAAGAGGAGAAAGCTTCATGAAGGAAGCCCCCAAGTAAACGGGGTATTTGAATTTGCACGTCACAAACAAAGTTTGGACAAGGAAAATTTTTACAAGCAACTTTTTCCCAAAAAAGTATAACGCTTGGTCGAGCCGAACACAAGTTAAAAATTTAAAACTTTGAGCATGAAGGCAACTTAGCTGGTTAATGTGTTCGGTATTGACGGGCGCCGGTACGTGCTTGATGCGGACAAGGTTCCATCCCCAAGCCGCTCCCGAGGTGGCGGAGCAAAGAGCTCGGCACTCCAAGTAGTGACATAGCACGGTGAATGCAGGACGGCAGTGATGCGAAGTCCCCTGCATGGGGTAATGAAGTGTTGACGAAGCCCCCGGCCCACCGAGGTGACGCCAAAGGATATAGTCCAGCTGGATCATTTTCCCGTGCACAAAAATAGTGCGCACCGGGGATAATAGTAATAATAATAATTTAAAAAAAAGTTGCATAATAAATAATTTATGCAAAGTGAGTAATAAAAGAAATATGGCCTGGCGCCGAAGTCAATGTCGATGCAGGTCGTGACGTGGTCGATGCCGGCTTGATAAAGCGACCGTGCGGCGATGCCGGTATGCCCGCTCCATGTAATCCGTGGGGCGGCAATGTGGGTGATGATTTATCCTTCGTGATGCCGGACTCTTGTTCGGCTTGCCGAGATGATGATCCGAAGAAGTTGAGCTCGGCTCAACAAAGTGACGACGTGTCTCAGCGAGGAGTCGGCGATCGTGGAGCAATATTGCCGGACTGGTTTGACACCAGCATGATATTGAAGATAGTGGGATGTATTCGGAAACAAAACACAACACCCCATACAAAACTTCCTTCAAAAAGGATGTCTGAAATCATGTTCATAAAAAAGACGAACTCGGGTCGAATTCGTTTTCGCGCAGAAAACAGATCCGAAAAGTGATGCACTAATCGGAAGGTTCCCGGAGTTTGGACGGTCGGATCGAGCTGAAATTTTGAGGGGTGGTAGATATAGGAATTCCGCAGCCGATCAACACTATATCTGACCGATGATGGTGTGCGCTCTTACTATCACCCACACTATATCTGACCGATGATGGTGTGCGCTCTTACTGGAGCATGCATCTATGGCGAGCAGAGGGGGTGAGGCGCAATGATTGTGCAAAAGAGATCAACCTAGAAATGCATATGTATGGATAGACATATATAGTGTGGGTGATAGGAAGCAAGACTCCGTGCAAGAAAGAAATGTTCACGGAGAAACTACAAATAGATGCAGAGATGGAGATGCTATCTAGAGAGACATCCGTTAGTTTGGGTGTCGGAGATGACCGTCGGGTGGTTCAAAGGGTGAAGTTATATATGTGTGTGAGGGGGCACTTGACTGCATGCATGTAGAGAGAAACATATGTAGTGTGCGTGATAGGAATCAAGAGTGAGGGCGAGAAAGAAGGTTGATGGAGAAACAGATAAATAGAAAGATAAAGATGCTAGCTAGTGTGCGCTAGAGATAGGAGTCGAGTGGATCAGAAGGCTAGGTTATGTGTGTGGGTGTGAGAGAGATAGAGAGAGGGTCCATGTGAGTCACATACAAAGAAATATCAGAGAGAAATGAGATCCAGAGAGATGGAGTTTTGTGTCTGCGAGAGAGAAAGTGTTGGTGTACTAAAGTAGGGGTACCTTAGTACCCCGAGCTTGTGCACGGGCAGTCGCAGCGTCCCCGTGGCAAGCCTCGCCAGGCGTCCGCCAAGACCCTCCGCAGCCATTCAGAAGACAAGACCCCGGCAAGAGGAGCTTGCCGGGAAGGCCTCTCTAGGCACAGACAAGGCCCCGACAAGAGGAGCTTGTCGGGAAGGCCGCTCCAGGCACGCAGAAGGCAAGGCCCCGGCAAGAGGAGCTTGCCGGGAAGGCTTGGAGCGCGACAAGTCTCCGAGCGCGACAAGGATTCGGCCGCGGCAAGGCGCTTGCCGTGGCATGCAACCTCTCTCCGTCTCCGCTCCAGCTCACCCAGCGACGTGTCGCCATGGGACCATTCCATGGGCGCATGTCGAGCGGCTGTGCAGCCAGCGGAGAGCAGCGATAAGCGGCGCTGACAGGCTCGCCATCGTGGCGAGCGGAGGTGCACCTGACGGCCTCTGTTGCACTGTTTGGGCGACAATGACGGGCATTTATTGCTTTTGTCCCTTGCCGTCAGAGTTAGGTATTTTGCATCGCATAATCGCTCAAGTAGGTGTACCAACTCCTGTTTTACATTTGTACCCCCGTCTGTGTTGCCACCTGTCGGAGACCCCTTGAGCATATAAAAGGAGGCCCGAGTGCAACGTAGAGGGGGTTCGCGTTTTTCGCAAGGTTCGGCTCGTTCGATTCATTCGACCCACCGAAGGCCAGAGACACTCACGCTAGGTTTTGTAGCTCGCATTGCTCCCTGGCAAGAACACAATAGATCAAACAAGCAGCAGTAGGAGTTTTATCTCTCCGGAGAGCTCCGAAGCTGGGTAAACTGCTCGTGTGCCTCGCCTCGATCCGCTTCTTCAGGCGATCTCCGCCCCCTCCGAACCACAAGGGCCCGGTCCGCCGCCCCATAGGTGTCCGCGGTACGATCAGCCTCCCGACATCTTTGGCGCGCTGTAGGGGCGCCGAGGCCGTGTGAATCTGATCCGGCGTTCACACGAGCAGCGCTATCAACATCTTCCTCAATATGCCACCGAAGAAGAAGGCTTCGGGCGGCAGCAGAGCCGTCGCTGCCGTACTCCACCCTCACCGCAGCAAACGGGTGGTGGAGCAGACGCCGGGCGGAGGAACGGGCGCCGACGAAGGTGTTTCGCGACGCTGCCAAGTCCAAGGACAAGGCACCGCAAACCTTGGCGTCTCACAAGCATCCCCCGCGTCCATCTCAGAGACGCGAGACCAACAACGCCATGGCGTTCATAACTCCATACGCTCGCTGGATCGAGACCCTCAAGACCAGCATGCGCGCCAACATGCTGGCACGAGAGATACGGTCGCCGGACGGGCGCTGCTCCTTCTAACGTAGTTAGAAGTCCGAGCGTGTCCCGCTCCCCGCACCGTTCTCCAATGCCACCCACTACTCCAGCAGAAGCTCTGGCGAGAGCTCAACTGCTCCTCGACTACCCTCCAACGGCCGATAAGGTCGACGAGTGGAGGGCCACTATCCAGAGCCTCATCGGCTTTGCCAATGGCGACGCTCCGCGGCAACCAACGCCATCATTGTCGCGGCGAGACGACAAGGCACGAGCCGGTGGCGACGAGACTGTCGGAGGTGCAACCACCGTGCACTCTCCGCCAAGAAGGCCAAGATCGCCGACTCATCGGATCCACCTCGACAGCGACTCCACTGTGTCGTCGGATCCGCGAGCTCGCCGCGATCAGCGCCAAGTTCTTCATGAGCGACAACAAGAGGACGCCGAACTCGCATCGAGCGCCGAAGAGAAGCGCGACGTCATCCGGCTGCCGCTGGGCCTTCGCTGACATGCACGCGCCGGAGGGGCCAGCGACTTCTCAGACGCGGTAGGTTGCCCCACGCTCACTCGTGAGCTGCGGCAAGTCCAGCGGGCCCAGCCAGAAAAACTTCAAACCAGACGTGCCGGAGAAGTATGATGGCAGGACGCACTCCGTCGGAGTTCCTCAAGATTCTACACCATCGCGGTGCAGGCTGCGGGGACGGGACGACAAGATCCTCGCCAACTACTTCCCGCCGTGCTCAAGCCCAACGCCGATCTTGGCTCATGCACTTGCCGGACAGCTCCATATCCTCTTGGGCAGATCTGTGCCATCGCTTTGTTGGCGCCTTCACAGGTGGCCACAAACCTCATGGCCAAGAGAGTGACCTTCACTTGCTCGCCCGTAAGGAAGGAGATTCCTGCGCAAGTTCATTGAGAGGTTCAGCCGCGTGCACTACAACATCCCAGACGCCCACCCCGCCGCGTGATCAAGCATTTCATCGTAATGTGCGGAACCGCAGGATGAGGGAGGAGATGGCGATGTGCAAAGTCAAGGACGCCAAGGAGCTGTACGCCTGGCCGACAAGTGTGCACGCCACGAGGAAGGGAGGAGACTTCGAGAGAATGCGTAAGCAGGTCTCGACAAGGATGACACCGCCCGCAAAGAAGGGCCGCGGCGAGGCAACGGGAAGAAGAAAAGCAGAGAAGTGCTAGCTGTCGAGCAGTCCGCAACGAACGGAGGCGGCGACAAGAACGCCAAGGCTGGTGGCTCCGGCAAGGAGATTGCCACGACGCCAACCACTGGCCGGTGGCGGCCGCCGACAAGCGGGGATTTGCTCCGCAAGCAAGATCGCAAGATCCACCGCCCCAAGGGCCACGATCTCCAGAGCTGCAAGAAGGTCGAGCAGCTCGTCGAACAACAGAGAGCTGAGTACGAGCGGCGAGACAAGGAGAAGGCCCAGGAAGGGGCTGGGGGAGCAAGCAAGAAACGTCCCGGCCAGGGAGGACGCCGCGGCAAGGCCAAGCAGCGGTAAGGAGATAGACCTCTGCTGCCGCCGATAAGGATGAAGATGATGACGACGACGAAGATATGGAAGACGCATTTACGCCGACGAAAGCAGGAGTTTCGTAAAGCCACAGAGGTTCTTCAAGGCTGACGGAGGTGCCTCCTCGCATACCTCCCACCGCCAACTCAAGCAATGGATGCGGAGGTCAATGCAGCGGAACCATCCGTGGAGTCACGCAAGCCTCTCAAGTGGTCTAGCACGCCTATCATTTTTGATATTGAGGACCACCCCGATCGCATAATCATGCGGTCGGGTGCTTGCCGATGTTGGTCTCTCCAACCATCCGCAACCTCAAGGTCACAAAATGTTAGTTGACGGCGGGCCGGCTTGAATCGATCTCCTCCGCGGTGCTCCGTAAGCTTCAAATCCTCGACAATGAGCTCGAAGAGACCGGAACCTTCCAAGGAATCAATCCGGGAAGGAGCAAGCCAAGGGGAAGATTACGTTGTCGGGTCACATTTGGCAGCGAGCTGAACTTCAGGATCGAGAGGGTTATGTTTGACGTCGCCGATTTCCCATTGCCTTACAATGGGATACTTGGTCGCCCAAAGCACTCGCCAAGTTCATGGCAGCCTCTCACTACGCCTACAACCTACTCAAGATGCCGGGCCCGATAAGCGCCATCTCTATCCATGGCGACAAGAAGGATGCCCTTATCCGTGCCGACAAGATCTTCCGGATGCAGCAGCCACGACAGATTGCCAGACACTTGCCGCTGAAGCTCCCGGGGGGAGAAGACCAAGTCCAAGTTCGGCAAGGGCTCTGATGCTCACTCCGGCAAGCGCACCTCTTCGGAGTGCTGCGCTATCGCCGAGGACGCACCATCGAGCTCCACCGGCAAGTGCAAGAAGATGGTGGCTCCGCCGAAGACCAAGAAGGTGCCCGCCAAGGAGGACGGCGCTGGTGGTACCTTCACCATCGCGGCCTCTCTCGACCCAAATAGGAAGGCGCGCCGTTGCTTTCCTCATGCGAATGTCGACGTGTTTGCATGGCAACCGTCGATATCCCCGTGTTCCTGTGAAAGTGATTGAGCACCGCCTCGCCGCTTGTCCTCATCTTGCGCGCCCGTCAAGCAAAAAGTCGAAGCAAGCAAAGGAGCGCCAAGAATTCATAGCCGAAGAGATCAAGAAACCGGAAGCAGCAGGCCTTGTCGAGGAGTGCTCCATCCTACGTGGTTGGCCAACCTCGTAGTCGCATCGCGCGAAGGCAAATGGGAAATGGAGACTTTGTATTGACTTCACGGATGTTAATAAAGCTTGTCCCAAAGATCCATTTCTCTTGCCGCGCATTGACCAGATTGTTGACTCCACGGCTGGATGTGATTTGCTTTCGCTTCTTGATGCCTACTCAGATACCATCAGATCTTCATGGCTGAAGAAGATGAGGAGAAGACCGCATTCATCACACCATGTGGCACATACGTTTCATACGGATGCCTTTCGGTTTGAAGAATGCTGGTTCAACATTTGCAAGGGTAGTCCATGACGCTTTTGAGCCGCAAATGCACAGAAATGTAGAAGCCTACATGGATGACATAGTGGTCAAGAGCAAGGACAAAGCAACTTTGGTTCAAGATTTGGACGAGACCTTTGCAAATCTGCGCAAGATCAACCTCAAGCTCAACCCCGAGAAGTGCGTGTTTGGAGTCCCTTCCGCAAGCTTCTCGGGTTCTTCGTGTCTCGGGGATTGAGGCTAATCCCGACAAGATCAAGGCCATTGAGCAGATTGAAGCACCAAAGCGCCAAGGATGTACGAAGACTTGCCGGTTGTGTGGCTGCTCTCAAGAGGTTTATTTCTAGGTCTGCTGAGCGCCTACCATTTTTCAAGATTTTGAAAAAGGCAGGTCCAAGAAATGGACTCGAAGCGGAGGCTGCGCTGCAGGACTTAAAGAGATACCTGTCCTCCACTCCAACACTTGTCGCACCTAGGCCACAAGAGAAGTTGCTGCTATATATAGCGGCAACCAATCAAGTGGTTAGTGCTGCGTTAGTGGCGGAGAGGGAGGCGGATGACGAGCCAAAGAACCGCTGCAAGCACATCCAAATGACAAGCGTGGGGCTTCACGACAAGCTCTGGTCCCGACAAGGGCGAATCCGCAGACACATGAACAGACATGTAAAAGGATGGTGCAGCGCCAGTCTATTTTGTCAGCTCCCTCCCGCAAGGGGCTAGGTCAAGGTATTCTGTGCGTAAATTGCTTTTCGGCCTCCTCATGGCCTCGAGAAAGCTGCGCCATTACTTCCAAGCACATGAGATCACAGCTTGTCACCGCTTTCCCCTCAAGAGGATACCGCAGAATCCGAAGCGGCAGGCGTGATTGTCGAGTGGGCATTGGAGCTGTCAAGCTTTGGTCTTAAGTTTGAAAGCACATCAGCTATCCAAAGCGTAGCATTGGCAGAATTCATAGCGTAATGGACGCCAACGCCAGATGAAGAGATTCCGAGACGAGCATTCCCGCCAAAGAAGCCAGCAAAGAGTGGTCGATGTACTTTGATGGTGCCTTTTCGCTGCAAAGGCGCGGTGCCGGGCGTCGCTTATCGCACTCCACCGGAGAGCACCTCAAGTACGCCGTCTGATGCACTTTCCCAAGGAGCAAACGACAAACAATACTGCAGAGTATGAAGGTTTGCTTGCCGGTCTCAGGATCGCCGTGGACCTTGGGATCAAGAAGCTTATTGTCAAGGGTGACTCGCAACTCGTCGTCCGCCAAGTCAACAAAGATTACAAGAGTCCGCTGATGGAAGCCTACGTTGATGAAGTGAGGAAGTTAGAAAAGCACTTTGACGGCCTGCAAATGGAACATGTTCCAAGAGCTCGTAATGATATTGCCGACGGCTCACAAGTGCGCTGCGCTTAAGTTACCTGTGGAACCAGGGATTTTCGTGCTCAAGCCGACTCAAATGAACCGTAACACCGCCGACCGGACAGAGCAAGAAGAGGAAGTTGGCCTCTGGTGACTACTTTCCGATGAGCTTCCCGAAGCCGTCGTTGCAAAGGTCCCCGTGATCAACACCAACAAGGTTGAGGGGCAGTCTGCTCCGGCTGCACTACGTGGTTTGTCCTGTTGAAGCGGCACGCCCCGACAAGTCTTGTTCCGGCAAACTTGTCGGGGAGCATCTAGCTCCGGCAGGGCCGCATGCTCTTGCCGTGGAAGCTGATGTTCCCGCAGCAGCAGATGTGCCTTTAGTCCTTGTTGTCGAGCCGCAAGCTCCAAAGATGGGCGCCATGGATTGTCCATTTCCTTCGCATGTGAGAACTTCCCAAGAGCAAGAAGAAGCGGAAAGAGTAGCCCGACAACAAGTATGTACCAGTTTGTCGACAAAGATAATCGCATGTAAGAAGACTCAACGGTGTGAAATTGAAGTGTATTCCTGTGGAAGATGGACAAGCTGTTGGCAGAGATACATGGAGGCACATGTGGTCACCACATTGGCGCAAGGGCACTTGCCGCAAAGCTTTCCAAAGAAGGTTTCTTCCGCCGACAGCCCTCCAGGATGCAAATCGCACAAGTAACCAAGTGTGAAGCGCAAGGCCCATTCCAAACAGATACACCAGCCAGCTCAAGCTCTCCGCATTTATCCCTTTATCCCGCCATTTTCGGTCCGGGGCTCGACATCCTCGGCCCCTTCCCCGAAATAGTCGAGGGCTTTCAAGATTTGTACGCCGCCATCGACAAGTTCACAAAGTGGCCGGAAGTGGAAGCAGTGAGGAAGGTGACATCACGATCAGCCAAGTTCTTCAGTCGATTGTTTGCCGTTTCGAATCCCTAACAGGATCATCACCGACAACGGCACACAATTCACGAGTCGCACCTTCATGCAATACGTCCAAGACCTTGGCGCCAAGGTCTGCTTTGCTTCTGTTGCTCACCCGAGAAGCAACGGTCAAGCAGAGAGGGCAAACGCTGAAGTGTTGCGTGGGCTCAAGACCAGAACTTTCGACAGGCTGCACAAGTGCGGAAGAAACTGGATCGAGGAGCTGCCGGTGGTTCTTTGGTCGATCAGGACGACGCCAAATCGAGCCACTGGCTAGGCACCCTTTGCTCTAGTCTATGGAGCAGAGGCAGTTCTCCCCACAGAACTCGTATACGGATCGCCTCGAGTAATCGCTTATGATGAGCTTGAGCAAGAGCAGCTGTGACAAGATGACGCGCTGCTCCTCGAGGAGGATCGTCTTCAGTCATTGGCGAGCCGCCACACCAGAAGCCCTCGCGTTGCTACCATAGCCGCAGGGTTAGTGCCGAAGTCTCGAGGAAGGCGACCTTGTTCTTCGGGCGCGTTCACCGCCAAGAATTCAAACAAGTTGACGCCAAGTGGGAAGGACCTTATCGGGTGAAACGAGTCACTAGGCTGGCGCCGTTCCGCTTTGAGACCGAAGATGGCATTCGGTGAGCAACTCCTGGAACATTGAGCATCTTCGTAAGTTTTACCCATAGGGCGCGGTTGTCGGAATCCGTTCCGGCAACCACCTTTTGTACAAGTCTTGCCGCTGTTGCATGTAATCCTTCAGACAAAGCCGGGCGCAGACTTCGCATCGATCAAGAAGCTCATGTGTTGCGCACAGCTTGTCAAGTTCATGCTTTCATCATTTTATTGCATGTTTTGGCTAACACTTTGTGAAGCAACCATACCCGGTAAGCAGAATCGAGCCGCTGGGCTCCATAACGTTATTTCCTCTTCTTTTTCTTTTCTCAAAGAAGGGAAGCCCTCGCACAAGTTAACCAGGGGAGGAAGAGATAATACTATGGACCAGGGACGCCGAGGAAGTTCCACCTCATCGGGAAGCAAGAAATGTAAAAGCTAAGTTGCCAAAGTTCGAGCAATCAATTTTAAATTTTCGTTATCTTCCTCGAACGATAGTACTTTGTATGGAAAACCTGTGCGCAGAGGAACCAAATCGTGGATCGGTCGCGCCCTTACTTTGTTTCGAGTCCGCTCAACAACTTAAGTGAGCTGCGGCTAGTCCGCGACAAGGTTACTTGTCGGTAGCGACTTCGCCAAAGAAGTCAGCTGAAGTTCCGCACTGGCGCCATGCAAGGGTGCTCAGACCGCAAGTTTCGAAAAGCGAGGGAAATAACATACAAAGCCAAGAGTCGAGTAAAGGAAGAAACGTAGCAAATGTTGCCCAGAATAAAGTTATATTACAAAAATAACTTATTGCGGCATCAAGCTAAATCGTTCTCGTAACTGAAATAACAGCGAAGAGGAGAAGAAGGGCGCTGGCCAAGATTTCAAGCCCCGGCAAGCCAGAGCTGCCGGGCTGCGGCAAGCCGAAGTTGTTGGGGCTGCGGCAAGCCAGAGTTGCCGGGGCTGAGATATCGATAAGCCCTTCGTCCCTTTTCAAGCATCCTTTTTCATTAAAACATTCTACTCGGATACAATCCGTGGGGAATGAAAAACATGAAAGGGAAGATTACAAGTATTAAATGCGGATAAGGCCCAAGGCTTACAAATTAAAAAGATAAGATGCCCGTAATCCTTTTTCTGTCCCTCTCTTCAGAGGTAGGTCAAGGAGGCGAGAAGGGCAAAAGAAACGCCTAGGCGAGCTACAGTGCCGAAGGCACCAAGGGAACATCCCGGAGCTCCCGAGGGCTTGACAGAGATGGCAGCGCCGAAGCGGGCTCAAGACGGGCGGCAGGACGCCAAGATGTCGTTGAGGGCACTACGCCTCAGATTCGACTTGACGGCCTTGTCGCCATCCCTCTTCCCCTTCCGCAGCCTCTCTACGCCAGTCGCCCAAGGAGACGACCCCGGGGAGTTCAAGGAGCCGGCGACGCGGATGATGGGGTCGCCGGTGACGCACGAAGCGGCGCCCGGCAAATAATCGGGCCCGCTACCCTCGTTGTCGCTGTCGCTCTCCTCCTCGTCACTCTCGCTCGAGGGGGAATCTTCGCTGTCGGAGGA
This sequence comes from Aegilops bicornis, assembly GCA_021605145.1. Taxonomy (NCBI): domain Eukaryota; kingdom Viridiplantae; phylum Streptophyta; class Magnoliopsida; order Poales; family Poaceae; genus Aegilops; species Aegilops bicornis. The sequence goes on from CM038674.1 coordinate 107,359,706, forward strand.
GCTATCCACGCAGCACTTCGCCCGAGTACCGAGATCCCCGAAGACCTTGACGGAGAGGAGATCACCCTCCATTAACTTAAAATGGAGGGTAAACCCCGCACTCAGCTGTGGATGCGAGTGAACGCCTTCCACCCACGATCGAGATACATCACATTAGGGCTGGGAATACAACACGGACTCGCATGCCGCTGATTCCACAGCCCCTCATGTGCAGTCTCGGTGTCTCGGCGGATCCGACTCCATCGCGCCATGAACGGAGCTGGAAGCCGGAGGCGACGACGAGGCGCCCGGCGCAGCCTAACGAAGAACTCGCAAGGGTCGTCCCCTGTATGGACCGCTGCAGGGAGGGGAACCGCCGGCGAAAGCAGAGACGGCGCGCCGCCCCATCCGCCTCTTCCCCGAGCGCCTCGACCTCGCCCCCTCCCTCTTCCTCTTGTGGCCGGTTCTGCCACCCCGGGCGTGGGGTTGGGAGGGGAGCGCTGCCTAGCGGCGACCCTCGCCGCCACCGATGAAGGACCAAGGTTCCTTTTCTCCATGACGAATGAGAGAAAGGGGAGCAGAAACTGAGGAAAGGAGGAGATGGGAGAGTGCGGGCTTCTGCTCTCCCCTTCCGCTCTTTTTAAGGAAGCAAGGTGGGGACTCGACCGCCTCGCTCGACAAATCAGTGCATAGGAAGAGCAGGGAATCGGGGCCAACCTGTTGCCTCTGCTCGTAACGGCCCAGTTTTCCACTTCCACCGTCCGCGACCCCAAGAGCATGGGAACCACGTGGCGGGGATGCAGAACTGAGGCGACGGGTGAAGCGACCAAGACGCCGCCCACTTCCCCACGACGCCGCAATTGACGCGTGCTGCTACGTGGGAACGCGGCGTATACGGAGTGGTTTTGGTTTGGACCCAGGCCGCGCATGCCCGTGCCCTGTTTTGGGCCTGGCCCAATAGTGCTCGGCACCGTGTATGGCCCAGACCCGGGGGCTCCTATCGGTGTACTAAAGTAGGGGTACCTTAGTACCCCGAGCTTGTGCACGGGCAGTCGCAGCGTCCCTGCAGGCAGCCTCGCCAAGGCCCGCCAAGACCCTCCGCAGCCATTCGTAAGACAAGACCCGGCAATAGGAGCTTGCCCGGAAGGCCTCTCTAGGCACGCATAAGGCCCCGACAAGAGGAGCTTGTTGGGAAGGCCGCCTGTGCACGCAGAAGGCAAGGCCCGGCAAGAGGAGCTTGCCGGAAGGCTCGGAGCGCGACAAGTCTCCGAGCGCGACAAGGATTCGCCGCTGCAAGGCGCTTGCCGCTGCATGCAACCTCTCTCCGTCTCCGCTCCAGCTCACCCAGCGACGTGTCGCCATGGGACCGCTCCATGGGCGCTGCGTGTCGGCGGGCTGTGCAGCCAGCGGAGAGCAGCGATAAGCGGCGCTGACAGCTCGCCATCGTGGCGAAGCGGAGGCGCACTCGACGGCCTCTGTTAATCGCTTTGGGCGACAATGATGGGCATTTATTGCTTTTGTCCCTTGCCGCCGAGTTAGGTATTTTGCATCGCATAATCGCTCAAGTAGGTGTACCAACTCCTGTTTTTACATTTGTACCCCGTCTATGTTGCCACCTGCCGGAGACCACTTGAGCATATAAAAGGAGGCCCGAGTGCAACGTGAAGGAGGTTCGCGTTTTTTCAAGGTTCGCCTGCTCGATTCATTCGACCCACCGAAGGCCGTGAGACACTCACGCTTAGGTTTTGTAGCTCGCATTGCTCCTCGGCAAGAACACAATAGATCAAACAAGCAGCAGAGGGAGTTTTATCTCCGGAGAGCTCAAGCTGGGTAAACTGCTCGTGTGCCTCGGCCTCGATCCGCTCTTCAGGCGATCTCCGCACCCCTCCGAACCACAAGGGGCCCGGTCCGCCGGCCCCATAGGTGTCCGCGGGTACGATCAGCCTCCCCGACAGAAAGATATTTCACAACGAGAGTGATAGCTAGAGAGACATATGAGGGAACGCAAGATATCTCTAGGGAGAGAGGGTGTGTTTGAGCGACATACAAGAGAACAATGGAGAAATATGAGACCACAGGAGACAGGGTTTGTGTTTGTGTGTGAGAAAGAGATATTGAAGAGGAAGAGTCGTAGGTTCTCATATCTAAGGAGCGAAAGACATCTCTATATGAGGGGTGTGCGAGTGGCACACATGGGAATAGTTGAGAGAAATGAGACCTCGGGAGACAAAGTTTTGTGTTTGTGTGAGAGAAAGAGATTCCACATGGAGAATCATAGCTAGAGACACATAGCAGGGAGTGAGATATACTTAGAGAGAGATAGAGTGATGAAGGTCGATGGAGAGAGTACCGTCAGTGTGTTACAAAGATAAAAGATCATTGTCGACATACAGGTAGCACGAGAGATGCCTGAGAGATGATGAACGCGTATAGGGGATTCAAATATTTAAACTGGAGATCACGACATCGATAATATCATAACGAAAACTGGTGTATCAAACATGCATATTCATTTGAATTTGGGCACACGTGTAATGTTATATAGTTTATCAATATTGGTGATCCATAGATTCTTCAATTACAAACAATGCATGGTTTATATGCAATTAGTGTCTAAACGGGACTACACTATATGTTGCGTGTGTGAAACACATTATACATGTTTGAGAAGTTAAAAAAAACCGCATGAAACACACATTAATTGGAGACAGTTAGCGAGGAATGCATACATTGGATTTCAACATAAAGTGGTTTTAAATATTTGAAAATCCAAATTGATGGATACAACCTTATGAATCTGAGACCATGCCATTTGTAAACCATATTTATGTATAAATGGTGTTGTGCTTTTGAAAGTATATATGTAAAAAAATGATGTATATAGAATGTAATTCCAATTGAAAATGGATCCCGCCCGGAAAAAATAATAGAATACAAACGGGATTCGAATTGAGTCGGCACGGTAAACATGCACTGTGCAAAATTTGAACGAAGCGGGGAAAGTCGCAGTAACTGCCCGAAACCAAAATCTGTGAGATGGAAATCACTACTGCCTATCCCTGCCGCGCAAAGCCTATCTGCTGGATTTCTATAGGTTTCGATGGGGGTAGGTTTGTAATTTCACCCAAACATGACGTAACCGCCTCTCAACCGGATTCATACACGGTGGGCGCCAAAACACAGTGTGCCCTCGGCCGAAATTGACTCCCTCCCCGATTCATATTCATACACGGTGGGCGCCAAAAACAAACTCTCGTCGACAAATATTCGGTGTATGTGAGATTACCGTCCTATCCCCAACCGATTAATGTTGCTGTGATGTAGTAGAAATTTAAAACGGGGGCTAAGTTTGTAAATTTCCTCACATTTGAGACAAGCGCGCCCTGACCACATGGTTCCCCCCTTCCTCTCTACCTCCCTTTTCCCCATTCGTACTCCGTGGGTGCCAAAACACCCTCTCCACCCCCACCCTCCTCCGTCCGCCGCCGTCCTCCACCCCATCCACCGCCGTCCTCCTCCACCATGCCAGAGCTGATACCCCGAAGCCGCCGTCCATTACAAGAGATCGACCTCTCTCATCCACGCCTTCGGACCGAGATCCTTGCATCCCGTCCTCTCGCTTCATCCCCACCGTCGTCCACCTTGTCGGCGCCACTCCTACGACCGTCTCGTCCACCACGCCCCGCCGCCACCGTCTACCCTCCTAGATCTGCTTCCACGCCGCTGACAGCCATCGCTACCGCAGCACCATCAAATTCTCACTAGACGCCAAGACACGGGCGCCGCACTGTAGGCGGTACTCTTTCAGATTCTGCTCAACTTATTTATCGCAGCAAAAAATAGATCGCCACCGCTTTACTCGATTTCTTGTCTTGGTTGCGAAGTTTCCTTTGTCCGGTTTGCACCTTCAGATCCGCCATGGCACGCTCAACACTATACTCCCAATGCTTATGGTTTTCCCCTTTTATATTCCACACTAGTTAAATCACAGTAGACTACATTTCAAAATTGGGTCAGTTGATTTTTTAGAGCTCGCCGGAGTTCGCTGGTGCGATCGAAGGGGCTCGGGTGGTTGTGGGGCCTCGCCGAACAAAGAGAACTCGACGAGGGTGGGGGTGGGGTGACGGAGGAACACAGGCGGTGGGGGCCGGTGGTCCGGCCGGCGGCCCGTGCGATGTTCTGTATGGGAAGAATCACAGACGAGGAAGAAGAAGGGTTAGGAGACGTAGGATCTTCATCCAACCGCCTGAAATGGTCGAGAGACAGCTGGGAGTTGCATTCTTAATGCGCCTCTGTTCATCATGTGTGGGCACCGTGCAACCAACATTTTATTATCCAAAATCTGCTTGCTCTTCTTTACCATGTTCGATAGTGCTGGCCTCAGACGCGATTGATAGGCTTTCAATTACTAGCGGCAATACAACACCGTATTTTCAAGCTAGTTCCACTTTCCCGATTTATATATCGTGGTTATGGTGTACCCTGTTATGTACACTATGATCTGCCTAGTTGTTGTGTGCTCTTGTTATCATGGTTTGGCAATAAACTATCTATACAAAGATATTATGAACCTATCATCCGCCATTATCCTTACTTCTGGAGCCTATTTTTTGTGTACTTGTGCCAGATTATATAAATGCACGCAGGATATTACAGCACACATGAGCTCTCTCATTAGAATCCAGTGATAGCACATAAGTGTTTACAGGGGCGCCCCTATATTAGAATATCATCTGCATTACAAAGATAATCTCACAACTATTTATGTTTTCATGGTTCTCAGATATTCTACGCAATTACAGTGAATATCAAAATCCGCGCATCAGAAGAATATTGTGGAACACTGCAATGACTTACAAAATTGGCACCAAGGCATTGAGTGCCATTTTGGAAGCAATGAAACTCGTACGCTCCCCACCTGTTGATTCTTGTTCATAATATCATTCTAATGACTATTCTAACCTCGAGGAGTCAAAGGCAGATGGCATGTCCTGTTCACCCATCAAGGTGCCTGTTCTAATTTGGCAAGGTTTTATTGATTGCGCGTATCTTGCATATGTTGTCTTGCATTTCTTCTACTTTGTTGCACCACCATCTGCTTAGTTTACTCATCATATAACTCGAGATGCCATGCCCATCCATTATCAATACATATTCCATCTGTCGTCATACCATGTTTTTTCACTCAAATGTTGTTCTTGTGCATCAGACATCAAAAAGGAAGAGGGTGATTGCCGAACCTGAAGGAGCACCAGCAAAGTCCTTGAAAAACGTGGTGGTGCCGGAGAAATCGGGCAGCGCCCCACTTATATTGGCTGTACAACCAGTGACACAAAACATAGGACCGACTCCAGCAGACTGTACCCATACTTCATTGGCCACACCACTAGCCCCACCACACAGGACCTGCACTCCAAAGAAAAGGTATACCGATTTCATTTGCCATAGCATCAACAGTACCACGTAAAATCCCACTCCAAAGAAAAAGTACAAAGAAGTCCACCAGCCGAAGACCTATCCCAGCTGCAGAGACGGCCAATTCCTGCAGATTGGAACCCCATTCCATTTATTCCCAGTTTAAAAGACAATGCTTTCAATGTTGTTAGGGACTACGTGCATATATTCCCATCATGGGAAGATTATAGTGAAGACAAACACCATTTTCACATCTTCCGTCCAACTTACGTGTAAGTGCTATTATTCATGGTTATTATTTTCCTGTTTTCTCGCTGATCGAACACATCAATGATTTACATTACATTGTTGTAACTAGGTGAGGGTCAATCTGGATAGTCATGACGAGCAAAGCTTGCTTGTGCTTTTCAAGGAAGCATTGCAACAAAGATCGGTGTTACCTGAGGAAATCACACTTTGATGGCAAGTCTATAAACGAATTTCCGGTGAAGTCTCATGTGCTAAATTTAGAAGACATTGAATGGAAAAACCTTGTTATGCATTGGTCTCGTTCCCAGGATGAGGTACTGTCTATGAAATCACATGACAATTTGAACTTCTAGTTTTTCACATGTGCCTTACGGATCTTTTTTGCAGGAAATCAGCTCAAAGAAGAATTCCGGTTTGAAAAGAACGACAGGATATCTCAAATATGCTGCCCGCTGCTTTGCTCTTGTTAGTACCTGTTGTCCTGTATCACTGTACTTGCATACATACCTGGTTCATTATGTGACAGCAGTATGCATGATAGCTTGCTTATCAATTGTTCGCCCAAATTATCTCGATCTGTATGAATGGTTACATTAGTGTAGAATATATCCAATGCCAATGAATTTTTTTAGCTCTGCATTGTTCTTGTAAGTACATGCTGTCCTTTATCAGTGTACATATATTGACAGGTAGTTGTTCATGTACCATCACTCTACAGCTTATTTTCCTTTGCCCTCCATTTTCTACACATCAGATCTATATTTAGTCTTACCATAAGGTTGGTAATCAAGAAGTTTAGCATGCATTGCTCTTGGCTGTGCCTTTTGCCTCAGACGCTGCACATACATTTATAGATACTTGGTTATGGAGCATCACTCTTCATCTTATCTTAAATATTCTCCATTTTTTCATATATTATCACATCTATATTTACTCTTAACAAAATGTAGAATAAAGGCAATGCTTATGAAGAAGATTCTGTGTTAAACTTCTTGAATCGCCCCCCATCAGCGTGGACAAGGGCTTTATAGAGCCTGTCTTCACCAGTAATGTAAGTTTGTCCTTCTCAAGCCTTCAAACTTTGTTGTGTATATTTGGTTAGGCATGACTGCAACAGCTGTTTATTTTTGGTGTTTGCATCAAATTGCATGTTTAAAGTTTATTATGTAGTTCATAAACAAAAGTTTGTCCTTCTCAATTTAAGTTTTCAGTTGTACAACCAAGTTCCTTCTTCATACCATGTAAATTAAACTATACAGAGCAAGTGATCTTCTTTTGCACTTCATGTATGCTTCTGTTCTTCATCCATAATCCAGTGGTGTGGTGAACCTACCCACTACGGCACAATGTCATATTCTGCAATGTCTTAACTATGAACAATGTCATATCATTCTACTATTATTTAAACTACCGCTTTATTTGCCAATATGAAATGGGTTAAATTGACAGCACACTAACCATTGATACTTACGAGTTCTTGATCTGTAATCCAGTGGTGTCATGAAGCTGCCAACTCCTTCACAATGTCAATTCCTGCCATGTCTTGACCTGAACAATACCATATTGTGTTAATGCAATTTTAAACTGTGTCACTTTATTCATCAGTAAGAAATGTGATGAATTGTCAGCACTGATACTTTTATGTGCAAAACCTGTCATCTGTCTGCTTGTTTATCTTTCAGAGTGAGGAAGATATAAGTGTTGAACAAGCCTTGATCTCATCATCTTGCTCACCGCTTATGCGCAGTTTCCCAAAGAGGCTAACCTGTCTTGAACTCTATTGAAGTCTTTGTCGGATTTGTATATTATTTTTTTGGCGTGTTTATTTGCACTGGTGGCGATCTTTGATGCCCAGTGTATGTAATCTGCTGTCTGCTTGTGCTTTATTATCATAGTGGTGAACTTTGATGCCCAGTAATATGCCGTAATTTCTTTATTGTATAGTCTAGGTTTTTTTCTTATTCACGATGCTGCAGTTATTTTACTGTATATATATCCTGTCTTCGCACTAAACTAGCCAAACCGTAAAATTACGGTACATAATCGGGCCGTCATGCGCTCACGATGTATGATCCGCATCATGGGCCCCGTCAAACTGGCCCACTAGTAGATTCGGGCCTTTAATAGGCCGAGTAACCCCCGGCCCTCTTTTCGCAAGAAAACTCAATGGGCTTTTAGGAGGTTGAGAAGTAGGTTGGGCCTGAAACGTGTCGAGTAGCTCACGGGCCGGCGGCAGCCCGAAATGGACCCGACCCATGATTGTGCGAATCAATTCACGGGCTTTTAACAGGCCAAAGTTGTCTCGGTCCTTGTTTGGCCCAATCAGATATCCGCTGCGAGCAGGCTGGATGCAAACCGGGCCGTAGTTAGGCCCAACTATATGACGGGCTTTTAACAGGCCGAAATTAATATAGGGCTGAAATGTTAAACGGGCCCTTAACAGGCCGAAACTAATATCAGGCCGAATTACTAAATGGGCCTTTAGAAAGTAGGCCCAAAAGCATAGCGTCCAGTTAACGGGCCGAATCTGATATGGGCCATAATTGAGCCCAAAGCCTCTTAAAGGGCCGGACCTGATCTGGGTCGTGATTTGGCCCAGAAAGTGGAGGCTTTTAACGGGTCGGATCTTATATGGGCCATTATTAGGCCTGGAACATGGCAGGCCATTAATGGACTGGATCAAATATGGGCCAGCATTTGGCCCAAAACATGGCAGTCAGTTAATGGGCCGGCCTACTAGGGTCCTCAAAATCTTGTGGGCCTACATCTGGGCCGGCCCATTAATGTCGGCAAAATCTCATGGGCCTTTAGCTGGGCCGGCCCATTATGATCCGCAAGAATTTTGTGGGCCTTTACCTGGGCCGGCCCATTATGGCACACAAAAATCTTGTGGGCCTTTACCTGGGCCGGCCTATTATGGCCCGCGAAATCTTGTGGGCCTTTAGTTGGGCCAGCCCATTATGGTCCGCAAAATCTCGTGGGCCTTTAGCTGGGCCGGCCCATTATGGTCTGCAAAATCTTGTGGGTTTTAGTTGGGCCGGCCCATTTAAACTTTATGGGCCGTACACGGTCGATGTATCATAGGCGCTTTCATCCAATGAGTGGATGACATCTGTCCCAACGATGAGCCGACACGCAGTTTCCTCCAGCCAATGATGATTTTACACGTGGAAAATCCCCATTGGTCGGGGCTGTTAACGGGTTATCGGATCCAAAACCCGACCCGATAGCTTAACGGCGTTCCATTACGGTGGATGCCACGTGTCGGTCACCCTTGACGAAAGCACTTCTTTGACGCGCGATTTATCGTCATGGAAGTGGACACTTCCGTGATGATAATTTCCGTAATGTCATGGAACACTTCTACGACAGCACAAGTATGACTATCTTGATTCTGTCATAAATTTGTCATGGATGTACACGCATGACAAAAAACGTGACCTACTGTGACAAACATGTATCATCACGGAAGTGTATTTTTTTGTAGTGATACCTAGATACTCTCATAACTATGCTCAATTCTGTCAATTGCTCAACAGTAATTCATTCACCCACCGTAAAATACTTATGCTCTTGAGAGAAGCCACTAGTGAAATCTATGGCCCCCGGGTATATTCTCATCATATTAATCTTCCTACGCTTTATTATTGCTTTGCTTTTACTTTGCATTTTATTTTACTTTGCATCTTTATACCAAAAATACCAAAAATATTATTTATCATCTCTATCAGATCTCACTTTTGTAAGTGACCTTGAAGGGATTGACAACCCCTAATCGCGTTGGTTGCGTTGAGCTATTTGTTTTGTGTAGGTACGAGGGACTTGCGCGTGGCCTTCTACTGGATTGATACCTTGGTTCTCAAAAACTGAGGGAAATACTTATGCTACTCTGATGCATCATCCTCTCCTCTTCGGGGAAAACCAACGCAAGCTCGAGACGTAGCAAGAAGGATTTCTGGCACCGTTGCCGGGGAGTCTACGCAAAAGTCAACATACCAAGTACCCATCACAATCCCTTATCTCCCGCATTACATTATTTTCCATTTGCCTCTCGTTTTCCTCTCCCCCACTTCACCCTTGCCGTTTTATTCACCCTCTCTTTTCCATTTGCCTTTCTTTGCGCTTGCTTTTTGTTGCTCGTGTGTTAGTTTGCTTGTTTGTCGTTATGTCTGAAATTGGGGAAATTATTGCCGATATGGACAATAATAATATCATAAAAAATTCTGATGCTCCTGCTGAAGAACCCCCTACCTTGCATACAAAAAGATTTCGAATTGGTAGTGGTAATATTATTGGAAAAAGGAGTTATTCAAGATTTCTTTACTTGTGCTAGTGCTTTGCCTTCTATGGGCGGTTCTATTCTCCATAGAACTAGTAGTCTAGCGGACGCTATTGCCATGCTTATTGTTGAACTTGAAAGGCAATTTATGCACATGCATCCTTTCATATAAAGAATTTTTCTGGAATTCTCTAATATTGAGCATTCTTCTGTTAAGCGTGCTGCTACTATATTTTTGGCTAATGAGTTCAGATTTATAATAAAAGGGGCCAAAGAAATCTTTGCGCATTATAGGGTTGACGCTGGCCATCCTCCCATAGAAGCTATCCTCTTTGATCAAGAAGAAATAATGCGTTTTCAATCTCTAGATTATGTTGCTTTCAATGAAAACCTTAGAAAAAAGGTTCCTACCAATGTTCTAGTTGATAGAATTTCTGAACTTAATGATGATTTGGCTATTCGAAATAATGAGCTAGGATATTCTCTCGAGTATAGGCTCACCAAGTTCTGCCAAAAGAATGCTTATAATGATGAATTGGTTGTGCATTACGAAGGGCCGAAAGAGGAACCCATACCTCCTAAAATAGATCTTGGGGACTTCTGTCCCATTAAATTTATCCCTTTTGATTACTTTTGCTTGCCCCAAAGAAAACTTGCTGCCGAACGTAGAGAGTGTGAGATGAGTTTTACCGATCTATCCTATTACTATGGCAATACCTAGATCTATCCTTGCTTTTTATGCCTAGCTAGGGCGTTAAACGATACCGCTTGTTGGGAGGCAAACCCAAATTTATTTTTAGTTTTAGTTTTTGTTTCTGTTTAGGAATAAATAATCCATCTACCTTCTGTTTAGATGTGGTTTTATGTTTTAATTAGTGTTTGTGCCAAGTTAAACCTATAGGATCTTCTTGGATGATAGTTATTTGATCTTGCTGTAATTTTCAGAAACTTTTGGTTCACGAAAACAATTGTTAATAATCACCATAACGTGATAATATAGTGATTCCAATTGCTGCTGATCAATAAACAAATTTCCTAGATCGTCCTATTTTGGCTGAATTTTTGGAGTTCCAGAAGTTTGTGTTAGTTACAGATTACTACAGACTGTTCTGTTTTTGACAGATTCTGTTTTTAGTGTGTTGTTTGCTTATTTTGATGAATCTATGGCTGGTAAAATAGTTTATAATCCATAGAGAAGTTGTAATACAGTAGGTTTAACACCAATATAAATAAAGAATGAGTTCATTACAGTACCTTCAAGTGGTCTTTTGTTTTCTTTCGCTAACGGAGCTCACGAGATTTCTGTTGAGTTTTGTGTTGTGAAGTTTTCAAGTTTTGGGTGAAATCTTTTGATGGATTATGGAACAAGGAGTAGCAAGAGGCTAAGCTTGGGGATACCCATGGCAACCCTAAGATAATATAAGGACACCAAAAGTTCAAAGCTTGGGGATGCCCCGGAAGGCATCCCCTCTTTCGTCCACTTCCATCGGTAACTTTACTTGGAGCTATATTTTTATTCACTACATGATATGTGTTTTGCTAGGAGCGTCTTATATTATTTGCGTATTTGCTTGTTAGTTTACCACAATAATCCTTTCTGTACACACCTTTTGAGAGAGCCATACATGATTTGGAATTTGATAGAATACTCTATGTGCTTCACTTATATCTTTTGAGCTATATAGTTTTGCTCTAGTGCTTCACTTATATCTTTTAGAGCACGGTGCTGGATCTGTTTTATAGAAACCTTTGATCTCTCATGCTTCACTTAGATTATTTTGAGAGTCTTAAATAGCATGGTAATTTGCTTAAAAATAATAATATGCTTGGTATTCAAGATTTGTAAAACTTTCTTTTGAGTGCGTTGAATACTAAGAAAAGTTTGATACTTGATAATTGTTTTGAGATATGGAGGTAGTAATTGTTGGGGAACGTAGTAATTTCAAAAAAATTCCTACGCACACGCAAGATCATGGTGATGCATAGCAACGAGATGGGAGAGTGTGTCCACGTACCCTCGTAGAGCGAAAGCGTAAGCGTTATGACAACGCGGTTGATGTAGTCGTACGTCTTCACGATCCGACCGATCCAAGTACCGAACGTACGGCACCTCCGTGTTCTGCACACGTTCAGCTCGATGACGATCCCCGGACTCTGATCCAGCAGGGTGTCGGGGATGAGTTCCGTCAGCACGACGGCGTGGTGACGATGATTATGCTCTACCAGCGCAGGGCTTCGCCTAAACTCCGCGACGATACGACCGAGGTGGAATATGGTGGAGGGGGGCACCGCACACGGCTAAGGAACGATCCGTAGATCAACTTGTGTGTTCTAGGGTGCCCCCTGCCCCCGTATATAAAGGAGCAAAGGGGGGTGCGGCCGGCCCTAGGAGGAGGCGCGCCGGAGGAGTCCTACTCCCATCGGGAGTAGGACTCCCCCCCTTTTCCTAGTTGGATTAGGACTTTGGGGCAGGGAAGAAGAAAGGGGGGCGCCGCCCCCCCTTCCTTGTCCTATTCGGACTAGGGGGGAGGGGGCGCACGGCCTGCCCTGGCCGGTCTTCCTCTTCTCCCTCATGGCCCACTAAGGCCCATTAACCCCCGGGAGGATTCTGGTAACCCCGTGTTCCTAAGAAAATCCGATTTCACCCGAACTATTCAAGTCCAAACATAGGCTTCCAATATATCAATCTTTATGTCTCGACCATTTCGAGACTCCTCATCATGTCCGTGATCACATCCGGGACAATCAACAAACTTCGGTACATCAAAACTCATAAAACCGCCATCGTAACGTTAGCGTCAGTGACCCTACGGGTTCGAGAACTATGTAGACATGACCTAGAACTATTCTTGGTCAATAACCAATAGTGGAACCTGGATGTTCATATTGGTTCCTACATTTTTTACGAAGATCTTTATCGGTCAAACCGCATAACAACATACGTTGTTCCCTTTGTCATCGGTATGTTACTTGCCCGAGATTCGATCGTCGGTATCCAATACCTAGTTTAATCTCGTTACGGCAAGTCTCTTTACTCGCTATGTAATACATCATTTCATAACTAACTCATTAGTTACAATGCTTGCAAGGCTTAGGTGATGAGTATTACCGAGAAGGCCCAGAGATACCTCTCCGACAATCGGAGTGACAAAACCTAATCTCGAATTATGCCAACTCAACATATACTTTTGGAGACACTTGTAGAGCACCTTTATAATCACCCAGTTACGTTGTGAAGTTTGGTAGCACACAAAGTGTTCCTCCGGTAAACGGGAGTTGCATAATCTCATAGTTGCAGGAACTTTGTATAAGTCATGAAGAAAGCAATAGCAACATACTAAACGATCAAGTGCTAAGCTAACGGAATGGGTCAAGTCAATCACATCATTCTCCTAATGATGTGATCCCATTAATCAAATGACAACACATGTCTATGGTTAGGAAACATAACCATCTTTGATCAATGAGCTAGTCAAGTAGAGGCATACTAGTGACATTATGTTTGTCTATGTATTCACACATGTATCATGTTTCCGGTTAATACAATTCTAGCATGAATAATAAACATTTATCATGATATGAGGAAATAAATAATAACTTTATTATTGCCTCTAGGGCATATTTCCTTCAGTCTCCCACTTGCACTAGAGTCAATAATCTAGATTACTCAAGAATGATTCTAACACCCATGGAGTCTTGGTGCTGATCATGTTTTGCTCGTGAGAGAGGCTTAGTCAACGGGTCTGCAACATTCAGATCCGTATGAATCTTGCAAATCTCTATGTCTCCCACTTGTACTTGGTCCCGAATGGAATTGAAGCGTCTCTTGATGTGCTTGGTCCTCTTGTGAAATCTGGATTCCTTTGCCAAGGCAATTGCACCAGTATTGTCACAGAAGATCTTCATTGGTCCCGATGCACTAGGTATAACGCCTAGATCGGAAATGAACTCCTTCATCCAGACTCCTTCATTTGCTGCTTCAAGCAGCTATGTACTCCGCTTCACATGTAGATCCCGTCCACGACGCTTTGTTTAGAACTGCACCAACTTACAGCTCCACCGCTTAGTAAAAGTAACGATCCGGTTTGCGATTTAGAATCGTCCGGATCAGTGTCAAAGCTTGCATCGACGTAACCCTTTACGACAAGCTCTTTGTCACCTCCATAAACGAGAAACATATCCTTAGTCCTTTTCAGGTATTTCAGGATATTCTTGACCGCTGTCCAGTGATCCACTCCTGGATTACTTTGGTACCTCCCTGCTAAGCTAATAGCAAGGCACACATCAGGTCTGGTACACAACATTGCATACATGATAGAGCCTATGGCTGAAGCATAGGGAACTCCTTTCATTTTCTCTCTATCTTCTGCAGTGGTCGGGCATTGAGTCTGACTCAATCTTACACCTTGTAATACAGTAAAACCATTTCTTTGCACGATCCATATTGAACTTTTTCAAGACTTTATCAAGGTATGTGCATTGTGAAAGTCCAATCAAGCGCCTTGATCTATCTCTATAGATCTTGATGCCCAATATGTAAGCAGCTTCACCGAGGTCCTTCATTGAAAAACTTTTATTCAAGTATCCTTTTATGCTATCCAGAAATTCAATATCATTTCCAATCAACAATATGTCGACCACATATAATATTAGAAAAGCTACAGAGCTCCCACTCACTTTCTTGTAAATACAAGGCTTCTCCAAAAGTCTCAGATAAAACCATATGCTTTGATCACACTATCAAAGCGCTTATTCCAACTCCGAGAGGCTTGCACCAGACCATAGATTGATCGTTGGAGCTTGCATACTTTGTTAGCTCCCTTAGGATCGACAAAACCTTCCGGTTGCATCATATACCACTCTTTTTCCAGAAATCCATTCAGAAATGCAGTTTTGACATCCATCTGCCATATTTCATAATCATAAAATGCGGCAATTGCTAACATGATTCGGACAGACTTAAGCATCGCTACGGGTGAGAAGGTCTCATCGTAGTCAACTCCTTGAACTTGTCGAAAACCTTTTGCAACAAGTCGAGCTTTGTAAACAGTAACATTACCATCAGCGTCAGTCTTCTTCTTGAAAATCCATTTATTCTCTATTGCTTGCCGACCATCGGGCAAGTCAACCAAAGTCCACACTTTGTTCTCATACATGGGTCCCATCTCAAATTTCATGGCTTCAAGCCATTTTGCGGAATCTGGGCTCACCATCGCTTCTTCATAGTTCGTAGGTTCACCATGATCTAGTAGCATGACTTCCGTAATAGGATTACCGTACCACTCACAGTGCGGATTTTACTCTGGTTGATCTACTGTTCAAGAATAACTTGATCTGAAGTTTCATGATCATCATCATTAACTTCCTCACTAATCGTGTAGGTGTCACATGAACCGATTTCTGTGATCAACTACTTTCCAATAAGGGAGCTGGTACTGTTACCTCATCAAGTTCTACTTTCCTCCCACTCACTTCTTTCGAGAGAAACTCCTTCTCTAGAAAGGATCCATTCTTGGCAACAAATGTCTTGCCTTCGGATCTATGATAGAAGGTGTACCCAATTGTCTCCTTTGGGTATCCTATGAAGACACATTTTTCCGATTTGGGTTCAAGCTTATCAGGTTGAAGCTTTTTCACATAAGCATCGCAACCCCAAACTTTCGTAAAGCGACAACTTTGGTTTCTTGCCAAACCATAGTTCATAAGGTGTCGTCTCAACGGATTTTGATGGTGCCCTATTTAACGTGAATGCGGTCGTCTCTAAAGCATAACCCCAAAACGATAGCGGTAAATCGGTAAGAGACATCATAGATCGCACCATATCTAGTAAAGTACAATCACGACGTTCGGACACACCATTACGCTGTGGTGTTCCAGGTGGCGTGAGTTGCGAAACTATTCCGCATTGTTTCAAATGTAGACCAAACTCGTAACTCAAATATTCTCCTCCACGATCAGATCGTAGAAACTTTATTTTCTTGTTACGATGATTTTCAACTTCACTCTGAAATTCTTTGAACTTTTCAAATGTTTCATTTATGTTTTATTAAGTAGATATACCCGTATCTGCTTAAATCATCTGTGAAGGTGAGAAAATAACGATATCCGCCACGAGCTTCAACATTCATCGGACCACATACATCTGTATGTATGATTTCCAACAAATCTGTTGCTCTCTCCATAGAACCGGAGAACGGTGTTTTAGTCATCTTGCCCATGAGGCATGGTTCGCAAGTACCAAGTGATTCATAATCAAGTGGTTCCAAAAGTCCATCAGTATGGAGTTTCTTCATGCGCTTTACACCGATATGACCTAAACGACAGTGCCACAAATAAGTTGCACTATCATTATCAACTCTGCATCTTTTGGCTTCGACATTATGAATATGTGTATCACTACTGCCGAGATTTAATAAGAATAGACCACTCTTCAAGGGTGCATGACCATAAAAGATATTACTCATATAAATAGAACAACCATGATTCTCTCGATTTAAATGAATAACCGTCTCGCATCAAACAAGATCCAGATATAATGTTCATGCTCAACGCCGCACCAAATAACAATTATTTAGGTCTAAAACTAATCCCGAAGGTAGATGTAGAGGTAGCGTGCCGACCGCGATCACATCGACTTTGGAACCGTTTCCCACGCGCATCGTCACCTCGTCCTTGGCCAGTGCTCGCTTATTCCGTAGTCCCTGTTTCGAGTTGCAAATATTAGCAATGTAACCAGTATCAAATACCTGTGTGCTACTGCGAGCTCTAGTAAGGTACACATCAATAACATGTATATCACATATACCTTTGTTCACCTTGCCATCCTTCTTATCCGCCAAATACTTGGGGCAGTTCCGCTTCCAAAGGACCAGCTTGCTTGCAAGAGAAGCACTCAGTTTCGTGCTTAGGTCTAGACTTGGGTTTCTTCTCTTGAGCAGCAACTTGCTTGCTGTTCTTCTTAAAGTTCCCCTTCTTCTTCCTTTGCCCTTTTCTTGAAACTAGTGGTCTTGTTGACCATCAACACTTGATGCTCCTTCTTGATTTCTACCTCCGCAGCTTTTAGCATTGCGAAGAGCTCGGGAAGTGTCTTGTTCATCCCTTGCATATTATAGTTCATCACGAAGCTCTTGTAGCTTGGTGGCAGTGATTGGAGAATTCTATCAATGACACTATCATCCGGAAGATTAACTCCCAGTTGAATCAATTGATTATTATACCCAGACATTTTGAGTATATGCTCACTGACAGAACTATTCTCCTCCATCTTGCAGCTATATATCTTATTGGAGACTTCATATCTCTCAATCCGGGCATTTGCTTGAAATATTAACTTCAACTCCTGGAACATCTCATATTCTCCATGATGTTCAAAACGCCGTTGAAGACCCGGTTCTAAGCCGTAAAGCATGGCACAATCGAACTATAGAGTAGTCATCGACTTTGCTCGCCAGACATTCACAACTTTTGGCGTTGTTCTGCAGCAGTTCGCACCCAGCGGTGCTTCCAGACGTAATTCTTCCGTGCAGCAATGAGGATAATCCTCAAGTTACGGACCCAGTCCGTGTAATTGCTACCATCATCTTTCAACTTTGCTTTCTCAAGGAACGCATTAAAATTCAACGGAACAACATCACGAGCCATCTATCTACAACAAACATAGATAAGCAAAATACTATCAGGTGCTAAGTTCATGATAAATTTAAGTTCAATTAATCATATTATTTAAGAACTCCCACTTAGACAGACATCTCTCTAGTCATCTAAGTGAACACGTGATCCAAATCAACTAAACCATAGCCGATCATCACGTGAGATGGAGTAGTTTTCAATGGTGAACATCACTATGTTGATCATATCTACTATATGATTCACGCTCGACCTTTCGGTCTCCGTGTTCCGAGGCCATATCTGCATATGCTAGGCTCGTCAAGTTTAACCTGAGTATTCTGCGCGTGCAAAACTGGCTTGCACCCGTTGTAGATGGACGTAGAGCTTATCACACCCGATCATCACGTGGTGTCTGGGCACTACGAACTTTTTGCAACGGTGCATACTCAGGGAGAACACTTCTTGATAATTTTTAGTGAGAGATCATCTTAAAATGCTACCGTCAATCAAAGCAAGATTGTCAGAGTAATGGACTACGGGTAGGCAGACCCGAGCCCCTGAACCTTTCAAAACATCAGGGCAGACTGCGCCCCTCAAGACCCCAAGACAAAGAGCCGCCTTCAGATAGTCGGCAACAGAGTCGCCGACTACACCTCTGGGCCGAGTCCCAGAGGCCGCCTTCAGGACGAGCCGACTCCAAGCCAGCGACCTCCAGCGAGGCCGGCTACAAGGAGTCGGCACGCGACCTGCACCACCTCACGCCTGGGCGACTATGGGGTAAAGCCGCCTCATGCCCATCCCTTGCCAGTCCATAAAGGGCAGGTATGGCTACAGAGGCGCCCATCGACGGAAATCTCCGTCTGGCGCAGATTGTTGCATCGCCTCGACATCAACACCGTGGGCAGATTCCTCACTCCACGATGGCCTGTCTCAGACGCCCGAAGACGGCAGGATCTACCGCCTGTCGGCGGGAGTACCGAAGACGGCGAGAGCACCCCAAAGATGGACCCGATGGAGTCGGCCTCCGGGAGTCGGCCGGCTCCTCCCGCGGGATCCACGCGCCATTAACCGTATTAAGACAGGAATGGCGACAAGGATCGCCCGCCAGAGGCGCCATCATTGCCATAACCTCACGACCAAGCTTCATATTAGAAGCACGGCTACAAGTGATCTGCAGCAAGATTCGCACAAGCGGACAAGGGCTGTCGGCCCCATGCTGGGCCGTAAGCAGGGCCCACTAGTCGGCGGGCCCAAGGAGTCGGCGGAGAAGACGGCGACTTAGAGACTGATGGCTTGGACCCACACCCAGCCAGATTACCGTTGTACCCCCGGGGGGCCCCGGGGCACCCATGCAAAGGGTTGGAAGCTAGTAGTTTTAGACACACACATAGAGGGAGAAAAGAGCAAGTCGTGCCCTTCTCCTTCCTCACCCCGAACAGCTCAAGGAGCCTCTTGTACCCACTTTGCCATAGTGATCATGCGGAGACCCCGCAGAGCAGCAGTAGGGGTGTTATCTCCTGAGAGCCCCAAGCTGGGTAAGATTCGGCGGCGTGCATGTCTTCGCCTCATCCCGTTTCTGTGCACCAGCGACGTTCTACTCGCCCCCACCATGATAAGCCATCCTTTGGCATATGTCGCACCCAACCCCGACATTTGGCGCCCACCATGGGGCCTGGTGCACCGTCGTCTGGAGACCTGCTCTGGACGGGAACCCTCTTCCTCCTCGGGCGAAAGACAGCCAGCCCGGCCACGCCGGATGGAGTTTGCGCCGACGCTGCACAGACGGGCGCCGAGGTTGCTCGCACGGCGAAGTTGCCTCGCCCGAACTTGTCGGCGAGGTTCACCTCTCCGATGAGCTCGCGTCCGATGTGCACGGACGGCCCCGAAAAGCCTCCTCGTGGGCCTCCTCGAGCAGCTCCACGCCGACGGGCGAGCTCGCCGCCGACTGGAGTCCGTAGGGCTCCACCGACCCGATGCTGGTCGATTCGACACCGCTGCCGCCGACGCGTTCCCCACCAACGTGGTGGACTACGACGAGCCTCTCTCGCGCGGAGAGCGGCGGAGCACCGTCACGTAAGTACTCGCTATCGGTCATGGCGAGCCCTCCGTGAGGAGCTCGTGACCCTCTCGACACTGTTCTGCAAGACCTGACCGCCTCCATTCCGGAGGACGCCGACGCCGAAACGCTGGAGGCGCGCCGCCTTCAGCTCCTCGAGGGCGCACAGAAGCTGGCAAGCATGAGACGCTTGTCGGAAGCCTATCAGCGCGAGATGGATCGCGTTGTGGGCGGCTCGCCGGCTCCGACTGGGCCTAGCCGCCTAGGCGCGGTCCGGCAGCGCGGCGCGGCCCTCGCCAGTCTGTTTGGGGCTGGTCGCCATGTGTACGCCACGCCAGCGGAGAACATTCGCTGCCCGGCGGCGCGGACGAGCTGGATAACTTCGAGGGCGAGGCGCCGCCGATGACGGAGCAAGTCCAGCAGCTCGACGCGCCGCCGTGCAAGACGGTTGCCGCTGCCGCACGGAGGCGCCACGACGACAACACGGCGATTTGCCTCTCGCCGAGATCAAGCGCGACATCTCGGACGCCGGTGGCGGCGTCCGCGGAAGAAAGAACCAGATCCGGCCGTCAGCCATAGCCGGACTCACATCTTCATCGAACGCGACGAAGACGGCCGCCTGTGGCGGTGGAGCGGCGGGACGACTATCAGCCTCCGCCTCCCCGCAGAGAAAGGCGAGTCTCCCCGCCACCCATCGAGCATCCGACTCTCGGCGACCGCCTTGGCCGCCGAGAGGGAGTCGGAGAGAACGACGCCCGCCACCGGATCGAGCGACTCCACCGATCCCGGGCGCTAGAAGAGGAGGATGAGTTGGGCCCACCTTGTTTGGGACCTCGCATCCGCGACGCAGCCCTTCCCCAAGGATTCACACTCCCCGAGACACACCCAAATACACCGCCTCCGTGAAGCCGGAGGACTGGCTGGTGGACTACTCCACGGCCACAAGATAGCTTAACGGCAACAAGCGCGTTGCCGTAAAGTATGTTCCCCTCATGCTCCAGGGCACAGCCCGGACATGGTTCAACAGCTTGAGGCCCTGCAGCATCAACGGCTGGGTCGACTTCACCGAGGCCTTCATCCGCAACTTCACGAGCACATACAAGCGACCTCCCAAGCCTCGTCAGCTGTCCTTGTGCGTGCAAGGCCCCAACGAGTCCACTCGCGACTACCTCACGCTACCGGGCAAGCTCCGAACTCCTACGAAGGAGTGCATGAGGTGCAAGCAATCGAGTACTTCACCGCCGGGTGCAGAGAAGGCACCCTCCTCAAGCACAAGCTCCTTTGCGACGAGCCGGAGACCCTCGACGAGCTGCTAGTCATAGCGGACAAGTACGCCACTGCCGACTCCTCCATGAAGACAGAGATCGAAGTCAGTGCGACCGGCAAGGTAGCTCCTCATGCTCCTGTAACTCCAAACGGACGCCAACCGACGCAAAGAGCAGAACGATCACAAGCGCAAGGCCCGCAGCCGCTTCCAACAGCCGTGGCAGTGGCGATAAGACCAAGCAGCCGTAGGGGCAGCCTCGCCAAGCGGTAGAAAGGCGGCAAGTCCAACTGGTTGCCGGCCTTCTCTTACGGCAGACTGACGGACCACCGCAAGTTCCACAGCCGCGCCGAAGCCGTCAAATCACACCACCCGAAGTGCCATCGCTTACCAGATTGCCAAGGAGACGGCCTTGCCCCTCCTCCGTCATTGGCCGCCGCCTCCACCATCGCCCAAAGACGGCTGTCCGCCACCGGTCGAAGATAAGACGATTACTCAAGAGCACGGGCGCCTATGTCGTGTTTACTAACAGTGGCAGATGATCGCCGCAGAAAGCGGCAACAGCAAAGAAGAGGTGAATGCCGTAGCATCAAGCGCCTGTAATTCATGCACTCGTCCGAAAAGCCCATCACCGAGCCGTGCCGATCACCCAGAGGTGATGTCAATCCGGGCTCCCTACGCCTGGTCTTGGGAGCCACCCTTGCCACGGATAGGCGGGCCGCCGCTTCTCGCGAGTACTGATAGATGGAGGCAGCAGCATCAACATCCTGTACAAGGATACGATGGAGAAGCTAGGAATCAAGCAGAGGCAGCTTCAGCATAGTCGGACTGTGTTCCACGGAATTGTACCTGGCCTTTCCTGCTCACCGATTGGCAATATTCTAATAGACGTCCTCTTTGGGGACAAGGATCACTTTCGCCGAGAGCCCGATGGTTCAAGTGGTGGACCTCGAGAGCCCCTACCATGCCTTGCTTGGCCGACCTGCTTTGGCCAAGTTCATGGCGGTCCCCACTACGCCTACCTCAAGATGAAGATGCCGAGTTCCAAGGATTCTGACCGTAGCCGGGCGACTACGTAAAGTCGTCTACCAGGCAGCTGAAAGCAGCCGGCTAGCCGAGTCCCTGGTGATCGCAGCTGAGAAGCGGCTCCTGGATCGGGTCGTGGCGATGGCCGGCAAGCAGCCGGAGATATCGTCCGACCCCAAGGAGTCGGAAGCTGAGGGCTCGTTCAAGCCGGCCAAAGAGACCAAGAAGATACCCTTGGACCCGGAGCACCCAGAGAAATACGCTGTCATAGGTGCGAACCTCGACAGCAAATAGGAAGGCGAGCTCGCCGATTTCCTCCGTGAGAATCGGGACATCTTCGCATGGTCCCCCAAAGACATGCCAGGTGTACCGACGGATTTCGCCGAGCACAAGTTACATGTCCGTCCTGATGTGAAGCCCGTCGAGCAGCCCTTGGCGCTACCGTCAAGAAAAAACAAGAGTTGTTGGAGAAGAGATAGCCCGGCTCCTTGCAGCCGGTTTCATCATGGAAGTTTTCTTTTCGTAATGGTTGGCGAACCCGGTCCTGCATCGAAGAAGAACAAGCAAGGCGGATCTGTATCGACTACACAAGCCTCAACAAAGCCTGCCCCAAGGACCCGTTCGCTCTACCCAGAATTGATCAGGTGATAGACTCCACAGCCGGATGCGAGCTGTTGAGCTTCTTAGATGCATATTCAGGATATCATCAGATCAAGCTAGACCCGGCAGACAGATTGAAGACCGCCTTCATCACGCCATTTGGAGCCTTCTGCTACCTGACCATGACGTTCGGCTTGAGGAACGCCGGCGCCACCTTCCAGCGTTGCATGCAGAAGTGCCTCCTCAAGCAGCTTGGCAGAAACGCTCACGTTTACGTGGACGACGTGGTGCTGAAGACGGAGAAGCGAGGAACGCTGTTGGAAGACCTCAAAGAGACCTTTGAAAACCTGCGCTGATTCCAGATCAAGCTCAACCCAGAGAAACGCGTCTTCGGAGTACCGGCTGGCCAGCTCCTTGGCTTCCTGGTATCCGAACGCGGCATAGAGTGCAACCCCGTGAAGATCAAGGCAATTGAGAGAATGGAAGTGCCCCGCCGACTGTTGGACGTGCAGAAGTTCACCGGCTGCTTGGCGCCTATCACCGATTCATCACCGGTGGGCGAGAAAGCCCTTCCATCGCACCAACTTATGAAGAAGACCACCTTCTTCAATGGAACTCCAAGGCGGACAAAGCTTTTCTCGCTTGAAAAGAACGCCGACTACTCCCCAAAGGTCGGGCGGCTCCGACTCCAAAGGAGCCCATGCTCCCTGTGATATTGCCGCCACCAGCAGGTAGTCAGCCAGAAGTTATTGTGGTTGAACGCAAGGAGGAAGGCAAGGCGCTACCTATCCAGAGACCGTATATTACACCGAGCGAGGTAATCGCCGACCTCCAAGCGTAACTACCCCACTACCGTAAGATGTGTTACGGCGTGCACTTTGCCGCCAAGAAGTTGAAGCCTTACTTTCAAGAGCATTCAATCACCGTGGTCTGCACGGCCCCACTAGCAGAGATCATCGGAAGCCGAGATGCTTCAGGCCGAGTGGCCAAATGGGCCATAGAGTTGGCCCCCTACACCATCTTTTACCAGCCCCGCACCACCATCAAGTCACAAGCACCGGCCGACTTCCTCGCCGATTGGGCCGAGACCCGATTCTGCCGCCAAATACCGACTCCACCCATTGTCGGATGCACTTTGATGGCTCCAAGATGCGCACCGGCTTGGGGGCCGGCGTGGTCCTCACCTCCCCTAAAGGCGACAAGCTCAAGTACGCGCTGCAGATCCATTTTGCCGCCTCCAACAATGTCGCCGAATACGAGGCGCTCATCCACGGGCTCCGGCTTGCCAAAGAACTCGGCATACGCCGGATCCTCGTATATGGCGATCTCGACTTGGTGGTCCAACAGTCATCCGCGACGGACGCCAAAGATGCAAATATGGCGAAGCTACCGCTTCGCACAGCAGCTGAGCGGATATTTTGAGGGATGCGAATTCCTCCATGTACTAAGGAACGACAACGACCAAGCAGATGCCCTGGCAAGAATCGGTTCCACCCAACAGGCAATACCATCCGGCGTCGCCCTTCAGCGCCTTCTCAAGCCATCCGTCAAGCCGTCACCAGAATCAGACTCCATTTTTGTGCCGGCTCCCCCTAAAGAAGGCGGATCCAACTTCAGAGCCTCGGCAGACGGCACAAGAATCCTTGAAGACGCCCCCAAGAACGCGGCAGTCGAAGCCGGCCTGGGGACTTAGGAACCCGGCCCGGGGACCGCGGCGACCTTGGCAAAGACTCCAAGATTTCGGCACAGGGATTGCGCCAATCGGCCCGGGACTTCTTCAACGCAGCAAGCTGTTGCAGACTCAACCCGCCGCCTCCCAAATTCAGCCGCCCTCGTCCAAGTAGCAGATCGGCAATGAAGAAATAGCAGCACCCTCATGGGCCCAGCCCATCTTGAGTTTTTGGTAAGCGGAGAGCTACCAACTGATGAAACCTTGGCTCGGCAAGTGCAACACCGAGCGGCAGCCTATACTATAATCAATAGAGAGCTGGTCAGGCGCAGCGCCACCGGTGTCTACCAGCGCTGCATCGAATCAGAGCAAGGCCATGCAATCCTCGAAGACATCCATCAGGGCGAGTGCGGACATCATGCATCCTCTAGAGCACTCGTCGCCAAAGCCTTCCGACACGGTTTCTTTTGGCCGACTACCCTAGAAGAAGCCAAGGAATTAGTTCAAAAATGCAAGGGGTGCCAGGTGTTCTGCTCCAAGCCGCTTCAGCCGGCTTTAGCACTCAAGACTATCCCCATCGCCTGGCCCTTTGCTGTCTGGGGCCTGGACATGGTGGGACCATTCAAGACGGCACGAGGTGGCCTAACTCATCTACTTTTCGCGGTGGACAAGTTCACCAAGTGGATAGAAGCAAAACCCATCAAGAAGTTGAACGGTCCTACGGCAGTGACTTTCATCGCCGACATCACGACTCGGTACGGCATAACACACAGCATCATCACCGACAACGGCACAAATTTCGCCAAGGGCGCTTCGCCCGCTTTCGCGACGCAGGCATCCGATCGACTTAGCATCCGCTGCCCATCCGCAGCCAAACGGCCAGGTGGAGCGAGCGAACTGCCTCATCTTGTCCGGCATCAAGCCTCGCCTCGTCGAACCAACTGGAACGCTCGCCGGGCCGGCTTGAGGAGTTGCCACCGCCCTCTCGAGTCTGCGTACGACTCCAAACAAGTCAACTGGCTTCACACCCTTCTTCCTCGTCTACGGTGCCGAAGCCATCATCCCAACGGATATAGAGTTCGACTCCCCGCGAGTCACCATGTACACCGAGGAGGAAGGAGAAGAAGCACGCCAAGACGGCGTCGATCTGCTGGAAGAGGGCCGGCTGCTGGCACTCAGCCGGTCGAGCATCTACCAGCAGAGCATGCGCCGCTACTACAACAAGAAGGTCAAGCCAAGATCATTCCTAGAAGGCGACCTTGTGCTCCGGCTGATCCAAATAACAGCCGCCAACACAAGTCGCTTGCCGCCTTTGGGAAGGACCATTCATCATCAAGAAAGTGCCGGGCAACGACTCCTACTACCTGATCGACGCCGTAAGCCCCGAGCACGCAAGAGGGGCGACTCGTGCAAAGAGACGGAGCGGCCATGGAATGCGAATCTCCTCAAGATTTTACAAATTGATGCAAGATGTACTACGCTACCCTTTTGTGTTTGAAATACCAAGACTCCGGGCCCCGAGACGCAGGCTCTGGGACTGCCCTATTTTGTTATCTCAATGATAAGAATTATGCCTTTGAGTATGTTACCCTTTGATTATGCTGTTTGGCACCGGGCTCGACTAGTCGGCCCGGGACTCGCCGCCTTTGAGCTATAAAGTGCTTCCCAACTCGCATAAGTAGCGTCAGGTGCCCAAGCCGCCTCTGTCGAAGCCGCAGCCGCAGAGCGATCGCTTGGTGGGCAGGAGTAAGGTTGAGCGGGCGCCCACACTAAAAAAATGGCTAAGTATCAAAAGCATAAACATAGTTTAAATCGTCTCCATGCCCGTTTCGTTAAACCGACTCTTAAGAAGCCGGCTTGCCGTTTTCTACCCAACTTGCTTAAGCGACTCTAAAATGGCCAAGTACTTGCCTTCTCAAAGTAGCCAAGCACTTGACCGAGACGGCAATCCGCAGAGCGGTTGCCCGACGGGCAAGGCGGCATCTAAGGGAAGGCGGCAAAGGAAAAATCCACAAGAGCAATAAGCAAGGAAGCATGAAATTAGAATAATATTTACACAAACTTAGGCCCTTGGCCGGATCCTTGAACAGAGGTTCAGAATACACCCCGCGGGTGGAATTGTGCGAATTAACAAAGTTCTTTCGAAAGACTAACAAGCAGATAAAATAAAGCCAAGGCAGCGGCCTAAGAAGCAGCGGATGGGGTTGGAAGGCCGGAGGCGGTGGCGGCGTCAGGCGCTGGGGCTACCGGGTCAAGGCCTCGGTTTGATCGTCTCTGGCAGCGACTGGCTCAGATGGGCGCAGCTCGTTGCTGGAGGCGCGGTCGAGCTGAGGCTGGCCGCCCGCTCCGTCTTCTGACGCCTCCATGCCGTCTCCGTCCTCCGCCTCGTCCTCATCCTCGGTGCTGGAGTCGATCACCTCCGCCGAGTCCTCTCCATAGTCCGGGTTCATCCCGAACCACTCCGGCGGCGCCTCCCCACCGTCTTCAACCCACTCCGGGACGAAGACACTGGTGTCCGTGTAGTCGGTGATCGCCAAGACGCCGACGAGGGCGCCCGCGCCTGCAGCTCCGCTGGGCTTCGACCGAACGCGGCCAGCCGGTCCAGGTCGAGCCCTGGATACCACGCCTTGACGAACTCCAGGGCTCGGCGAGCTCCAGCCCGAGCCGCCGAGCCCTTCCAAGCCTCAAGACACCCAGCCGCGACCTCCAGCCAGTCGGCGGTCCGGCTGGGAGTGCGCAGAATCGGCATGTCCGGTCACAGGGCAGCGATCGCCTGGGCCCCGACACGCTGAAGACGGCGCAACATCCGATGTGCGGCGAGACGAGCCTCAATGCTCAAGAGCTACTCGTCAAGGGTCCGGGGTGTTGGCTGCGATCTCGGCGCCACCCGCCCAAGGCCAAGGCTCGCGTTCGGCCTCGATGGCCTGATTGGCCGCCTGCGTATGACCAGGGAAGAAGTCTGCCAAGAAGAAGAAAAAGCAAGTTAGAAGAAACAGGAGCCGGCTTAACCCATAGTCGGCAACCCAAAAGAGAAAGTAAAAGCAAACTTACCATCGACGATATCTCTGATTTCATGGAAGCCGGAGGTCAGCTGCGCCTCTCTGTCGGTCCAGGCGGAGCGCTTGCTCTCAAATTCGGCCAGGAGGGCGGCCTCTTTCTTCTCCGCCTCGGCCCGCGCCGCCTTGAGCAGCTCCCTCTGCTCCGCCAGCTGCGTGGCCAGCAGGTCGTGCTCTGCGGCAAGCTTGCCGCACTCCTCCTCTTTGGCGCGCAAGGCGGTCTCGGCCGTACCCAGTTGCCCCCGCAGAGCGGCGTTGGATTCTGAAGAATAAAAAGAAGAAGGACGTGAAGTCGTCAGTTAAGAAGGTCGCCAGGAAGATCCGGCCCGACTGCGCAGCAGTCGGCCCGAATCTCGGGGACTACAGCCCGCGGGTGCGCAAGCGCGCCCCCGCTAAGAAGAAAACTCACCTTGGCTCCTTGCCAGGTCAGCAGCCCGCTTGTTCAGCTCTTCAACGTTGCGGTTGAAGGCGGTAGCGCGGAGGTTGTGATATTCCTGTAACAAGGATTCCGCATACGTATAAAAATTTGGAAGTAAGCAAATAAAGTTCGGGCCGCTGCTCGGCCGACCCGAAACTTCGAGACTACACTCAGTGGAGTGTTGGCGCCGCCTCACGCAGAAGATCCAAAGAAAATTCGAAATAAAACATACCAAGACGGCGGATCGCGACGCCACGCGCGCCTTTGGAAAGGTTCTCGAGGGCGGCGCCCGCCCGCAGCTTCGCTTGGACGCCCAGAGCGCCAGATTCAGCAGGCCTGCGCCTCCTCGCACTCCACCAGCTGGGCGCGGGCGCTTGCCGCTTCGGTGTCGGGATGGCCGAAGCTGGGCGCCGGTCTCAAGGGCGCGCGCCGAGTCCGCTTTTCTCAAGACGGGCGCCAGACCGGGCGAGGCGACTTGAAGAAGCAGCTGCGCCACGGCTTCATCGTCGGTCGGCGGCACGGGTGGGTCCGCCGGCTGTTTGCCTCGCGCGACCTCAGACTGCGGCGGAGGCGGCGGAGGTGGCACGGCCGCGCTCGGCGAAGAGACCTCGCCGCCTTCCCTCCCTGCGACGGGGACCTCACCACCAATTCCCTTCGACTGCCCCGTGAACTCCGGCGGTGGTGGCGCGAAGCTTAGCGGAGTGACAAGCAGCGCCGATTGAAGGCGCGTGGCCTCCTCGGCTTGCCTTCTTGCTGCTGTTGCGGCTTCGACCGCCTTCTCGGCCGTCGCCTTCTCTCGACGGGCGGCCGCCTCCTCGTCGCGCTTCTCCTGCGCATTCCGCTCTGTTGCCTCCCGGAGGGCGGCCGCAGGGTCAACCCGCCGACTGCTGGCGGACGTCTCCGCCGACCCCATGACGGAGGCGGCGGCGACCCTCTCCAAAGTGAGGGGAGCCCTGATGAAAAAAAAAGAGGACATGAGAAGACTTGGGCAAGGCGGACCAGAAGAAAACAAGACAGAATAAAAAGATACTTACGCGGAGACCAGCGGTGGTTTCTTCACCTCCTTGCGGAAGCGGTTGGCCTTCGCGACCGCTTCTTCGCGCTGAGTCGCGGCGGCTGCTCCCCTGATTCTCTTAGCCTGGCCGCCTGGCTAACTCGGCCCGACTGGCGCTTCTGCCTCGGCCCCCAAAGGCGGCGGAGGAGCTCAGCGCTGGTTGGCCG
This sequence comes from Aegilops bicornis, assembly GCA_021605145.1. Classification (NCBI taxonomy): domain Eukaryota; kingdom Viridiplantae; phylum Streptophyta; class Magnoliopsida; order Poales; family Poaceae; genus Aegilops; species Aegilops bicornis. Next base: position 107,388,546 of record CM038674.1, read on the forward strand.
GTCTCTGGCGGCGGGGCGACTTCATCATCAAAGGTCTGCAAAGTGGCCGAGGGCCTGAGGTCGTCGGCCCTCCCTCCTCCTTGGCATCGGCCTCCATCGCCGCCACGCCCAAGTCGGGTCGTCGGCGTCACTCTCCGCCCGGCCGGGACGAAGTCGCGAGCCGTTTCAAGGGCGCCGGGCCGAGGGCGGCGTGAGAGGATTCTGAGTCAGTCAGGACCAAGGAAAGTAAGAGCCGGATCCGGCTAAGGAAGGAAACAGAGAAGCAAGAGACGACTTACCATCGGCGGGGGATTGGCGCGCGAGTATGGCTCCTTGCCGAAACGCCATTCCTCCGTGAGGTCGCAGTTCGCCAAGAAGTTCACCGTGTCCACCACCTCCGCGTGGGGCATGTCCTTGGAGCACAGCCTGCTGGGGTCCCGGCGGCCGCTTATCCGGCAGATCGGATGAGGGCGGCCACGAAGAGGGAGAACTCGGCGCCACGAAGGTGGCCAAGAAGTCTGCCCCAGCCAGGCCCTCCGATCAGACATTACACGGAGTCAAGACGACGGCGGCGCGTTACTCGGGAGTCGCCGTCCGGCCCTGAGGACCAGCTGGTGGGTTGGCTCACAGCCGCCCATGAAGGGCGGCAAGTTGACCCGCCACCGCCGGGGCGATGTTCTTGACGTAGAAGTACGAGCGCTGCCACATCTTCACCTACTTGATGAGGGGGATGGCAGGGAAAGGATTATCGGGCACCGGACTCCTCTTGGCGATGAACGTGCCGCACAGAGCCGGCACACGAGCGATGTGGGTCCCGAGCTTCGCTTGAAAGAACTCCCCCCACAGCTCGATGGTGGGGAGAACTCCGAGGAAACCTTCGCATAAGGATGCGAAGGCGGCCAGCAGCACCACCGTGTTGGGGGTGAGGTGGTGCGGCTGGAGCCCGAAGAACTCCAAGAACGCTGCGGAAGAAGCCGCCACGGCAGCCCCAACCCGCGTGAGGTGCGAGCAGAAGATCACCCGCCGCCTCCTCCGCGCCGGGCGTGATTTCGCCCTCTGGCGGGGCGCGGGCTCGCACGAGGTGGCTGCCGGGAATGCGGCGCGTCTGACGAAGGAACTCGATTATGTCGTCGTCGATGATGGAGCCGTCCCACACGCCGGAGCGCGCGGTGGGAGGCGCGGCGGCTGATGAGGAGCCCATCTCCGCGGCAAGGAAGAAACAAGGCTCGGCGCGGTGGAGAAAGGAAGAAGACGAGGCGGGGATGAGAGAGTGCGCGTGCGTCGCCGCCCCCTCCCTCCCCCCGCCTACTTATAGGCGCCTGGGCTGCGAAGCCGGGGGGGCGGGATTAATCGCGCCACGCCTCGCGCTTCATGATTTAATTCCAAGACGTTATCGCTGCGCAGTAACATCGTGGGGAGTCCAACCGCCCGCACGACCGCAGCGGATCCGCTGCGCGCCGGGGCATGGTAGTGGCGGGCCCCGCCTGACGGGCCTGTCTTGTCACGCGCGTAGGCTGGCAGACTAGCCCCGCCGCATGGCGTCGCGTGTCGGGCCCACGACGGGCGGCTGCCGGGAGGCTTATCAGGCACGCCGCCCGGGTCCCGCTGCGACCTTCGAAACCTTCGAAGAGCAAAACGGCCCCCTGCAAGGCCGACTCCAGACGGAGACGGCGGGCCGTGTCCAGATTCTTCCATCAAAGGGATGAAGCTGTCGAGGCTCCTCGACGGGCTGCCCTCGGCGCCCCTCAGCCTTCGGGACTATCGGAGTAATGGACTACGGGTAAGCAGACCCGAGCCCCTGAACCTTTCAAATCATCGGGCAGATCAGGCCCTCAAGACCCCAAGACAAAGAGTCGCCAGATAGTCGGCAACAGAGTCGCCGACTACACCTCTGGGCCGAGTCCCAGAGGCCGCCTTCAGGACGAGCCGACTCCAAGCCAGCGACCTCCAGCGAGGCCGGCTACAAGGAGTCGGCACGCGACCTGCACCACCTCACGCCTGGGCGACTATGGGGTAAAGCCGCCTCGCGGCCCATCCCCGCCCAGTCCATAAAGGGCAGGTATGGCTACAGAGCGCGCCGTATCGACGGAAATCTCCGTCCGGCGCAAAGATCGTTGTCGCATCGCCCTCGACATCGCGACTGCGGGCAGATTCATGTACCCACGATGGCCTGTCTGCACGACCGAAGACGGCGGGATTCACCGCCGGGCGGGAGTACCAAGACGGCGAGAGCACCCCAAAGACGGACCCGATGGAGTCGGCCTCCGAGTCGGCCGGCTCCTCCCGCAGGATCCACGCGCCATTAACTGTGACAAGACAGTGGAATGGCGACAAGTGATCGCCGCCAGAGGCGGCACTGCTGCCATAACCTCACGACCAAGCTCAAGGCCATTAGAAGCACGGCTACAAAGTGATCTGCAGCCGGGCAAGACTACCACAAGTGACAAGGGGCTGTAGGCTCCATGTCAAGCTGGCTGCCAGGGCCCACTAGTCGGCGGGCCCCAGGAGTCGGCAGAGAAGACAGCGACTTAGAGACTGACGGCTTGGACCCACACCCAGCCAGATTACCGTTGTACCCCCGGGGGGTAGACCTATATAAACCCCCCGGGGCACCCATGCAAAGGGTTGGAAGCTAGTAGTTTTAGACACACACATAGAGGGAGAAAAGAGCAAGCCATGCCCTTCTCCTTCCTCACCCCGAACAGCTCAAGGAGCCTCTTGTACCCACTTTGCCATAGTGATCATGCGGAGACCCTGCAGAGCAGCAGTAGGGGTGTTATCTCCTCGGAGAGCCCTGAAGCTGGGTAAGATTCACCGGCGTGCATGTCTTTGCCTCATCCCGTTTCCAGGCACCAGCGACGTTCTACTCGCCCCCACCATGATAAGCCATCCTTTGGCATATGTCGCACCCAACCCCCGACAAAGATAAGATGCATAAAGGATAAACATCACATGCAATCAATATAAGTGATATGATATGGCCATCATCATCTTGTGCTTGTGATCTCCATCTCCGAAGCACCATCATGATCACCATCGTCACCGGCGCGACACCTTGATCTCCATCTTAGCATCGTTGTCGCCTCGCCAACTATTGCTTCTACGACTATCGCTACCGCTTAGTGATAAAGTAAAGCAATTACATGGCGCTTGCATTTCATACAATAAAGCGACAACCATATGGCTCCTGCCAGCTTGCCGATAACTCGGTTACAAAACATGATCATCTCATACAATAAAATATAGCATCACGCCTTAACCATATCATATCACAACATGCCCTGCAAAAACAAGTTAGACGCCCTCTACTTTGTTGTTGCAAGTTTTACGTGGCTGCTACGGGCTGAGCAAGAACCGTTCTTACCTACGCATCAAAACCACAACGATAGTTTGTCAAGTTGGTACTGTTTTAACCTTCGCAAGGACCGGGCGTAGCCACACTCGGTTCAACTAAAGTGAGAGAGACAGACACCCGCCAGTCACCTTTAAGCAACGAGTGCTCGCAGCGGTGAAACCAGTCTCGCGTAAGCGTCTGGCGTAATGTCGGTCCGGCCGCTTCATCTCATAATACCGCCAACCAAAGTATGACATGTGGTAAGCAAGATGACTTGTATCGCCCACAACTCACTTGTGTTCTACTCTTGCATATAACATCAACACATAAAACCTGGCTCGATGCCATCATGGGGAACGTAGTAATTTCAAAAAATTCCTACGCACACGCAAGATCGTGGTGATGCATAGCAACGAGAGGGGAGAGTGTCCACGCACTCGTGAGACCGAAAGCGAAGCGTTATGACAACGCTGTTGATGTAGTCGTCGCCTTCACGATCCGACCGATCCAAGTACCGAACGTCACGGCACCTCCGTGTTACGCACACGCTCAGCTCGATGACGATCCCGGACTCCGATCCAGCAGGGTGTCGGGATGAGTTCTCACAAGACGACGGCGCAGGACGATGATGATGCTCTACTGGCGCAGGCTTCGCCTAAACTCCGCGACGACACGACCGAGGTGGAATATGGTGGAGGGGGCACCAGACACGGCTAAGGAACGATCCGTAGATCAACTTGTGTGTTCTAGGGTGCCCCCGCCTCAGAGATATAAAGGAGAAAAGGGGTGCGGCCGGCCCTAGGAGGAGGCGCGCCGGAGGAGTCCTACTCCCACTGGGAGTAGGACTCCCCCCCTTTCCTAGTTGGATTAGGACTTGGGGGAGGGAAAGAGGAAAGGGGGGCGCCGCCCCCCCCCTTCCTTGTCCTATTCGGACTAGGGGGGAGGGGGCGCGCGGCCTGCCCTGGCCGGCCTTCCTCTTGTCCCTCATGGCCCACTAAGGCCCATTAACCCCCGGGAGGGTTCTGGTAACCCCCCGATGTTCCGGTAAAATCCCGATTTCACCCGGAACTATTCCGAAGTCCAATCATAGGCTTCCAATATATCAATCTTTATGTCTCGACCATTTCGAGACTCCTCGTCATGTTCGTGATCATATCCAGGACTCCGAACAAACTTCGGTACATCAAAACTCATAAAACTGTCATCGTAACGTTAAGCATGCGGACCCTACGGGTTCGAGAACTATGTAGACATGACCTAGAACTATTCTTGGTCAATAACCAATAGTGGAACCTGGATGTTCATATTGGTTCCTACATTTTCTACGAAGATCTTTATCGGTCAAACCGCATAACAACATACGTTGTTCCCTTTGTCATCGGTATGTTACTTGCCCGAGATTTGATCGTCGGTATCCAATACCTAGTTTAATATCATTACCTGCAAGTCTCTTTACTCGTTCCATAATACATCATTTCATAACTAACTCATTAGTTACAATGCTTGCAAGGCTTAGGTGATGAGTATTACCGAGAAGGCCCAGAGATACCTCTCCGACAATCGGAGTGACAAAACCTAATCTCGAATTATGCCAACTCAACATATACTTTTGGAGACACTTGTAGAGCACCTTTATAATCACCCAGTTACGCTAGACGCTTGGTAGCACACAAAGTGTTCCTCCGGTAAACAGGAGTTGCATAATCTCATAGTTGCAGGAACTTTGTATAAGTCATGAAGAAATCAATAGCAACATACTAAACGATCAAGTGCTAAGCTAACGGAATGGGTCAAGTCAATCACATCATTCTCCTAATGATGTGATCCCATTAATCAAATGACAACACATGTCTATGGTTAGGAAACATAACCATCTTTGATCAATGAGCTAGTCAAGTAGAGGCATACTAGTGACATTATGTTTGTCTATGTATTCACACATGTATCATGTTTCCGGTTAATACAATTCTAGCATGAATAATAAACATTTATCATGATATGAGGAAATAAATAATAACTTTATTATTGCCTCTAGGGCATATTTCCTTTAGTAATATTAGAGTCATGTTAGTTGAGTAGTTGTGATTTGAGAAATACTTGTGTTAAAGTTTGTGATTCCCGTAGCATGCACATATGGTGAACCGTTATGTGATGAAGTCGGAGCATGATTTATTTATTGATTGTCTTCCTTATGAGTGGCGGTCGGGGACGAGCGATGGTCTTTTCCTACCAATCTATCCCCCTAGGAGCATGCGCGTAATACGTTGCTTTGATAACTTGTAGACTTTTGCAATAAGTATATGAGTTCTTTATGACTAATGTTGAGTTCATGGATTATACGCACTTTTCTCACCCTTCCACCATTGCTAGCCTCTCTAATACCGCGCACTTTTCGCTGGTATCATACACCCACCATAAACCTTCCTCAAAACAACCACCATACCTACCTATCATGGCATTTCCATAGCCATTCCGAGATATATTGCCATGCAACTTTCCACCGTTCCGTTTATTATGACACGCTCCATCATTGTCATATTGCTTAGCATGATCATGTAGTTGACATCATATTTGTGGCAAAGCCACCGTTCATAATTCTTTCATACATGTCACTCATGAATCATTGCATATCCCGGTACACCATCGTTGACATCATATTATGACACGCTCCTGGATTGCTTCCGTTCCAAAAATAACTCTCCCGAAGGTTTCATTCCATTTGGACTCCGTTTGATATTACTTTTCTTCGAAACACTGGAATAGGCAAGAAAACAGCAATTTGGGTTGGGCCTCCGGTTAATAGGTTAGTCCCCAAAAATAATATAAAAGTGTTTAGTAAAGCCCATAAACATCCAAAACAGATAATATAATATCATGAATACTTCTTAAATTATAGATACGTTAGAGACGTATCAGCATCCCCAAGCTTAATTCCTGCTCGTCCTCGAGTAGGTAAATGATAAAAGAAATAATTTATGAAGTGTGAATGCTAGCAGGTGCACAAGCTTGATCAATGATAATTTCAATCACCTTTTCTAGCATCATTATATATCATAACAGTAGCTCATATCATAAAGCTTCTCATGATCAAGTAACAAGCTATTCACATGTTAAAGTATAGATCATAAACTTTCTTGAAAACTAACAAACCGTTCACAGTCATCAAACAATTGCAATTCATCTTATTTTCAAGAAGGGTCTATGTAAGAGCTTTAATTTAGCAAATCCCACATACTCAACTATCATATAGTCTTCCATGATTGCTACCACTCAAAGCATATTTTTAGAACAAATAGCATCCATCGAACACAAAGAAAGATAGGGGCTTAATGTTTCACCTCCCAACTTATTTATCATATAGATAATTGTCAACAATAATAATTCATGATCAAATATATTTGAATGGCCATATATGCTTAGATCTTTCTCCACCACATGATGCTTGCCAACTAAAAAGTAGGTTGGAATGAGAAGGAATACTACTGACTCTTGCATAAAGTAAAAGATAGGCCCTTCGCGGAGGGAAGCAGGGATTTGCAGAGGTGCCGAGCTCAAGCAAAAACAGAGATGAAAATAATTTTGAGAGGTATGCTTTCATTGTCAACATAACGACCAAGAGTTCCCAATATCTTCCATACTAGATACATTATAGGCAGTTCCCAAATAGAAAGGTAAAGATTTTACTCCCCCTCCACCAACAATCACACTCCATGGCTTGTCTGAAACAACGGGTGCCATCCAACTTTCAACAATCCTGGGGGAGTTTGTTTAAATTATTTGCAAATTTGTTTTTGATCTTTTGATCATAGGACTGGGCATCCCAGTTACCAGCCATTTTCTCGTGAATGATGAGCGGAGTCCACTCATTGTGAGAATAACCCACCTAGCATGGAAGATACTGATAGCCCCTAGTCGCTACATGAGCGATTCGGGCATACAAAACAGATTACTATTTGAAGGTTTAGAGTTTGGCACATGCAAATTTACTTGGAACGGCTGGTAAATACCACATATAGGTAGATATGGTGGACACTCATGGAAGAAACTTGGTTCAAGGAATTTGGATGCACAAGCAGTATTCCCGCTTAGTACAGATATTTTTGGCTAGCAAAGGATTCTAAATAGCAAGCACCACAAGTTATAGGATCCATAACAATATAACTTCTATATAAATATACCCAAGCATAACTCATTATGTTGTCTTCCTTGTCCAACTTCAACTAATTTGCTCAGGTTTGAAAATAATTAATGGGGCTCACGATCATAGAAGATGTCCAAGATAGTATATTTATATGTGAAATCTCTCTTCCTTCAATATTCTTTCATGAATTGTTCAAGTGACCAATACAATGTTTGCTAACCTTCAATAAATTTACCACCTATACTTCTTATATGTGAAGTCATTACTCCCCATGGGATAAGCATATGAAACATATATAATTTTAGATTTATGATATTCAATTCATTCAACGATTTACTCGTATGATATAAATGAAGCACACGAGTAAATGACAAACTACTCCAAAAAGATATAAGTGAAGATCAATGAGTAGTTAAATAATTATGTAGCTATGTGAAGAATCTCTCTCATTTAAGAATTTCAGATCTTGGGATATTAATCAAACAGCAAGAAAAACAAAATAAAACTACATTTCAAGGATAGCACTCATCATGTGAAGAAGCAAAAACTTAGGCTCAACCGATACTAACCGATAATTGTTGAAGAAGAAAGGTGTGATGCCTACCGGGGCATCCCCAAGTTTAGATGCTTGAGACTTCTTGAAATATTATCTTGGGATGCCTTGGGCATCCCCAAGCTTGAGCTTTTGTGTCTCCTTATTTCCTCTCATATCATGGTTTCCTAAATCTCGAAAGCTTCATCCACACCAAACTCAACAAGAACTCGTGAGATAAGTTAGTATAAACCAATGCAAAACCTTATCATTTTCTACTATAACAAATCACAAAAATTATTATTCAACATTGAATACTAAATACCTTTTCATATTTAACACTCCTATCCTCAAATAGAATCATTAAACAAGCAAACATATGCAAACAATGCAAACATAACAGCAATCTGCCAAAACAAGATAGTCAGAAGAATGCAAGATTCATCATACTTCCCTAACTCCAAAAATTATGAAATTCTACCACACTGTAGAAAATTTATCAGATCTCAATATGCAAAAAGTTTCAACATTTTATCATATTCTGACTTTTCTAAGGAATTTTTGCAACAGCGATAAACTTTCTGTTTTGAAACAGCAACATGTATACTTGCAAAATAAGCATGGTAAAGGCTATCCTTGACATTTTTATTGAAAATAGAGATGCACAACATTATTCTAAATAACAGCAAGCAAATACTAACAAAATAAAATGACGCTCCAAGCAAAAAACATATCATGTGGTGAATAAAAATATAGCTCCAAGTAAAGTTACCGATGAACGAAGACGGAAGAGGGGATGCCATCCGGGGCATCCTCAAGCTTAGGATCTTAGTTGTCCTTGAATATTACCTTGGGGTGCCTTGGGCATCCCCAAGCTTAGTCTCTTGCCACTCCTTATTCCATAGTCCAACAAATATTTACCCAAAACTTGAAAACTTCACAACACAAAACTTAACAGAAAACTCGTAAGCTCCGTTAGTATAAGAAAATAAATCACCACTTAGGTACTGTTGTGAACTCATTCTAAATTCATATTAGTGTAATATCTACTGTATTCCAACTTCTATATGGTTCATACCCTCCGATACTACTCGTAGATTCATCAAAATAAGCAAACAACTCAATGAAAACAGAATCTGTCAAAAACAGAACAGTCTGTAGTAATATGTATCAAACGTATACTTATGGAACTCCAAACATTCTGAAATAAATTGGTGAACCTGAGGAATTTGTCTATTAATCATATGCAAAAAGAATCAATCTAAAAGCACTCTCCAGTAAAAAATGGCAGCTAATCTCGTGAGCGCTAAAGTTTCTGTTTTTTTACAGCAAGATCATAAAGACTTCACCCAAGTCTTTCCAAAGGTTCTACTTGGCACAAACTCTAATTAAAACATAAAACCACATCTAACCAGAGGCTAGATATATTATTTATTACTAAACAGGAGAAAAAATCAAAGAACAAAAATAAAAATTGGGTTGCCTCCCAACAAGCACTATCGTTTAATGCCCCTAGCTAGGCATGATGATTTCAATGATGCTCACATAAAAGATAAGAATTGAAACATAAAGAGATCATCATGAAGAATATGACTAGCACATTTAATTCTAACCCACTTCCTATGCATAGGGATTTTGTGATCTGATGACCCACAAGTATAGGGGATCTATCGTAGTCCTTTTGATAAGTAAGAGTGTCGAACCCAATGAGGAGCAGAAGGAAATGATAAGCGGTTTTCAGCAAGGTATTCTCTGCAAGTACTGAAATAAGCGGTAACAGATAGTTTTGTGATAAGATAATTTGCAACCAGCAACAAGTAACAAAAGTAAATAAAGTACAGCAAGGTGGCCCAATCCTTTTTGTAGCAAAGGACAAGCCTGGACAAACTCTTATATAAGGAAAAGCGCTCCCAAGGACACATGGGAATATCGTCAAGCTAGTTCTCATCACGTTCATATGATTCGCGTTCGGTACTTTGATAATTTGATATGTGGGTGGACCGGTGCTTGGGTGCTGTGCTTACTTGAACAAGCATCCCACTTATGATTAACCTCTATTGCAAGCATCCGCAACTACAACAAAAGTATTAAGGTAAACCTAACCATAGCATGAAACATATGGATCCAAATCAACCCCTTACGAAGCAACGCATAAACTAGGGTTTAAGCTTCTGTCACTCTAGCAACCCATCATCTACTTATTACTTCCCAATGCCTTCCTCTAGGCCCAAATAATGGTGAAGTGTTATGTAGTCGACATTCAGATAACACCACTAGAGGCTAGAGAACATACATCTCATCAAAATATCGAACGAATACCAAATTCACATGACTACTAATAGAAAGACTTCTCCCATGTCCTCAGGAACAAACATAACTACTCACAAAGCATATTCATGTTCATAATCAGAGGGGTATTAATATGCATATAGGATCTGAACATATGATCTTCCACCAAATAAACCAACTAGCATCAACTACAAGGTGTAATCAACACTACTAGCAACCTACTAGTACCAATCCCGAACTTGGAGACAAGAATTGGATACAAGAATTGAATACAAGAGATGAACTAGGGTTTTGAGAGGATATGGTGTTGGTGAAGATGTTGATGGAGATTGCCCTCTCCCGATGAGAGGAGCGTTAGTGATGATGATGGCGATGATTTCCCCCTCCCGGAGGGAAGTGACCCCGGCAGAACAGCTCTGCCGGAGCCCTAGATTGGTTCCGCCAAGGTTCCTCCTCGTGGCGGCGGAGTCTCGTCCCGAAAGGTTGCTTATTATTTTTCCCTTGACGAAAGACCTCATATAGCAGAAGATGGCCATTGGAGAGCCAACAGGGGGCCCACGAGGTAGGGGGCGCACCATGAGGGGTAGGGCGCGCCCCCACCCTCGTGGCCAGGTGGGTCCCCCTCTGGTGTACTTCTTCCGCTCAATATTTTTTATTATTTCCAAAAATGTCTTTCGTGGAGTTTCGGGAATTTTGGAGTTGTGCAGAATAGGTCTCTAATATTTGCTCCTTTTCCAAATTTCAATTCCAAATTGTCGGCATTCTCCTCCTTATGTAAACCTTGTAAAATAAGAGAGAATAAGCATAAGTATTGTGACATAACGTGTAATAACAGCCCATAATGCAATAAATATCGATATAAAAGCATGATGCAAAACGGACGATCAACTCCCCAAGCTTAGACCTCGCTTGTCCTCAAGCGGAAGCCGATAATGATAAATATGTCCACATGTTTAGAGGTAGAGGTGTCGATAAAATAAAATACTGACATGAGGGCATCATGATTATTCTCATAACAGCAACATAGATGAATATTATCATACGATTACTTATGCTCAAGTAATAATCCATTCACAATGCAAAAGTATGAATCATAAACTTTATTGAGAACTAACAAACTATAATCTCAGTCATTGAAGCAATTGCAAATTATCATAACATCAGAAAGAGCCTATGTCAGAGCTTAATAGCAAGTCCACATACTCAACTATCATTTAGTCTTTCATAATTGCTAAGACTCATGCAATACTTATGGTTACGGAGTTTTAATCAAACACAGAGAAAGATAGGGGCTTATAGTTTCGTCTCCCAACCTTTTACCTCAAGGGTAATGTCAACAATAATAACTCATGCTCCCCTACATCCAATTAGATATATCTATCAGGATCTTTCCAACACATTGTGTTTGCCAAAGGATAAAATGTAAAAAGGAAAGGTGAAGATCACCGTGACTCTTGCATAAGGTAGAGGAATATAGTAACAGATAGGCCCTTCGCAGAGGGAAGCAGAGGTTGCATGCGCTTTTATGGTTGGATGCACAAAATCTTAATGCGAAAGAACGTCACTTTATATTGCCACTTGTGATATGAACCTTTATTATGCAGTCCGTCACTTTTATTTCTTTCACATCACAAGATCGTATAAAGCTTATTTCCCCCACACCAATCAATCATACATATTTAGAGAGCAATTTTTATTGCTTGCACCGATGACAACTTACTTGAAGGATCTTACTCAATCCATAGGTAGGTATGGTGGACTCTCATGGCAAAACTGGTTTAAGGGTTTTTGGAAGAACAAGTAGTATCTCTACTTGGTGCTGAGAATTTGGCTAGCATGAGGGGGGAAGGCAAGCTCAACATTTTGGATGATCCATGACAATATACTTTATCTTAGATATAAGAAAACATAACCCATTACGTTGTCTTCCTTGTCCAACATCAACTCTTTAGCATGTCATATTTTAATGAGTGCTCCCAATCATAAAAGGTGTCCACAATAGTATATTTATATGTGTAACCTCTCTTTCCTTATTACTTCCTATTAATTGCAACGATGACCAAGGCTATGTTTGCCAACTCCCAACAACTTTTAATCATCATACTCTTTCTATGTGAAGTCATTACTCTCGATAAGACCAATATGATCTCTTTGTTTCTTTTATTCTTTTTCTCTTTTCTTTTATTCTCTCAAGATCATAGCAAAATAATCAAGCCCTTGACTCAACACTAATCTTTATTATATAGCTCACGGACTCGATTACATAAAGATATCATAAAGCAAAACTCAAAACTAGATCATACCAAAAACTTTATTCTACTAGATCAAGATACTACTAATAGGATCGAATTAAGAAAAATGGTAAAGATAGGAGATGTGGTTGTGATATGATACCGGGGTACCTCCCCCAAGCTTGGTAGTTGCCAAGGGGAGTGCCCATACCCATGTGATTATGTCTCCTTCTTTGCTGTTGGTGAAGAAGGTGGAAGTGTTGTTGATGATTTAGCCTTCTTCCTTAATTTTCCCTTGAGGACAAAATTTTGATCCCTCAAGTCATTAATCTCCTATTCCAGGCTTAATATCTTTTTGCATAATTCCTGCTTGTTTTCCTGCAAGAGACAAAAAAGGATAAACTCGATCTTAAGTTTCTTTGCTCTATCAGGGAGGCTTGACTTTTTGAACTCCACATGCATGTCCCCAGGTTGAGGTAGTGGGACTTCATCTTCATCCGAGCTCGTCTCCTCCTTTCTCTTGGGTTCATTGTCTTCTTCTTCTTCCGTGGTCCAACCATAGTGCTCCACATCTCCATAGACCTTAGGATTTGCAAGGTAATCATCCACATAACTTTCTTCTTCAGAATCCTGGGACGACATGTTGCTCTAATCTACAGCAAAACAGCCCGAAAAGAAAACAGAGAATATTTGCATGATACGGGAGTCAAAACCTTCGGGAAAATATATAATGATTTTTTATTGACCAAAATACGTATCGTGCAAGAAAACGAAGTCCGGAAGGCACACGAGGTGCCCACGAGGTAGGGGGCGCGCCCAGGGGGTAGGGCGCGCCCTCCACCCTCGTGGGGCCTCGTGTCCTTCCCGGACTGCTACTTATTTTTCTATTTTTCTAAATATTCCAAAACGGAGAAATATTGCCTTAAAAATTGTTTTGGAGTCGGTTTACTTACCGTACCACATACCTATTCCTTTTCGGAGTCTGAAACATTCCGGAAAGTGTCCCTTATGTATTCCTCCGGGGTTACGGTTTCAATAAAGTTGGTTTCAACATTTATAGAATTACCTGAGATATAATGTTTGATTCTTTGATCGTTTACCACCTTCGGATTTGTGCCTTCGAAGTTGTTGATTTTTATGGCACCGGAACGATAGACCTGCTCGATAACGTAGGGGCCTTCCCATTTAGAGAGAAGTTCTCCTACAAAAAATCTTAAACGAGAGTTGTATAGCAATACATAATCACCTACATTAAACTCAAGCTTTTGTATCCTTTTATCATGCCATCTTTTAACTTTTTCTTTAAACAACTTGGCATTTTCATAAGCTTGGATTCTCCGTTCATCAAGTGAGCTAATATCAAATAACCTCTTCTCACCGGCAAGTTTGAAATCATAATTGAGCTCTTTAATAGCGCAATAAGCCTTATGTTCTAGTTCGAGAGGTAAGTGACATGCTTTTTCGTAAACCATTTTATACGGAGACATACCCATAGGATTTTTGTATGCGGTTCTATAGGCCCATAATGCATCATCAAGTTTCTTGGACCAATTCTTTCTAGACCTATTGACAGTCTTTTGCAAAATTAATTTGAGCTCTCTATTACTCAATTCTACTTGACCACTAGACTGCGGGTGATAAGGAGATGCAATTATATGATTAACATCATATTTAGCAAGCATTTTTCAGAAAGCACCATGAATAAAGTGTGAACCACCATCAGTCATTAAATATCTAGGGACTCCAAACTTCGGAAAAATAACTTCTTTAAGCATTTTAATAGAAGTGTTATGACCAGCACTACTAGTTGGAATAGCTTCTGCCCACTTAGTAACGTAATCAACAACTAAAATATGTGTATATCCATTAGAGGTAGGAAAAGGTCCCATATAATCAAAGCCCCAAACATCAAATGGTTCAATAACAAGTGAATAATTCATAGGCATTTCTTGACGTCTACTAATATTACCAATTCTTTGACATTCATCACAAGATAAGACAAACTTACGAGCATACTTGAAGAGAGTAGGCCAATAAAAACCAGACTGCAATACCTTATGTGCAGTTCTATCTCCAGCGTGGTGTCCTCCATAAGCTTCGGAGTGACACTTGCGTAGGATCTGTTCCTGTTCATGCTCAGGTACACAACGTCTAATAACACCATCTACTCCATCTTTATAAAGATGTGGGTCATCCCAAAAGTAATGCCTCAAATCATAGAAAAACTTTTTCTTTTGCTGGTATGTGAAACTAGGTGGTATAAATTTAGCAACAATGTAATTAGCATAATCAGCATACCATGGAGCAGTACGAGAAGCATTTATGACATTTAATTTTTCATCAGGAAAGCTATCATCAATAGGTAGTGGGTCATCAAGAACATTTTCTAACCTAGACAAGTTGTCTGCAACGGGTTCTCAGCTCCCTTTCTATCAACAATACGCAAATCAAATTCTTGTAGCAAGAGAACCCATCTAATAAGTCTAGGTTTAGCATCTTTCTTCTCCATAAGATATTTAATAGCAGCATGATCAGTGTGAATAGTTACTTTACAATCGACAATATAATGTCTGAACTTATCACAAGAAAATACAACTGCTAAGAATTCCTTTTCAGTAGTAGCATAATTTCTTTGAGCATTGTCTAGAGTCTTACTAGCATAGTGGATAACATTTAATTTCTTATCAACTCTTTGCCCTAGAACAGCACCTACAGCATAATCACTAGCATCACAAATAATTTCAAAGGGTAAATTCCAATCAGGTGGCTGAACAATAGGTGCAGAGATCAATGCTTTCTTAAGTATTTCAAATGCTTCTACACAATCATCATCAAAGACAAATGGTGTATCTTTTGTAGTAAATTAGTCAGAGGCCGAGAAATTTTTGAGAAGTCCTTAATGAACCTCCGATAAAATCCGGCGTGACCAAGGAAACTTCTTATACATTTGATGTCCTTGGGACATGGCATCTTTTCAATAGCATCAACCTTGGCCTTATCAACTTCAATACGTCTTTCAGAAACTTTATGCCCCAAGACAATACCTTCATTAACCATAAAGTGGCACTTTTCCCAATTCAAGACAAGATTAGTTTCTTCACATCTCTGCAAAACTCGATCAAGGTTTCTCAAGCAATCATCAAAAGAGGATCCATGGACGGAAAAGTCGTCCATGAAGACCTCACAAATCTTTACACAAAAGTCATAGAGTATAGCCATTATGCATCTTTGAAAGGTAGCAGGTGCATTACGTAAACCAAAAGGCATACGTCTATAAGCAAAAGTACCAAAAGGGCAGGTAAAACTAGTCTTTGATTGATCATTAGCTGACACAGGTATTTGAGAGAAACCAGAATAACAATCTAGGAAGCAATAGTGTGTATGTTTGCATAATCTTTCTAGCATTTGATCGATAAAAGGTAAGGGGTAATGATCTTTCTTAGTTGCTTTATTTAATTCGTGGAAATCAATTACCATCCTATAACATGTAATAATTCTTTGCGGAATCAATTCATCTTTATCACTAGGAACAACAGTAATACCTCCCTTCTTAGGGACACAATGGACAGGACTTACCCACTGACTATTAGCAACGGGATAAAATATACCTGCCTTCAGAAGCTTTAGTATTTCTTTTCTTACCACTTCTTTCATCTTAGGATTCAGCCTTCGTTGATGATCACGAACCGGTTTGGCATCTTCTTCCAAATTTATTTTATGTTGACATAGAGTGGGACTAATGCCCTTAAGATCATCAAGAGTATATCCAATACCAGCACGGTGTTTCTTCAGAGTTTTCAATAATCTTTATTCTTCATGCTCTGAAAGGTTAGCACTAATAATAACAGGATATATCTTCTTTTCATCAAGATAAGCATATTTAAGCTCGAACACGGGATCACCCTTGGGTGGAGGAGTATCCCCTAGGATTTCAACAGGCAAATTGTGTTTCAGAATAAGTTCATGTTTAAAGAATACTTCATCTATTTCCCTTCTTTCATTCATAAACATATCATTTTCATGGTCTAGCAAATATTGTTCTAAAGGATCACTAGGAGGAACGACAATAGAAGCAAGACCAACAATTTCGTCTTTACTAGGCAATTCTTCTTCACGGTGTTGTCTAATAAATTTAGAGAAATTAAACTCATGAGACATATCACCCAAACCGCTAGTAACAACATTCTTTTCGCAGTCTATCTTAGCATTAACGGTGTTCAAGAAGGGTCTACCAAAAATAATGGGACAAAAGCTATCTTGTGGGGAACCAAGAACGAGAAAATCAGCAGGATATTTAGTTTTCCCACACAAGACTTCAACATCTCTAACAATTCCCATTGCTGATATGGTATCTCTATTGGCAAGCTTAATTGTAATATCAATACCTTCTAACTCAGCAGGTGCAATTTCATGCTTAATTTCTTCATATAAAGTATGAGGTATAACACTAGGACTGGCACCCATATCACATAAGCCATGATAACAGTGATCTCCTATTTTAACAGAAATAACATGCACGCCTACCACAGGTCTATGTTTATATTTAGCACAAGGTTTGAAAATTCTAGCAGTTTCATCGCAGAAATGAATAACATGCCCATCAATATTATCAGCCAAGAGATCTTTAACAATAGCAATATTAGGTTCAACTTTAATTTTCTCAGGAGGTGTATAAGTTCTAATATTGCTTTTACGAACCACAGTTAAAGCTTTAGCATGATCCTTTATTCTAACAGGAAAGGTGGTTTCTCAACATAAGAAGTAGGAACAATAGGATCATTATAAGTGACAGTATTTTCTTCCACTTTAGTAGGTGCAGCTACTTTTACTTCTATGGGAGGATGATATTTAAACCCCTTTTCTTTGGGGAGATCAACATAAGTAGCAAAAGATTCACAGAATGAAGCTACTATCTCAGAGTCAAGTCCATATTTAGTGCTAAATTTACGGAAAACATCGGTATCCATAAAAGACTTAACACAATCAAACTTAGGTGTCATACCTGACTCCTTACCTTAGTCGAGATCCCAATCTTCAGAGTTGCGTTTAATTTTATCCAATAAATTCCATTTGAATTCAATAGTCTTCATCATAAAAGATCCAGCACAAGAAGTATCAAGCATGGATTGATTATTGCGAGAAAGCCGAGCATAAATTTTTTGAAGAATTATTTCTCTTGAGAGCTCATGATTGGGGCATGAATATAACATTGATTTAAGCCTCCCCAAGCTTGAGCGATGCTTTCTCCTTCGCGAGGCCAAAAATTATATATATAATTGCGATCACGATGAACAAGATGCATAGGGTAATACTTCTAATGAAATTCCAATTTCATTCGTTTATAGTTCCATGATCCCGTGTCATCACATAGCTTATACCATGTCGATGCATCTCCCTTCAAAGATAAAGGGAAGACCTTCTTCTTAACAACATCATCGGGTATACCTGCAAGCTTAAATAATCCACAAACTTAATCCACATATATTAGGTGCTCATCAGGATGCTTTGTTCCATCTCCTACAAAAGGATTATCTAGCAGTTTTTCTAACATACCCGAAGGAACTTCAAAGGGAACATTTTCATTTTCAGTAGGTTCAGTAGGTTGAGGAGCAATTCTTTGCTCTACTGGTCGAGGTGAAGATACCCCGAACAAGCCCCTCAGAGGATTACTTTCCACAGTAACAAGTGACAGTAAATTTCAGCACACTATATATAAATTTTTCCTTACCAAATTCCACCTACCAAAGGCGCTTCACTCCCCAGCAACGGCGCCAGAAAAGAGTCTTGATGACCCACAAGTATAGGGGATCTATCGTAGTCCTTTCGATAAGTAAGAGTGTCGAACCCAACGAGGAGTAGAAGGAAATGATAAGCAGTTTTCAGCAAGGTATTCTCTACAAGTACTGAAATAAGCGGTAACAGATAGTTTTGTGATAAGATAATTTGTAACGAGCAACAAGTAACAAAAGTAAATAAAGTGCAGCAAGGTGGCCCAATACTTTTTGTAGCAAAGGACAAGCCTGGACAAACTCTTATATAAGGAAAAACGCTCCCGAGGACACATGGGAATATCGTCAAGCTAGTTTTCATCACGTTCATATGATTCACGTTCGGTACTTTGATAATTTGATATGTGGTGGACCGGTGCTTGGGTGTTGTTCTTACTTGAACAAGCATCCCACTTATGATTAACCTCTATTGCAAGCATCCGCAACTACAACAAAAGTATTAAGGTAAACCTACCCATAGCATGAAACATATGGATCCAAATTAGCCCCTTACGAAGCAACGCATAAACTAGGGTTTAAGCTTCATCACTCTAGCAACCCATCATCTACTTATTACTTCCCAATGCCTTTCTCTAGGCCCAAATAATGGTGAAGTGTTATGTAGTCGACGTTCACATAACACCACTAGAGGCTAGAAAACATACATCTCATCAAAATATCGAATCTAATACCAAATTCACATGACTACTAATAGCAAGACTTCTCCCATGTCCTCGGGAACAAACGTAACTACTCACAAAGCATATTCATGTTCATAATCAGAGGGGTATTAATATGCATATAGGATCTGAACATATGATCTTCCACCAAATAAACCAACTAGCATCAACTACAAGGAGTAATCAACACTACTAGCAACCTACTAGTACCAATCCCGGACTTGGAGACAAGAATTGGATACAAGAGATGAACTAGGGTTTTGAGAGGAGATGGTGCTGGTGAAGATGTTGATGGAGATTGCCCTCTCCCAATGAGAGGAGCGTTGGTGATGATGATGGCGATGATTTCCCCCTCCCAGAGGGAAGTGTCCCCGGCAGAACAGCTCTGCCGGAGCCCTAGATTGGTTCCGCCAAGGTTCCGCCTCGTGGCGGCGGAGTCTCGTCCCGAAAGGTTGCTTATGATTTTTCCCTTGACGAAAGACCTCATATAGCAGAAGATGGCCATCGGAGAGCCAACATGGGGCCCACGAGGTAGGGGGCGCGCCCTAGGGGGGTAGGGCGCGCCCCCCACCCTCGTGGCCAGGTGGGTCCCCCTCTTGTGTACTTCTTCTGCTCAATATTTTTTATTATTTACAAAAATTACTTTCATGGAGTTTCAGGACTTTTGGAGTTGTGTAGAATAGGTCTCTAATATTTGCTCCTTTTCCAGCCCAGAATTCCAGCTGCCGGCATTCTCCCTCCTTATGTAAACCTTGTAAATAAGAGAGAATAAGCATAAGTATTGTGATATAACGTGTAATAACAGCCCTTAATGCAATAAATATCGATATAAAAGCATGATGCAAAATGGACGTATCATGATCAAACAATTTATGGGAACAATAATCAACTAGCATAGGGAGGCAAAACAAGCATAACTTCAAAACTTTAAGCATATAGAGAGGAAACTTGATATTATTGCAATTCCTACAAGCATATATTCCTCCCTCATAATAATTTTCAGTAGCATCATGAATGAATTCAACAATATAACCAGCACCTAAAGCATTATTTTCATGATTTACAAGCATAGAAAATTTACTACTCTCCACATAAGCAAAATTCTTCTCATTCGGAATAGTGGGAGTATCATAAGAAACCCGAATACTATAAAATGTTTCCACATTGAAAGAATAATGTTCAGAAAAAGGGTACTCATAATCATGACAAGTTTTATAAATATAATCATCACTACCTTTTATAGCATAAGTATCATCACAATAATCATCATAAGTAGCAACTTTGTTCTCATCATAATCAATTGAAACCTCTTCCAAGATAGTGGAATAATTACTAAATAAAGTCATGACCTCTCCAAATCCACTTTCATAATTATCACAATAAGATTCAACACCCTCCAAAATAGTGGGATCATTACTTCCTAAAGTTGACACTCTTGCAAACCCACTTTCATCAATATAATCATCATAAGTAGGAGGCGTGCTATCATAACAAATTTGCATATCAAAACTTGGGAGGCTAATAACATCATGTTCATTAAACATAGCATCCCCAAGCTTTGGGACAAACATTAATTTCAGCAAATATATTCTCAATCTTGTCATTCTAATCAAACATAGCATCCCCAAGCTTGGGCCTTTTCATATCATAAGCATAATCACTCTCATCATTAACAGTATGGATAGCACCAATAGTATAACAATTATCATCATCACAATGAGTAATAGGAGCAACATCATTAGGGAGGGATACCTTTTCGCCTTTGCTTCTCTGTCTTTTGTTTTTCTTCTTCACATCATGTGTGGGTTTAACCCTCTTTTTTTGAGCTCCTTATTGATGAGATTGGTTGAATAGAAGGCTCCTCCTCGTTACCTGATTCATCAAAAGAAATAATAGGACGATATTGGGAAGTCTCTTCCCTTTCGTTAGTATTCTCTTCATCTTCTATTTGTTTTCTTGTCTCTATGTAATTGGCAATATAAGGATTTTCAATGCAATTCACCACACAATACATAAAAATTTCTTCTAGATCAAAATCAAGAACTTTATCAAGGACAAATTCTGGAAGATCCTTAGTTATACGTTTCATTTCTTCATAACCCAAAAGCAAACTAAGTTCATTATAATGTGCAAGGGAAATCAAGTCATCACAATTTTTGGACACGATACGATCATGAAACAATTTGCATTGGGTATTGAAATGATCACGTTCATTGCAAAGTTCACAAGGACGTCAAAGAAAGTTTAAATTCTCAGCACAAACATCTAGCCTTTCTTGCAACCATTTAGTTTCCAAATACTTATGCCTCTTGCAAAATTAATTTTCCCTATTTGGTGTGTACTTGCAAGCTCTATGCACTCCACAGAAATTGACATGCTTATAAGAGACATTTTCATCATGACTAATGCAATCATCATTAGTACTATGGATATTCAAAGAGTTCATACTAAAACATTGCAATCATGCTCATCATTCAGAGATTTAGTGCCAAACATTCTAATGCATTCTTCCTCTAGCAATTGAGCACAATTATCGGAATCCTTATTCTCATGAAAGATATTAAAAAGATGAAGCATATGAGGCACCCTCAATTCCATTTTCTGTAGTTTTCTTTTATAAATTAAACTAGTGATAAAACAAGAAACTAAAAGATTTGATTGCAAGATCTAAAGATATACCTTCAAGCACTCACCTCCCCGGCAACGGCGCCAGAAAAGAGCTTGATGTATACTACACAACCTTCTTCTTGTAGACGTTGTTGGGCCTCCAAGTGCAGAGGTTTGTACTTTGAAGGATAGTAGAAAATTTCCCTCAAGTGGATGACCTAAGGTTTATCAATCCGTGGGAGGCGTAGGATGAAGATGTTCTCTCTCAAGCAACCCTGCAACCAAATAACAAAGAGTCTCTTGTCTCCCCAACACACCCAATACAATGGTAAATTGTATAGGTGCACTAGTTCGGCAAAGAGATGGTGCTACAAGTGCAATATGGATGATAGATATGGGTATTTGTAATCTGAAAATATAAAAACAGCAAGGTAGCAAGTGGTAAAAGTGAGCGTAACTGAGATTGCAATGCTAGGAAACAAGGCCTAGGGTTCATACTTTCACTACTGCAAGTTCTCTCGACAAAAATAACATAATTGGATCGTATAACTATCCCTCAACATGCAACAAAGAGTCACTCCAAAGTCACTAATAGCGGAAAACAAACAAAGAGATTGTGGTAGGGTACAAAACCACCTCAAAGTATTCTTTCTGATCGATCTATTCAAGAGTCCGTAGTAAAATAACACGAAGCTATTCTATCCTTTCGATCTATCATAGAGTTCGTACTAGAATAACACCTTAAGACACAAATCAACCAAAACCCTAATGTCAGCTAGATACTCCAATGTCACCTCAAGTATCCATGGGTATGATTATACGATATGCATCACACAATCTCAGATTCATCTATTCAACCAACACAAAGAACTTCAAAGAGTGCCCCAAAGTTTCTACCGAGTGTCAAGACGAAAACGTGTGCCAACCCCTATGCATAAGTTCACAATGTTACGGAACCCGCAAGTTGATCACCAAAACATACATCAAGTAGATCACGTGATATCCCATTGTCACCACAGATAAGCACATACAAGACATACATCAAGTGTTCTCAAATCCTTAAAGACTCAATCCGATAAGATAACTTCAAAGGGAAAACTCAATCAATTACAAGAGAATAGAGGGAGAAACATCATAAGATCCAACTATAATAGCAAAGCTCGCGATACATCAAGATCGTGCCGAATCAAGAACACGAGAGAGAGAGGAAGAGAGAGAGAGAGAGAGAGAGAGAGAGAGAGAGAGAGAGATCAAACACATAGCTACTAGTACATACCCTCAGCCCCAAGGATGAACTACTCCCTCCTCGTCATGGAGAGCGCCGGGATGGTGAAGATGGCCACCGGTGAGGGATTCCCCCTCCGGCAGGGTGCCGGAACAGGGTCCCGATTGGTTTTTGGTGGCTACAGAGGCTTGCGGCGGAGGAACTCCCGATCTATTATGTTCCCTGATGTTTTTAGGGTATATGAACATATATAGGCGAAAGAAGTTGGTTAGGGGAGCCACGAGGGGCCCACGAGGATGGGGGGCACGCCTCCCTGCCTCGTGGCTTCCTTGAAGCTTCCCTGACGTCTACTCCAAGTCTCCTGGATTGCTTCCGTTCCAAAAATAACTCTCCCGAAGGTTTCATTCCGTTTGGACTCCGTTTGATATTCCTTTTCTTCGAAACACTGGAATAGGCAAGAAAACAACAATTTGGGCTGGGCCTCCGGTTAATAGGTTAGTCCCCAAAAATAATATAAAAGTGTTTAGTAAAGCCCATAAACATCCAAAACAGATAATATAATAGCATGAATACTTCATAAATTATAGATACGTTGGAGACGTATCAGTGGTCGTTTCAGTTGCAAGTTGTTGCTCCTCTATTCATGATTTGTTTGAGTATGTCTCCTTGATTATGATCACAACTAGTGCATCTTGCAAGAGAAGGGATTCAGTGAGGGAGGAACGTCATCAAAATATCTTAGATTGGCTTGAGAGCGGTGTATTTAGTGGAAGAGGTTGTACCAAGACTTTTTTAGCAAGACTCGGGGATAGTAGATGTGATTCACCTCATACAACTTTGTTTTCTTTGATTCAAATGTGGAAGACAGTTTTAGATGTGCTTCATGAGGTCAATGATAAAGGGCATGGACTGTCTCAAGCAATGGGTTTGATAGAAATAATGGAGATTTTAATTTTTGGTAAAGTTGCTTGCTATCACAAATGAAATCTATCAAGTCTTACAAAGAAAAGATATAAACATTGTTAATAGCATTAAACTAGTTGGTGATGTCAAAGTTCGGTTGGCTTTTATGAGAGAAAGTGATTGGGAGAGCTTGTTCAATGAAGTCCAACACTTCTGTATCCCCGAAGGTATGGTGGTGCCCGATATGAATGTAATAATACAGTTTCGGGGTCATTCAAGGCTTGATGATGTGACTTACACTAATATTCATTTATATCGAGTTGAGATCTTGTATGTTTTCATTGACAATATATGCACCAAGATGAATCATCACTTTAGTGAGGCATCTTCGAATATAATAGTGGCCTTATCACGTCTTCATCCAAGGAATTCCTTCTCCAATTTCGATGTTCACAAGCTTGCTTGCTTAACCGAAGTTTATCACGAAGATTTCTTAGTGTTGATCATGCAATCATAAGAGATCAACTTCAACGTTAAATTCATCATGTAGGAACGCATGAGGCCTTTTCTTGTTATAAAGATCTTGGAAGTCTGGTTGCAAAATGGTTCAAACAAAGAAACATGTAGTTTTTACATTGATGTACAGACTCATGGAGTTGGCTTGTTATTTCTGATCCCAACGACATTGGTTGAAAGAGCTTTCTCGACAATGAAGATTATCAAGTCTAAATTGTGCATCAAGATGAACAATATATGGTTTAATGACTTGATGATTTGCTACACCGAGCAAGAGATTTTTAAAGGACTTGATGGTAATGCTATTATTAAACGGTTTCAAGTCATGAAGTTTCAAAAAGGGCATTTGTCTTGGTCTAATTAACACATTTTTGGTACGATTCACTATCTTTGATGTATTTAATTTGAATGAAAATTATATAATTTGTTAATGTGTCATATCTTCTAAATTCTCATGTGTGCACAAGGATGAACATCAAGATTGGAAATTTGTCGTCGAGACGTCGAAAGGTTTGGTTGTGTGGCTAGTATTTGGCGAGTTATTTGGTATTGGATCCCATGTTTTTATTTACTTCTATAAGCTATGAAAACGCTAGTGCATATATTGCACATGACATTTGTCCAAATAAATAATAATTGTGGTGTTTGACAGACCAAAGTAAATTTTAGCTCACGGCATGCCCAGGCCTGGCAATTCGCTAGCTCCAACACTGATCTGGATAAACCCACTCACTTTGAGGGTCGGATTGAATGCGCTGCAATGGATTTTTTTTTGAAAGGTCCAAACAGCTGAAGGAAAAAAGAAGTGAGGCTCTAAAGCATGTGGAATTTGAGATGGTTGGGACTTTATATGTTGATTAGTTAGCTAGATAGACCTCTCCTCACAAGGTTGAAGATCCCCTTTAATAGCGTTAACATACGAGTGGCTGAAAGTGATCTTCGACCTAAAAGCTATAAACATTCCTTAATCTTGTTGATGTTTTCTCCTTAGATTTTATGGGGTCATAAACCATCTTGCAACATAACATCTTTTGGGACTAAAGTTGATCAACACTTGGATAGTGTTACTATATTTAATCTTGTTGTCATGAATCAAACCTACTATGAGGTCCTAGATACACTTACACTTCGCTACCGATAACATAAAATGAGCTCTCTCTTCTAAATTTGTCCATTGGCTTTGTCAGAGCATCTACAACTGGACCCCCCATATCCTTCCCAGACGTCTGGGCGGCCTGACTGTCACTTTTCGGACAGCAAATTGCCACCCAACTGGACCTGGCAAACTCAGCCCAAGCGTCCGACCTAACCGGCACCCCCATACCCAGTCCATCTATGGGTCGGATATGGGGACGTCTGAATGCGTCCACCATGTTGGATTCGACCCATGCTGACCCACAGGACTCCACCACTACTTCTACAACAAAGACAACAAGGACAAGGGCGATCCTGGGTGAACTTCATCCATTGTCATATCATTCGTAGCTAATAGAACTTGTCGTTTTTTGGTGGTCCAGTGACATGTATGGACTTCCTATGCTATTTGTGTGTTCAAATACATGTGTGAGTTAATGTTGTATGCCATTAGTATGGATTTGAGGATTTCCTTCGAGGGACACGAATGTTTGTCATTAGTATGGATTTGAGGATTTTTGCTTTGAGGGACACGGTTGTGGACGCGGACTTTTGAGCGGTGACCGGTCACAGCCACAGATATATAGAGGCCCGGATTTGACCGATCCAGTTGTAGATGCTCTCATAATCTCAACCAATATTGTGCACCCTATTTGTTTCACTCTACATATCACTATCACCTTGTGTTAGCACGCCAATCCACTCGCCATCACTCTATTAGGACGGAATCTTATAGGAATTTTCCCTAAGGATTCCTTATAGTATATTTCACAAGAATTTTAGTATGCACTTAATATCTGTTGGAAAGAATCCTTTATTTTTCTATGATGCAATCAAACAAACTAAAATATGTTGTTCTAACCAAAATTAAAAACATGTATGTCCAACTTTTGAAGTCTCCCGTATATGGCATAACTATAAGGGCATGTTAAATGCACCGATGCTTATATAGGCGCATAGGATCTGATATTTTTTTGTACAAGCGCCTAGGCGCTAGTAGCAAGCGCTAGGATGTGACTTTCGTTGGAAATATGCCCTAGAGGCAATAATAAGATGGTTATTATTATATTTATTTGTTCATGATAATTGTCTATTAATCATGCTATAATTGTGTTATCCGGAAATCGTAATACATGTGTGAATACATAGACCATAACATGTCCCTAGTGAGCCTCTAGTTGACTAGCTCGTTGATCAACAGATAGTCATGGTTTCCTGACTATGGACATTGGATGTCATTGATAACGGATCACATCATTAGGAGAATGATGTGATGGACAAGACCCAATCCTAAGCATAGCACAAGATCGTGTAGTTCATTTTGCTAGAGCTTTTCCAATGTCAAGTATCTTTTCCTTTGACCATGAGATCGTGTAACTCTCGGATACCGTACGAGTGCTTTGGGTGTACCAAACGTCACAACGTAACTGGGTGACTATAAAGGTGCACTACAGGTATCTCCGAAAGTGTCTGTTGGGTTGACACGATCGAGATTGGGATTTGTCACTCTGTATGACGGAGAGGTATCTCTGGGCCCACTCGGTAATGCATCATCATAATGAGCTCAAGGTGACCAAGTGTCTGGTCACGGGATCATGCATTACGATACGAGTAAAGTGACTTGCCGGTAACGAGATTGAACGAGGTATTGGGATACCAACGATCGAATCTCGGGCAAGTAAAATACTGATTGACAAAGGGAATAGTATACGGGGTTGATTGAATCCTCAACATCGTGGTTCATCCGATGATATCATCGAGGAGCATGTGGGAGCCAACATGGATATCCAGATCCCGCTGTTGGTTATTGCCCGAGAGCCGTCTCGGTCATGTCTGCATGTCTCCCGAACCCGTAGGATCTACACACTTAAGGTTCGGTGACGCTATGGTTGTATGAATATGAGTATGCAGCAAACCGAATGTTGTTCGGAGTCCCAGATGAGATCCCGGATGTCACGAGGAGTTCCTGAATGGTCCGGAGGTAAAGATTTATATATGGAAAGTCTTATTTTGGTCGCCGGAAAAGTTTCGCACTTTATCGGTATTGTACCGGGAGTGCCGAAAGAGGTCCGGCGGTCCACCGGGGGGGTCCACCTGCCCCGGGGGGCCACATGGGCTGTAGGGGGTGCGCCTTGGCCTATATGTGCCAAGGGCACCAGCCCCAAGAGGCCCAGCCCCATGATTGACTCTAGTGCAAGTGGGAGACTGTTGGAAATATGCCCTAGAGGCAATAATAAAAGTATTATTATTATATTTCCTTGTTCATGATAATTGTCTTTTATTCATGCTATAATTGTATTATCCGGAAATTGTAATACACGTGAGAATACATAGACCACAATATGTCCCTAGTGAGCCTCTAGTTGACTAGCTCGTTGATCAACAGATAGTCATGGTTTCGACTATGGACATTGGATGTCATTGATAACGGGATCACATCATTAGGAGAATGATGTGATGGACAAGACCCAATCCTAAGCATAGCACAAGATCGTGTAGTTTGTTTTGCTAGAGCTTTTCCATGTCAAGTATCATTTCCTTAGACCATGAGATTGTGCAACTCCCGGATACCGTAGGAGTGCTTTGGGTGTGCCAAACGTCACAAAGTAACTGGGTGGCTATAAAGGTGCACTACGGGTATCTCCGAAAGGGTATGTTTGGTTGGCACGAATCGAGACTGGGATTTGTCACTCCGTATGACGGAGAGGTATCTCTGGGACCACTCGGTAATGCATCATCATAATGAGCTCAATGTGACCAAGTGTCTGGTCATGGGATCATGCATTACGGTACGAGTAAAGTGACTTGCCGGTAACGAGATTGAACGAGGTATTGGGATACCGACGATCGAGTCTCGGGCAAGTAACGTACCGATTGACAAAGGGAATTGTATACGTGATTGATTGAATCCTCGACATTGTGGTTCATCCGATGAGATCATCGAGGAGCATGTGGGAGCCAACATGGGTATCCAGATCCCGCTGTTGGTTATTGGACGGAGAGTCGTCTCAGTCATGTCTGCGTGTCTCCCGAACCGTAGGGTCTACACACTTAAGGTTCAGTGACACTAGGGTTGTAGAGATATTAGTATGCAGTAACCCGAAAGTTGTTCGGAGTCCCGGATGAGATCCCATACGTCACGAGGAGTTCCGGAATGGTCCGGAGGTAAAGATATATATATAGGAAGTCAAGTTTCGGCCATCGTGAAAGTTTTGGGGGTCACCGGTATTGTACCGGGACCACCGGAAGGGTCCTGGGGGTCCACCGGGTGGGGCCACCTATCCTGGAGGGCCCCATGGGCTGAAGAGGGGAGGGGAACCAACCCCTGGTGGGCTGGTGCGCCCCCTTGGGCCTCCCCCTGCGCCTAGAGCAGGAAACCCTAGGGGTGGGGGCGCCCCCCTTGACTTGGGGGGCAAGCCACCCCCTTGGCCGCCGCCCCCCCTTGGAGATCCCATCTCCTAGGGTCGGCGCCCCCCCACCCGAGGGGGCCTATATATAATGGGGGGAGGGAGGGAAGCCGCACCCTAGCCCCTGGCGCCTCCCTCTCCCTCTCCAACACCTCCTCCCCTCCGTAGAGCTTGGCGAAGCCCTGCCGAGATCCCCGCTGCATCCATCACCACGCGGTCGTGCTGCTGGATCTCCATCAACCTCTCCTTTCCCCTTGCTGGATCAAGAAGGAGGAGACATCTTCCCAACCGTACGTGTGTTGAACGCGGAGGTGACGTCCGTTCGGCGCTCGGTCATCGGTGATTTGGATCACGACGAGTACGACTCCATCAACCCCATTCTCTTGAACGCTTCCGCTCGCGATCTACAAGGGTATGTAGATGCACTCCTTTTCCCCTGGTTGCTAGATAACTCCATAGATTGATCTTGGTGATGTGTAGAAATTTTTTGATTTCTGCTATGTTCCCCAACAGTGGCATCATGAGCTAGGTCTATGCGTAGTTACTATGCACGAGTAGAACACAAAGCAGTTGTGGGCGTAGATGTTGTCAATTTTCTTGCCACTACTAGTCTTATCTTGCTTCGGCGGCATCGTGGGATGAAGCGGCCCGGACCGACCTTACATGTACGCTTACGTGAGACAGGTTCCACCGACTGACATGCACTAGTTGCATAAGGTGGCTAGCGGGTGTCTGTCTCTCCCACTTTAGTTGGAGCGGATTCGATGAAAAGGGTCCTTATGAAGGGTAATTAGAAATTGGCATATCACGTTGTGGTTTTACGTAGGTAAAAAAAACGTTCTTGCTAGAAACCTATAACAGCCACGTAAAAACATGCAACAACAATTAGAGGACGTCTAACTTGTTTTTGCAGCAAGTGCTTTGTGATGTGATATGGCCAAAGGATGTGATGAATGAT
This sequence comes from Aegilops bicornis, assembly GCA_021605145.1. Classification (NCBI taxonomy): domain Eukaryota; kingdom Viridiplantae; phylum Streptophyta; class Magnoliopsida; order Poales; family Poaceae; genus Aegilops; species Aegilops bicornis. The sequence continues at coordinate 107,418,250 of CM038674.1, forward strand.
ATATGTGATGTATGAGATGATCATGTTCTTGTAATAGGAATCACGACTTGCATGTCGATGAGTATGACAACCGTGAGCCATAGGAGTTGTCTTTATTTTTTGTATGACCTGCGTGTCATTGAATAACGCCATGTAAATTACTTTACTTTATTGCTAAACGTGTTAGCCATAGAAATAGAAGTAATCGTTGGCGTGACAACTTCATGAAGACACGATGATGGAGATCATGATGATGGAGATCATGGTGTCATGCCGGTGACGAAGATGATCATGGAGCCCCGAAGATGGAGATCAAAGGAGCAATATGATATTGGCCATATCATGTCACTATTTGATTGCATGTGATGTTTATCATGTTTTGCTTCTTATTTGCTTAGAACGACGGTACTAAATAAGATGATCCCTCGAAATAATTTCAAGAAAGTGTTTCCCCTAACTGTGCACCGTTGCGAAGGTTCATTGTTTCGAAGCACCACGTGATGATCGGGTGTGATAGATTCTAACGTTCGAATACAACGGGTGTAAGCCAGATTTACACACGCAATACACTTAGGTTGACTTGACGACCCTAGCATGTACAGACATGGCCTTGGAACACGGAAGACCGAAAGGTCGAGCATGAGTCGTATAGAAGATACGATCAACATGAAGATGTTCACCGACGTTGACTAGTCCGTCTCACGTGATGATCGGACATGGCCTAGTTGACTCGGATCATGTTTCACTTAGATGACTAGAGGGATGTCTATCTGAGTGGGAGTTCATTGAATAATTTGATTAGATGAACTTAATTATCGTGAACTTAGTCTAAAATCTTTACAATATGCCTTGTAGATCAAATGGCCCACGCTAATGTTGCCCTCAACTTCAACGCATTCCTAGAGAAAACCAAACTGAAAGATGATGGCAGCAACTATACGGATCGGGTCCTAACACGAGGATCATCCTCATAGCTGCCAAGAAAGATTATGTCCTAGAAGCACCGCTAGGTGAAGCACCCATCCCAGAGAACCAAGACGTTATGAACGCTTGGCAATCTCGTGCTGATGATTACTCCCTCATTCAGTGCGGCATGCTTTACAGCTTAGAACCGGGGCTCCAAAAGCGTTTTTAGCAACACGGAGCATATGAGATGTTCGAAGAGCTGAAAATGGTTTTCCAAGCTCATGCCCGGGTCCATAAATATGAAGTCTCCGACAAGTTCTTTAGTTGTAAGATGGAGGAAAATAGTTCTGTCAGTGAGCACATACTCAAGATGTCTGGGTTGCAGAACCGCCTGACTCAGCTGGGAGTCAATCTCCCGGATGACGCGGTCATTGACAGGATCCTTCAGTCGCTTCCACCGAGCTACAAGAGCTTTGTGATGAACTTCAATATGCAGGGGATGGAGAAGACCATTCCTGAGGTATATTCAATGCTGAAATCAGCGGAGGTGGAGATCAAAAGGAACATCAAGTGTTGATGGTGAATAAAACCACTAAGTTTAAGAAAGGCAAGGGTAAGAAGAACTTCAAGAAGGACGGCAAGGGAGTTGCAGCGCCCGATAAGCCGATTGCGGGAAGAAGCCAAAGAATGGACCCAAGCACGAGACTGAGTGCTTTTATTGCAAGGGAAGTGGTCATCGGAAGCGGAACTGCCCCAAATACTTAGCGGACAAGAAGGCCGGCAACACTAAAGGTATATGTGATATACATGTAATTGATGTGTACCTTACCGATTACTCGTAGTAGCTCCCGGGTATTTGATACCGTGTCGTTGCTCATATTTGTAACTCAAAGCAGGAGCTGCGGAATAAGCGGAGGCTGGCGAAGGGCGAGGTGACGGCGCGCGTCGGGAATGGTTCCAAGGTCGATGTGATCGCCACGGCACGCTACCTCTACATTTACCTACGGGATTAGTTTTAAACCTCAATAATGGTTATTTAGTGCCAGCTTTGAGCATGAACATTGTATCAGGATCTCGTTTAATTCGAGATGGCTACTCATTTAAATCCGAGAATAATGGTTGTTCTATTTATATGAGAGATATGTTTTATGGTCATGCCCCGCTGGTGAATGGTTTATTCTTAATGAATCTTGAGCGTAATGTTACACATAATAATAGTGTGAATACCAAAAGATGTAAAGTTGATAACGATAGTCCCACATACTTGTGGCACTGCCGCCTTGGTCACATTGGTGTCAAGCGCATGAAGAAGCTCCATGCTGATGGAATTTTAGAGTCTCTCGATTATGAATCATTTGACACATGCGAACCATGCCTTATGGGCAAAATGACCAAGACTCCGTTCTCCGGAACAATGGAGCGAGCAACCAACTTGTTGGAAATCATACATACCGATGTGTGCGGTCCAATGAGCGTTGAGACTCGTGGAGGATATTGTTATGTTCTCACTCTCACTGATGACTTGAGTAGATATGGATATGTTTACTTAATGAAACACAAGTCTGAGACCTTTGAAAAGTTCAAGGAATTTTAGAGTGAGGTTGAGAATCAACGTGACAGGAAAATAAAGTTCTTACGATCAGATCGTGGAGGGGAATATTTGAGTCACGAATTTGGCACACACTTAAGGAAATGTGGAATCGTTTCACAACTCACGCCGCCTGGAACACCTCAGAGAAATGGTGTGTTCGAACGTCATAATCGCACTTTATTAGATATGGTGCGATCCATGATGTCACTCACTGATTTACCGCTATCATTTTGGGGATATGCTTTAGAGACTGCCGCATTCACTTTAAATAGGGCTCCGTCGAAATCCGTTGAGACGACACCGTATGAATTATGGTTTGGGAAGAACCTAAGTCGCTGCTTCTAAAAGTTTGGGGATGCAATGCTTATGTCAAGAAACTTCAACCTGAAAAGCTCGAACCCAAGTCGGAAAAATGCGTCTTCATAGGATACCCTAAGGAAACCATTGGGTATACCTTCTACCTCAGATCCGAAGGCAAGATCTTTGTTGCTAAGAACGGATCCTTTCTGGAGAAAGAGTTTCTCTCAAAAGAAATAAGTGGGAGGAAAGTAGAGCTTGATGAAGTACCAGCTCTTGAAACGGGAAGTAGCGCAGCTCAGGAAGATGTTCCTGTGGTGCCTGGACCGACTAGAGAGGAGGTTAATGATGATGATCAAGGTACTTCGGATCAAGTTCCTACTGAACTTCGTAGGTCCACAAGGACACGTTCCGCACCAGAGTGGTACGACAACCCTGTCCTGGAAATCATGTTGTTAGACAATGGTGAACCTTCGAACTATGAAGAAGCGATGGCGGGCCCGGATTCCGACAAATGGCTAGAAGCCATGAAATCCGAGATAGGATCCATGTATGAAAACGAAGTATGGACTTTGACTGACTTGCCCAATGATCGGCGAGCCATAGAAAATAAATGGATCTTTAAGAAGAAGATGACGCGGATGGTAATGTGACCATCTATATAGGCTCGACTTGTCGCTAAGGGTTATCGACAAGTTCAAGGGGTTGACTACGATGAGACTTTCTCACCCGTAGCGAAGCTGAAGTCAGTTCGAATCATGTTAGAAATTGCCGCATTCTATGATTATGAGATATGGCAAATGGACATCAAAACGGCATTCCTTAACGGCTTTCTTAAGGAAGAATTGTATATGATGCAGCCGGAAGGTTTTGTCGATCCTAAGAATGCTAACAAGGTGTGCAAGCTCCAACGCTCAATCTATGGGTTGGTGCAAGCATCTCGGAGTTGGAACATTCGCTTTGATGAGATGATCAAAGCTTTGGGTTTACACAGACTTATGGAGAAGCCTGTGTTTACAAGAAAGTGAGTGGGAGCTCTGTAGCATTTCTCATATTATATGTGGATGACATACTGTTGATGGGAAATGATATAGAATTCTTGGAAAGCATAAAGGCCTACTTGAACAAGTGTTTTTCAATGAAGGACCTTGGAGAAGTTGCTTATATATTAGGCATCAAGATCTATAGAGATAGATCGAGACGCCTCATTGGTCTTTCACAAAGTACGTACCTTGACAAGATATTGAAGGAGTTCAATATGGATCAGTCCAAGAAGGGGTTCTTGCACAGTGCAAGGTGTGCAATTGAGCACGGCTCAATGCCCGACCACGGCAGAAGATAGAGAAAAGATGAGTGTCGCCTCATGCCTCAGCCATAGGGTCTATTATGTATGCCATGTCAGTGTACCAGACCTGATGTAAACCTTGCCGTAAGTTTGGTAGGAAGGTACCAAAGTAATCCCGCATGGAACACTGGACAGCGGTCAAGAATATCCTGAAGTACCTGAAAAGGACTAAGGACATGTTTCGCGTTTATGGAGGTGACAAAGAGCTCGTCGTAAAGGGTTACGTCGACGCTAGCTTTGACGCAGATCTGGATGACTCTAAGTCACAAACCGGATACGTGTTTATTTTGAATGGTGGGGCGATGGTGCGCGATTGCAAGCAAAGCGTCGTGGCGGGATCTACATGTGAAGCGGAGTACATGGTAGCCTCGGGAGGCAGCGCATGAAGCAATCTGGGTGAAGGAGTTCATCACCGACCTAGGAGTCATACCCAATGCGTCGGGGCCGATCACACTCTTCTCGTGACAACACTGGAGCTATTGCACTAGCCAAGGAGCCCAGGTTTCACAAGAAGACCGAGGCACATCAAGCGTCGCTTCAACTCCATTCGTGAAAATGTTCAAGATGGAGACATAGATATTTGTAAAGTACATACGGACCTGAATGTGGCAGATCCGTTGACTAAACCTCTCCCTAGAGCAAAACATGATCAACACCAGAACTCTATGGGTGTTCGATTCATCACAATGTAACTAGATTAGTGACTCTAGTGCAAGTGGGAGACTGTTGGAAATATGCCCTAGAGGCAATAATAAAATGGTTATTATTATATTTCTTTGTTCATGATAATTGTCTATTATTCATGCTATAATTGTGTTATCCGGAAATCGTAATACATGTGTGAATACATAGACCACAACATGTCCCTAGTGAGCCTCTAGTTGACTAGCTCTTTGATCAACAGATAGTCATGGTTTCCTGACTATGGACATTGGATGTCATTGATAACGGGTCACATCATTAGGAGAATGATGTGATGGACAAGACCCAATCCTAAGCATAGCACAAGATCGTGTAGTTCGTTTTGCTAGAGCTTTTCCAAATGTCAAGTATCATTTCCTTAGACCATGAGATTGTGCAACTCCCGGATACCGTAGGAGTGCTTTGGGTGTGCCAAACGTCACAACGTGACTGGGTGGCTATAAAGGTGCACTACGGGTATCTCCGAAAGTGTCTGTTGGGTTGGCACGAATCGAGATCGGATTTGTCACTCCGTATGACGGAGAGGTATCTCTGGGCCCACTCGGTAATGCATCATCATAATGAGCTCAATGTGACCAAGTGTCTGGTCACGGGATCATGCATTACTGTACGAGTAAAGTGACTTGCCGGTAACAAGATTGAACGAGGTATTGGGATACCGACGATCGAGTCTCGGGCAAGTAACGTACCGATTGACAAAGGGAATTGTATACGGGATTGATTGAATCCTCGGCATCGTGGTTCATCCGATGAGACCATCGAGGAGCATGTGGGAGCGAACATGGGTATCCAGATCCCGCTGTTGGTTATTGGCCGGAGAGTCGTCTCGGTCATGTCCGCGTGTCTCCCGAACCCGTAGGGTCTACACACTTAAGGTTCGGTGACACTAGGGTTGTAGAGATATTAGTATGCAGTAACCCGAAAGTTGTTCGGAGTCCCGGATGAGATCCCAGACGTCACGAGGAGTTCCGGAATGGTCCGGAGGTAAAGATTTATATATAGGAAGTCAAGTTTGACCATCGGGAAAGTTTGAAGTCACTGTATTGTCTGGGACCACCGGAAGGGTCCCGAGGTCCACCGGTGGGGCCACCTATCCCGGAGGGCCCCATGGGCTGAAGAGAGGAAGGAACCAGCCTGGTAGGTGGTGCGCCCCTTGGGCCTCACTGCGCCTAGGGCAGAAACCCTAGGGGTGGGGGCGCCGACTTGGGGGCCACCCCTTGGCCGCCCGCCCTTGGAGATCCCATCTCCTAGGGCAGGCGCCCCCAGGGGCCTATATATAGTGGGGGAGGGAGGGCAGCCGCACCTGGCCCTGGCGCCTCACTCTCCTCTCCAACACCTCCTCCCTTCGTAGAGCTTGGCCGAAGCCGCCGAGATCCCGTTGCATCCATCACCACGCCGTCGTCTTCTGGATCTCCATCAACCTCTCCTTTCCCTTCTTTGGATCAAGAAGGAGGAGACGTCTTCCCAACCGTCACGTGTGTTGAGCGCGGAGGTGTCGTCCGTTCGGCGCCGGTCATCGATGATTTGGATCACGACGAGTACGACTCCATCAACCCCGTTCTCTTGAACGTTTCGATCTACAAGGGTATGTAGATGCACTCCTTTTCCCCTCGTTGCTAGATAACTCCATAGATTGATCTTGATGATGCGTAGAATTTTTTTGATTTCTGCTACGTTCCCCAACAACTTTTGTATGTAATTTCTAAGCGTTGGACTCCTACTTGGGCATCGATGCCAGAAATAGCGCCGGGAATAACTTGGAAACTGCCTCAAAAACTACGATTTAATTCCTAGCGCCCCTAGCTTAGCGCGTGCGTTGTATGTGCCCTAAGTGACTTTGTTGAAGCCACCGAAACTGAGAGTAGACTTCAAGAATCTTCTCCCCGTCTACACTTGTACAATGGAAGGTACTTTAGAGAAGTGCTTAGTAAAATAAACTAAGCTTCTTTCATGCGGCAGTGCTTATCTCTATAGGAAGGGTGCCTAAAGCGTTTATCCTTTATAAATAAGCATCAGTACTTTAGAAAAATCAGTTTTATTTTTATAAGCACCACCTCTAAGCAACATGCATTGTACACGGCCCTATAACATCATTATGCATAAATCATTCAGCGCATTTTCTACTGGATTCTTTCTGAAAGTATTGTTGGCAAAATAAGTGAAAAAGGTTCGTCCAAACAAATAAGAGGAAAAGAATGGTCCAACGTGGAACAGTAACCTAGATGCAGAGAACAAAACTTGTGTGGAGAGAAAATGTTTTGGGAGAATCTTGTTCACATGGGCGATCACATTCAGACTGGGCCAAGAATAAAAGATGGGCGCGTGATGCTTACACCTGCTTGCTTTCTGCCATCCGTGGACTCATCTGCCGCTCACATGGATGGTGAAAAGGAAAGCTTAATCAATCAAACTGAATTGGTTAGGAGCTTGGACACATGCTGCACCAGAAAAATCAAGAGAAGCAGCTTTTTTTTGCAACAAAAAGATGCTTTTTGCGTGTGCTTGTATGTCACGATGGCTCCACTGTAACGGAAATAATGATACCAAAATACGATTTTGGACTGAAGAAAGATAATGGTTTGGAGATTGGACAAATGCATCACAAGAGAAGAAACTCTATTTTGCAACAAATTAAAAGATGCTTTTTGCATGTGCTTATATGTCACGATGGCTCGTACTGTAACAGAAACCATTGGTGCCAAAATACGATTTTGGACTAAAGATAGATAATGGTTTGGAGATTGGACACATGCATCACAAGAAAATCAAAAGAAGCAACTCCTTCTGCAACAAAAAGATGTCTATTATCTAGTGCAGAGAATCGTTGCCATTGCTCAGACATGCTATCAACTTTCCTTGTTATTTTAAACCAAGTAGAGTAGTACTTTTTCATTTGGAGCACATTCGCCAGAATAAAGATGGTCGATCAGTGCTTTCTTTTCTTTCAGTTTTGCTTCTTCTGGGAATAAAGGCAAATTCATGCTCCCTAAAAGAGCAAATTTGCCAAGCTTTTCCCATCTTCTTTAATAGACCTTTTCCTTTTTTAGGGCCACAAAATATTCACGCGTGAAGTCTTTTTGGAAGCCCACAAGAGAAAAAGGCAGGGCCCAAACACTAACGGGCCAGGATAATTTCCAAATAGAAAATAGCGAGATACTCCAGCCCGTTACGTCAGGGCTGAGTGCTCCAATATGGGCGCGTGACGCGCTGGCGAACATGCCAGCGCACACCCCTCCCCTCCCCCCGTGCGCCCATATGGGACGGCCCATGAGCGGGGCTGAACACCCCAGTTTTTTTAATTAGTTTATTATTATTTGTCTTTTCGTTTTCCTTCAAAATAATTCGTAATTTTGAAAAGTTTCAAATTTCAACAAAAGTAAAATTTTTAAGAAAAATGTGCGTGATTTCAAAATAATGAACATTTTTTGAACTTTAACGAAAATTTCCTTATTTGGACGAACAAATTTATATGAGCATTTCTTAATAATGATGGACATTTTTTTTATATTTGACGAAGTTTTTTAATACGATGAACATTTTTAAACTTGATGAACAAAATTTGTACTTGGTGAAATTTTTTTGAAATTGATGAATTTATTGAACAAATTTTGAAATCGATGAACAATTTCTGAATTTGGTGAAAAAAAATTTAAACCGATGATGAACAAATTTTAAAATCGATGAACCAATTTGGAATTTGGTGAAAAAAATTTGAAATTTGTGAAAAATTTTAGAATTTGATGATCATTTTTTGAATTCGATGAACAAATTTTGAATTTTGATTAACACTTTTTCAATCCGATGAACAAAAAAGGAATTTTATGAACATTTTTTGAATTGTTGAGCATTTTTACACATTGATGAGCATTTTTTGAATTTGATACAAAAAAATGTTCATGAATTTGGAAAGAAAAGAAAAGGAAAAAGGGAAACAGAGAAAAAAGTAAAAGAAAAAAGAGAAGTAAAGAAAAAACGAAAAGGAAAATAAACGGGATATGGGGCGGCCCATACGAACGTCCAGCGCGCCAGGTCGCTTGGCAGTGACCTATGCGCCCAATAGGGACCCGCGTCAGGGCTATATATTGGGCACGCCTATATCTTAGAGAGAAAAAAGGCTGCACCAAGACCACCTTGCCAACACCTTGTGCACCGGTGTACTGTTGTAGCGCACTAGGTAGTGCCGCATGGACTCTAGTTCGCCTACCTCTCTCTCGTTCGTATGCTATTTTTCTGGGCTGGTTTTTTGTGTTGAAAGTTCAGGTGGCGTCAGCTTGTGGACCAAATCATCACGGGCCGACAAGTTTGTGGACTCCCAGTGCCTTTACCTCATAAATAAATAAACGCTTGATTTTTTGTTAACCTGAATTTTGACATTTTGGATAAAGTACTTCAATTTGAAAAAGTTTGCAAATTCAGAAAAAAAAGAATTATGCATTTAAAAAATTACGAATTCATGATTTTGGAAAAAGCTCACAGATTTGAAGAAGGTCAACAAAATTGCAAAACCTCCACGAATTTGGAAAAATTTGTTGAATTTGCAAAAGGTTGCACATCTGAAAATAGTTCGCGAATACACGAATTTGGAAAAAGTTCACAAATTTGGAAAAAGAACAACAATTTTTCTAAAAAAATCATGAATTTGAAACTAAGTTCTTGGATTTGCAAAATAATTTTAATTTTTAAAAAATCAAGATTTTTTTTCATGAATTTGAAAAAATTTCATAAAATTGAAAAAATATTCATGGATATGGAAATAGTACATAATTTTGAGAAAAAACTTCAAGAATTTTAGAAAGTACAAACATTAAAAAAAACAAATTCACTGACATATTTAAAAAAGTAAATGAAAATGGGCATTTGAAAAAATTTCGCAGATTCACAAATTTGGCAAAAGATTGCAAATTTGAATAAAGCTCGCAAAATTTGAAAAAGGTTCGTGCATTCGAAAAAAGATCATGAATTCATATTCGAAAAATGATCATGAATTCAAAAGATTGCAAATTTGAATAAGGCTCGCAAGAGTGCGTGCATGTGATTAAGGTTATCGAGTTCATTAATTTGAAAAAAGTTCGCGAACTTGAAAAAGGATCACAAAATTTAAAAAAAGAATATTAATTTGAAAAAGTTCTTGAATATTTAGAAAAAATCTTGAATTTGATAATAATTACGAATTTGAAAAAGATTCATAAAAATTGAGAAATATTCACGAATTTGGAAAAAGTTCATAAATTTGAAAAAACTTTGTGAGGTAGAAGAAACTTCCGGCATTTTTAAAATTCACCCAATGGAAAAAACAAATTCATGTGTTTTCGAAATGTTGTGAAAAAAGTGAAAACACGGATTTGAAACTGATAAAAAAATTGGGAAAAAATCACAAATTTGAAAATAGTTTGCACATTTGAAAAAAGGTTGCAAATTCCTAAATTTGTAAATAGTTCGTGCACTTGAAAAGTGTGGGAATTTACAAATGGGAAAAAAATTGCAAACATGAAAAAGGATCACAAAATGATAAACAAAAATTCATTAATATGAAAAAATCATGAACTTATTTTTCACAAATTTGAAAAGTTCATAAATTCTGAAAAATATTCACGGATTGGAAAAAGTACATACATGTTGAAAAAAATCACACGTTTTCGAAATGTTGTCAAAAAAGACAAAAGAGAAAACACTAAGAAAAAGAGAAAACCCCGAAAGGAAAACCGGATGAAAAAAGAGAAAGAAAATCAAACTAGCAAGCTTCCCAAAACCGGGCTGCACCAGCGGCTGCGAACGACACTCGCAGGTTGTAAGCGAGACAACGCAGACAAGAAAATGAATTAAATGGGCCACCCAAAATGGACGGGTGTGTGCGGCGGTTTGTGCAAACGGCTCTAACTGGCACTGGTGGCGCCAAATAGTACTTGTGGAGAGCTCTTTCTCGCTTATAACAAGACGGTAGGTTGTCTCGCTATCGGCGAGCGCGAGCGGGCCGACCCTTTTCGTGCAGCTTTCTTGTTTGCTAGAGTCGCGCGTTGTAGGTTTAATCAATAAAGTGGCGAGTTCTCGAAAAAAACAGGTTCACTTGAGGTTGGTTTATTTTCTCAAAAAAGAACTTGAGGTTGGTTTTATCCAATTTTTTTCGTTCTCTGTTTTGTTTTTCTTTGGTTCTTTTTATTTTTTCACTGATTTTCTTTGGTTTTTCTTTTTCATCGGTTATGATTTCTAGTTTTTTTGTTTTTCATTTGTTTTTTTCTTGGTTTTTTGATATAAAGCATGTAAGGGGGTTTTTCTGGCGTTGGCCCAGAACGCTCTGTGAAACAGAAACCCGACACGATCCCCTCAAAAAAAAGAAAACGATTCGCGTGCGCGTTACGCGGTGGCGGTGCTAGCGAGAGAAAACGCGGGAACGGGGTGCCCAACGGCTATTTCTCGCGCCCTTTCTTCTTCTTCGCCTCCCGTACCAGAGTCTACTCTGCCGCTCCCGGTCTGGCGAGCCATCGGATCCAACGCCCGCGGGAACGCCGTCTCGATCGCGCGCGAAGCTCTCCAGGATCCGCCTCGCGCCCAACGCCCGTTTGGTTGCTGGTTCCCATCTCGTTTCTTGAATCTCGTTCGCGCGCGTGCTAATCTCCGATCCATCGGTTCTTGTGGATTTCTGGGTCGAATTGAATCGCTCTGTTTGCCCTAATCTTGTTCGCATCAAAATTTACGGTCGCTGTGTATTGCTTTTCTTGTTCTTGCTGTTTTTGTTGATGCTGACCGACATGACATCACCAGAGAGGAGCAGCGGGCGATGTTCGTCACCGTCACCATGGCCGCCGCTCCAGGAAGCCGGCTCGAGCCCCTACATGCCGTCTCTCTGCTCGCCGTCCGGCAGCCCTGCCGTCAAGCGCTATGTGAGTTCTCGATCCGGTGCCCCCCTTTGCCTTGCTCCCTGTGCGTGGAGGCCGTTCGACGAAATGCCTGACTGAATGGGTTTAAATCTTCTTGCTTTCCAGGGCGACAGGTTCATCCCCAACCGGTCCGCGATGGACATGGACATGGCGCACTACCTTCTGACGGAGCCGAGGAAGGACAAGGAGAACGCGCCGACACCGGCCAAGGAGGCGTACCGGAGACTGCTACCTGAGAAGCTGTTTAACAACCACACCAGGATCCTCGCTTTCCAGAACAGGCTGCCTGAGCCTGCCAACAACTTCCTCGCGGAGCTGCGTGCTGATGCGGCTTCCGTCCAGGACAAACCGGCGAGGCAGCGTCGATACATACCCCAGGTAATGGACGGCACGCTTTGTTGTGGTGGTGCTCATTGGTGTTCGGTTTTAGTGATGATTACTGACTCTAGCTATGTACATTGTAAACCTGATGATGCAGTCTCCAGAGAGGATGCTGGATGCGCCAGGCCTCGTTGACAATTACTACCTCAACCTGCTGGACTGGGGGAGCGCCAATGTGCTGTCGATTGCACTGGGCAACACGGTATACCTTTGGGACGCCTCAAGTGGCTCCACATCTGAGCTCGTTACCGTTGAGGAGGATGACGGCCCTGTCACTAGTGTTAGCTGGGCTCCTGATGGCCACCACATTGCTATTGGCCTCGACTCCTCAGCTGTCCAGCTCTGGGATTCCAGCTCTAACCGACTGGTAGGTCCTTTTTGGCCTCTCCTGTTAATGCTTTATTTTATTAGCAGCATTATTTCTATGTTTAGTTGCTGATCATGATTCATTCTGTAGCAGAGAACACTGCAAGGTGTGCATGAGTCGAGAGTTGGTTCACTGGCATGGAACAACAACATCCTGACCGCTGGTGATATGGACGGCAAGATTGTGAACAATGATATGAGGATTGGGAACCATGCTGTGCAGACATACCATGGGCACAAGCAGGAGGTGTGTGGACTTAAGTGGTCAGGATCAGGCAAGAAGCTCGCCAGTGGTGGGAACGACAACCTCCTCCACATATGGGATGTGTCTATGGCATCGTCTGCACAATCTACAGGCCGCACCCAATGGTTACACAGGCTTGACGATCACTTGGCTGCTGTGAAGGCGCTTGCATGGTGCCCATTCCAGAGCAACCTGCTGGCATCCGGCGCTGGTGTAGGTGACCGATGCATCAAGTTTTGGAACACACACACTGGCGCATGCCTTAACTCTGTCGACACTGGGTCACAAGTGTGTGCGCTGCTCTGGAACAAGAATGACAAAGAGCTGTTGAGCTCGCATGGATTCGCTCAGAATCAGCTCGCCCTATGGAAGTACCCATCGATGGTTAAGATGGCTGAACTCAATGGCCATACTTACCCTGTCCTCTACATGGCCCAGGTAATCTTTGCTCCCTATGCTTGTAGCTAAGTTGACACATATTGTGTGCACAGATGGCTTATTATGGTTGTCTTTTGTTGACCTTTGCAGAGCCCTGATGGTTGCACGGTGGCATCTGCTGCGGCAGATGAGGAACTGCGGATCTGGAACATTTTCAGGACTTCTGATGCTCCGAAGGCTACAGTCTACAGGGGGACAATTAATAGTTACAATCACATCCGCTAAAGAGAAGTCCATATTATAACTCTGAACTACCACCAAAGTCTAATATCCAAACCCCATGCTTCAAAACCGTCCACTTTCGAATGCTGGTTAATTATATTAGTTGCTACTTTTACATTGATGCAGATGAACGTCAAGACCAGTTTGATTGTATTATACATACAGATGTCGGTGATATGTAATATTTTTTGTAATGAACTATGCAGCGCCTCGAAAGCATGTGTCGTCCGAGAGTATTTGAACTGTTGCCTCTCAAATATCTTGTGATGTTTCCTACTGACTCTGGTTTTGCTGTTGACATATGAGAGGCCTGGAGGCGCTTCTCTTTTGGTGCCTCCTTTATGCAAGTTGAAGCCATCATGGTCTGTGACCAATATTTGATTATGTTATTCTTTACAGGAAATACAACTTGTTTCTGCAATGGAACTTGGATATTCCCACCAGAAATCTAGCTTAGCAAAATTGGAGCAGAGCTTTACATTCAGGTTAGATGTTTTCACCTTCATTTGTTGGAGGATCTTATGTGTTGTGCCAAGATTGGATTTTCTTTTCACTGAGAGCTAATTGAGGTGGCAACTGGCAAACCCATATATGTTAGCCTCTCTCATGGGCTTCTTTCAGTCAAAGAATTGCATGTCATGCTTCTCTGACAGATGGTGTTTATGCATGAAGAACTGCAGATTACAACCAAATAGGCCCTTCGATTCCTCCCATGAAATTAGCAGTGTATTAATTTGAAATAAAGTAGTAGTGTTTTTAAGTTCAATATGTTGCAGTATTTTTCTGATACAGATACCTTTTTAAAGATACACACGCCAAACATATACTCGTCGACAGACGGGCCTGAACAGTTTTCCTCGTGCATGGGCACGAGAACTCCCATATTATTCATAAACCGGTTCAGAATACAAACATCAATACGAACATATACACACCGACATTATTCATAAACCGGGTCAGAATACAAACATCAATACTAACATACACACACAGACGCCTCAAGAACGTTTTAGTATTTGGTTCACACAGAAAGCTTCTTAGGCCAATGAGAGATCCTACCCATCAAGTACTTATGAGCCTCCATGTACAGGCGAGCAGTTTTGCTGAACCTCAGCTGCCACAAATGATGAACAAAAAAGAGTTAGCTAGAAAAATAACTTAATTTAGGCAGCCAAATGTGACGCCCCCGATTCAACCGTACACTAATCATGCATGCAAATGTGTACGATCAAGATCAGGGACTCACGGGAAGATATCACAACATAACTCTAAAAGATAAATAAGTCATACAAGCATCATAATACAAGCCAGGGGCCTCGAGGGCTCGAATACAAGTGCTCGATCATAGACGAGTCAGCGGAAGCCACAATATCTGAGTACAGACATAAGTTAAACAAGTTGCCATAAGATGGCTAGCACAAACCGGGATACAGATCGAAGAGGCGCGGGCCTCCTGCTGGGATCCTCCTAACTACTCACAGTAAATCGTCGGCCGGGCTGCACGTAGTAGTAGGCACCTCCGGTGTAGTAGTCGCCATCGACGGTGGCGTCACAGCTCCTGGCTCCGACATCTGGTTGCGACAACCAGGTAGAAAGAAAAGGGGGAAAAGGGGAGAAAGCAACCGTGAGTACTCATCCAAAGTACTGCAAGCAAGGAGCTACACTACATATGCATGGGTATATGTGTAAAGGGCCATATCAAGGACCGAACTGCAGAATGCCGTAATAAGAGGGGATAACTAATCATGTCAAGACTACGCTCGGCAGCCTCCGTCTTGCAAAGCATGTAGAAGAGAGCAGATCAAGTCCTCCAAGTAGCATCGCATAGCATAATCCTACCCGGCGATCCTCTCCTCGTAGCCCTGTTAGAGAGCGACCACCGGGTTGTATCCGCACTTGGAAGGGTGTGTTTTATTAAGTATCCGGTTCTAGTTGTCATAAGGTCAAGGTACAACTCCAAGTCGTCACATTACCAAGATCACGGCTATTCGAATAGATTAACTTCCTGCAGGGTGCACCACATAACCCAACACGCTTGATCCCATTTGGCCGACACACTTTTCTGGGTCATGCCCGGCCGCGGAAGATCAACACGTCGCAGCCCCACCTAGGCCAACAGAGAGGTCAGCACGCCGGTCTAAACCTAAGCGCACAGGGGTCTGGGCCCATCGCCCTTAGCACACATGCACGTTGCGTGGGCGGCCGGAAGCAGAACTAGCCCCCTTAATACAAGAGCAGGCTTACGTTCCAAACCGGCGCGCGCCGCTCAGTCACTGACGTCACGAAGGCTTTGGCTGATACCACGACGCCGAGTGCCCATATCTTTCCCACGTAGTTGGTTAGTGCGTATAGACCAAATGGCCAGACTCAGATCAAATACCAAGATCTCGTTAAGCGTGTTAAGTATCCACGAACGCCGACAGGCCAGGCCCACCTCTCTCCTAGGTGGTCTCAACCTGCCTGTCGCTCCGCCACAAGTAAAATCGGGGGCCGTCGGGGAACCCAGGCCCACCTCTACCGGGATGGAGCCACCGTCCTTTCAAACCCCATCTCCGACAAGTATCACGAGGTAATGTAATAGTGTGAAGTATATAGTATATGCCCGTGATCACCTCAAGTGATCACAGCCCAAAGAGTATAGCATGGCGAGACGGACAAGAGTGTAGGGCCACCGATGGAACACTAGCATCCTATACTAAGCGATGGGATAAAGGTGTAAGGGTAACAATCAGTAGCAACAATGACAAAGCTATGCATCGTAATAGGATTAACCGAAGCGGTAACATGCTACACTACTCTAATGCAAGCAGATAGAGAAGAATAGGCGATATCCGTGATCAAGGGGGGGCTTGCACGGTTGCTCGAGACAAGAAGGAGGGGTCGTCAACTCCGTAGTCGTCTTGGGTAGCAAGGCGTCGGTCTCGGTGTCTAGCGAGAGAAGAGGGGGAAGAAACAATGAATACAATGCAAACATAAACATGACGATGCGTGACGTGACAATGAGCGGTGCTAGGTATGCCCTAACGCGGTAGTAGGTGATACCGGTGAAGGGGGAAAACATCCGGGAAAGTATTCCCGGTGTTTCGCGTTTTCGGATAAATGAACCGGAGGGGGAAAGTTGCGTGTTTGCTATGCTAGGGATGTGTGGCGGACGAACGGGTTGCGTATCCGTATTCGTCACGTCGTTCTGAGCAACTTTCTTGTACAAAGTTTTTCCATCCGAGCTACGGGTTTATTTTATATTGATTTTTAAAGATTTAAAACATTTTAGGATTTATTTAATTATTTAAATAAACATTTTCCAGAATAGTGTATGCTGACATCATCATGACGTCACCATGACGTCAGCAGTCAACATGGGTTGACTGGGTCAATCTGACGTGTGGGTCCCGCATGTCATTGACTGTTAACTAACCTAACAGATTAATTAACTAAACTAGATGATTAGGTTAATCTAATCAGGATTAATTAAGTTAATTAATTCTTTAATTAATTAACTAATTAATATTTTAATTATTATTATTTATTATTTATTTTCTTTTACATTTTCTGTTAAAAGGTTCTGTGGGCTGGGCCCCTCTGGTCAGTGGCACAGAGGCCATAGCGGGTCGGGGCGTTAGCGGGTGGAGTCGGCGCGGGCGTCGGGCGCTAACGCCCACGATTAGGCCACAAGGCCGGGTCGCCACCACTGTGGTCACGAGCAGAGGAGGCCGGTGACCGAGGCGGTGCAGAGGGCGAGAGCAGGAGGTCAAGGAAATATGCCCTAGAGGCAATAATAAAGTTATTATTTATTTCCTTATATCATGATAAATGTTTATTATTCATGCTAGAATTGTATTAACCGGAAACATAATACATGTGTGAATATATAGACAAACAAGTATGTCACTAGTATGCCTCTACTTGACTAGCTTGTTAATCAAAGATGGTTATGTTTCCTAACCATGAACAAGGAGTTGTTATTTGATTAACAAGGTCACATCATTAGTTGAATGATCTGATTGACATGACCCATTCCGTTAGCTTAACACTTGATCGCTTAGTATGTTAATGCTTTCTTCATGACCCATACATGTTCCTATAACTATGAGATTATGCAACTCCGTTTACGGAGGAACACTTTGGGTACTACCAAACGTCACAACGTAATCGGGTGATTATAAAGGAGTACTACAGTGTCTCCAAAGGTACTTGTTGGGTTGGCGTATTTCGAGATTAGGTTGTCACTCCGATTGCCTGGAGAGGTATCTCTGGGCCTTCTCGGTAATACACATCACATAAGCCTTGCAAGCATTACAACTAATGAGTTAGTTGTGAGATGATGTATTACGGAACGAGTAAAGAGACTTGCCAAGAATCTAGATTGAACTAGGTATTGGATACCGACGATCAAATCTCGGGTAAGTAACATACCGATGACAAAGGGAACAACGTATGTCGTTATGCGGTTTGACCGATAAAGATCTTCGTAGAATATGTAGGAGCCAATATGGGCATCCAGGTTCCGCTATTGGTTATTGACCAAGAATAGTTCTAGGTCATGTCTACATAGTTCTCGAACCCGTAGGGTCCGTGACGCTTAAGGTTTCGATGGCGATGCTTATATTATGAGTTTATGAGTTTTGATGTACCGAAGGAGTTCGAGTCCCGGATGAGATCAGGGACATGACGAGGAGTCTCGAAATGGTCGAGACGTAAAGATCGATATATTAGACGACTATATTCGGAGTTCGGAAAGGTTCCGAATGATTCGGTATTTTTCGAGTACCGGAGAGTTACGGAATTCGCCGGGCGACGTATTGGGCCTTATGGGCCCCTGCGGGAACGTGCGCGGGGCGGCCTCGGGCCGGCCGCGCGCCCCCCCATGGCCTGGTCCGAATTGGACTAGGGGGAGGGGCCGCACCCCTTCCCTCTTTCCCCTTCCTCAAGTCCTAGTCCAACTAGGAGAAGGGGGGAGTCCTACTCCCGGTGGGAGTAGGACTCCTCCAGGCGCGCCTCGCGAGGGCCGGCCGCACCCCTTGCTCCTTTATATACTGAGGCAGGGGGCACCCCATGACACACAAGTTGATCTACGGATCTTTCCTTAGCCGTGCGGTGCCCCTTCCACCATATTCCACTTGGTCATATCGTCAGAGAGCTTAGGCGAAGCCTCGCCGGAGAAGTCATATCGTCGCAGTTGCTTAGGCGAAGCCCTCGTCGGTGGAGCATCAACATCGTCATCACGCCCGTCGTCTTGACGGAACTCATCCTCGACACTTTCTTTGGATCGAGTCCGGGATCGCCATCGAGCTGAGCGTGTGCGTAACTCGGAGGTGCCGTGACGTTCGGTGCTTGGATCGGTCGGATCGTGAAGACGCACGACTACATCAACCGCGTTGTTATAACGCTTCCGCTTTCGGTCTCACGAGGGTGCGTGGACGGACACTCTTCCCTCTCGTTGCTATGCCATCACCATGATCCCGTGTGCGTAGGAAAATTTCAAATTACTACGTTCCCCAACAAAGGCATCCGAGCCTGGTTTTATGCGTTGATGTCATATGCACGAGTAGAACACAAGTGAGTTGTGGACGATACAAGTCATACCGCCTACCAAAGATGTCATACTTTGGTTCAGCGGTATTGTTGGACGAGACGATCCGGACCAACATTACGCTGCATTTTACGCGAGACCGGTTCCCTCGACGTGCTTTGCACATAGATGGCTTGCGGAAGACTGTCTCTCCAACTTTAGTTGAACCGAGTGTAGCTACGCCCGGTCCTTGAGAAGGTTAAAGCGGAGTCTATTTGACAAACTATCGTTGTGGTTTTGATGCGTAGGTAAGAACGGTTCTTGCTCAGCCCGTAGCAGCCACGTAAAACTTGCAACAACAAAGTAGAGGACGTCTAACTTGTTTTTGCAGGGCATGTTGTGATGTGATATGGTCAAGACGTGATGCTATATTTTATTGTATGAGATGATCATGTTTTGTAACCGAAGTTATCGGCAATCGGCAGAGCCATATGGTTGTCGCTTTATTGTATGCAATGCAATCGCGATGTAATGCTTTACTTTATTACTAAGCGGTAGTGATAGTCGTGGAAGCATAAGATTGGCGAGACGACAACGATGCTACGATGGAGATCAAGGTGTCGCGCCGGTGACGATGGTGATCATGACGGTGCTTGGGCGATGGAGATCACAAGGTCTAGATGATGATGACCATATCATATCACTTATATTGATTGCATGTGATGTTTATCCTTTATGCATCTTATCTTGCTTTGATTGACGGTAGCATTATAAGATGATCTCTCACTAAAAATTATCAAGAAGTGTTCTCTCGAGTATGCACCGTTGCCAAAGTTCGTAGTACCCGGACACCACGTGATGATCGGGTGTGATAAGTTCTACGTCCATCTACAACGGGTGCAAAACAGTTGCACACGCGAATACTCGGGTTAAACTTGACGAGCCCGGCATATAACAGATATGGCCTCGGAACACGGAGACCGAAGGTCGAACGTGAATCATATAGTAGATATGATCAACATAATGATGTTCACCATTGAAACTACTCCGCCTCACGTGATGATCGGACATGGTTTAGTTGATTTGGATCACGTGATCACTTAGATAACTAGAGAGATGTCCGTCTAAGTGGGAGTTTAGTAATATGATTAATTGAACTTTAATTTATCATGAACTTAGTCCCGTAGTATCTTGCAAATTATGTTGTAGATCAATAAGCTCGCGTTGTTGCTTCCCTATGTTTTTATGTGTTCCTAGAGAAAATTGTATTGAAAAATGTTAGTAGCAATGATGCGGATTGGATCCGTGATCTGAGGTTTATCCTCATTGCTGCACAGAAGAATTATGTCCTTAATGCACTGCTAGGTGACAGACCTATTGCAGGAGCAGATACATACGTTATGAACGTTTGGCTAGCTCAATATGATGACTACTTGATAGTTTAGTGCACCATGCTTAACGGCTTAGAATCGGGACTTCAAAAACGTTTTGAACGTCATGGACCATATGAGATGTTCCAGGAGTTGAAGTTAATATTTCAAGCAAATACCCGAGTTGAGAGATATGAAGTCTCCAACAAGTTCTATGGCTAAAAGATGGAGGAGAATCGCTCAACTAGTGAGCATGTGCTCAGATAGTCCGGGTACTTCAATCGCTTGAATCAAGTGGGAGTTAATCTTCCTGATAAGATAGCGATTGACAGAATTCTCTAGTCACCATCACTAAGTTACTAGAACTTCGTGATGAACTATAGTATGCAAGGGATGACGAAAACGATTCCCGAGCTCTTCATGATGTTGAAATCGACGAAGGTAGAAATCAAGAAAGAGCATCAAGTGTTGATGATTGACAAGACCACTAGTCTCAAGGAAAAGGCAAAGGGAAGAAGGGGAACTTCAAGAAGAACGGCAAGCAAGTTGCTGCTCGAGTGAAGAAGCCCAAGTCTGGACCTAAGCTTGAGACTAAGTGCTTTTGCTGCAATGGAACTGGTCACTAGAAATGGAACTACCCCAAGTATTTGGCGGATAAGAAGGATGGCAAAGTGAACAAAGGTATATCTGATATACAGATTATTGATTTGTATTTTACTAGTGTTCGTAGCAACCCCTCGGTATTTGATACTGGTTCAGTTGCTAAGAGTAGTAACTTGAAACGGGAGTTGCAGAGTGAACAGAAACTAGTTGAAGGGGAAGTGACGATGAGTGTTGGAAGTAGTTCCAAGATTGATATGATCATCATCACACACTCCCTATACTTTCGGGATTAGTGTTAAACCTAAATAAATGTTATTTGGTGTTTGCGTTGAGCATGAATATGATTTGATCATGTTTATTGCAAAACAGTTATTCATTTAAAGTCAAAGAATAATTGTTGTTCTGTTTACATGAATAAAACCTTCGATGGTCATACACCCAATGAAATAGTTTATTGGATCTCGATCGTAGTGATACGCATATTCATAATATTGATGCCAAAAGATGCAAAGTTAATAATGATAGTGCAACTTATTTGTGGCACTGCCGTTTGGGTCATATCGGTATAAAGCGCATGAAGAAACTCCATAAGGATGGATTTTTGGAATCACTTGGTTATGAATCATTTGATGCTTAAGTAACCGTGCCTTTTGGGCAAGATGACTAAAACTCCGTTCTCCGGAACAATGGAACAAGCTACTGACTTATTGGAAATAACACATATATATACCGATGTATGCGATCCAATGAGTGTTGATGCTCGTGGCAAGTATCATTATTTTTCTGACCTTCACAAGATGATTTGAGTAGATATGGGTATATCTACTTGATGAAACATAAGTCTGAAATAGTTGAAAGGTTCAAAGAATTTCAGAGTGAAGTGGAAAATCATCGTAACAAGAAAATAAAGTTTCTGCGATCTGATCGTGGAGATGAATATTTGAGTTACGAGTTTGGTCTTCAATTAAAACAAAGTAGAATAGTTTCACAGCTCACGCCACCTGGAACACCACAGAGAAATGGTGTGTCCGAACGTCGTAATCGTACTTTACTAGATATGGTGCGATCAATGATGTCTATTTCCGATTTACCGCTATCATTTTGGGGTTATGCATTAGAGACAGCTGCATTCACGTTTAATAGGGCACCATCTAAATCCGTTGAGGCGACACCGTATGAACTATGGTTTAAACAGTAAACCTAAGCTGTCGTTTCTTAAAGTTTTGAGTTGTGATGCTTATGTGAAAAAGGTTTCACCTGATAAGCTCAAACCCAAATCGGAGAAGTGCGTCTTCATAGAATACCCAAAGGCAACTATTGGGTACACCTTCTATCACAGATCCGAAGGCAAGTTTTTCGTTGCTAAGATGGATCCTTTCTAGAGAAGAAAGTTTCTCTCGAAAGAAGTGAGTGGGAGGAAAGTAGAACTTGATGAGATAACTGTATCTGCTCCCTTATTGGAAAGTAGTTCATCACAAGAAATGGTTCCTGTGACAACTACACCAATTAGTGAAGAAACTAATGATGATGATCATGAAGCTTGAGATCAAGTTACTCATCGAACCTCGTGAGGTCAACCAGAATAAAATACGCACCAGAGTGGTACGGTAATCCTGTTCGAAGTCATGTTACTTGACCATGGCGAACCTACAAACTATGAAGAAGCGATGGTGAGCCCAGATTCCGCAAAATGGCTGGAAGCCATGAAATCTGAGATGGGATCCATGTATGAGAACAAAGTATGGACTTTGGTTGACTTGCCCGATGATCGGCAAGCCATTGAAAATAAATGGATCTTTAAGAAGAAGACCGACGCCGATGGTAATGTAACCGTCTACAAAGCTCGACTTGTTGCGAAAGGTTTTCGGCAAGTTCAAGGGGTTGACTACGATGAGACTTTCTCACCAGTGGCGATGCTTAAGTCTGTCCGAATCATGTTAGCAATTGCCACATTTTATGAAATCGCAAATGGATGTCAAAACTACATTCTTTAATGGATTTATTAAAGAAGAGTTGTATATGATGCAACCAGAAGGTTTTTTCAATCCTAAAGGAGCTAACAAAATATGCAAGCTCCAACGATCCATCTATGGACAGGTGCAAGCATCTCGGAGTTGGAATAAACGCTTTGATAGTGTGATCAAAGCATATGGTTTTACAGACTTTTGGAGAAGCCTGTATTTACAAGAAAGTGAGTGGGAGCATTACAACATTTCGATAAGTATATGTGAATGACATATTGTTAATCGGAAATAATGTAGAATTATTCTGCAAAGCATAAAGGAGTATTTGAAAGGAGTTTTTCAAAGAAGGACCTCAGGGAAGCTGCTTACATATTGAGCATCAAGATCTATAGAGATAGATCAAGACGCTTGATAAGTTTTTCAATAAGTACATACCTTGTCAAGATTTTGAAGTAGTTCAAAATGGAACAGTCAAAGAAAAGTTCTTGCCTGTGTTGCAAAACGTATGAAATTGAGTAAGACTCAAATCCCGACCACGGCAGAAAATAGAAAAGAGAATGAAAGTCATTCCCTATGCCTCGATCATAGGTTCTATGAAGTAGGCTATGCTATGTACCGGACCTATTGTATACCTTGCTCGAGATTTGGCAAGGAGTACAATAGTGATCTAGGAGTAGATCATGGACATTGGCAAGAACATCCTTAGTGAGGACTAAGGAAATATTTCTCGATTATGGAGGTGATAAAAGAGCCCGTCGTAAAGAGTTACATCGATGCAAGCTTTTTACACAGATCCAGATGACTCTAAGACTCAATCTGGATACATATTGAAAGTGGGAGCAATTAGCTAGAGTAGCTCCGTGCGAGCATTGTAGACATAGAGTATTTGCAAAATACATACGGCTCTGAATGTGACAGACCGTTGACTAAGCTTCTCTCACGAGCAAAACATGATCATACCTTAGTACTCTTTGGGTGTTAATCACATAGCGATGTGAACTAGATTATTTACTCTAGTAAACCCTTTGGGTGTTGGTCACATGACGATGTGAACTATGTGTGTTAATCACATACGAGATGTGAATATTAGTGTTGAATCACATGATGATGTGAACTAGATTATTGACTCTAGTGCAAGTGGGAGACTGAAGGAAATATGCCCTAGAGGCAATAATAAAGTTATTATTTATTTCCTTATATCATGATAAATGTTTATTATTCATGCTAGAATTGTATTAACCGGAAACATAATACATGTGTGAATATATAGACAAACAAGATGTCACTAGTATGCCTCTACTTGACTAGCTTGTTAATCAAAGATGGTTATGTTTCCTAACCATGAACAAGGAGTTGTTATTTGATTAACAAGGTCACATCATTAGTTGAATGATCTGATTGACATGACCCATTCCGTTAGCTTAACACTTGATCGTTTAGTATGTTAATGCTTTCTTCATGACCCATACATGTTCCTACAACTATGAGATTATGCAACTCCCGTTTACCGGAGGAACACTTTGGGTACTACCAAACGTAACAACGTAACTGGGTGATTATAAAGGAGTACTACAGGTGTCTCCAAAGGTACTTGTTGGGTTGGCGTATTTCGAGATTAGGTTGTCACTCCGATTGTCGGAGAGGTATCTCTGGGCCTTCTCGGTAATACACATCACATAAGCCTTGCAAGCATTACAACTAATGAGTTAGTTGTGAGATGATGTATTACGGAACGAGTAAAGAGACTTGCCAAGAATGTGAGATTGAACTAGGTATTGGATACCGACGATCAAATCTCGGGTAAGTAACATACCGATGACAAAGGGAACAACGTATGTCGTTATGCGGTTTGACCGATAAAGATCTTCGTAGAATATGTAGGAGCCAATATGGGCATCCAGGTTCCGCTATTGGTTATTGACCAAGAATAGTTCTAGGTCATGTCTACATAGTTCTCGAACCCGTAGGGTCCGCAACGCTAAGGTTTCGATGGCGATGTTATATTATGAGTTTATGAGTTTTGATGTACCGAAGGAGTTCGGAGTCCCGGATGAGATCAGGGACATGACGAGGAGTCTCGAAATGGTCGAGACGTAAAGATCGATATATTAGACGACTATATTCGGAGTTCGGAAAGGTTCCGAATGATTCGGGTATTTTTGAGTCTGGAGAGTTACGGGAATTCGCCGGGGAGAAGTATTGGGCCTTATTGGGCCCCTGCGGGAAAGAGAGAGAGGGCTGCCTAGGGCAGGCCGCGCGCCCCCCCCGGGCCTGGTCCGAATTGGACTCGGGGGTGGGGCCGCACCCCTTCCCTCTTTCCCCTTCCCCAAGTCCTAGTCCAACTAGGAGAAGGGGGGGGGGAGTCCTACTCGGTGGGAGTAGGACTCCTCCAGCGCCGCCTCTCTAGGGCCGGCCGCACCCCCTTGCTCCTTTATATCTGAGGGCAGGGGGCACCCCATGACACACAAGTTGATCTACGGATCTTTCCTTAGCCGTGTCGGTGCCCCTTCCACCATATTCCACTTCGGTCATATCGTCAGAGAGCTTAGGCGAAGCCTGCGCCGGAGAAGTCATATCGTCGCGGTGCTTAGGCGAAGCCCTGCGTTGGTGGAGCATCAACATCGTCATCACGCCCGTCGTCTTGTGGAACTCATCCCCGACACTTTGCCGGATCGGAGTCCGGGATCGCCATCGAGCTGAGCGTGTGCGTAACTCGGAGGTGCCGTGACGTTCGGTGCTTGGATCGGTCGGATCGTGAAGACGTACGACTACATCAACCGCGTTGTTATAACGCTTCCGCTTTCGGTCTACGAGGGTACGTGGACGGACACTCTTCCCTCTCGTTGCTATGCCATCACCATGATCCTGTGTGTGCGTAGGAAAATTTCGAAATTACTACGTTCCCCAACAGGCGGGGCTCGAGGGGGAGGTCGGAGACGTGCGCTGGAGAAGAGGCAGGCCGGCGGGGAAGCGCTCCGGGCGGCGGTGGCCAACGGCGACGGGCGGTCCGGGCGGCGTCGAGCGGTTCCAGGCGGCGGTGGCCTCCTCTCGATCCCGATCCAGATCGGGAGAGAGAAGGGGGAGGAGATATTTTGCGGGAGAGGAGTGGGGGGGTGTCGGTGGCTAGTGGGGGAGGTTATGGCGGCGGGGTGGGCCGGCCTGGCGGCCCGGTGGTTTGCGGCCTGGTGGGCCGAAGCCCAAGGGGCAGGGGGTTTCTCCCCCCTTTTTTTCTAGTTTTAGTTTTAGTTTTTTTGTATTTTCTTTTCTGTTTAGTTTCATCTTAAACCATTTAGCCATTTTATAAAAATGTGTTTGTTGCACCATAATCACCCTTGTAATATTCGGCAACCACCGAACATTTTTGTTTCAATTTTTGAAAACCTTTTTTTGTTGACATTAATTTGAATTTGAATTTTGAACGGTTTCGAATTATTGCGAGGTTAGCAACAGTAACCGAGGTGTCATGGCACGATTAGCGTGGGATTACTGTAGCGTGATTATCCGGGCGTCACAATTCTCCTCCACTACAAGAAATCTCGTCCCGAGATTTAAGTGGTAGTGTAAGGGGGAAAGATTTGGTTACGGAATTCTAACGAGTATCCTCGGCCTTGGTTGCTCTTCTCGAAGAGGCCTATGCATTACGTTGATGTCTTCATTTCTCTTCTTCAGGCCATCATGATGAAGTTGTCATCTTTCTTCGGAGTCTTCATCGTACATGCGAAGGACAAGGGGTAACTTGGAAGAACGGACCACTACAATGCTACTTATTTGGTAGATAACATCAGGAAAGGTGGCGGAAAGTAACTCTCGAATTGAAACTTAAGAAAATATCGAGAGCAAGTAAGACGATGCAATAAGAAGTTCCGAGAGGATAGGCAATCGTTCGTTGCCTAAAACAAAGTGTGAAACGGGTCCAGAGCAACAAGAATAAGTACTGCGTCTGATACCAGAGTAGATCATCTGTAGGACGGTGACTCGTGAATTACATACGAAGCTAAGTGCAAAGGATACTTCAGAATTGACGGAGGTACAAGAGAGTCAGGTTTCGATCTTGGGACCTGTGGGTTATGGGCCCACCATGTGGGTCAAAAGTATGAAGTCGATGACGTCTTACACGATCATGTAAGCAAGGCATGTCAGAGGATAGCCTATCAGTTATGTCGACAACAACATCGATACCAAGGGCGAGGGACGAAGAGAACCATTTTCCTGCTCGTTGAAACGAGGCGGACCAATAGGCAAGGTTCTCGTCCATCGGTGGTTACCGAAATGTCATCAACAAAAGTAACAGGGTCTCACTGGCAGAGTTGTACACCGAGGTGTTTACATGAGAAGTGAATTATTACTGCATAGTTTATATAGATCACAAGAAAGGTCAAACAAACCAATGGAAAGGAAAATGTGATCATCAGGTTAAATGAGAACAATGGAAAGGAAAAGTGTGTTTAAACACATATTTCAGGAGTATATCCTTCCCAAGGACAAGCAGAGCAAAATATCCACGACAGGAGATAATGTAGAAAACCCTTTAGGTAAGGGGAGAGAAATTTCATGACATTACCCATACAATGGTGTTTGGATAATTGAGCAAGAAACATTTAGCATTGGGCTTCAAATGTTCTTATTGAAGATCGGAGTACCACAGACATGCTTCGAGATAGCATTGACATGGTCTTCAAGCAAAGGCCAGACTTTGGATACACAAAGGATCCATCAGGATAACTTATTAAACAAGGCATTCAAGTTCCTCATGAAAATTGGTTAACCTTGTTAAAAAAGAAACTATAACAATAGGCCCTTCGGCCAGATGTGCTAGGCATGACATCACCTTACCGAGTCATATAAAGACCGATGTTATAACTCTTGGAAATATGTTCCAACCATCATATCTGACCGAGGTTCAGATCCGATTGGTGTCAGGATACCTCCGACTTAGTATGCCTGAGAAGAAAAGGTGCAACACAATTGACGAGATGACAATGCAAGATTCTCGGGAAATGAACTATGAAGTGATTTCCGTTAACAAGAGTTCATCATTAACCCAAGGAGAGGACAAGGAGGTGTCTGGTGAACTCAACGACAATTCATCGAGATTTCCAAAAGATGGATTTCCACAATTAAGTAAACAAGGAGATAACATTTGTCAGATCAAATGATATAAGGAAGTATGCTTGAGGAAAACATACACAATTAAACGTTGGTTGAAAGGTGCGCCCAAAATATGGGTTGGGTTGCACGACCAATGTCAGAATGGTGATTCAATAAGCCATAGTCGTAGAATGAAACTATAGACCAATAACTTCAAAGCAAGAGGGTTGCTCGAAGTTTAGAATTTACACATCACAGACCATTTGTCGGTATTCCGGTTAGAAACATCACGGGGACCAAGAAAAGAATGGTGATGTTAATAAGTATCACTGGTATCAAGAATTCTTAAGGGTGGTGAATTTCTCACAACATTGAGGACATAAGAGATGTTAATGTTCCAAGGTAAAGAAGAACAATTCTTTGGATAGCAAGGAACTCAAGGTATAACACCAAACACGAACAAGCTTGTGTTGGTGGGAAGGCAATAAAGTGGTCGATGATAACGCAGATCATCGAGGGCAAGGATGGTATTTCTCATCATGAACTCATTTGATATCCTGGAAGAGCTCATAAGGTTGATGATGATCACGACACACTTTGTCGAGAGATTTCAAGATGTAATCGATCGGCGATGACATCAAGTCAAATGAATGGTGAAGCGAAAGGTTAATGGAACCAAAGTACGACACAAACTCGAAACCAAGCTTGTTGTCCAAGGCGAAATGATATGATGAGGAAGATCAACGTAAGCTTAGCTCATCGTCAAATAATTGTGCTGCGGGAAGAAGGACCGGGTACAGTTAAAATTTAACATGGTAATGATATAGCCGATCGTGCTAGGAATGACTTGAAGGATTATTAAACTCATAATCAACGGAGATTACTTTATTGAATCGGAGTGTGGAATTGATTCACTTATCAATGTCCTTGAGTGTCTAACAACTCAGAACCCGGGGAAAATTGGAATCAGTGAGAAATAATACTTGAAGAACTCATAATAAGTTATGCAGTTCCATGATATTCTTGAGATACCGGAGTTTAATACTCAACGGTAGATCAAAGTAAAGGTTGGACAGGTGCAATAATCTGCAGAAGAGAAGTACTTCAACTTGTCCAAGTAATGGTATTTAAAAGGAGAACATGGCCGGAACCACGATTGCAAAAGGCCGAATCCCAGATATAAGAACTTATACCAAAGAGGGTTTAAGAGGAGCATCCATGATAAGATTAGCATCGTGTCCATGGGCATGAACACAAAGTTCAAGGTCGACTCCACTTCTCCAATGCATGACCATTCATTCACTTCTCTATTAAAATGAGTTGAGTGTGAAACCTACCTAGTGAATTACGAGAGGAGTATGACCCGTGAAAAATTTCGGGTTCACACAGATTAAGGAAGGCATATGTTCAACCCCTCGGGGCATCGTGGAAACATATACCACAAGCTTCAATAGTAAATATCACCAGCTCGAAGCAGAGCATGGTTGGCCAAATCAGAGAATAGGATTGACCAACGACATTATGTATCAGGGAAAGAACTTCCAAAGTGATTGAATATGAGGGACGTTGTCGGATAAAATCCAACAAAGGATCCGATGGTTCTCAAGGGATCTGATGTAAGCATCGGTACTCAAACAGAGGAAGAAAGCGATTGCAAAGGCATTCGATTCTAGAAACAACTAACTAATTAAAGCTTAATGCAAAGAAATTTTATGATTTCCAAATCAAGGGATCAGAAGCAATCGTTCTGATTGAAAAATGAATAAGTTCAATAGACTTAGAAGCACAACCGATCAAGGCATTGATTGGTCAAGAACCAGCTCATGTTTAAAATGATGTCTGAGCCGAAAAGATAATTTAAAAGGATCAACTGATGATTGCGTGCATTCGCACTCATGTTGAATCAAAAGGATCAAAATGACGGTGCCTAAGGATAGTAACAAATATTGCCAGACATATGGAAAGCATCCATCATGCAAGTAGACAAGTATTGCAGAGCAATAAGCTACTAAGGATTTTTGGAGGATCGAATAGTATTTCGAAGACCATTGTGAAACACATGAACAACTGGGGGATGAGTGGATACTCGATAAGTGCGAGAACTATTCGTAGGGGTATTCAGGTGACAAAGAACAACAAGGCACTAAGCTCAAAGGATTATCGAAACAACGACGAGTGTTTCGGGGTATCTTGTAATAACAAGACCAACTGGGGATTAATGTAAGAATAACAACTGCAAGTAGTTATCCATAAGGGTTGACGGTGGAAGGGGAATTGCAAACGCGATGAACACAAGTTCTCGGGTTAACAGCGGAGAGTATCTTCAGGGTCTTCATGTGTAGCGTAGCGATCATCGATAATAAGGGGCTCTCCGGGTGAAAGTGATAACGAGATCCTAATGTTAGATTTAGCAAAATTCATTTAACCCGAATAGAAGAGAGATCAGAGTCCCAGAGTATAGACAAGGAATAAAAGATCCTAATACCACCCAATTGGCGACGTGGGCCCGTAAGCCACACAGCCAAGTTAGTAAAACGGTTTTCGGTTTCTAGACTCAACTTCGGCCAAGGAGTTGGAAAGGGGGATTCCTACAGGCAGTCGGCTCTGATACCAACTTGTGACGCCCCTGATTCAACCGTACACTAATCATGCACGCAAATGTGTACGATCAAGATCAGGGACTCACAGGAAGATATCACAACACAACTCTAAAAGATAAATAAGTCATACATCATCATAATACAAGCCAGGGGCCTCGAGGGCTCGAATACAAGTGCTCGATCATAGACGAGTCAGCGGAAGCCACAATATCTGAGTACAGACATAAGTTAAACAAGTTGCCATAAGATGGCTAGCACAAAGCGGGATACTGAGATCAAAAGAGGCGCAGTCCTCCCGCCAGGATCCTCCTAACTACTCACAGGTCGTCGGCCGGGCTGCGTAGTAGTAGGCACCTCCGGTGTAGTAATCGTCATCGACGGTGGCGTCACAGCTCACAGGCTCCGACATGCAGTTGCGACAACCAGGTAGAAAGAAAAGGGGGGAAAAGGGGGAGAAAGCAACCGTGAGTACTCATCCAAAGTACTCGCAAGCAAGGAGCTACACTACATATGCACGGGTATATGTGTAAAGGGCCATATCAGTGGACTGAACTGCAGAATGCCAGAATAAGAGGGGGATAACTAATCATGTCGAAGACTACGCTTCTGGCAGCCTGCGTCTTGCAGCATGTAGAAGAGAGCAGATCAAGTCCTCCAAGTAGCATCGCATAGCATAATCCTACCCGTGATCCTCTCCTCGTAGCCACTAGAGAGCGACCACCGGGTTGTATCCGCACTTGGAAGGGTGTGTTTTATTAAGTATCCGGTTCTAGTTGTCATAAGGTCAAGGTACAACTCCAAGTCGTCACATTATCAAGATCACGGCTATTCGAATAGATTAACTTCCTGAGGGTGCACCACATAACCCAACACGCTTGATCCCATTTGGCCGGACACACTTTCCTGGGTCATGCCCGGCCGCGGAAGATCAACACGTCGCAGCCCCACCTAGGCCAACAGAGAGGTCAGCACGCCGGTCTAAACCTAAGCGCACAGGGGTATGTGCCCATCGCCCTTAGCACACCTGCACGTTGCATGGTCGGCCAGAAGCAGAACTAGCCCCCTTAATGTTGGGGAACGTTGCAGAAAATTAAAATTTTTCCTACGGTTTCACCAAGATCCATCTATGAGTTCATCTAAGCAACGATTCAAGGGAGAGAGTTTGCATCTACATACCACTTGTAGATCGAGTGCGGAAGCGTTCAAGGGAATGGTGATGATGGAGTCGTACTCGACGTGATTCGGATCACCGATGACCAAGTGCTGAACGAACAGCACCTCCGCGTTCAACACACGTACGATACGGACGATGTCTCCTCCGTCTTGATCCAGCAAGGAGGAAGGAGAGGTTGAGGAAGACAGCTCCAACGACAGCACGACGGCGTGGTGTTGTTGGTGCAGAAGATCTCGGCTGTGGCTTCGCCAAGCACGTGCGGAGGAGGAGAGGTGTTGGGGAGGGAGGGCTGCGCCTTGGCTTGTGTATGCAGCCCTCCCTCACCCCTCTATTTATAGGGGAGAGGGCAAGGGGGCCGGCCCCTCTAGATGGGAATCTAGAGGGGGGCGGCGGCCAGGGAGGGGTGGCTTGCCCCCCAAGCAAGGGGGGTGCCCCCCTTCTAGGGTTCCCCCCAAACCCTAGGCGCAAGGGCCCAAGGGGGGGGGTGTGCCCAGCACATCAAGGGCTGGCTCCTTCCCCCATGCAGCCCAAGTGCCCCCCCCGGGAGGGTGGCCCCTCCCGGTGGACCTCTGGAACCCTTCCGGTGGCCCCGGTACAATACCGGTATGCCCCCGAAACTTTCCGGTGTCCGTTTGACAACTTCCCATATATAAATCTTTACCTCCGGACCCTTCCGAACTCCTCGTGACATCCGGATCTCATCCGGACTCCTAACAACATTCGGTAATCACATACAAGTCTTCCTAATAACCCTAGCGTCACCGAACCTTAAGTGTGTAGACCCTACGGGTTCGGGAGACACGCAGACATGACCGAGACGGCTCTCAGGTCAATAACCAACAGCGGGATCTGGATACCCATGTTGGCTCCCACATGCTCCTCGATGTTGTCATCGGATGAACCACGATGTTGAGGATTCAAGCAACCCCGTATACTATACCCTTTGTCAATCGATACGTTACTTGCCCGAGACTCGATCGTCGGTATCCCAATACCTTGTTCAGTCTCGTTTCCGGCAAGTCACTTTACTCGTACCGTAATGCATGATCCCGTGACCAAACACTTGGTCACTTTGAGCTCATTATGATGATGCATTACCGAGTGGGCCCAGAGATACCTCTCCGTCATACGAAGTGACAAATCCGATCTCGATCCGTGTCAACCCAATGCACACTTTCGGAGATACCTGTAGTGCACCTTTATAGTCACCCGATTACGTTGTGACGCGTTTGGTACACCCAAAGCACTCCTACGGTATCCGGGAGTTACACGATCTCATGGTCTAAGGAAGAGATACTTGACATTGAAAAAGCTCTATCAAAACGAACTAATTGATATTGTGCTATGCTTATGATTGGGTATTGTCCATCACGTCTTTCTCCTAATGTCGTTATCCAGTTGTCAACGACATCTGATGTCCATAGTCATGAAACAATGACTATCTGTTGACCAACGAGCTAGTCAACTAGAGGCTCACTAGGGACGTATTGTGGTCTATGTATTCACACATGTATTACGATTTCCGGATAATACAATTATAGCATGAATAAAAGACAATTATCATGAATAAGGAAATATAATAATAATGCTTTTATTATTGCCTCTAGGGCATATTTCCAACACTTAATACAAGAGCAGGCTTACGTTCCAAACTGGCGCGCGCCGCTTAGTCGCTGACATCACGAAGGCTTTGGCTGATACCACGACGCCGAGTGCCCATATCTTTCCCACGTAGTTGGTTAGTGCGTATAGACCAAATGTCCAGACTCAGATCAAATACCAAGATCTCGTTAAGCGTGTTAAGTATCCGCGAACGCCGACCAGGGCCAGGCCCACCTCTCTCCTAGGTGGTCTCAACCTGCCCTGTCGCTTCGCCACAAGTAACAATCGGGGGCCGTCGGGAACCCAGGCCCACCTCTACCGGGATGGAGCCACCTGTCCTTTCAGCCCCCATCTCCGAACAGTATCACAGGTAATGTAACAGTGTAAAGTATATAGTATATGCCCGTGATCACCTCCCGAAGTGATCACAGCCCGGTAGTATAGCATGGCGGGGCGGACAAGAGTGTAGGGCCATTGATGGAACACTAGCATCCTATACTAAGCGATAGGATAGCGGTAAGGGTAACAATCAGCGCAACAATGACAGGCTATGCATCAAAATAGGATTAACCGAAAGCAGTAACATGCTACACATCTCTAATGTACGCAGTATAGAGAAGAATAGGCGATATCTGGTGATCGGGGGCTTGCCTGGTTGCTCGAGACAAGAAGGAGGGTCGTCAACTCCGTGGTAGTCGTCTTTGGGTAGCTGCGGCGTCGGTCTCGGTGTCTAGCGAAGAGAAGAGGGGGAAGAAATAATAAATACAGTGCAAACATAAACATGACGACGCGTGGCGTGACAATGAGCGGTGCTAGGTGTGCCCTAACGCGGTAGTAGGTGATACCGTGAAGGGAAAACATCCGGGAAAGTATTCCCGGTGTTTCGCGTTTTCGGACAGATGAACCGAAGGGGGAAAGTTGCGTGTTTGCTATGCTAGGGATGTGTGGCGGACGAAGGGTTGCGTATTCGTATTCGTCACGTCGTTCTGAGCAACTTTCATGTACAAAGTTTTTCCATCCGAGCTACGGTTTATTTTATATTGTTTTTTAAAGATTTAAAACATTTTAGGATTTATTTAATTATTTAAATAAACATTTTCCAGAATAGTGTATGCTGACATCATCATGAAGTCACCATGACGTCGGCCGATCAACGAGGGTTGGTGGGTCAATCTGACGTGTGGGTCTCGCATGTCATTGACTGTTAACTAACCTAATAGATTAATTAACTAAACTAGATGATGAGGTTAATCTAATCAGGATTAATTAAGTTAATTAATTCTTTAATTAATTAACTAATTAATATTTTAATTATTATTTTTTATTTTTTGTTTTCTTTTACATTTTACATTAAAAGGTTACTCAGGCTGGGCCCTCTGGTCGATGTACAGAGGCCATAGCGGTCGGGCGTTAGCGGGTGGAGTCGGCCGCGGCGTCGGGCGCTAACGCCCAGCCAATTTAATTAGGCGCGCTGGTCGCCGCCACCAGGGCGCCGGAGCAGGGGAGGGGGCGGTGAGGCGGTGCAAAGGGCGAGAGCAGAGGCGCAGTCGGCGCAAGGACGCCACGAAGCGCTGTGGCGCCGCGCCGATGGGCAACGGCGTCAGGCGACGGCCCATGGCCAGGCCAGCCATGAGGTGCGGTGACCAGGGGGCCGCGGGGGTCGGGCGTAGGGGAGCGAAGCGGGGTGCGCGGGGAAATAGGCGGGCGTGAGGAGGCAGGGCGCGACCTGGTGGCCGCACATGAGGCGACGGCGGGGGACAGCTCGGGCGCGATGGCCATCCAGAGGGGGCGCGGCGAGCGCGGGGAGGCCGCGAGCGAGCACGGCCTCGGGCGCGCGGTGACAGGGGAAGAGGGGAGAGGAGCATGGGGAGGCGCTCACAGTGGCCGTAGGGGTTCGGGCAGCGGGGCTCGAGGGGGAGGTCGGAGACGTGCGCCGGAGGAGAGGCAGGCCGGCGGGGAAGCGCTCCGGGCGGCGGTGGCCAACGGCGACGGGCGGTCCGGGCGGCGTCGAGCGATTCGAGGCGGCGGTGGCCTCCTCTCGATCCCGATCCAGATCGGGAGAGAGAAGGGGGAGGAGATATTTTGGGAGAGGAGTGGGGGGGTGTCGGTGGCTTGTGGGGAAGTGGGGAGGTTATGGCGGCGGGTGGGCGGCTGGCGGCCGGTGGTTTCTTGACTGGTGGGCCGAAGCCCAAGTGGCAGGGGGGTTTCTCCCCCCCTTTTTTCTAGTTTTAGTTTTAGTTTTTTTTCTTTTTGTATTTTTTTTCTGTTTAATTTCATCTTAAACCATTTAGCCATTTTATAAAAATGTGTTTGTTCCACCATAATCACCCTTGTAATATTCGGCAACCAATTTAACATTTTTGTTTCAATTTTTGAAAACCTTTTTTTTGTTGACATTAATTTGAATTTGAATTTTGAACGGTTTCGAATTATTGCGAGGTTAGCAACAGTAACCGAGGTGTCATGGCACGATTAGCGTGGAATTACTGTAGGGTGATTATCCGGGCGTCACACCAAAAATGTCTTGTGTTTACGCAGAAACAGCAGCTCAGGTATGTTGACGCATCTGGATGGTCCATCTTCCTTCCACCAACCCACCAAAGCTCACTTGACAGAAATGGCAAACACCCACTTGTTGTTAATTACTCCCTCAGAACAATTATAAGATGTTTTACAGTGGTCTAAAACGTCTTATAATTGTTTACAGAGGGAGTATTACCGTAATAACCTTCACAAGCCAGGGTATGTGCAAGGAGCTTGCAGCTTACCTTTTCCTTGTATATTTGCAGCATGTTACTAGTACAAAAGACCACACAGCTGACTGAATAAGAAGAAGCAAAACATGTGTTCTTGTGTTGGAGCTATTTGTTCCTTGCAGGTAACCTCTCTTTTGAGCTTTCTTCTTCTAACACCGACTTACAAGCCCGGTTTGCTCAAGATCCACCTCTCTGGCCAGGGGCGAAAACCAATAGTAATCTATGTAATCTATCAACCATTGAGTTTGGCAATAGAAGAGTTATGATAAACCATAGTAATCTATCAACCATTGAGTATGTAGCTGTTCTACCTGTCAAATCGGCAAGAGTTATAACCAACCATAATAATATATCAACCATTGAGTATGTAGAAACTTTGCGTGTTTTAAAAATCTAACAGTCAAATCAGCAAGTAAAGGTAATCTTTTTAGCCCGGATGGTTGCACTTTGGAAATGGGGAAGTTGAGACTCCAAAGCCTGTTCTTGACTAGCACCGATGTGCATGTATTGGACACGTCAATGAATTATATCGCAAATGCAAATATGCACAAAGTGTCAAACGCTCTATGTTTGAACGAACTGATCATTTTTTTTATAGAGAAGAGGCGCTTGCCCGGCCTTAAACTGAGACCCTTACGAATCTAACAAGTCTGTCAAACGGCACGTCAAAAAGACAAAGCGAAAGTACAAGAATACAGGGATACAAGCAATTGTTGATCTGTAGCAATACTGAACACATCTGCTTTGTAGTGATGTAGTGTATTAGTGTTACCATGTTTTTTATGAGACTTTGTCACAACAATATACCTGCAGATCACAATATATATTAATATTAGAGTAAAATAACCATGCCAAATAATATTATAATTGTAGATATAGGAAAATATGTGTACCTGCTATTCAAATCGACGATGTCAATCCCATGCCTCAAACAAGTAGATAGAACCTCTAGCTTACAAAGTAGGAGTAGCACCTTTGTGTTTGCAACCGAATCTAATGCAGTTAGAATGTTCAAAAACTTCTTTTTGAGTGTTTTATATAATAAATTGTTGATTTTCTCTATCGAGCGTAGAATGAACACACATAATCAAATGACATAATTATCTTTAGGGCGCCTACAACATCTCTAGAATATATCGAGACTGGATGATCATTTGCTATACTCCTTAGGACCTCAAATGTAACACCATATAGTGAGAACTCAATTTAGTGTCCCCGGGTCTCTATAAGTTCTACCTAATTTTTCCCTTTTCTGGTATCAAGCCAACTTGATTTGCTAGCAACTCACCATTGTGTGTTAGTCGACACACTAACAACATTTATGATGAAATTTGCATGTTGAAAATTTGTGCATATCATGTACCTCCCTTCATGCCACAAGAAGAAACAAATGTAATTCACGAGCCATGCAATGCACATAATATGAATAAGGGCACTAGTTTAGAATTAGAGCCTTTAATCCCCTCCATTCGTCTCACATATTATTTGCCACATCATAACTTTGTTCTCTAGTGTCTTTGACATTTAAATTATTTTCTGCAAGGACGGTGCAAATAATGCTCCTATATGAAACCGGAGGACCAATGTCATTTGCTCTTGTTGCACTAATATGGGAGGGGTATTTCGCATTCTGTGGATCGTTTTCCAAGACACCCTCATTCACACTTTTTATAAGAAGCCAACAATTTTACCGATTCAAGAAAATTAACCTGATTTGTGGATCCTAGAGATATATCATGACCTGTGTAAGCAAAAGCTTGCAGTGTAACCACCCGATGAAATTAACAAGAGAAAAATTGTTATTTGCTACTGTAATACATTATAAAATATTCGAATTCTCTAAATAGGAAAAAATGCTTACTTGATGAAATAAATTATAACTTTAATTTTCGCAAAAAAAATTATAACTTTAAGCCCTAGTCTTGCTTATGTAACCATTTGAACACATGCTTGTACAATCGCCTTGTCGATATGAGTATTATTTTCAGATTATTGGAACACTGAACTTACATCTGGGCTAATTAGCTCTGTCCAAGTGACCAGTTGGTATCAAATATATGGTGGCTATTGTTTTACCCCGCGTGATCGACAAGATGAGATCGATCGATTGATTTGAACGCATGTAAGTGTGTGTTCTGCACTAGGGTGTTTGCCGCTGCCCCTCGCCCCGTCATGCGTGTCCTGCTAGGGTGTTTGCCATTGCCACTTGCCATTGCTAATTACGATGACGACACCATCCATTGATCTATAGCCTGTTGGCTAGTGGTCTGCACACGGCCAGACGTAGGCTGCAGGCCGATCAGAGTACAGCTAATCACCGGGAGATCAGATAGAGGCATGTACCACTACACACTAGTACGTACTCCTATTAGGATTTTTTTTATGAACTACGATCTCGGTCTGGGTAATTAATAATGTGTATAAAATTGTGAATTCGTGTATTTTCTTTTGTTACAGTGTTATTCACAGGTCAAGCGAAAGTAAGTGCCATCAGATTTGGGAACTCCCTCATGGTAAGCAAAAAGAAGCACGGAGTTTATATTTTGGAGGGCCCTTATCAACTATACACGAGAGAATATCCATATAATGGACATAAAAAACCATTGTCGATTCTAGTATAGTTATTTATAACTTCTGCATGGCTAGAGTATTCACTATCCACACATCATGCATATTGCCCGCCTTGTTTTCTATTGTTTTTAAGTCAAGTGGAAGGTGTGGTACAGATGCATTCCAAATCGAGGGATTTATAAATTGGAATAAGGTGAATGATGGGAAGGAGAGTGCTTTCTTAACCCACACGGGCAAAGATTCCAACTCTGCTCATGAATTTTCATTTGGTGTTTCAATAATCTAAAAAATAGTATAACAAATATTGACAAGGTGATTTAACAATCATCTGCAAAAATGATTACAGAAGCAAAGCTAAGATTTAAAGTTACATCCATCAAGTAAGCAAATATTTCCTATTCCGAGAACTAGAATATTATATAATGTGCTATAGTAATCAAGTAAAAAAATTCTTTTGTTGATTTCATCAGGTGGTTAACATTCCAAGCTTGTGCTTATAGAGGCCTTGATGAATCTACAGATCCAAAAATACAGATAATGTTCTTGAACTGGTGAAGTTGTTGGCTTATAGCAAAGAGGTGAAATGATCTTGTCTTGGAAAATGATCCAAAGATGCAAGTACACCCCCGTATTGTGCCAAAATAAATTCTTAAATTTCTTTCTTGAAGAGTTCAGAGATAAATTAGAGAAGAAATTGCTACTGGCAAGTTTTATAGAATGGTGGATGAAGCACGAGATGAATCTAAAAAAAGAGCAAATGGCATTGGTGCTCCGATATTTTAGCACTTAAGGGTTCATACAAAACCGGTTTCTTCATGTCATTCATGTCATCACCACTACTGCTTTGACTCTCGAGCAGCTAATTTACACTGTCCTTGCAGATAATAATTTGAGCGTCAAGACATTAGAGGACAAGGCTATGATGGGGCAAGTAATATGCGAGATGAAAGGGGATGATTAAAGGCTCTAATTTTGAATGAGTGCCCTTATGCATATTATGTACATTGCATGGCTCATCAACTACAATTGGGTCTTGTTGCGGCATCACGGGAGGTACACGATGTGCAGAATCTTTCCAACATGCAAATTTCATTATAAATGTTGCTAGTGAGTCGACTAAATGACATGATGAGCTTCTAGCAAATCAAGTTGCAGAAATTGCAAGTGAAATTTAATAGGGAGGCCTTGATATAGGAAAAGGGCAAAATCATCTAGGGATACTAGGATGGAGTTATCACTTTAAGTCAATTTAGATAATTTTGTAGGCTAGAGGAGATGTTGAGGTTCTTAACTGCGCAGTCCCAAAATATTCTAGAGGAGATGTTGTAGGCGCCCTAAATTGAAGTATTGAACATGGCCAACATAGAAGTAAACTATCCGAAGACATGGAGGCACACAATAATCATTGCTTGTCCATCTAGACGAGCTAAAACAAGTATCTTATCATCAGAACCATCTCACTCTTTTTCAGCTAGCCAAGATAATGTATACATTAATCTGTATCGTGTAAAAAGCAGGAGGTAAATATCACAACAATGAAGGAGACTAAATGCAATGTTATGGTACGAAAAACATGGGACAACAAATAGTTGTATTTGTGTCGATCTTAAAAAACAAAAAGGGGGTGTTAAAATATGACATATGGTGGAATGGTTCTCGTAATTATAGATGGTATAAGAACATATAACCAGAAGTAATACACAACATGAGAAGCTAACCTTTTGGTATCCATCTGCCAAGCTGTTGGGTATAACTCCAAGAATCTTAACATCGCATGCCAAGGGAACCAAGAATCAGGCATGAAAACCAGATACCTATGAGGGAATAAACAGTGAAAAGAGAAGGCAATAAACAGATAAGCCCCAGTTGAGAATGGAGTTAGATTGGTTCAGCTATAAACTGAGATAGCAAACCTAAACATAATAGCAAGCAATCTGATAGGACCATTTCTATTAAAATATGCTAACAGTAACAGATATATATGCAGAGACTTTGTCTTCCTAGAAAAATAATAATAACTTCATGGCTGGTTCAGATAAAACAAAACAAGGAATTAAACCCACTGTACAACCGATCGGGTTTAGATTCAAACATAACGTTGGGTTGAGCTTCTTGTCAGAATTAATGCCTAAAAATTCTACAATATACATTGCTCATTCCAGATCCCACCAAGCTTAATGGAGTTAGATTGGTTCAGATAAGAAAATTATGCAGGACCTCCAAAATTTATCTCTCACAGGACACGAAGCACTAGATGCATGCATATCTCAAGTGAGGGTCGATAGGATTCTGGACAGCTCAACTACTTCCATGGATAATAGTGACTCAATTATCTCATGTATTGCATCCATGAGTATTGTATTACATCCAATTGTCCATGAAACATCAACAACTGGGCACCTCTGATTCTCATCAGTTTACCAAATTTCATAGCCTACATAGTACATGGATGGAAATGACCAAAAGTTAGAGAAAAAGGGTATAAGCAAAGGAAATGGGTGCATCATAAAGGTGAGGGAGATTCGTCAAAAAAAAAATAAAAGTGAGGGAGTGTACATTGATGGGAGTGTACCTGAAATATTATTTCAAGTATGGTAAAGTATTTGATTGTCCATCTTACGACCACCTTGGCCATCGAAATAGGTCCCTTTGTCTCCTTAAATATGCATCCATCAGTTATATATATCCCCTGGAATATCATGACTGGAAAGCAGTAATCCACTATTCCTAGAAAAGGCCTTACGAATTCAAGGGAAAACAACCTAGGAGCGTGATAAATTAAGTTTGCAGAGTAAATGGTACAATTCTGATTATGCTTCATGAAAATAGTGATAAATAATACCGATTAAATTGTAGATTTCAACCATACCTTAGGTTATGCTATCAGTAATGAAGCCTGATGAAAAACGACGCATGCAATTAACACCAAGGTAAAGCTGGTAAAACTAAAAACTTGCACTGACAGGGAGAAGAGAGTTCACAAAAGCAAAGAAAACTAGATCCTTACGAGAGCAAAGCATGAGATGATGAAAAAGGAACACACACGCCATGAAAATTTCGGTAGTATGGTTCCTAAAATAAATAAAACTCCATAGCCAACTCAAAGTGTAGCTAAAAAATAGTTAATGATGGCATAATGAGCACATTGTTCCTAATTCTAGGGAGGATCCTTAAGCCCCTTCTTTATTTGTATTATCCATTTTAGCATGGAAATAATAATAAAAAGTGCTGACTAACAAACATATGTTACCCAAAATATAGTATCCAGGAAATGAATAACTCAAACTCCAACTGTTCGTAGCATCATATAAAAATACCTCACTCATTTAATAAATTAAAAATATCTTTCTTGGATGGATTTATTTGCGAAGTGAGATTCAGGGTTGATTTCTCTCTTACTAAACTTGTAGGATGAATATATGGCCCGAAAAATATAGCTGCATGGTAAATGTCAAGGGGTTAAAATAATATATACATTGGGAACAAATGTCAGTGTTGTATGGTCGATGTCTGTCGGAGATGTAACACATACAGTTAAGCAAGGAAATTGAACAAAGATCCAGTTAAACAAGGATCAAGGCAACAAATAAAAAACATCTACCATCTCTCTTGCTTAAAACACCAAAGGCCTGTTTGCATCAGTATAGCCATATGCCCACCCAAAATTTTGGCCTTGACTAGAACGCCGGCAACAGCTTGGATGGGCTCCCATAACTTGCCTTGCCCCAAGCCCAAAAACTTCCCCATTCAATCTATGACCAATTTGTTGGCGTAGCGCTGGTGGCTGATTCATCCGCCAAAAATTTGGCATGCCGCTGGTTGGCAGGGCCAACAGAGGCCAGATCCAAACAGACCCCAACTCCAAAAACTGTTATGACATGAGCAGTCACTCTCATAGAAGACCATATGCAACATACACTGCGTAGAAATAAACCATGCAACATACTCCCTCCGTTCCTAAATATAAGTCTTTTTGACATTTCAAATGGACTACAACATACAGATGTATGTAGATATAGTTTAGAGTGTAGATTCACTCATTTTGCTCCGTCCGTAGTCACTTGTTGGAATCTCTAAAAAGACTTATATTTGGGAACGGAGGGAGTACATGGCGAACACTGGCAATCACTAAGATAAGAAGCTCGCAGCCATAATATTCATCACTACTATGAAACACGAAGATTTCTTGTACTTCCAGTCTTTCATATTAAGCTTCTTAATTGAGCCACTATAACGAACAATACACCAATAGTTGACTCCACCAATACAGAAATGACCGACAAAACAACAATATGCCAACCTCCCTAGTGATTCAGATTATCATGTTTATCAGTACAAAGATGGTCATAAATCAACAAAAAAGTCATGGATATCAGTTTTTTTAGGAAAATAGTAGAGCCTGAACAAATTGCTCTACTCCAAAACTTGCACACTGATCAGGGTGCTCTTCACACAAACTGAAATACACTTTTCAATCAAGCCTAGTGATTCAGATTATCATGTTTATCAGTACAAAGATGGTCATAAATCAACAAAAAAGTCATGGATATCAGTTTTTTTTAGGAAAAGAGTAGAGCCTGAACAAATTGCCCTACTCCAAAACTTGCACACTGATCAGGGTGCTCTTCACACAAACTGAAATACATTTTTCAATCAAGCCTAGTGATTCAGATTATCATGTTTATCAGTACAAAGATGGTCATAAATCAACAAAAAAGTCATGGATATCAATTTTTTTTAGGAAAAGAAAAGAGTAGAGCTTGAACAAATTGCCCTACTCCAAAACTTGCACACTGATCAGGGTGCTCTTCACACAAACTGAAATCCACTTTTCAATCAAGGTTTCTGAAAAAAAATATGAATGTATATGCTCTCACCTATATGGTTCGGAGGAGGATGTGGGCTTACAGATAGGTAGAAGAAGAGGAGGCTTCAACAGATGGAGAAGCGGTGTCTCCACCATCTCGCCATTGCCCAACCCCGGACCTGTCGCCCCGCGCGCACCCACGAGGTAGCACCCACCCGCATTGCCGGGGTGAAGGCCGGACTCACAGTCATTTGGTCGGTCTGTATCACCACCTCTTCATTGAACCTGCTCCCACTGCTACTCCTCCTCCGGCCGGTGGTGGATCGCCGCCCGTCCGCCCCTTTACCAGCCCGCCTGTGGCGGGCGGCGGGCTTGAGGTGTCGATCGCAGCAGCCAGCAACCTAAATCCATATGACGCCTTCGGGGTCAAAGCTGTGGACACAACGCAGGGCCGACAGCCTATTGGGCTGGCCCGATTCGAGCTCCCTCATTACCGATTCCGGGAACGCTCTGCTCTGGTTTCAATGTTTCTTTTTCATTTTCATTAGTTTTTTTGTTTTGATATCTTTCCGCCATTTTCCTTCCCTGATTTTCCTTTATGTATTTCCTTTATTTTTTTCATTTTATCTTTTTTGTGTTCCTTTTAGAAGACAAGGACACCCTTTTAATCCCGTGAACATTTTCTCAAAATATATAAATTAGTTTTAATATTACATGAATATTTTATAAAATGTACCATTCATTTTGAAACTACAAGAATATTTTTTATAAAGTATATTAATAATTAAATTAGATTACTTTCCCCACTACATATTACTTGTCACAGCTTTAGTAGAACAACTTTAGTACAAAGTTGTACTAAAGCTTTGATAAGTACTCCCTCCATTCGTAAATATAAGTCCTTTTAGAAATTTCACTATGGACTATATACGGAGCAAATTAAGTTAATTCTAAGTTGCATGAACCTTTTTCTAAATCACGTGCATAAATTTTCTATTTACTTGAACAATATATGGGAAAACAGAAACAAAAAGACAACTAAAACTGAAAGGAGAATTAAGTTGTTGGATGAGCGCTCAGTAACCAAAAGCCAGTAAGCTCAATGAAACGGAATATGTGCAACAAGACTACTTCTAGAAGACAAGAACATCTTTTTAAATCTCACGATTTTTTTTCGAAAATACTTGACCACTTTATAATATTACATGAATATTTATAAACTGATGTTACTTTTTGAAATTACAAGAATATTCCTCTAAAATACATGAA
Source organism: Aegilops bicornis (assembly GCA_021605145.1). Classification (NCBI taxonomy): domain Eukaryota; kingdom Viridiplantae; phylum Streptophyta; class Magnoliopsida; order Poales; family Poaceae; genus Aegilops; species Aegilops bicornis. Next base: position 107,462,909 of record CM038674.1, read on the forward strand.
TATTTTTAAATTATATTATAACATTTTAAAGCTTAGAATTTTTTTTAAATCACGGGAGTATTTTCCTTAAAGTATGTCCGAACAATGCGTGCACAATACAACCAGGGGTATCTTCCTTAAAGTGCTAGCATTCACAATACAGAATCTAATGATATTGATTTTGTATTGTGAATGCTAGCACTTTATTATGTAATTTTGATCAAACTTCAAAAGATTTGCCTTGTGATAAATGTAATATACGGAGTAGTAAAAAGAACAAAAAGAATACATGTGTATTATTTTTAGACTTTTCAAAACTTCTTTCTCTCTCTCTCTCTCTCTAATTCATTTCTTTCCACGCCCTTTTTGAGCCCAGCCATACATCTTCCTGAAAAAGAGAAACCGAGAGAGCGAGAGAAAGATGCATCTTCTGGTAAAGTTCCACATTGGTTCATTTCTTTGATGGCCCCTTCCTTAGGCTGCACGCCTTGCAAATATATCTGACCTAGCGAACTTCACGTATCGATGATGATGTAACATGCAAGGCGAGCATGGCGATTTGGCAACGTCTTGATAGAAAGCATTTTATTGGAACAGATCCGATAACATAACACTGTCTCCTTATCAGCCATCTTTGACTCGTACTTGGTGGATCCGAGCCTCTTCTCCAAGAAAAAGTTTTGAGTATACAAAGTTGGGCGAATGGCCCAGCTGCAAAGGAAAGGAGAGCAAAACCATGCACCAATTCCATCTGCATCCGTGGTTTTCGTGGCTCCGGTTAACCCAAGGACCAAGGTCAAGCCTTTCCTGTCGGTCCAGCTGGCAAACGTACTAACGCACTACTAACAACGAATCCAAATTCCAAAGATGTCAGTGGGAGATATGTAAATGATCTTTCTTCTTCTTAAAAGTAAAACTACATACTCTACGCAGGAGTAGTATAAAGATCGTCATACGAAGTCTTTTGTGTGATGACTTCACAATTTATTTTTGTCCTGATATATACTCCGGTTGTATGGGTTTATAACATAACACAAAATATGTACTGTCGGGGATATACCCCGCGGTATGACCCGGCCGGATATATGACCCGGCCGGACTTGGCGCTTCACCGATGACCCGCCGGAGGACTGGCGACTCACGGGCCTGGCAGCTCACTGGTGTGTGACGGCTCAAGAGCCTGAAGACTCATGGGTGACCCCGCGGGTGCTTCAGACGGACGACAAGGCCCAAGGCCCAGTATGCCAGTTCATATAAAAGTGGCCCGGCTTAAGAAGAAAGGGATGACGAATATTTCATTTACGAGGAAGCAAGACCCGGACTTGTATTCAACTTGTAAGAGAAGATAGACTAGTCTTAGTCCTACTAGGACTCCACATGTAACCCGCCCCTCTAACTTATATAAGGAGGGGCAGGGCTCCCCAAAGGGGGACAAGCAACAAGAAACAATATCTAGGGCTAGACACAAGGAAGAGAGCCGGGTTACGACGACTCCCTCATGATCATAATGAGACCTAGCCACAAACAACATATAGTGTTATTACCGGATGATGTTTCCCGAGGCCCGAAGCTGTCTAAATCTTTGTCTTGCGTGTTGCGTTTCCCGATTCCGCTCAACCCCTCTCAAGCTACCACATAGGTGCGTTGGTCTCATGACTAAGTCCTCACACTAAGGACATCTGACGTGTTAATTTCACGACAGTTGGCGCCCACCATGGGGGCCAGCGCACGGTGGTGATGAGTTCTTAAAGGGATTTCTTTAAGGGATCGAGAAAGCACGTGATGTGTCGGATGAAAAAGAACTGGCATAGAAGATATCATCGTCGAACGGCCAGTCGAGTTGGGTTTGAAGAATCTACGTCATCGCTATGACAGACAGTCGGAACGCCATAAGGCGGCGAGATTTATTCCGATCAGAAGTGCAAGTCGCCGTAACCAAAATTCACACGGATTCGATCTCTTGGTCATCGCTAGCTGCCAAAGACATAAGCCGGATAGAGCCGCTCGTGTCCGATGCGCTGAGTGGCTGTTGTTTTTTGCTATCTACTATAAAATTAAGTCTGGAGGTAGCAACCAGGACTACTCGTATTAAGCATCAGATCAGATTCAAGTGCTACCTATTCCTCATTACGTCAAAGCATCAAGTTTGACCCAAAAAAAACAGAGATAGACCACGACCCGGACACGGATGGGTCACGGGCTCGGACTATTCAAGCGACCCGCCTCGTTGACCCACGGCGCATCCAGTGTCGCAGGTTCACGCCTCCAACTCACGGCGCCGCCGCAAGCCGCCGGTCTCACGGCCTTGCCCTTGTCACGAGTCGCCGGGCGTGACTCCTCATCCGCCCAGTTCACCTGTGCCGCCGCCGTCCCTTGTCACGGCGCCGCCCGAACAATCCGCCGTTGCCACGAGGCCGCCCTGGTTGAGTCGCCTCGTCGCTGACTCACCGCGCCTCCGGCCCGTCAAAGCCGCCCGGCTGCCTCTTAAACTTCAGCTACGCCGAGCAAGCAGTCGCCGTGGACCGCCTCGCCAAATCGCCGGCGCTTCCTCTACCACGGCTCCTACCTCCAGCTACTTTGTCGCCGTGCCCGGCGGTCGCCCCGTCGCTCCTTCTCAAGACACCGCGTCACCGTCGTCGCGTCTGCAGCTACCGCAGCGCCCCCGCGAGTCGCCACTTCTGCTTGCAAGTCACCTCCACCACCATGGCCCGCTTGTCTCCGTGTGACCTTCCACGAGCCGGCTATGTAAACCGCCGCGGCCTGGTTGGTTCTGTCTGAGCTGCCGCATCTAGCGCCCCACTGCTATGGGTTATGGCCGTGATCCGCCCAGGCCTTTATTCTCATGTGTTTCCCTGTTAGAGAAAAGAAAAAGATAAGAGGAGATTGTCTGGGTAAAAAGTCAAGTGGCCAGGTCCTTAGGCTGTAAGTGAAAGCTCAAATCGCTGAGACATCAATTGTAGAGTGAACGTCTGATGCTGATTAAGCAAAGCAAGTTCAGAAGGCTACCAGAAACAAAAGCCAGTGGCTAGCTAGCTGCCGTATTACCGTCACTGAGACTGGCGGAGGCACAGCACGATCTTGCAAGTACTATGATACTCATTCATCCAACAAATGCGAGGTGCTATTTTTTCTGGTTATTTTTAGCACATATTGTTTTTGTAAAAAGAACAATTACTTTGTCTGTATATTTTTATGTCACAGCCCTAGAGCTTGTTTGTAACTAGTAGCATTGCATCCATGCATCATGTTAATTTTCATGAAATTTGAAATGGGGATGACCAAGCCCTAGCACTAAAACAATTCAAATAGGTTCAACCAAAATATTTTCAATGACCTCAAAATATCCTTCTAAAATGTCCATGATTTATGGAAAGAGGTGAAAGCCTCTACCGGAGATAATGCATATTTTTCCGTGACATTTTGGTCATTGAATTAAATCATTATGGTATTTGAGTTGGAGTTTAAAAGTTACCATTAAATATTGGTTGCTCCAAATATTCTGAGATTTATTGTGTGGTTTGAAAATAATTCAAATATACCTCACAAAAATCTACAGAATTAACCAAAGTGTTTTGGTTGGGTTTTTAATAGCAAACTTAAAGCAGATAATAGAAAACTAAAACAAATATTAAAGAGAGAGAGAGAAGCCCACTTACAGCGCCACCTCTCACCACTGCCCACTGGTGGCCCAGCCCACCTACCCCACCATTATCGTCCTCCTCTGCTGGAAAGGCGAGGCGAGGCGTGGCCCGAGAGCCCGGCCACCTCCTGCCAGTGGCAGCCTCCCGACACCTCCTCGGCGCCCGGAACGCCACGCGCCTGGCCCCTCTCACTCTCTCCCTCGGCGCCTCCCTCCCCTGCTCTCACCATCGAACACAACCACCGCCACGACGAGCACCATCACGCCACCGGCCTCCACACGCCTCCCCGACGCCAAGAAGCTCCGCCCGTCGACCTCTCGCCGTCCCCCGCCAAGGCACGCGAGCGAAGCGCCTCAGCCGTCCCCGACCCCGTCTTCAACCTCCGCCGCCCGGCAACCTCGCCGTGGATTCGCGAGCTCCAGACCCTCCCGACCTCGCCGTTGCCTCTGCTGGATTCATTGTGAGCTCTACCGCATCTCCTCTCTCCATTTGCTCGCCCCCATGCCGTAGCGTTGTTCCCCACCGTCACCGAAGCTCACCGCGCCGCGGCTGTCATCACCGTCAGTAGCAGCTCGCCGACTAACCTCGAGCACGCAGCATGCTCGGGAGCTCCTGTGAGCCCAACGCGCCATCTGCTGCGCCGCTTCTAAGCCGCAATCCTCGCGCCCATGGAGCCGTAGCTCGCCGCCGCCTTGCTCGCCGCCGGCTGCTCCCGACCACCCAGCGGCCTCCCGTCCGGTCCTTTGGATGCGGACGAGCAAGGGCTAATCCCGGTGCCCTCATTCGCCAAACCACCAATCTGTAGCCCAAATCCGAGCCGAGCCGCCGTCGTTACGGTCGCCGCGGCAAGACTCGGCGAGGCCGACGTGGCGCCGTTCTTAACACTAATTACGGGACTAACCACCCACCTCCTTCATCGACATACGGGCCCCAAATACCATTTAGGTTAGCCTAATTTTTCTGTTTAGATTAGTGCTAAGCATGAGGCCCCACGTGTCGACTTGACTTTGACTTAGTCAAAGTTGACCGGCCCACTGTCGACCGACTAACCTGTGTTCATCGACCAATGGGTCCCGCAGTCAGGTTTGACCTGGCCGACCCATTGACTTGACTTGCTGACGTCACACCTATGTCATGTTGACGCAATATGTATTTTCTGGATTTAATTTAATTCAGGAAATTTCAGAAAATAACCCAAACTTCAAATATTCATAACTTTTAATCTGTAACTCCAAATTAAATAATTTATATATGAAAAATGATCACAAAAATATGAAGAATCTATTTATGGCACTTTCATGCATGATTAAACAAGTTAACCTCACTGAATAGGATGAATCATGATTAGGGCAATTTATGAAATAACATTTGGAGTTGGAATTTGTTCTTGTTTGAATTCCACTTCAATTAACTTGGCTAGATATTGCATTAGGTGAATTCAGTACCTTAACATGACATGTCATTCATGTGAATGTGCATTGCATTGATTGTGTTCTTTCTCAGTTGCCGGTAATTGCCCCCTCTCGATGAGCGATGTTCCGCGATTGTTCGATGACACCGATGAAGAACTATATTATCTTCGAAGTGCTGCAAGCAAAACCCCTTGTTCATTCCGATATAATCCCACTCTCTCGCTCCTGCTCTATTTTATCGCATTAGGACAACAACGACTCATGTGTTACTTGCTGCGGTAGTTGAACCCCTTGATCCTCTGCATGACCTATCATTCCACAAGTAATTAGATGAAACCCACTAGCATGAGTAGGAGTTGTTTGAGCCATGTTGTGCCTACTCATTCATGCTTGTTGTCATGCCCGCTCTTGCTTAGAGTTGAGTCAGTCCGATTCATCGGGAATGAATTGGAATGGTTGTGTGAACATGTCCTACGTGTGTGAGCTAAGTGTGTGAACACGATTTGGTAAAGGTAGCGGTGAGAGGCCATGTAGGAGTACATGGTGGGTTGTCTCATTGCAGCCGCCCTCGTGAACTGAGTTACGTGTTTGTGATCCATGAAACAGTTACTACCACGCATTGGGATCCTTAATTGACCCTCTCGGCTTCTTAACCACCCTTGTCCTCATCCGGGAGTTGCAAGTAGTTTCTGGTGTTTGTAGTATCTTTGGGGCACGCATACGCTGACCATAGGGGTGGGTTGTGTTGCGGTAGGCACCGTGGGTCTGTACCGATTCGCCCTGCTTGGTGTCTCGGGAACCTCAGACACATCGTTCGGGCTGTATGGGAAACCTCGGCCGGACTCCCTGCAGATGGAACCCGAATAGGCGATAAACCTGGACTTGGGACTTGAGTGTTTAGGTAGGCCGTGGCCGACACCCACGTTGGGCTTCCGCTTGAAGGTTGCCGAGTACATGTCGTGTAAACGGCGGTAAGTGGTGAGAGCGTGTGTGAAGAAGTACACCCCTGCAGGGTTAATATGATCTATTCGAATAGCCGTGTCCACAGAGAAGGACTTCTGGGTTGCCTATATCAGTTCATAGACAAGTGAAAGTGGATACTTTAAAATGCGCAAGATAAGCGTGAGTACTATGGATGGCGTTCTCGTAGGGAGACGGGAGCGGATGCATAGTGGTGTATTGATATGGTGAATATGTGGACTCGTGCGCCACCTCAAAAGAGTTAATTGCGAAATGAGTTCCGGATAGCCACTGAGTCAAAGCTGGCTTGCTGCAGTCAAACTCCACCACCCCCTTTTGATAATGATGCATATGTAGCTAGATCTGATGTAAGTCTTGCTGAGTACGTTTGTACTCACGTTTGCTTATTTTATGTTTTGCAGAGAGACGTCAGTCTCGCTAGTAGTTCCGCTTGGACTTCGACGTTTAGCTTGTTACCTCAGCTACGATCTTGTGCCCTCGGCAGGATCTGGTAGATAGTCAGGCTTCTCAGCCTTTTTCATTTATAGTTGTCTGTACTCAGACATGTTTAGCTTCCGTTTGTGCTTTGACTTGTATGCTCTGAGTGTTGGGTCATGAGACCCATGTTTGTAATATCTCGCTCTTCGGAGCCTAATGAATAATATCTGAGTCGTAGAGTTATGTTGTGATGCCATGTCGTATTTACACATATTGAGCATATTGTGTGTATGTTTGAAATGCTTGGTATGTGTGGGATCCGACAAACTAGTTGTTTATCCTCGGCAGCCTCTCATATGGGGAAATGTAGTCTCGTGCTTACGAGCGATAGTAGTCCGCTACAGCCCGGTTCACCAGAGTCCTGCTAGCCCAGCACTACTGCTTCGGACACTTGACTGGCCGGCATGTGATTCACTTCGTTCCTATGTCTGTCCCTTCGGGGAAATGTCACACGGTGATATTCGAGTCCTGCCTAGCCTGCTACAGCCCGGGATACCGGAGTCCTGTTAGCCCAGTGCTACAGCCCGAATATATACGTTGATGACCGACATGCTCGATGTGATTCATGTATGCCTGTCCCCATAGGTTAGCGCCGCTTTGGGTTCACGACTAGCCATGTCGGCCCGGGTTCTTTTGTCATATGGATGCTAGCGACACTATCATATATGTGAGCCAAAAGGCGCAAACGGTCCCGGGTCATGGTAAGGCGACACCTGGGAATACCGTCGCGTGAGGCCGCAAAGTGATATGATGTGTTACATGCTAGATCGGTGTGACTTAGGATCGGGTCCCGACAGCGTTGGTATCGAGCTTTGCTGTCAGGATTAGCAAGCCAAACCGGTCGAAGTTGTGTCTAGAAATGCTTTAGTTATGTAAGGGAATTGATTGTGGAAGGGAACGTAAGGCTCTTTTTACTCCTTATACCTCATGGCCTTCCGATCTGAGTCATCCTCTTCTCTTCTACGGGGTTAAGAACTAGGCTTCTCATCTATCTATCGGGATGACGTGTTACTAATCCATAGACCTATAAGATTGTTGGTTTTAAGCCTCACCTCGGTTCCTACTATCCTATATGTCAACCTGTTGATCTCCGAACTTTGATATGATGTTGTTAAGTGGCTATGCCACCATTTTGCATGATGTCTCAAATCTTTTTGAGCATTTACAGCCGTTATGCTGTCCGAGTCATCCTGTGTCTCTAAATAGTCCGATGCATTTGCAATCTTTTCCTTCCGCACTGATGTTCTTTTTGGTCGAATAAGCACACTAACCGGTGCGTTAAGGTAATTTATTGCCTTGACATATATGTTGGAACTATTATTATGACCCTAGGTGTTTAGGAAGTCACCTAGCAATTTAGCAATGCTTTTGTATCCCCAGTGTTATGATTCTGGCCATTTTTCTTGAAAGCCTCCCGTGATGTTATTAGTTAGTAGGCATTCTATTCCTGGGTCCTTGAACCCGAGATTCATCCTACTTCATGTTGTTAGTATTTGCTAGTGCCTTTAGGATATTAGTAACCTTTGCGATAGTCCTCGAGGTCCGTGGTATTTCCTTCTTCCAAATACCATGAACTAGTTATGGCAGAAGTTCTTCTGAACCAAAAGATCACAACCAGGGTGCTCTTGAGGAGTACTCCATTCTATATTGTGACTCTGCCAGTTCTACCTTCTCCGCATGGTTTATCTAGAAGAAATGTTGAGCTTTGCTCGACATACTAATCTATGCATCCACAACTCAGAAAATTATATGTTCCTTTGAGTTGCTCTCTTTAGCTGTATTCCGACCCCGTCTGTCAATTGATAACCAAGAGTATGTGTGCATTCGTTTATCGATGCCTATTATCCTTGTGGTCCGTCAAGCCATTCTGTTCTGGAATGACTAGGAGAAACAAACTCCAGTACCTCATCCATTTCCAGGATTGGGTCAAAGTAGTTGTATCCCGCAGATCAAAATGCCAATTCAGTTTTTGATGCTGTTCCACCTGGAGTGTTACCATCTTTATGTCAAGAATGTCATGAGAATTGCACCTTTTCTTATGAATTCTTGATGCAGTGATACTTCTCGCCATCATTATCCATTCCTCGGTTCCGAGTTGTTGAAACCGGAATGCCGACAAGTGAACTGTGATGTGTGAAATCAATACTCCGAGCAACTCGTTGCTTGGCAGCTAATGGACAATATCCTCATTCTTAGCGTGTTGGTTATTAAATCATCATCCTAAGATTGATCGTGCTACCTAGTCCTTATTTATGGTGCACACTTCGATTGATGAGTTAGGATTATATCAAGTCCTCACTCATTTGATCATATCGTCTTGCCCTCAAAAGCAAGGTTGTTCTCGAGCTTAGTAACATATCGGTGGTTTGTGATTTTCCGAATATCTTCTCGGAAGTATTACCAGGTTGTCCCCTGACTGTTATGTTGAGCTCGTGATCAAGTTGGTTTCTTGTGAACCACCCTTTCTCCAAGAATCTGTGTTGGATATCCCTGAACTAGTTGGTTGAGCTAGACAACAACTTGGAGAGTTGGAAGATAAAAGCTTGCCTAACTTAGTTCGTTCCGAAGGGATATTCTTGTGTAGTGTGTGTTGAGGAAAGATGATATCTTCATCGATTGGTCCCTGAGATCAGTTGCTGGAATTATCGTCTTATCAATCTTTTGACTTGAGTATGGGCTATTATTAAGTCAAATCAGAACCAACGATGTTCGTAATGTTGTCTTACTCGTGGTTGATCCCTCGAGCATACCCCATTACCTCTTTTGGTCTGACCAATACTATTACCGTGTTCACATGATGGTGGAAGTCCAAAGTGATATGGAAATTCCGATGAGTTGCTGTTGAGCCCATCAAGAGCATTTTGTCTCCCCATGAGTCATGTTGAACATCAACCTAGTATTGGAAACTTGTGTAAGCATTTCTTCGTGTTTCGTTCATGAAGCATATGTTTGGATGAAAGAGTGACTTCCTCAATTCATGTGCTTTAGGTGTAAGTTGCCGCCATGAATTCGGGAAAGGTTTGTTTTGTTTCCTATGGTACCATCCCAAGTCAGTCATGCATGTGCAAAGTATTCTATGGTTTGATAGACTGATCATCTTCATTTCCGTATGTATCCCTAGCACACCAAGCCACTGATTGACTTGTTCAAGGAAAAGAAGTCTATGCTTGGGATCTAATCCATGGACTTGCGTAAAGACTTCGATATCCTCGATGATGGGTCCCCCACCGAACTTGGTAGTATTTAATATAAGACTACTACGTGGCCATGCTTGTCCGGGACAATGTGTTCACCTGTTTGTAGCGTAACCCGCTCATGTTTTGGAGCTCACTACCATAGTCCATCTCCCGAGAATCTTGCAACATCATCTCGTCGATTTGTGTTGCAACCTTTCCTTTTCGGACATGCTGAGTCTGAAGTATCCTATCACCAATCGGATCTGAATCTCAGGCAGATGTGATGGTTGGAACCTTCCCAACATTTGCATGTTGTTCCCAACTTGCACCCCATTGTGCCAATTTTTCCATGGGATGTCCTTCTCAGTACTTGATGTCTAGGATCATCCTCAAAAGTGGATTTACTATGGGTCCCATCCATTTCCGGTGATAAGCAAAATCATCCATTGCGTTGTTTCAACAAGGTAGTCCACATCATCCATTCTAGACTGGGTATGCCATTCCTTGCACTCCACCAAACGATCTTTGTGAATTTCCTTAGGCTGGTATGAAGAGTTTCAATGATCTCTGATTCAAAAGTAATTCTTTTTGCCACTTAAGGGAATAGTTCCTCGCGTCACCTCCCCTGAGGTGCCCCGCTATTGAATCATGACAATTATTTCCTCGCCACCTTGACACCATCCACCATCTTTCAAAGCGTGAAATTGTTGCCACCAATCAAACCCCGTCGTTTGTTCTTCCATCCCTTTCGATGTATTTTGTGTCTCAACTCGAGATGTGTCACCATCTCAGTCCGTGAGTCGATCATGTTTACTTGATCTTCGTGAAGATCGAATCATATAGGGTTTTCCCCTTCTTTCCGTTGTCGTGTCGGGTGAAGATCTCGAAGACGTCAAGACCAAGATGATGGGATGAATCAACATCTTCGGGAAGGGCAAATGGATCATGAAGATTGTGATAGTTTGTGACTCCCCTTTTCCTCTTACCTCACGTCTTGAATCTCGGGGCGAGATTCTTGTTTAGTGGGGGTGAGTTGTCACAGCCCTAGAGCTTGTTTGTAACTAGTAGCATTGCATCCATGCATCATGTTAATTTTCATGAAATTTGAAATGGGGATGACCAAGCCCTAGCACTAAAACAATTCAAATAGGTTCAACCAAAATATTTTCAATGACCTCAAAATATCCTTCTAAAATGTCCATGATTTATGGAAAGAGGTGAAAGCCTCTACCGGAGATAATGCATATTTTTCCGTGACATTTTGGTCATTGAATTAAATCATTATGGTATTTTAGTTGGAGTTTAAAAGTTACCATTAAATATTGGTTGCTCCAAATATTCTGAGATTTATTGTGTGGTTTGAAAATAATTCAAATATACCTCACAAAAATCTACAGAATTAACCAAAGTGTTTTGGTTGGGTTTTTAATAGCAAACTTAAAGCAGATAATAGAAAACTAAAACAAATATTAAAGAGAGAGAGAGAGAAGCCCACTTACCTGGCGCTCACCTCTCAGCCCACCGGCCCAGCTGGTGGCCCAGCCCACCTACCCCACCGCTCATCGTCCTCCTCTGCCAGAAGGCAGAGGCGAGGCGTGGCGCGCGGCCGAGAGCCCCGGCCACCTCCTGCTTCGCGGTGGCAGCCTCCCCGACACCTCCTCGACGCCCCGGAAACGCCACGCGCCCCCCTGGCCCCTCTCACTCTCTCCCTCGAGCGCCTCCCCTCCCCTGCTCTCACCATCGAACACAACCGCCGCCGCCGACGAGCACCATCACGGCCACCGGCCTCCACACGCCTCCCCGACGCGCCAAGAAGCTCCGCCGTCGACCTCTACGCCGTCCCCGCCAAGGCACGCGAGCGGAAGCGCCCCTTAGCTTCGTCCCCGACCCCGTCTTCAACCTCCGGCCGCCGGAAACCTCGCCGTGGATTCGCGAGCTCCAGACCCTCCCCGACCTCGCCGTTGCCTCTGCTGGATTCGCTGTGAGCTCTACCGCATCTCCCCTCTCTCCATTTGCTCGCCCCCATGCCGTAGCGTCGTTCCCCACCGTCACCGAAGCTCACCGGCGCTGCGGCTGTCATCACCGTCGGTAGCAGCTCCGCCTGACTAACCTGAGCACGCAGGCGTGCTCAGGGAGCTCCCAGGAGGCCAACACGGCCATCTGCTGCCGCTTAGCGCTGCCGCAATACTCGCGCCCATGGAGCCGTAGCTCGCCGCCGCTTGCCGCTGCGCCGCTCCCGCCACCGCTGCCTCCCGTCCGGTCCTTTGGATGCGGACGAGCAAGGGCTAATCCCGGGTGCCCTCAGCTCGCCAAACCACCAACTGTAGCCCAAATCCGAGCCGAGCCGCCGTCGTTCTGGTCGCCGCCGGCAAGACTCCGGCGAGGCCGACGTGGCGCCGTTCTTAACACTAATTACGGGACTAACCACCCACCTCCTTCACTGACATACGGGCCCCAGCGCCCATTTAGGTTAGCCTAATTTTTCTGTTTAGATTAGTGCTAAGCATGAGGCCCCACGTGTCAGCTTGACTTTGACTTAGTCAAAGTTGACCGGGCCCACTGTCCGGCGACCGACTAACCTGTGTTCACTGACCAATGGGTCCCGCAGGTCAGGTTTGACCCTGGCCGACCCAGTTGACTTGCTGACGTCACACCTATGTCATGCTGACGCAATAGGTATTTTCTGGATTTAATTTAATTCAGGAAATTTCAGAAAATAACCCAAACTTCAAATATTCATAACTTTTAATCTGTAACTCCAAATTAAATAATTTATATATGAAAAATGATCAGAAAAATATGAAGAATCTATTTATGGCACTTTCATGCATGATTAAACAAGTTAACCTCACTGAATAGGATGAATCATGATTAGGGCAATTTATGAAATAACATTTGGAGTTGGAATTTGTTCTTGTTTGAATTCCACTTCAATTAACTTGGCTAGATATTGCATTAGGTGAATTCAGTACCTTAACATGACATGTCATTCATGTGAATGTGCATTGCATTGATTGTGTTCTTTCTCAGTTGCCGGTAATTGCCCCCTCTCGATAGACGATGTTCCGACGATTGTTCGATGACACCGATGAAGAACTATATTATCTTCAGAAGTGCCAGGCAAGCAAAACCCCCTTGTTCATTCCGATATAATCCCACTCTCTCGCTCCTGCTCTATTTTACTGCATTAGGACAACAACGACTCATGTGTTACTTGCTGCGGTAGTTGAACCCCTTGATCCTCTGCATGACCTGTCAGTCCACAGTAATTAGATGAAACCCACTAGCATGAGTAGGAGTTGTTTGAGCCATGTTGTGCCTACTCATTCATGCTTGTTGTCATGCCCGCCATCGCTTAGAGTTGAGTCAGGTCCGATTCATCGGGAATGAATTGGAATGGTTGTGTGAACATGTCCTACTGTGTGTGAGCTAAGTGTGTGAACACGATTTGGTAAAGGTAGCGGTGAGAGGCCATGTAGGAGTACATGGTGGGTTGTCTCATTGCAGCCGTCCTCATGAACTGAGTTACTTGTTTGTGATCCATGAAACAGTTACTACCACGCATTGGGATCCTTAATTGACCCTCTCGGCTTCTTAACCACCCTTGTCCTCATCCGGGAGTTGCAAGTAGTTTCGTGTTTGTAGTATCTTTGGGGCATACAACGCTGACCATAGGGGTGGGTTGTGTTGCGGTAGGCACCGTGCGGTCTGTACCGATTCGCCTGCTTTGGTGTCTCGGGAACCTGTACACATCGTTCGGGGCTGTATGGGAAACCTCGGCCGGACTCCTGCAGATGGAACCCGAATAGGCGATAAACCTGGACTTGGGACTTGAGTGTTTAGGTAGGCCGTGGCCGACACCCACGTTGGGCTTCCGGCTGAAGGTTGCCGAGTACATGTCGTGTAAACGCGGTAAGTGGTGAGAGCGTGTGTGAAGAAGTACACCCTGCAGGTTAATATGATCTATTCGAATAGCCGTGTCCACGGAGAAGGACTTCGGTTGCCTATATCAGTTCATAGACAAGTGAAAGTGGATACTTTAAAATGCGCAAGATAAGCGTGAGTGCTATGGATGGCGTTCTCGTGGGGAGGCGGAGCGGATCCATAGTAGTGTATTGATATGGTGAATATGTGGACTCGTGTGCGCCACCTCAAAAGAGTTAATTGCAGTCGTAGTTCAGGATAGCCACTGAGTCAAAGCTGGCTTGCTGCAGTCAAACTCCACCACCCCCTTTTGATAATGATGCATATGTAGCTAGATCTGATGTAAGTCTTGCTGAGTACGTTTGTACTCACGTTTGCTTATTTTATGTTTTGCGTAGAGACGCTGGCCTCGCTTAGTAGTTCCGCTTGGACTTCGACGCTTAGCTTGTTACCTCAGCTACGATCTTGTGCCCTCGGCAGATCTCGGTAGATAGTCAGGCTTCTCAGCCTTTTTCATTTATAGTTGTCTCGTACTCGGACATGTTTAGCTTCCGCTTGTGCTTTGACTTGTATGCTCGAGTGTTGGGTCATGAGACCCATGTTTGTAATATCTCGCTCTTCGGAGCCTAATGAATAATATCTCGAGTCGTAGAGTTATGTTGTGATGCCACGTCGTATTTACACATATTGAGCATATTGTGTGTATGTTTGAAATGCTTGGTATGTGTGGGATCCGACAAACTAGTTGTTTATCCTCGGCAGCCTCTCATATGGGGAAATGTAGTCTCGTGCTTCTGAGCGATAGTAGTCCGCTACAGCCCGGTTCACCGGAGTCCTGCTAGCCCAAAGACTACCGCTTGGACACTTGACTGGCCGGCATGTGTTTCACTTCGTTCCTATATGTCTGCCCTTCGGGAAATGTCACGCGGTGATATTCGAGTCCCGCCTAGCCTGCTACAGCCCGGGATACCGGAGTCCTGTTAGCCCAAAGTGCTACAGCCCGAATTTATACGTTGATGACCGACATGCTCGATGTGATTCATGTATGCCTGTCCCCATGGGTTAGCGCCGCTTTGGGTTCACGACTAGCCATGTCGGCCCGGGTTCTTTTGTCATATGGATGCTAGCGACACTATCATATATGTGAGCCAAAAGGCGCAAACGGTCCCGGGCCATGGTAAGGCGACACCGTGGGAATACCGTGCGTGAGGCCGCAAAGTGATATGATGTGTTACATGCTAGATCGGTGTGACTTAGGATCGGGGTCCTGACATTTTATATATGCAGGACAATGATTCATCGTTTGCTGTTGGACGGGTGTGCGCAAGCCGCCGCCCGTGTAGCTTAATCTACATCAACCCGCCGGAGCCGCGGTTAGCCGCCCTTGCCGCTTTGAGCCGCCGGGGTTATATTAAGTCGCCGGTTTGCCTGAGCCGCCGGAACTATATTGAGCCGCTGGTCTGCCTGAACCACCTCTGTCGCGATAAACGGATCATCTGTCATCCAAACAAACCAAGTGATATCCATTCAAGTTTGTTTTATTAGCACATGTTGTTTTGTTTTTGTCAAAGAACAAGTTTATCTTTGCCTTGGTCTGCAATATTGTTTATGCAGGGTAATTATTTATGACAAAAAGTGATATTATACCGCGGAGCTGGAGGCACGCCAACACCTTTTGGCACAGGTGGTCGTCGTTACTCAACGGGCTCCTGCATCGGCGTCAACGTCGTGACCGTCTCTCGCAACCGCGCCGGCTTACAACGCCGTGGTCGTCTCTCACGACCACGCCGACTTACAATGAGGAGGACAACTTGCCCGTCCGCACCGGCTTACAACGCCACTGCCGGTTCATCTGTCTATGCCGCCTCTGATGTTACGGTCGTCTTTACCGTCCGTCTCTCGCGGCCTGGTCTACGTCAACACACCGGGCCGCGCCTGTCTGCGTGAGCTGTTCCTTGAGTATGAGCAAGTCACTACTTGGAAAGCCCGGTTTCTCTTCCAACAAATTGGAGGCAGATTATCATATATTATCAGCCGCCGTCTGCACTGGATGGTTCAATGAGGAGGCGCACAAGTCGCCGCCACTACAGTTTGGTGAACTTCAAACAGCCAGTGGGAAGGAGCCATTGGCCGAGTTACTGACACGGCTCATACAGGATCATTTATAACCCGCCGCAGTCACCTCAACCTTCTGTGGGTTCACATCACGCTATCACCGCCAATGATATGTCTTGGCAGCGACTTCGTTCCATGCATGCCTCATTTCATAGTGCATCGCAAAGTGACTCTTTTTCATTCTATTTCAGTTCCTAGCATTTAATATTCACCCCATTGGTCTTATTTGTTGGAAATATGCCCTAGAGGCAATAATAAATTAGTTATTATTATTATATTTCCTTGTTCATGATAATCGTTTATTATCCATGCTATAATTGTATTGATAGGAAACTCAATACATGTGTGGGTACATAGACAACACCATGTCCCTAGTAAGCCTCTAGTTGACTAGCTCGTTGATCAATAGATGGTTACGGTTTCCTGACCATGGACATTGGATGTCGTTGATAACGGGATCACATCATTAGGAGAATGATGTGATGGACAAGACCCAATCCTAAGCCTAGCACAAAGATCGTGTAGTTCAGATGCTAAAGCTTTTCTAATGTCAAGTATCATTTCCTTAGACCATGAGATTGTGCAACTCCCAGATACCGTGAGGAATGCTTTGGGTGTACCAAACGTCCACAACGAATCGGGTGGCTATAAAGGTGCACTACGGTATCTCCGAAAGTGTTCATTGGGTTGGCACAAATCGAGATCGATTTGTCACTCTGCAGACGGAGAGGTATCTCTGGGCCCACTCGGTAGGACATCATCATAATATGCACAATGTGACCAAGGGGTGGATCACGACATGATGTGTTACGGAACGAGTAAAGGGACTTGCCGGTAACGAGATTGAACAAGGTATCGGAATACCGACGATCGAATCTCGGGCAAGTACAATACCGCTAGACAAAGGGAATTGTATACGGAATTGATCGAATCCTCGACATTGTGGTTCATCCGATGAGATCATCGTGGAACATGTGGGAGACAACATGGGTATCCAGATCCCTATGTTGGTTATTGACCGGAGAACGTCTCGGTCATGTCTGCATGGCTCCCGAACCCGTAGGGTCTACACACTTAAGGTTCGATGACGCTAGGGTTATAGGGAATAGATATACGTGGTTACCGAATGTTGTTTGGACTCCCAGATGAGATCCCGGACATCACGAGGAGTTCTGGAATGGTCCGGAGGTAAAGAGTGATATATAGGAAGTATGGTTTTGGCCACCGGAAGTGTTCCGGGCATCACCGGTAGTGTACCGGGACCACCGGAGGGGTCCGGGGGTCCACCGGGAGGGGCCACGGGCCGGAGGCATACATGGGCCAAGTGTGAGAAGGGACCAGCCCCTAGGTGGGCTGGGCGCCTCACCAAGGCCCATGCGCCTAGAGAGAAGAGGGGCAAACCCTAGGGGCAGATGGGCCCCAAAGGCCCATGCCCGTGCGCCTCTCCCCCCACTTGGCCGCCACCCCAGATGGGGATTGGGGCTTCCGCCACCTCTAGGGAGGGAACCCTAGGTGGGGGCGCAGCCATCCCTCTCCCCCTATATATAGTGGAGGCAAAGGGGCAGCCCAACACACGAAGTTCTTCTCCTGTTGGCGCAGCCCTACCTCTCTTTCTCCTCATCTCTCGCGGTGCTTGGCGAAGCCCTGCTGGAGTGCCACGCTCCTCCACCACCACCACGCCTGCCGTCGTGCTGCCATCTTTGAGTCTTCCCCAACCTCTCCCTCTCTCCTTGCTGGATCAAGGCGTGGGAGACGTCACCGGGCTGTACGTGTGTTGAACGCGGAGGTGCCGTCCGTTGGGCACTAGGATCTCTGGTGATTTGGATCACGATGAGTATGACTCCTTCAACCCCGTTCTCTTGAACGCTTCCGCTTAGCGATCTACAAGGGTATGTAGATGCACTCCCCTTTCCCTTGTTGCTAGAATACTCCCTAGATTGATCATGGTGATGCGTAGAAAATTTTGAATTTTTGCTACGTTCCCCAACAGTGGTATCAGAGCTAGGTCTATTGCGTAGATTCTATGCACGAGTAGAACACAAGTTGTTGTGGGCGTTGATTTTGTTCAATATGCTTACCGTTACTAGTCCAATCTTGTTTCGACGGTATTGTGGGATGAAGCGGCCCGGACCGACCTTACACGTACACTTACGTGAGACGGGTTCCACCGACTGGCATGCACTTGTTGCATAAGGTGGCTAGCGGGTGCCGCCTCTCCCACTTTAGTCGGATCGGATTCGATGAAAAGGGTCCTTATGAAGGGTAAATAGCAATTGACATATCACGTTGTGGTTTTATGAGGTAAGAAACGTTCTTGCTAGAAACCCATAGCAGCCACGTAAAACATGCAAACAACAATTAGAGGACGCCTAACTTGTTTTTGCAGGGTATGCTATGTGATGTGATGTGGCCAAAAGAATGTGATGAATGATATGTGATGTATGAGATTGATCATGTTCTTGTAATAGGAATCACGACTTGCATGTCGATGAGTATGACAACCGCAGGAGCCATAGGAGTTGTCTTAATTTATTGTATGACCTGCGTGTCAATGAACAACGCCATGTAATTACTTTACTTTATTGCTAAACCGTTAGCCATAGTAGTAGAAGTAATAGTTGGCGAGACAACTTCATGGAGACACGATGATGGAGATCATGGTGTCATGCGGTGATGATGATGATCATGGAGCCCTCAAGATGGAGATCAAAAGGAGCAAAATGATATTGGCCATATCATGTCACTTTTGATTGCATGTGATGTTTATCATGATTATGCGTCTTATTTGCTTAGAACGACGGTAGTAAATAAGATGATCCTCATTAAAATTTCAAGAAAGTGTTCCCCTAACTATGCAACCGCTATGCGAAAGTTCGTTGTTTCAAGCACCACGTGATGATCGGGTGTGATAGATTCTAACGTTCACATACAACGGGTGTAAGCCAGATTTACACACGCGAAACACTTAGGTTGACTTGACGAGCCTAGCATGTACAGACATGGCCTCGGAACACAAGAGACCGAATGGTCGAGCATGAGTCGTATAGTAGATACGATCAACATGAAGATGTTCACCGATGATGACTAGTCCGTCTCATGTGATGATCGGACACGGCCTAGTTGACTCGGATCATGTAATCACTTAGATGACTAGAGTGATGTATATCTGAGTGGGAGTTCATAAGATGAACTTTATTATCCTGAACATAGTCAAAAGCCCTTTGCAAATTATGTCATAGCTCGCGCTTTAGTTCTACTGTTTTAGATATGTTCCTAGGGAAATATAGTTGAAAGTTGACAGTAGCAATTATGCGGACAGTAGAAGGCTTATGTCCTTAATGCACCGCCAAAGGTGTCAACCTCGAACATCGTCTGTAGATGTTGCGAACATCCGACATACATGTTTTGATAACTAAGTGATAGTTCGCTTAAACGGTTTAGAGTTGAGGCACCAAAGACGTTTTTGAACGTCATGAACATATGAGATGTTTCGAGGGCTGAAATTGGGATTTCAGGCTCGTGCCCACGTCAAGAGGTATAAGACCTCCGACGATTTTCTTAGCCTGCAAACTAAGGGAGAAAAGCTCAATCGTTGAGCTTGTGCTCAGATTGTTTGAGTACAACAATCACCTGAATCGAGTGGGAGTTGATCTTCCAGATGAGATAGTGATGTTTCTCCAAAGTCATTGCCACCAAGCTACTAGAGCTTCGTTATGAACTATAACATATCAGGGATAGATATGATGATCCTTGAAGTATTCGTGATGTTTGACGCCGCGAAAGTAGAAGTCAAGTAGGAGCATCAATTGTTGATGGTTAGTAAAACCACTAGTTTCAAGAAGGGCAAGGGCAAGAAGGGATACTTCATGAAACGGCAAAACAATTGCTGCTCCAATGAAAACCCAAGGTTGAACCCAAACCCGAGACTAAGTGCTTCTGTAATGAGAGGAACAGACACTAAAACAGAACCACCCTAGATACTTGGTAGATAAGAAGGCAGGCAAGGTCGACGGGAGTATATTGGATATACATTATGTTAATGTGTACTTTACTAGTACTCCTAGTAGCACCAGGGTATTAGATACCGGTTCGGTTGCTAAGTGCTAGTAACTTGAAATAAAAGCTACGGAATAAAAGGAGACTAGCTAAAGGTGAGTCGACGATATGTGTTGGAAGTGTTTCCAAGGTTGATATGATCAAGCATCGCACGCTCCCTCTACCTTCGAGATTGGTGTTAAACCTAAATAATTGTTATTTGGTGTTTGCGTTGAGCATAGACATGATTGGATTATGTCTATCGCAATACGGTTATTCATTTAAGGAGAATAATGGCTACTTTGTTTATTTTAATAATACCTCCAATGGTCTTGCACCTAAAATGAATGGTTTAGTAAATCTCGATCGTAGTGATACACATGTTCATGCCAAAAGATATAAGATAATAATGATAGTACCACCTACTTGTGGCACTGCCATGTAAGTCATATTGGTATAAAACGCATGAAGAAGCTCCATCTTGATGGATCTTTGGACTCACTCATTTTTGAAAAGTTTGAGACATGCGAACCATGTCTATTGATGTATACGCATGAAGAAACTCCATGCAGATGGATCATTTGGACTCATTTGATTTTGAATCACTTGAGACATGCAAATCATACCACATGGGCAAGATGACTGAAAGCCTTGTTTTCAGTAAAATGGAACAAGAAAGCAACTTGTTGGAAGTAATACATTTTGATGTGTGCAGTCCAGTGAGTGCTAAGGCACACAGTGAATATCGTTATGTTCTTACTTCACATATGATTTGAGTAGATACTTTGTATATTTACTTGATGAAACACAAGTCTGAATTATTGAATGGTTCAAGTAATTTTAGAGTGAAGTTGAAGATCTTCGTGACAAGAGGATAAAATGTCTATGATATGATCATAGAGATGAATATCTGAGTTACGAGTTTTGGCACGCAATTAAGACATTGTGGAAATTGTTTCACAATTAATACCGCCTGGAACACCATAGTGTGATGGTGTGTCTGAACATCATAGTTGCACCCTATTGGATATGGTGCATGTTGGAAATATGCCCTAGAGGCAATAATAAAAGCATTATTATTATATTTCCTTGTTCATGATAATTGTCTTTTATTCATGCTATAATTGTATTATCCGGAAATCGTAATACATGTGTGAATACGTAGACCACAATACGTCCCTAGTGAGCCTCTAGTTGACTAGCTCGTTGGTCAACAGATAGTCATGGTTTCGACTATGGACATCGATGTCGTTGACAACGGGATCACGCCATTAGGAGAATGACGTGATGGACAAGACCCAATCCTAAGCATAGCACAAGATCGTGTAGTTCGCTTTGCTAGAGCTTTTTCAATGTCAAGTATCTCTTCCTTAGACCATGAGATCGTGTAACTCCGGATACCGTAGGAGTGCTTTGGGTGTACCAAACGTCACAACGAATCGGGTGACTATGAAGGTGCACTCTGGTATCTCCGAAAGTGTCATTGGGTTGACACGGATCGAGATCGGATTTGTCACTCCGTATGATGGAGAGGTATCTTCGGGCCCACTCGGTAATGCATCATCATAATGAGCTCAAAGTGACCAAGTGTTTGGTCACGGGATCATGCATTACTAAGACGAGTAAAGTGACTTGCCGTAACGACTGAACAAGGTATTGGGATACCGACGATCGTGTCTCGGGCAAGTAACGTACCGATTGACAAAGGAAATAGTATACGGGGTTGCTTGAATCCTCGACATCGTGGTTCATCCGATGACAACATCGAGGAGCATGTGGGAGCCAACATGGGTATCCAGATCCCGCTGTTGGTTATTGACCGAGAGCCGTCTCGGTCATGTCTGCGTGTCTCCCGAACCCGTAGGGTCTACACACTTAAGGTTCGGTGACGCTAGGGTTATTAGTAAGACTTGTATGTGATTACCGAATGTTGTTCGGAGTCCCGGATGAGATCCCAGGCGTCACGAGGAGTTCCGGAAGGGTCCGGAGGTAAAGATTTATATATGGGAAGTTGTCAAACGGACACCGGAAAGTTTCGGGGGCATACCGGTATTGTACCGGGGCCACCAGAAGGGTTCCGGAGGTCCATCGGGAGGGGCCACCCTCCTGGGGGGCCACTTGGGCTTTGTGGGGGAAGGAGCCAGCCCCTGATGGGCTGGGCGCACCCTTGGGCCCGTGGCGCCTAGGGTTTGGGGGAACCCTAGAAGGCGCCCCTGCTTGGGGGCAAGCCACCCCTCCCTGGCCGCCGCCCCCCTCTAGATTCCCATCTAGAGGGGCCGGCCCCCTTGCCCTCTCCCCCTATTAATAGAGGGGTGAGGGGAGGGCTGCACACCCCAAGCCAAGGCGCAGCCCCTCCCCTCCCCAACACCTCTCCTCCTCCGTACGTGCTTGGCGAAGCCACAGCCGAGATCTTGCTGCACCAACAACACCACGCCGTCGTGCTGCCGTTGGAGCTGTCTTCCTCAACCTCTCCTTCCTCCTTGCTGGATCAAGACGGAGGAGACGTCGTCCGTACCGTACGTGTGTTGAACACGGAGGTGTTGTCCGTTCATCACTTGGTCATCGGTGATCCGAATCACGTCGAGTACGACTCCATTATCACCATCCCCTTGAGCGCTTCCGCACTCGATCTACAAGTGGTATGTAGATGCAAACTCTCTCCCTTGACTCGTTTCTTAGATGAACTCATAGATGGATCTTGGTGAAACCGTAGGAAAAATTTCAATTTTCTGCAACGTTCCCCAACAGTGGCATCATGAGCTAGGTCTATGCGTAGTTCTCTATTGCACGAGTAGAACACAATTATGTTGTGGGCGTAGATCTTGTCAACTTCCTTGCCGCTACTAGTCTTATCTTGCTTCAGCGGTATTGTGGGATGAAGCGGCCTGGACCAACCTTACACGTACGCTTACGTGAGACCGGTTCCACCGACTGACATGCACTAGTTGCACAAGGTGGCTCGTGGGTGTCTGTCTCTCCCACTTTAGTTGGAGCGGATTCGATGAAAAGGGTCCTTATGAAGGGTAAATAGAAGTTGACAAAATCACGTTGTGGTTATTCGTAGGTAAGAAAACGTTCTTGCTAGAACCCAATTGCAGCCACGTAAAAGATGCAACAACAATTAGAGGACGCCTAACTTGTTTTTGCAGCAATTGTCATGTGATGTGATATGGCCGAAGTTGTGATGAATGATGAATGATATATTGTGATGTATGAGATCATGTTCTTGTAATAGGAATCACGACTTGCATGTCGATGAGTATGACAACCGGCAGGAGCCATAGGAGTTGTCTTTATTTTTGTATGACCTGCGTGTCATTGAAGAACGCCATGTAAATTACTTTACTTTATTGCTAAACGCGTTAGCCATAGAAGTAGAAGTAGTCGCTATGCGTGACAACTTCATGAAGACACGATGATGGAGATCATGATGATGGAGATCATGGTGTCATGCCGGTGACAAGATGATCATGGAACCCCGAAGATGGAGATCAATTGAGCTATATGATATTGGCCATATCATGTCACTACTATATAATTGCATGTGATGTTTATTATGTTTATGCATCTTGTTTACTTAGAATGACGGTAGTAAATAAGATGATCCCTTACAACAATTTCAAGAAGTGTCCTCCCCTAACTGTGCACCGTTGCTAAAGTTCGTCGTTTCGAAGCACCACGTGATGATCGGGTGTGATAGATCCTTACGTTCACATACAACGGGTGTAAGACAGTTTTACACATGCAAAACACTTAGGGTTAACTTGACGAGCCTAGCATGTACAGACATGGCCTCGGAACACGGAGACCGAAAAGGTCGAACACGAGTCGTATGGAAGATACGATCAACATGAGAATGTTCACCGACGATGACTAGTCCGTCTCACGTGATGATCGGACACGGCCTAGTCGACTTCGGATCGTGTAACACTTAGATGACTAGAGGGATGTCTAATCTGAGTGGGAGTTCATTAAGATAATTTGATTAGATGAACTTAATTATCATGAACTTAGTCTAAAACCTTTGCAAATATGTCTTGTAGATCAAATGGCCAACGCTCATGTCAACCTGAACTTCAACGCGTTCCTAGAGAAAACCAAGCTGAAAGATGATGGCAGCAACTATACGGACTGGGTCCGGAACCTGAGGATCATCCTCATAGCTACCAGGAAACAATATGTCCTAGAAGGACCGCTAGGTGACGCTCCCGTCCCAGAGAACCAAGACATTATGAATGCTTGGCAAACTCGTGCTGATGATTACTCCCTCGTTCATTGCGGCATGCTTTACAGCTTAGAACCGGGGCTCCAAAGGCGTTTTGACCATCACGGAGCATATGAGATGTTTGAGGAGCTGAAACTAGTTTTCCAAGCTCACGCCCGGGTCGAGAGATATGACGTCTCTGACAAGTTCTATAGTTGTAAGATGGAGGAAAATAGTTCTCACAAGTGAGCACATACTCGTAATGTCCGGGTCGCACAACCGCATGACCCAAATTGAATATTAACCTCCCCGATGAGGCGGTCATTGACAGAATCCTTCAGCCGCTCCCACCAAGCTACAAGAGCTTTGTGATGAACTACAATATGCAGGGGATGGTGAAGACCATTCCTGAAGTATTTTCAATGTCAAGTCAGCAGAGGTTGAGATCAAGAAAGAACATCAAGTGTTGATGGTCAATAAGACCATTAAGTTCAAGAAGGGCAAGGGCAAGAAGAACTTCAAGAAGGACGGCAAGGATGTTGCCACGCCCGTAAGCCGCCATTCGAAGAAGTCAAAGAATGGACCCAAGCACGAGACTGAGTGCTTTTATTGCAAGGGAAGGGTCACCGAAGCGGAACTGCCCCAAATACTTAGCGGATAAGAAGGCCGGCAACACCAAAGGTATATTTGATATACATGTAATTGATGTGTACCTTACCAAGACTCGTAGTAACTCCCGGGTATTTGATACCGTGCCATTGCTCATATTTGTAACTCACACCAGAGCTGCGGAATAAGCGGAGACCGGCGAAGGGCGAGGTGACGATGCGCGTCGGGAATGGTTCCAGAGTCGATGTGATCGCCGTCGGCACGCTACCTCTACATTTAGCTACGGGATTAGTTTTGAACCTTAATAATTGTCATTTGGTGCCAAGTTTGAGCATGAACATTGTATCTGGATCTCGTTTAATGCGAGATGGCTACTCATTTAAATCCGAGAATAATGGTTGTTCTATTTATATGAGAGATATGTTTTATGGTCATGCTCCGATGGTCAATGGTTTATTCTTAATGAATGTCGAGCGTAATGTTACATATATTCATAGCGTGAATACCAAAAGATGTAAAGTTGATGACGATAGTCCCACATACTTGTGGCACTGCCGCCTTGGTCACATTGGTGTCAAGCGCATGAAGAAGCTCCATGCTGATGGACTTTTGGAGTCTCTAGATTATGAATCATTTGACACATGCGAACCATGCCTCATGGGCAAGATGACCAAGACTCCGTTCTCCGGAACAATGGAGCAAGCAACCAACTTGTTGGAAATCATACATACCGATGTGTGCGGTCCGATTGAGTGTTGAGGCTCATGGAGGATATCGTTATGTTCTCACTCTCACAGATGACTTGAGTAGATATGGGTATGTCTACTTGATGAAACACAAGTCTGAGACCTTTGAAAAGTTCAAGGAATTTCAGAATGAAGTAGAAAATCAACGTGACCGAAAGATAAAATTCTTACGATCGCATCGTGGAGGAGAATATTTAAGTCAAGAATTTGGTACACACTTAAGAAAATGTGGAATCGTTTCACAACTCACGCCTGGAACACCTCAACAGTAATGGTGTGTCCGAACGTCAGAATCGCACTCTATTGGATATGGTGCGATCCATGATGTCTGCTACCGATTTACCGCTATCATTTTGGGGATACGCTCTAGAGACAGCTACATTCACTTTAAATAGGGCACCGTCTAAATCCGTTGAGACGACACCGTATGAATTATGGTTTGGGAAGAAACCTAAGCTGTCGTTTCTAAAAGTTTGGGGATGCGATGCTTATGTCAAGAAACTTCAACCTGAAAAGCTCGAACCCAAGTCGGAAAAATGCGTCTTCATAGGATACCCTAAAGAAACCATTGGGTATACCTTCTACTTAAGATCCGAGGGCAAGATCTTTGTTGCCAAGAACGGATCCTTTCTGGAAAAAGAGTTTCTCTCGAAAGAATTAAGTGGGAGGAAAGTAGAACTCGATGAAGTACTACCTCTTGAACGGGAAAGTAGTGCAGCTCAGAAAATGTTCCCGTGATGCCTACACCAACCGAAGAGGAAAATAATGATGATGATCAAGGTACTTGGATCAAGTAGCTACCGAACTTCAGAGTCCACAAGGACACGTTCCGCACTGCAGTGGTACGGCAACCCTGTCCTGGAAATCATGTTGTTAGACAACGGTGAACCTTCGAACTATGAAGAAGCGATGGCGGGCCCAGATTCCAACAAATGGCTACAAGCCATGAAATCCGAGATAGAATCCATGTATGAAAACAAAGTATGGACTTTGACTGACTTGCCCGATGATCGGCGAGCGATAGAAAATAAATGGATCTTTAAGAAGTAGACGGACGCGGATGGTAATGTCACCATCTATAAAGCTCGACTTGTCGCTAAGGGTTATCGGCAAGTTCAAGGGATTGACTACGATGAGACTTTCTCTCCGTAGCGAAGCTTAAGTCCGTCCGAATCATGTTAGCAATTGCCGCATACTATGATTATGAGATATGGCAGATACATCGTCAAAACAGCGTTCCTTAACGGTTATCTTAAGGAAGAGCTGTATATGATCTTGATCGGAGGGTTTTGTCGATCCTAAGAATGCTAACAAAGTATGCAAGCTCCAGCGATCCATTTATGGGCTGGTGCAAGCATCTCGAGTTAGAACATTCGCTTTGATGAGATGATCAAAGCGTTTGGGTTTATCTTGCACTTATGGAGAAGCCTGCGTTTACAAGAAAGTGAGTGGGAGCTCATAGCATTTCTCATATTATATGTAGATGACATACTTTTGATGGGAAATGATATAGAATTCTTGGACAGCATTAAGGCCTACTTGAATAAGTGTTTTTCAATGAAGGACCTTGGAGAAGCTGCTTATATATTAGGCATCAAGATCTATAGAGATAGATCGAGACGCCTCATAGGTCTTTCACAAAGCACATACCTTGATAAAATTTTGAAGAAGTTCAAAATGGATCAATCCAAGAAGGGGTTCTTGCTCAGACAGCAAGGTGTGAGATTGAGCTCGACTCAATGCCCGACCACGGCAAAAGATAAAGAAGAGATGAGCGTCATCCCCTATGCCTCAGCCATAGGATCTATTATGTATGCCATGCTGTGTACCAGACCTGATGTAAACCTTGCCGTAAGTTTGGTAGGAAGGTACCAAAGTAATCCCGAAGACGGTCAAGAATATCCTGAAGTACCTGAAAAGGACAAAGGACATGTTTCTCGTTTATGGAGGTGACGAAGAGCTCGTCGTAAAGGGTTACGTCGACGCTAGCTTCGACACAGATCTAGATGACTCTAAGTCACAAACCGGATACGTGTATATGTTGAATGGTGGAGCAGTAAGCTGGTGCAGCTGCAAGCGTAGCGTCGTCATGGGATCTGCATGTGAAGCGGAGTACATGGCAGCCTCGGAGGCAGCGCATGAAGCAATTTGGGTGAAGGAGTTCATCACCGACCTAGGAGTCATACCCAATGCGTCGGGGCCGATCAAACTCTTCTGTGACAACACTGGAGCTATTGCACTTGCCTAGGAGCCCAGGTTTCACAAGAAGACCAGGCACATCAAGCGTCGCTTCAACTCCATCCGTGAAAATGTTCAAGATGGAGACATAGAAATTTGTAAAGTATATACGGATCTGAATGTCGCAGATCCGTTGACTAAACCTCTTCTCTTCATGGGCAAAACATGATCAACACCGTAACTCTATGGGTGTTCGATTCATCACAATGTAACTAGATTATTGACTCTAGTGCAAGTGGGAGACTGTTGGAAATATGCCCTAGAGGCAATAATAAAAGCATTATTATTATATTTCCTTGTTCATGATAATTGTCTTTTATTCATGCTATAATTGTATTATCCGGAAATCGTAATACATGTGTGAATACATAGACCACAATACGTCCCTAGTGAGCCTCTAGTTGACTAGCTCGTTGGTCAACAGATAGTCATGGTTTCCCGACTATGGACATCGATGTCGTTGACAAGCGGGATCACGTCATTAGGAGAATGACGTGATGGACAAGACCCAATCCTAAGCATAGCACAAGATCGTGTAGTTCGTTTTGCTAGAGCTTTTTCAATGTCAAGTATCTCTTCCTTAGACCATGAGATCGTGTAACTCCCGGATACCGTAGGAGTGCTTTGGGTGTACCAAACGTCACAACGTAAATGGGTGACTATGAAGGTGCACTACAGGTATCTCCGAAAGTGTCTGTTGGGTTGACACGGATCGAGACTGGGATTTGTCACTCCGTATGACGGAGAGGTATCTCTGGGCCCACTCGGTAATGCATCATCATAATGAGCTCAAAGTGACCAAGTGTTTGGTCACAGGATCATGCATTACGGTACGAGTAAAGTGACTTGCCGGTAACGAGACTGAACAAGGTATTGGGATACCGACGATCGAGTCTCGGGCAAGTAACGTACCGATTGACAAAGGAAATAGTATACGGGGTTGCTTGAATCCTCGACATCGTGGTTCATCCGATGACAACATCGAGGAGCATGTGGGAGCCAACATGGGTATCCAGATCCCGCTGTTGGTTATTGACCTGAGAGCCGTCTCGGTCATGTCTGCGTGTCTCCCGAACCCGTAGGGTCTACACACTTAAGGTTCGGTGACGCTAGGGTTATTAGGAAGACTTGTATGTGATTACCGAATGTTGTTCAGAGTCCCGGATGAGATCCCGGACGTCACGAGGAGTTCCGTAAGGGTCCGGAGGTAAAGATTTATATATGGGAAGTTGTCAAACGGACACCGGAAAGTTTCGGGGCATACCGGTATTGTCTGGGGCCACCGGAAGGGTTCCGGAGGTCCACCGGGAGGGGCCACCCTCCCGGGGGGCCACTTGGGCTGCGTGGGGGAAGGAGCCAGCCCCTGATGGGCTGGGCGCACCCCCCCCCCCTTGGGCCCTTGCGCCTAGGGTTTGGGGGGAACCCTAGAAGGGGCCGCCCCCCCTCTAGATTCCCATCTAGAGGGGCCGGCCCCCTTGCCCTCTCCCCCTATAAATAGAGGGGTGAGGGGAGGGCTGCACACCCCAAACCAACGCCCAGCCCCACCCCTCCCCATCACCTCTCTCCTCCTCCGTCACGTGCTTGGCGAAGCCACAGCCGAGTATCTTCTTTGCACCAACAACACCACGCCGTCGTCTGCCGTTGGAGCTGTCTTCCTCAACCTCTCCTTCCTCCTTGCTGGATCAAGACGGAGGAGACGTCGTCCGTGCATCTCACGTGTGTTGAACGCGGAGGTGCTGTCCGTTCAGCACTTGGTCATCGGTGATCCGAATCACGCCGGTACGACTCCATCATCACCATCCCCTTGAACGCTTGCACTTTCGATCTACAAGTGGTATGTAGATGCAAACTCTCTCCCTTGACTCGTTGCTTAGATGAACTCATAGATGGATCTTGGTGAAACCGTAGGAAAAATTTTAATTTTCTGCAACGTTCCCCAACAATGCGTACCATGATGTCTCTTATCGAATTACCACTATCGTTCATGGGTTAGGCATTAGAGACAACCGCACTCACTTTAAATAAGGGCACCACGCAATTTTCGTTGAGACGACAGCGTATGAACTATGGCTTGGAGAAACCTAAGCTGTCGTTTCTTAAAAGTTTGGGGCTGCGACGCTTATGTGAAAAAGTTTCAGGTTGATAAGCTCGAACCCAAAACGGATAAAATGCATCTTCATAGGACACCCAAAACAGTTGGGTATACCTCCTAATTCAGATCCGAAAGCAATAGGGATTGTTTCTTGAATCGGGTCCTTTCTCGAGGAAAAGTTTGTCTCGAAAGAGTTGAGTGGGAGGATGGTGGAGACTTGATGAGGTTATTGAACCATCACTTCAACCAGTATGTAGCAGGGCACAGGAAGTTGTTCCTGTGGCACCTACATCAATTGAAGTGGAAGTTGATGATGGTGATCATGAAACTTCGGATCAAGTCACTATCAAACCTCATAGGTCGACAAGGATGCGTACTACTTCAGAGTGGTACGTACTCCTGTCTTGGAGGTCATGTTGCTAGACAACAATGAACCTACGAGCTATGGAGAAGCGATGGTGGGCCCGGATTCCAACGAATGGCTCGAGGCCATAAAATCCGAGGGGATCCATGTGTAAAAACAAAGTATAGACTTTGGAAGAACTACTTGATGGTCGTAAGGCTAATGGGTACAGATGGATTTTAAAAGGAAGACAGACAATGATGGTAAGTGTCACCATTAAGAAAGCTCGACTTGTCATTAAGATGTTTTCCAACAAGTTCAAAGAGTTGACTACGGTGAGGCTTTCTCACTCGTAGCGATGCTAAGAGTCTGTTGGAATTGGATTAGCAGTTACTGCATTATTTATGAAATCTTGCAGATAGGATGTCAAAACATTGTTTCCTCGACGATATCCTTGAGGAAAGGTTGTATGTGATACAACCGTAAGGTTTTGTCAATCACGAAAGATGCTAACAAGTGTGCAAAGCTCCAGCAATCCTTCTAGGGACTGGAGTAAGCATCTCGGAGTTGGAATATACGCTTTGATGAGATGATCAAAGATTTTGGGTTTATACAAAGTTTATGAGAAACTAGTATTTCCAAAGAAGTGAGTGGGAGCGCTATAGAATTTCTGATGAGTATATGTTGTTGACATATTGTTGATCAGAAATGATGTAGAATTTCTGGAAAGCATATAGGGTTATTTGAAAAGTGTTTTTCAATAGAAAACCTGGATTAAGCTGCTTGAACATTGAGCATCAAGATCCATGAGGATAGATCAAAAACGCTAAATAGTACTTTCAAATGAGCACATACCTTGACATGATCTTGAAGGTGTTCAAGATGGATCATTCAAAGGAGTTCTTGCCTGAGTTGTAAGGTATGAAGTTAAGACTTAAAGCTCGACCACGGCAGAAGAGAGAGAAAGGACGAAGGTCGTCCCCTATGCTTCAGACATAGGCTCTATAGTATGCTATGCTGTGTACCGCACCGGAAGTGTGCCTTGCCATGAGTCAGTCAAGGGGTACAAGAATGATCTAGGAATGGATCATTGGACAGCGGTCAAAACTGTCCTTGGAGTAAATAAGGACACGTTTCTCGATTATGGAGGTGATAAAGAGTTTGGCGTAAAGGGTTACGTCAATGCAAGCTTTAAAACCTATCCGAGTGACTCTGAGTAGCAAACGAGATACGTATAGTGGAGCAACCATTTGAATAGCTTCAAGTGGAGCGTGGAAGCAGCATTTACAATATGACCTAGAGATTTGCGAAGTGCATACAGATCTGAATGTTGCAGAACCGTTGACTAAAACCTCTCTCACAAGCAAAACATGATCAAACCCGTAACTCATTGAGTCTTAATCACATGATGATGTGAACTAGTTTAGTGACACTAGTAAACTCTTTGGATGTTGGTCACATGGCGATGTGACCTGTGAGTGTTAATCACATGGCGATGCGAACTAGATTATTGACTCTAGTGCAAGTGGGAGACTATTGGAAATATGCCCTAGAGGCAATAATAAAATAGTTATTATTATTATATTTCCTTGTTCATGATAATCATTTATTATCCATGCTATAATTGTATTGATAGGAAACTTCGGATACATGTGTGGGTACATAGACAACACCATGTCCCTAGTAAGCCTCTAGTTCACTAGCTCGTTGATCAATAGATGGTTACGGTTTCACGAGCATGGACATTGGATGTTGTTGATAACGGGATCACATCATTAGGAGAATGATGTGATGGACAAGACCCAATCCTAAGCCTAGCACAAAGATCGTGTAGTTCGTATGCTAAAGCTTTTCTAATGTCAAGTATCATTTCCTTAGACCATGAGATCAGGCAACTCCCAGATACCGTAGGAATCCTTTGGGTGTACCAAACGTCATAACGTAATCGGGTGGCTATAAAGGTGCACTACGGGTATCTCCGAAAGTGTCTGTTGGGTTGGCACGAATCGAGACTGGATTTGTCACTCCAGCGTGACTCGATGTATCTCTGGGCCCACTCGGTAGGACATCATCATAATGTGCACAATGTGACCAAGGGGTTGATCACGGGATGATGTGTTACAGAACGAGTAAAGAGACTTGCCGGTAACGAGATTGAACAAGGTGGGATACCGACGATCGAATCTCGGGCAAGTACAATACCGCTAGACAAAGGGAATTGTATACGGGATTGATCGAATCCTCGACATCGTGGTTCATCCGATGAGATCATCGTGGAACATGTGGGAGCCAACATGGGTATCAAGATCCCGCTGTTGGTTATTGACCGGAGAACGCCCTGGTCATGTTCATGGCTCCCGAACCCGTAGGGTCTACACACTTAAGGTTCGATGGCGCTAGGGTTATAGGGAATAGATATACGTGGTTACCGAATGTTGTTCGAGTCCGGATGAGATCCGGACGTCACGAGGAGTTCCGGAATGGTCCGGAGGTAAAGATTGATATATAGGAAGTATGGTTTTGGCCACCGGAAGTGTTCCGCATCACTGTAGTGTACCGGGACCACCGAGGGGTCCGGGGGTCCACCGGGAGGGGCCACAGGCCCCGGAGGCATACATGGGCCAAGTGTGAGAAGGGACCAGCCCCTAGGTGGGCTGGGGCGCCTCCCCACCAAGGCCCATGCGCCTAGAGAGAAGAGGGGGTGTCGTGGTTCTAAGTTTGACAGTAGAATGGGGGGTAGGTATGGAGAGGCAAGGTACTAGCTACGGAGTAGTTGGTACGCACGGGTTTTACGAGTTCAGGCCCTTCTCGGAGGAAGTAACAGCCCTACGTCTCAGAGCCCGGAGGCGGTCGACTGGATTATATGCGTATGAATTACAGGGGTGCGAACCCTTCTACCTGTGGAGGGGGTGGCTTATATAGAGTGCGCCAGACCCAGCCAGCCCACGAAAGCGTAGGGTTAAAGGTACATTAAGGCCAAAGCATCGGTAACGCCTTACATAAAGTGTCATCATGACCATAAAGACTACTTAATTACATACCGTTTGGACACCGAGTGGCCCTCGAACTCCTGGTGGTCGAGTGGGTCTTCATGGTCGAGTGTCTTTGAATCTATCGAGTGGAAACCTACCAGGTCGACTGGAAGGCAGTTTATTCTAAGGATTTCCTTGGGGAGGGTATCTTGAACAGGTCCATGACCCTACCCTAGGTACATGACTTGATCATTAGCCCCCAAATGGATCGAGGTTTGAGTGAGGAAGGAGTTGATAATCTTTCCGACCTGTTTTTCGTGCTGCGAGTGTGTCTTACTCTGGATCAGTGACCTTTTAGTGATGGTGTCAACTTCTCTTTCAGTCCCCTTGATCCATTCTCTACATCTGTCGAGAGAACTTTATGAACTTGGAGATTTCCGAGCGATGGATCGGAGGAAATCTGTCGTCTGACAAGTTGCTCTGCTGTTAGCGGATTTAGTGGGATCCGAATTTCGGGAAGCGCGCGAAGCGGAGAAGGCAGCGGTACTCGGATGGGATAAGGCAAGGATGCCTCGATCTCCATGCCACCTTTTTCGCCACGTATCGCTGCAGATCGCTATGAGATTTGACAGGATTGCGGGCCTACCAAATCAGCCACTGGAAGCGACTTCATATAAGGCACCGAGCGGGGGTCTTTTGAACAGTGCGCCCTCATTTTCCCCTCCCCCATCCTCAGATTCATCTGCCGCGCCCGTAACCTGCTCAGCGCTGCTGCTCCGTTCCTGCTTCGCCGGCGACAATGGTGAAGGAGAAGACAACGGCCTTGGAGCGGGCGAAGATGGCGACGGCGAAGGCGAAGGGGAGAGCGACTAGTCGGGGAGGATCCTCGTCGCGGTCCAGCCTGCCGCAAGGTTGGGTCCAGGGAGATTGGATCCGCTCGACCATCACCCAGAAAGACCTCGACGACCTAGCCAACGAGGGATTGATCCCCACGGTCGACAAGGCTTCGGGGACGGAGTGGCAGCCGCAGCCTCAAGAGGGTGAGTGCGTCCTCTTAGCCACCCATGTTGATCGCGGATTTTCTCTACCGCCGAATCTTTTCTTTCGGGGTTTTATGAACTTCTTTGGAGCACAACTCCATCACTTCACACCCAACTCCATTGCCTATCTCGTTGCTTTCGTTTCTTTGTGCGAAAACTTCTTGTGTTGTCGGCCACACTGGGGCCTCTTCAAACACATATTCACTTGTCGCTCTCAGACGGTGAAAAAGGCTAGTCCGAATGATGAAAGAACCCAAGTAATCCAGATGTGTGGGGGTCTTGGGGTCCAGATGAGGGGTAAAAGTGCCTTTCCAGCCATGATTCTTCCCGATTCAGTCAGAGGGTGGCAGTCGACCTGGTTCTACTGCCAAGACCAATCGAAGCCAGGGCAGTCGACTGGACTCCCTCCTTTCTCCATGGATCGAGTGAACAAGACGTCCTCTCTGAAGGTGCTTCCGGAGGAAAAGGTCCAGGTTAAATTGTTGATGGAGCGTGTAGTCCAGCTCATTCGCGACGGAGTGACCGGCATGGATCTTCTGGAGGTTTTCCTTCAACGGCGCATTCAGCCGCTCCAATACCGAGGCCACCCGATGTGGTTGTATTCTGGTACCGAAGACACCACCGGGTCCACCTGCAGGAGGTCGACGACGCCACATTGGAGAGGTGGATGACTGCCATCACAGGGAACAAGGATAACCCTCGCGGAGCTAGGAGGATCCCACCACTCGACCAATCTTACGAACCAGACAAGGTATGACCACTTATCTTCGACTGTGATCCTGTTGCATTCGCTCTGTTCCGCTGCGACTCGGCCGATTGACTTTCGTCTTGTTTTGCTGTCTTCTAGGTCACCACTGAGATGTACTCGATGCCCAATGGGCGCAAGAACAAGTCGAAGAAGAAGAAGTAAGCGGAGGCGAAAGCCAGGAGGAATGGGAGTCTGACGGTGAGGAGGGCGAGGGGAACGACAGCTCTGATGAAGAGGAGGAGGAGGAGGAAGAGGAGGAAGACGTGGATCCTCCCCACTCGGAAAGGCGGTCCAAGCTGACGCATGATTCGGCGGTCGGCGCGGTAAGGCTATCGCGCCTGTTGGGCGGTCGAGAAGTGCCCTCGGACGACTTCCCCAGTGCCGACTGAGAAACCGCCAAAGCAACCCCGAGCAACGTCATCAAAGCCGACGAAGGCCCTGCCCAAGATGAGGATGGTCGTTCCCACCATTTCTGGTAATCAGCAGAACTTGTGTTTTCCTGTTTATCATGGGTGTACTTTTGGTCGACTCGTTTGACTGATCAACTGATTTCTGAAAACTGCAGTGCTGCCACCTCCGAGACCTCAGCTAAGCATGAAGATCAGGACATGGAAGATGCCGCCACCTCCAACCTTGGTATGATCTCTGCAGTTTCGCTTTATGGTCGATTGGATTTCTGTTTTTACCTTTAAATCTTTCCTGTAGTTCCACCTCATGTCATTGATCTCCCTGACGACGATGAAACACCGCTGAGGAAGAGGAAGGACAAAAGGGTGCCTGCCGGCAAGGCTACTCAAGTTGTATCACCGCTCGAGACGCTGGTTCACGAGGGAGGCGACACCACTCGGCTTCGTGATCTTTGTTGTGCCACGACGAGTGTCCGGTCTTCGTCGTTGACTCATCGACCCGCCTTCCTTTTGCCACACACCACGTCCGAAAGAACAAGTGAGTGATGCTAAGGAGGCCATTTGCCAGGCGGGGATCATGATGGAGCAAGTGAAGGTGGTCCGGGAGGCTAGCCAGGCGGCTTATGATGCAAGCTCAGCTCTT
This sequence comes from Aegilops bicornis, assembly GCA_021605145.1. Taxonomy (NCBI): domain Eukaryota; kingdom Viridiplantae; phylum Streptophyta; class Magnoliopsida; order Poales; family Poaceae; genus Aegilops; species Aegilops bicornis. The sequence continues at coordinate 107,498,691 of CM038674.1, forward strand.
CAGAGCAATGTCCAAGTAAGTTGGTCGCTGCTTGTTCTGTTAGGATATGCTACCTGAAATTTCTTCTTTCTGAAGATTTCCATATATGTATCTGTACACCCACTGGGTGGGTGTGTCGATTGAATTTTTGTACTGGTGGGGGCACGCTGAGTGCACCCACTGGGTGTAGTCCCCGAGACTATGGTGGATCATGGCGATCGACTATAGTCTTTATACTTTGAACTTCTTCACTCGGTCCGGTCGGGCCATGTAGAATGGATCTTTGGAACCCGGTGGGGCACGCTTAGTGCACCCATCGGTGTAGTCCCCGAGACTATGGTGGATCACTGGCGATCGACTATAGTCTTAGGAACTGCTTTTTCTTCTTTTGGTCGATCGGGTCGAACCGATTAGTAAAACCAGTGGGGGCACGCTGAGTGCACCCACTGGGTGTAGTCCCCGAGACTACCGTCGAATGTTTTGATTCGACTGTAGTCTTAGAAATGCTATGATTTTTTCTTTAGTCACTCGGAAGTGACCTGTCTTTGATGTTTTGTCGATTGACTCTTCGCAGAAATCTTGCGAGCTCGTTGCCCGCTATACCGAATTGGAGAACAAACAGATCCAGCTCAACCTTAACTTGAAGCTTGCTCAGGAGAACTTGCAAAAGGCGAGAGACGAAGCAAAAGTTATGGCTGGTGAGAACTTTGACGGCTGTCTTTGTCTTTCTACCCATTCTCAACTCCGGGCTTATTGTTATTTTGCAGACAAACTGGAGGAGGCTCTGAAGAAGAAAGACCACGACCTCGCATAGGCACAGTATATGCTTTGGAGAAAACAAGGCTCATGGAAGAGAAACTGGTCTCAACAAGAAACTCAAGAGGAGAATACCAAATCAAGGTTGCTCTCGACGCCGCCAACAAGGAGGTTAGCCGGTCAAGAATGACAAAGTTGTACTCTGATCGTGACAAGGCCGGGCGAATCAAGCGGGAAGAGGAATGATCTGGAGGTTTATCTGGGAGGACTCGCCAAAAAGTTATTCCTCATGCTCGAAGGTAATCTCTTTTACTCGACTGTCTAGTTATCACCGACTGATCATAGAACTGTTAACTTGAACCCGAGTTGCATTTACAGAATTCTGTCAGAACTTCGAAGAGGAGACCAGTCGAGTGGAGACAAGCCTGGACCCCATCAACTCTCCCGTGAAGGATGAAGCCGCTATGAACGTGCTCTGACTGGAGTCTCGCATTGCTGGTGTGGTGGACTATCTCGCTCAACTGAAAGCTGCGGTGTCGCGGATTGACTCAACCCTCTGGCGGACCGGGCGCCTGTAATGACCTTGAGTCCTTAATGACTCGGTCGAATGAGGTTCCAAGTCGAGTGCAAGAATGGAAAAAGTCTTACGCCAAAAGCGGTGCTGATGTTGCTCGTCTCGGGTTCGTGTCCCTTTGCAAGGAGGCGCTGGAGGAAAAGTCAAGGCGTCCATCAAAGTTGCCAATACTAAGAAGTATGATTTCCAATCATTCATGGAGACTTTCATCGCCATGCCACCGGATTGCTGATGGGATCGACCTTGACCAGTTTGTGGCTCCTTCCAGTCCTCCACACGAGGAGTAAAAAACTTCTATGCTCTACCTTAAATTTGCCTCGGAATGCCGACTGGTTTTGTAACCGATAAACTTTAACAGGCTTGAGGCCTGGGTACTTCTGCATCCTTAGGATGTTATCCGAACTTTACTTATCATCGAAATATGCTTTTGTTTTCCTTCGAGTGAACTTTGCTCTTTACTCGGATTATGCTTCAATGCTTGAGATGCAGCTCTGAGGTGGATCCAGTCGACCTACACTTTGTTGCTCTTGCAGGTGCAGGAGAAGGAAGCAGTCGACCTATACCTCGTCGTCCTTGCGGACCGGGATGGAGCGCACGTTGTACTTGTGGCGCAGCTCCAAAGGAGAAGGAAACAGTCGACCTGCACCTCGTCGTCCTTGCGGATCGGGATGGAGCACGCGTTGTACTTGTGGCGCAGCTCCGAAGGAGAAGGCAACAGTCGACCTGCACCTCGTCGTCCTTGTGGATCGGGATGGATTTCGTACTTAGGAGAGTACTGGACTGCAGCTAAGACCCCGAGTGGGAGGTTTGATCTCCACTCGGTAGGATTTTTCAAACTTAGGCGAAATCTTGGACTGCAGCTAAGTCCCCGAGTGGGAGGTTTGCTCTCCACTCGGTAGGGATTTCAAACTTAGGCGAGTACTGGACTGCAGCTAAGCCTCCGAGTGGGGGGTTTGCTCTCCACTCGGTAGGATTTTTCAAACTTAGGCGAGTACTGGACTGCAGCTAAGCCTCCAAGGAGGAATTTTGTTTCATAGCTTTGAAGGGGAAGGCAACAGTCGACATGTACCTCGTCGTCCTTGCAAAGTGCACATTGTATTAAATACTTAGGCGAGTACTTGGACTGCAGCTAAGCCCCCGAGTGGGAGGCTGGCTCTCCACTCGGTAGGATTTAAAACACTTAGGCGAGTACTTGGACTGCAGCTAAGCCCCCGAGTGGGAGGCTGGCTCACCACTCGGTAGGATTTTAAAACACTTAGGCGAGTACTTGGACTGCAGCTAAGCCCCCGAGTGGGAGGCTGGCTCACCACTCGGTAGGATTTTAAAACACTTAGGCGAGTACTTGGACTGCAGCTAAGCCCCCGAGTGGGAGGCTGGCTCACCACTCGGTAGGATTTTAAAACACTTAGGCAAAACAGATTCGCAGCTAAGCCCCCGAGTGAGAGGCTGGCTCACCACCGGTAAGGATTTTTTTTACAAACTTAGGCAAAACGGATTCGCAGCTAAGTTACCCACTGGGTGGGAATTTTAACAAAAAGTAATAACAATCACTGGGAAAATTATAACCTTCTTGATTTAGATAAACAAACTACAGAGGTACTTTTATTACATCTCACCCGAGTGAGTTCTTAAGTGTAAAAGGGGCGGAGCAGCTCCGCATTCCAGGCTCGAGGCTCATCGATCTAGCATTTGACGTTGTAAAGATGGTAAGCTCCATTGTGGAGAACTCTGGTGACGATGAAGGGACCTCCCCAAGTGGGAGCAAGCTTGTGTGGTTTCTGTTGATCTACTCGGAGGACCAGATCCCCTTCTTGAAAGGCTCGGCTCTTCACATTTCTAGCATGGAATCGACGCAAGTCCTACTAATAGATGGTCGAGCGGATCAGGGCCATCTCTCTCTCCTCTTCAAGGAGGTCGACTGCATCGTGTCGGGCTTGCTCCGCTTCAGCTTCAGAGTAGAGTTCGACTCGGGGCGCATTGTGAAGCATGTCACTAGGCAGAACTGCTTCAGCTCCATAGACCATAAAGAATGGAGTTCTCCCAGTCGACCGATTAGGAGTGGTCCTCAATCCCCAAAGAACCGACGGAAGTTCGTCAACCCACGCTCCGGCTGCATGCTTGAGATCACGCATCAGCCGAGGTTTCAGTCCTTTAAGAATTAGACCATTTGCTCGTTCTGCTTGTCCATTCGACTGGGGGTGAGCGAATGAAGCATAGTCGACTCGCATGCCCTGAGAGGCGCAGAAGGCTTTGAACTTGTCGGAATCGAAATTTGACCCATTGTCAGTGATGATGTTGTGCGGAACTCCATATCTGAATATCAACTCTTTGATGAAGCTGACAGCAGTGCACGCATCAAGGTTCTTGATAGGTTTAGCTTCGATCCACTTCAGAACTTGTCGACCGCCACAAGCAAATGAGTGAAACCATTCCTGCCAGTTCTCGATGGTCCAATCATATCCAACCCCCAAACAGCGAAAGGCGGGGAGGGAATGGTCTTCAATGCTGAGGCGGGTTTGTGTGACATGTTGGAGTAGAACTGACATCCTTCACACTTGTCGACTATTTCCTTTGCCATTTCATTTGCCTTTGGCCAGTAAAATCTTGCTCGGTATGCTTTAGCCACGATGGTCCGAGAGGACGCATGGTGACCACAGGTCCCCGAGTGAATATCATCAAGAATTATCTGACCTTCTTCTGGCGTTATGCACTTCTGGCTGACTCCAGTCAAGCTTTCTCTGAATAACTGTCCCTTGATCACAGTAAAGGCCTTGGATCGGCGGACGATCTGTCTAGCCTCTTCTTCATTCTCCGGGAGCTCTTTCCTTAGGATATACGCGATGTACGGTACTGTCCAGTTGGGAGTGATGACCACGACTTCCATGATCAGGTCGACCACCGCTGGGACCTCCACTTCAGTCGGATCAGTGGCTCTTTTTGGTTGTGGATCTTCTTCAGTGAAAGGATCCTCTTGAATCGACGGTGTGCGGATGTGCTCCAAAAACACATCACTGGGAATGGCTTCCCTCTTGGACCCTATTTTCGCCAAATCATCAGCAGCTTGATTTTTCAGTCGGGGTATATGATGGAGCTCTAACCCCTCAAACTTCTTCTCTAGCTTCCTCACTGCATTACAGTAGCCAGTCATGGCTGGACTTCTGACGTCCCACTCCTTCATCACCTGATTAACCACCAGATCTGAGTCGCCATAGACCATGAGGCGACGGACACCGAGTGAAATGGCCATACGCAACCCATACAACAAAGGCTTCAGATTCTTCTTCATTGTTGGAAGAATCAAAGTGAATCTGGAGCACATATCTGAGCTTATCTCCTCGGGGAAACCAACACTACCCCAAAGACCGAACCATTCAAAGCATCTTGGAACCATCAAAGTAGTCCAGTGCTCCGAGTGAACTTGAGTCGGTAACTGTAGTTCAATCCACTCGGCGATGAAATCTGCTATTGCTTGGGACTTGATGGCTTTCTTTGCCTCAAACTTGATATCAAGGGGAAGAAGTTCAATCGCCCATTTCGCCACTCGACCAGTTGTGTCTCTGTTGTGCAGAATCTCTGATAATGGGGCGTCGCTGACGACTGTAATGGAATGATCAGAGAAGTAATGAGCAACCTTCTTAGCGGTCATATAAATCCCATACACAAGCTTCTGATAATGAGGGTATCTTTGCTTTGACGGGTTAATACTTCAAAGATAATATACTTTGGGCGCTGAACTTTGAAGGACTTTCCTTCCTATTCCCGCCGACCGTAGCATCTTTATCTTGACGACTTGTCCTGTGGCTGCAATGTAAAGCAGCAACAGCTCCTTCTTGATTGGGGCAGCAAGCACCGGCTGGGTGGAGAGCAGAGCTTTGAGCTCTGCAAACGCTGCATCGCCTTCAGAGTCCACTCGAACTTGTCTCGACTTCTTCATCGGACGGTAAAGAGGCAATGCCTTTTCACCGAGGCGAGAGATGAATCGACTTAAAGCGCCAAGCATCCAAGAAGCTTCGACATCGTGCACACGCATGTATGCGTTTCATTCGGAGTATAGTGCCAACTTTTTCTGGTTAGCATCGATTCCTCGTTCAGAAACGAGAAAACCGAGTAACTTTCCACCAGGAACTCCGAATGTACACTTTGATGGATTAAGCTTGATATCATACCTCCTGAGATTGGCAAATGTTTCAGCAAGGTCAGTCAACAGGTCGGAACCTTTCCGTGACTTGGCCACAATGTCATCCATGTATGCTTCCACATTCCGACTGATTTGAGTGAGTAAACACTTCTGAATCATCCTCCTGAACGTGGCTCCGGTATTCTTGAGGCCGAATGGCATGGTGACATAACAGAAGCACCCGAATGGAGTGATGAAAGCTGTTTTGATCTCGTCGGGTCCATACAGACGGATCTAATGGTACCCGGAATATGCGTCTAAAAAAGACAACCGCTCACATCCCGCAGTCGAGTCGACTATTTGGTCGATGCGGGTAAATGATCTTTCGGGCAGGCCCGATTGATATGTTTGAAGTCGATGCACATGCGCAGTGAATTGTCAATCTTAGGGACCATGACAACATAGGCGAGCAACTCTGAGTGGTAAATTTCTCGGATAAACTCCGCTGCTAAGAGCCGAGCCACCACCTCTCCAATGGCCATTCTCTGCTGGACGGCGGACCGTCAAGATGTTCTTTGATAGGTTTGACTTTTGAGTCGACTCGCATGACGATGCTCAGCCAGCTCCACAGGAACACACGGCATGTCGTGTGCTTCCATGCAAATATGTCCCAGTTCTCACGGAGGAACTGGATGAGCGCTTCTTCCTATTTGGAGTCGAGTGTTGTTGAGATGTGAGTCAGAGCAGCATTGGGATCAGTCGGATGAATGTGAACCTGCTTCGTCTCACCGGACGACTGAAATGCCGACTCCATAGCGGGCTTCTTGGCTCGCAACAAATCACTCAGATCTGTAGTCTTCTGATATTCTTGCAATTCTACCACTACCATCTGAGCATCAGCAATCTTAGAGCCTTTCTGGAAACACTCTTCCGCTTTCTTCCAATTGCCAGTGACAGTGATCACACCCTTGGGTCCGGGCATCTTCAGCTTAAGGTACACATAACATGGTCGAGCCATGAAACGGGCATACGCCGGCCTTCCCAGAATAGCGTGATAAGTGCTCTGGAAATCCACGACCTCAAAGGTCAACTTTTCCTTACGAAAATTCTTGTAGTCACCAAAAACCACATCGAGAGCAATTTGGCCGAGTGACTCAGCCTTCTTTCCAGGAATGACTCCATGGAAGCTCATGTTGCTGGTGCTGAGTCTGGACATCGGAATGCCCATCCCTTTCAACGTCTATGCATACAAAATGTTCAAACCACTGCCACCATCCATCAAAACTTTGGTCAATCGAGTGCCTTCGACGACTAGATCGACCACCAATGCTTGCCTCCCAGGGGTGGCAATGTGTGTCGGGTGATCAGATTGGTCGAATGTGATGGCGGTCTGGGACCATTTTAGATAATTGGGCATCGCCGGAGGGACCATGTTCACTTCTCGGTTGATAACTTTCAATTGACTTTTGCTTTCAACGTCAGCAAAAATCATCAGGGTGGAATTGACCTGGGGGTATCCACCATCACTATCTTCCTTGTCCTCAACTTTGTCCGACCCCTTTTCCTTATCCTTGGGTTGCTTCCCTTGGAACTGCTGAATCAAGAGCCGCCTTTGTCGAGTGGTATGCTTGGGTAAATGAGTTTACCCTCTTCATCTTTCTTCGTGTGAATGTGACATGGCAAGTCCAACACGTCATTCCCATCTTGGTCTTTCACCTTCTTGGGGTTCCACGGACCCTTGGGTTTCCCCTTGAACTTTCACAGGGTCACAGCCCAAGGCTTCTCCGGAAGCGGCTGGCTCGGCTTTCTTCTGCTTCCATTTGGAATTTCCTCCGCCCGGCTTCATTAGCGGCTGACTTGTACTTACCACTCGAGCCGATCCTCTTCTTCACCATTAGCATACTTGGTGGCAATCTCCATCATCCTACTCAGGTCACATCTCTGTCCGATCAATTTCAAACTCAACTCTCGTTCTTGACACCTTCCTTGAAAGCACAGATCGCTGGTGATCGGACACATTCTCAACTGTGTGGTGCAAGGTTATCCATCTCTGGATGTAATCTCTCAAAGTTTCATTCGACTTACAGACACACGACCGCAGCTCTGTCAACCCCGCCGTCGCTTGCAAGTCCCTTCAAATGTCTTGACAAACACTCGGGCAAGATCTTCCCAAGTGTAAATCTTTCTTTGGGTGCTAACTGATTCAACCATGCTCGCCGAACCCTCCAACATAAGGGCAAATGCTTCATAGCTACCTCATCGTTGCCGCCACCAATCTGACAGCCACTCGGTAGTCCTCAAGCCAAGTGTCAGGCTTGGACTCACCGGTGAACTTACAGACTCCAGTTGCCAACCTGAAGTTGGGAGGAATCACTGCGGCTCTGATGGCCCTGCTAAAACACTCTGGCCCTGAGACATGAACTCTGCTGCTGGAGGGAACATCTCTGTCATGACCTTCTCGGTGAGCTCTGTTCCTGTCGACCAAGCCTTGAACGATGATGGATCTCGCATCAAAGCCTGGCTCTCTGGGGTCGACTGGAACCCTTCGCCCAACACGGTGCTGGCGTCTGTCATCTTGTTGCCGAGGAGCGTATGATCCACCCCTTGGAGGAGGGGTGGGCACTCTACGTCGATCATTGCAATTGAATCGGTGCTCATACGGCTCGCGATTCTTGTACTGATCATCACGCCGGCCTCCACATTCCTCACGCCTCGGGGGCGATCTTGGACTATAGGCCGACTGGAATGAATTCGCAGCGACGGATCTGCTGTGAATCCTGTTCCGTGACTGTGATACGACTGAATTTTGATCTCCTGCTACCCGGAGTAAATCTCTGATCTGTTGCAAACCTCTACCCGCCTCGACCGGGAAGGCTGAATCGATTCTGCTATACGGGCTGCAGCTGCTAAATTCTGAATCAGAGTTCGATATACCTGAGTTTGTTGTGGAAAGAGCTGACGTCGACTGGATTCTGGAACCCGTGGTCGCGTGCGCTCGTCGAGAACTCGCTAGAGGTTCTCCAGTCGAGTGTGCTCGGCCAGGTTGGCCAAGCGCGCATCCTCCAAGGCACGAGTGTCGGTGTCAAAACCGGCGGATCTCGGGTAGGGGGTCCCGAATTGTGCGTCTAGGCGGATGGTAACAGGAGACAAGGGACACGATGTTTTTACCCAGGTTCGGGCCCTCTCGATGGAGGTAATACCCTACTCCTGCTTGATTAATATTGATGATATGGGTAGTACAAGAGTAGATCTACCACGAGATCGTAGAGGCTAAACCCTAGAAGCTAGCCTATGGTATGATTGTTGTTCGTCCTATGGACTAAAACCCTCCGGTTTATATAGACACCGGATAGGTTAGGGTTACACGAGTCTGTTACAATGGTAGGAGATCTACATATCCGTATCGCCAAGCTTGCCTTCCACACCAAGGAAAGTCCCATCCGGACACGGGACGAAGTCTTCAATCTTGTATCTTCATAGTCCAGGAGTCCGGCCAACGGTGATAGTTCGGCTATCCGGACACCCCCTAATCCGGGACTCCCTCAGTAACCCCCGAACCAGGCTTCAATGATGATGAGTCCGGCGTGTTGATTGTCTTCGGCATTGCGAGGCGGGTTCTTCTCGAAATTCCATATACTTGTCGAATAGTGTCCGGCTTCTGATAAATGCTGCGCTCCTTGGCTTCTACGCCCAATAATGGCCATCTTCCACGTGCTTGAATGAATGCGAAAAGCCAGGGTATTTTTACACTTACCCCCCTAGCTGCGAAAATGAGCTGCCTATAAAAGGGGCGAGGATCTAGATCCGAGTCACATCATCCCTCCTTCGCGAGCTTTCATCGAAGCGCCCCTGACCAAAGCCCATTCCATCATGGACAGTCGACGCGGCTCCTCCTCTCGCGCTCCCAGCCCTCAGCCTGGAAATTGGGAGAGATGCTAAGTCCCGCATAGCGAGCTAGTTATACTCCAAACCAAGGGATTTTTTCCCCCGGCCTTCATGGTTCCGGTCCGAGCCGGACTCGCCACCTACAAGGGCGGAAAGCAAGCGGAGAGTGTCCCCGATCCCTCTAAAGGAGAGCGGGTATGCTTCATCTCTTATCTAGTAAGAGGACTCGGATTTCCAATCCATCCGTTTCTCCGGGGGCTCTTGGAGTTCTACGGCCTCCAGTTGCACCACCTTACGCCTGCCTCCATCTTGCACATTGCGGGCTTCGTGGCCCTCTGCGAGCTGTTCTTGGGCGTCGAGGCTCATTTCGGGATGTGGAATAGATTATTCTGCCTAGTACCCCGTTCTCACGAGGGGTCAATATATCAAGTGGGTGGAGCCGAGCTATGGCGCATCGCCGGGACCGGATACCTATCCGGAACCCCGAAGAAGGCGTCCGAAGACTGGCCTTCAGAATGGTTTTACATGGAGGACGTCCCGCTGCCGGATCCTGTTCGGATCGGCCTTCCGGGGTTTAGGAATGCTCCTTTGAAGAAGCGCCTTTGCTGGCGCCCTCGAAGCCCCCGGAGGGAAGATGACCGGGATGTCCTTTATTTGATGAGCCGAATAAGGTTACTGGCTCATGCCGGATTGACCATGATTGGAGTCATGGCAATCTGTATTATGAGGGGGTGCAGCCGCTCCAATATAGGGGCCACCCATGTGGGACTTCAACGGGAGGACGATGCCACCGCCATGGCCGCAAGAAGGGCGGGATCGGTCACCGAACTGGTGAAGATCTTATGCGCTATGTATAAAGGGGAGGAGGAGGATTTCCTCGCGTCAATCCATCAAGGAGTTTTCTTCGAATAATCCTCAAAGCTGGGTAAGCAAACATCTTTGTGACCTGTCCGATCCATGTTCCCGTGGTTAAATATCTCATGTCATGGTTTCTGCGCAGGAACTGCGCCGGACTGTGGAGAAGATACACAGCCCGCCCCACAACCCGAGGATCCGGAACGGTCCCTCGATCCGACCTCCGAAGAGGATCCGGATATAAAGGTGGAGTTGCTCGACGGGGTGTTCTACCAACTTAGCATCGACAATGCTTTGGTTGCCATTACGGTCGATTACCCCGGAATACTTCCAGCCTCACAGGTAACTGAGACCGAGGTCCCAAAATCCTGATAATGACCCACCCATGCATATTTTTTATCACCGTATACCAATGGTGTTTCGCAGGGGGTACCTTCGAGGCAGGAAGCCGAGCCCGCGGCGGCTGGCCAACAAAGGGCAGCACGGCCCCGCAGGCTAAAAAGGAGTGCGGTCCGGATCGAAACTCCACCGCAACGGTACATCATGTCACCATGTTCCTAGGATGGATTCCTGGAAGGTGTACTAACGCTGACGCTCTTTTCAGGAAAAAGAGCGCTCGACGGACTGAGTCCGGAGAGGTTGCCAATCGAACCTTCACCGGCCAGGCTTCAAAGCCGGGTCCGGAGGCTGAGGCGAGCACGTGACGTGCGTCGGATGCTCCTCCGACAGAGGATGCCGACAAATTGTTTGCCACCAACTCCGAGGTGGAGAGCGCCATGAATCATAGGCGCCGCCGGACAGTTCTTCGTGACGCGTGTTTCTCCCAAGAGGCCTTGAATGCCTTCGATTCGGGAGATGCGCACCTCCGTGCCGCTCAAGATGGTCTAGCCAGAGCCACAGAGCAGTATGTAAAGGACATACGGGTGAGAAAATTTGACAGTTATATATGCCAGTAGCCCCCGAGACTTAAAATAGTTAGAATAACTGATTTAAGGATCATTTGTTATGCAGGATCTTACAGAAAAGAATACCCAACTGTCCTGTGAGCTTGAAGAATGCAAGGCCCAACTTGAGGTCAAGCACTAGCCGCAAATGTGGGGAGCCACAGAGACCCCCTCTGGTAACATATGTTTCAAAAGATAAATAGTTTGTGAAGTGCGGCGGGTGTGTAAATCTGACAAAAATATTGCAGATGGCGCCGGACTAGATCCGGATAGGCAACAGCTCTTACGTCAGCTAAAGGCCGGTGAGAGCGTGCTTACGAGGGTGCGGCAGGAGAAAAATAACCTCCAAGATGCCAACACCCAACTGGGTGAGGAACTAAAGGATGTTCGTGCCCAGTTGTCTGACTCCGTAAAGAAGAATCGACGGCTTCGGCGCGGCATTTTCAGTAAGTGCTTGAACGAACTTTGAAAGAGTTCGGCGAGGAAGGCGACTAACATAAACATGTATGTAGGTTTGATCACAGGTCGTCCTGAAGAGGAGATGCCCAGTTCTTCGGGTGATCTTCTTCCCGAATCGGCTACCTGCACGAACGAGTTCGGCAGGTGATGAAAGGCGTCGGCCAGGCCTTGTGGCCATCTATCTCCCTGCCCGAAGGCATTGGAGAGCTGGCGGAGCGGCTTCAAGGAGCACGGCGGTGCTTCCGACTATGGAAGATATCGGCCTGCCGTCAGGGCGCCAGGGAGGCCTGGGCCATGGTGAAGACGCGGTACACGGTTGTCGACCCAAACCACATGGCCGAGGTCGGACCTGTGGGGCCTGATGGGAAGGAGATCCCTGTAAGCTTAGTGTATGGCCAAGTAGAATTGGCCGCCAAGTATTCTCAGCAAGATTGTAAATTAGATAGCCTGTTAGACGGCATTGAGGAAGAACACAATGAGTCAAGTTGACTTTGTAAATAAATATGACATGAAAAATGTCTTCTAGCCGGATTGTAGATCGTTTGTCATAGCGGACCTTTTCGCTTCGACCTCAGGACCCAATAGTCCGGAGTGTGTCTTATATAAGAACCGTGGTATGCATGGAGACAAGGCGTAGGGGTCATTAGTGTTGTATCAGACAAGTGCCCAACTAGTTATGTTATATTACATGGATAGTAAGAAACATCTTCAGGGAGAATAGTTCCGTTAAGGGTTCCTTTCGCTGGGATGCATGCCCTAAAGTGCATGTCAAAGCTGCTATGAAAGCGTAAAATCATCTCGGGGCAGATGGGTAAATTGTTTAAAATCATCTTTCAGTTCACCGACCGAATATTCCCTTAAGAACGCTTAGCTTTCGGCTTCACTCAGTCGAGGTACACATCCGGCTAAACCGCAAGAACAATCGCAGAGGTGCTCCCTTTACCACCTAGCCGAACAATCGGGAACGTAGGGGTAAGCACAGGAGCCAGGCAACCCAGCTTGGCCAAAACTTAGGTCATATCGATGCATATAATGGTGAATAAAAGGTACATGCGGAAGTTTAACGCATGTGTTGGGCATGAAGCCCGTATAAAATAAGCTTCTGGTAAAGAACCCCCAGGTATAATGAGCGCCAGACTACGTCAAATGTGTCTTGAACAAAGCGCAAACGAGCCTCTAGAGGCTGCAAAAAAGAAGGAGGAGGAAGGAGAGAAATAAAAGATAGCAAAAATAAAAAATGTGGACGGAGGAAGGAGACGAACTTGGAGTCCGGCACTTAGGCGTAGAATCTTCGTAGACGGGCTACGTTCCATGGGTTCGGCTCGAGTCGGTTGTCCGACGCGCTTCGCAGACAGTATGCTCCGCCGGTCAGGACCTGGTCGATGATGAAGGGACCTTCCCATTTGGGCTTGAGTTTGTCCTTTTTCTTGTCCGGCAGGCTTAGAACTAGTTCGCCAACGCTATAAGCTTTGGCCCGTACTTCCCTACTTTGATATCTTCGAGCTGCTTTGTTGATAAAATGCGGAACGAGCCTTTGCCACGCCGAGCTCCTCCTCCAATGCGTCCAACTGTCCTGCCGATCGAGCTCGGCTTCTCTTTCTTCGTACATGCGCACGCCGAGGTGAGTCATGTATTATGTCGCAGGTAAGATCGCCTCTGCGCCGTACACCATAAAGAATGGTGTGAATCCGGTAGTACGATTCGGCGTGGTCCGCAGCCCCCAGTACGGAGTCGAGCTCCTCAACCCAAAGGCGTGTTAGATTCCTTTAGGGACCGCACTAGTCTGGGTTTAATGCCGCTCATGATTAGACCATTTGCTTGTTCGACTTGGCCGTTGGTTTGAGGGTGATAGACTGAGGCGTAATCGAGCTTGATGCCCATGTTTTTGCACCATAATTTGACCTCATCGGCTGTGAAGTTGGTGCCGTTATCAGTGATGATACTGTGAGGGACACCGTAACGGTGCACTACCCCTGATGTGAAGTCTATCACCGGTCCGGATTCGGCCGTTTTAACAGGCTTGGCCTCTATCCATTTGGTGAATTTATCCACCATGACCAATAGGTATTTTTGCTTGTGGGTTCCTCCCTTAAGGGGTCCAACCATGTCAAGCCCCAGTCGCGAACGGCCAGGTGATGGGTATAGTTTTGAGGGCGGTGGGTGGCATGTGGCTTTGGTTAGCAAAAAGCTGGCAACCGACGCATCGTTGGACTAAATCCTGCGCATCTGCCCGAGCCGTCGGCCAATAAAATCCTGTACGGAAGGCCTTGCCTACAAGGGCTCGGGCTGCGGCGTGGTGCCCACCCAGTCCAGCATGAATTTCAGCCAGGAGGTTTCGCCCTTCCTCTTCGGAGATACACCTTTGAAGGACTCCAGTAGTGCTTTTCTTATAAAGCTCTCCCTCATGGACGTTATAGGCTTTAGATCGCCGTACTATGCAGCGGGCCTCATTTTGGTCTTCGGGGAGTTCCTGCCTAGTTAGGTAGGCTGGGAATGGCTCCGTCCACGGGGCGATAACCGCCATTATTTCGTGGGCGGAGGGTGTTATCTCGGTGGCAGAGCCTCCGATTGTGTCAGAGTGTTCGGCGTTAGGCAGTGCGGTTGGGTCCGGGTTGTTATTGCCGGACTCCCCTTCCCATAGTATGGATGGCTTGAACAGCCGTTCCAGAAAGATGTTGAGCGGGACGACATCGCGTTTTTCACCGATGCGTGCCAATATATCCGCCGCCTGGTTGTTATCCCGGGCTATATGATGAAATTCGAGCCCTTCGAACCGTGCTGACATTTTTAGGACGGCGTTGCGGTATGCTGCCATTTTCAGATCTTTGGCATCAAAGTCTCAGTTTATTTGAGATATTGCGAGGTTCGAATCCCCGCGCACCTCTAGGCGTTGAATGCCCATGGAGACTGCCATCCGGAGGCCGTGCAGAAGGGCCTCGTATTCGCCGCGTTGTTGGAGTCCGTATACATTATCTCGAAGGACGTATTGGACTGTGTCCCTGGTTGGGGACGCCAGACGACGCCTTGACCCAGGCCAGCCAACATTTTGGAGCCGTCAAAGTGCATGATCCAATTGGAGTATGCGCCGTACTCTTTAGGGAGTTCGGCTTCAGTCCATTCGGCCACGAAGTCGGCCAAAACCTGCGACTTAATAGCTCATCGTGGCTTATAAGTTATGTCGAATGGAAGGAGCACTATGGCCCATTTGGCAATCCGGCCCGTCGCGTCGCGGTTATTTATAATGTCATTAAGAGGTACTTCGGAGGCTACCGTTATCGAGCACTCTTGAAAGTAGTGTCGCAGCTTCCGGGATGCCATGAACACCGCGTATGCTATCTTTTGATAGTGTGGGTACCGGGACTTGCATGGAGTTAGAACAGTGGACACATAGTAAACCGGTTTTTGAAGAGGGAACCGGTGTCCGTCCGTTTCTCGTTCCACAACGAGCACCGCGCTAACAACTTGATGTGTTGCGGCGATATATAATAGCATTGGTTCACCCACATTGGGCGCGGCCAGGACCGGGTTTGTTGCCAAGATGGCCTTTATTTCTTCGAGTCCGGCCGTGGCGGAATCCGTCCACTCGAAGTGTTCGGTGCGCCGGAGGAGGCGGTAAAGGGTAACGCCTTTTCTCCCAACGGGAAATAAAGCGGCTTAGAGCCGCCACGCATCCCGGCCAATTTTTGTATTTGTATGAGGTCTTTTGGAATATCCAATTATGACAGAGCTCGGATCTTGGCTGGATTTGCTTCAACTCCTCTACCTGACACAATGAAGCCTGTGAGCTTTCCTACCGAACGCCAAGACGCATTTTTCCGGATTGAGCTTGATGTCATATTTTCAAGATTGTCGAATGTGAGCCTCAAGTCGTCTACTAGAGTTTCGACGTGCTTGGTTTTGACGACCACGTCATCTACATATGCTTCCACCGCTTTGCCGATCTGGTTTGCGGACATATGTCCGAATCATCTTGTTGATATGCTGCGCGGCGTTTTGAGCCCAAAGGGCATTGTGTTGAAGCAGAACGGGCCGTATGGAGTGATGAATGCTGTTGCAGCTTGGTCTGGCTCCGCCATCTTGATTTGGTGGTAGCCAGAGTACGCGTCGAGGAAGCACAATGAGTCGTGTCCTGCTGTAGCGTCAATAATTTGATCAATTCGGGGGAGGGGGAAGGGATCCTTTGGGCAAGCCTTATTAAGGTCTTTAAAATCAACACATAGGCACTAGGATTTATCCTTCTTTGGTACCATCACCAGGTTTGCTAGCCAGTTCGGATGTTTTATATCTCTGATGAATCCGGCTTCCAAAAGTTTGGCTAGCTCCTCTCCCATGGCATGTCTCTTGGGTTCTAAAAGCGTCGAAGAGCCTGCTTGATCGGCTTGAATACTTTTAGGATATTTAGGCTGTGCTCGGCCAGCCGACGTGGGATTCTGGCATGTCTCAAGGGTGCCAGCAAAGATGTCCCGCTTTTCTCGTAGAAATTCTCGTAGTGCGGCGTCTACATCAGGGTTTAATTCTGCCCCAATGGAGGCCGTCTTTGCAGGGTCCGTTGAGTGGACTTGGAATTTGACTATTTCGTCTGCTGGTTTAAAAGAGGTGGACTTGGATCTTTTATAAGTATCACATCGTCCCTGTTCACCGTGGAGCGCATCGCGGTGAGTTCCTCGGCCGCTAGGGCTTCAGATAGTGCCTCGAGGGCTAGTGCGGCTGTCTTGTTTTCAGTGCGGAGTGCTATGTTTGGATCACTAGCGAGAGTGATGATTCCGTTAGGTCCGGGCATTTTAAGCTTCATGTATACATAATTGGGTATAGCTTGAAAAATTGTGAATGCCTCTCATCCTAATAAAGCATGATATCCGCTGTTGAATGGGGCCACTTGAAATGTGACCTCCTCAGACCTGTAATTGTCCGGCGAGCCGAACACTACGCCCGATGTGATTTTTCCTGCAAGATGCTTCCGGCTAGGGATTATTCCTCTAAAGGTTGTGCTTCTTCGCTCAATGCGGTTCCAGTCTATTTCCATTTTTCAGAGGGTTTCCTCATAGATGAGGTTTAGTCCACGCCGCCATCCATGAGTACCTTAGTAAGGCGAAAGCCGCCCACTATCGGACTGAGAACCAATGCGGCCGGTGCTCGGGCTGTTCGAATTTAGGTTCGCCACTGGCATTAAGGGTAATAGCCGTGTCCTCCATGGATTTATTGTTGCTACTTGGTAGACTTCGCAAGGTTATGGAGTGTTTGTTTTCGCATGTTATTTGATGCGAAAGTCTCGAAGACCTATTAACACCGCATCGGGTGTTGCTGGGCTGGGATTCAAGCTAGAAGCTCTTCGCCACTTTTGGCCACTCGCCGTAGTATCCAACATGCTCGAAGGCTATGAGTTGGAGTGGTGCCCTCTGTGCTATGAATTTTGCAGGTCCGTTTAGCCAACCCTCCAAAGACGGTTCCGCACCCTTTAGGGGGTTTTGGTTTTTTGGTATTTGACCCAGGTGCTTGATAATGATGCACCCTTTTATTTCGGACTAGGGATGTGTTCGGGGCCGGATTATCCCAAAATTTACTTTCGGTTTTTCCAGGCGCTCTCCATCGCACAGTACTTTTGTACTATGGTCACCAAGTCAGCAAAGCGTGTAATTTCGCGACGACTTATGGCGTTTAGGATTCCCTTGTCCGTGCAATTATTGCAGAAAATTGAGATTGCGTCCTCCTCTCGGCAGTCCTTTATCATGTTCATGACCAGGAGGAATCTGGCCCAGTAATGATGCACTGTTTCAGCGGGCTCTTGCCGAATTCGAGAGAGATCGCTAATGTTTGGGTGGGCGGGTGGAACTAGATCCGGAACCCCGTCCAATTTAGGACTCGAGGGGTCGAAGTTTCGAACTTCGGAAGTTTGGATTTTTGAGTGTTATCCAATGAGTCCAACCCGCCGCCTGACTTTAAGTTCAGGGCTTGATCGACATCCGTCCCTCTGCGAGAATCCGGCATGGAGGGACCGGGAATCCGGACGTAGCTAGTCCTTAAGATAGAAGAAGAATCCCCGCATTGCTCCTCTATACAGCAACATGATGGGTGGCCTGGGGAGAGTTGATTTCTCTCAGATCGGTTTTAGGCCCGATCCGGTCGTAGTCTGTGGCGACTCCTGAGATGGCGATGCGATCCAAGAGCTCGTTTACGGAGGAGAGCTTGATCGGATCTAACTGTTCGGCAAGTTCCGAATTAACATGGAGATTGGTTTCGATGACTCGAGAGGTCACCGTCGGCGCGGCGGTCGAACTAGCGGTCATGAGGAAACCGCCTAGCCGAAGAGTCTGACCAGTGGCCAAGGCTTCTTTGGCGATAGTATCTGCTTTAAAGACGAGATGAGGCATCCTACCTGATGGCGACGGCACAGAGGAACACTCAATGAAAGCACCAATGTCGGTGTCAAAACCGGCGGATCTCGGGTAGGGGGTCCCGAACTGTGCGTCTAGGCGGATGGTAACAGGAGACAAGGGACACGATGTTTTTACCTGTGTTCAGGCCCTCTCGATGGAGGTAATAGCCTACTCTGCTTGATTAATATTGATGATATGGGTAGTACAAGAGTAGATCTACCACGAGATCATAGAGGCTAAACCCTAGAAGCTAGCCTATGGTATGATTGTTGTTCGCCCTATGGACTAAAACCCTCCGGTTTATATAGACACCGGATAGGTTAGGGTTACACAGAGTCGGTTACAATGGTAGGAGATCTACATATCCAGACGCCAAGCTTGCCTTCCACGCCAAGGAAAGTCCCATACGGACACGGGACGAAGTCTTCAATCTTGTATCTTCATAGTCTAGGAGTCCAGCCAACGGCGATAGTTCGGCTATCCGGACACCCCCTAATCCGGGACTCCCTCAACGAGCCTCGGGGGTTTCTCCAACGATAGGAGTGTGAAGCGCATCCATGTTTCAGCGGCGAAGTTCCTCCCTCTGCAGCGAAGTGAGGGGCTCGGGTTGGTACTCTTCGTGAGCGTGCGCCGGATCGCCTCCACCGTCGCCTCCGTCGGTGCGGGGGAATCCAGGAGGACTGCATGGTCCGTCGACCATCAGAACCTCTGCTGCTGGATCACTGCTATCGCGACTTTTCGGACGTTGATCTCTGCGGAGCGGTCGACAGATCGAACAGGCCGTAGAGATTCGTCGGGCTCGATTGCCGCAACTTGGGAAGTGGCCGATCGGGCGAGCCACCGCATGCCTCACCCACCGCTGAAGCCTCGACCGACCGGAGCGCTTGCGCCCGGCGGGAGATCGGGAGTGAGGCGGCACTAGAACCGACCCATACTAGGTCGACGGTTGCCGCAGGAGGACGCCTGGATGCACGCTGTAGTGCGTTGCCCCGGACGGGAGCGCGTCGGCGTGAGAGGAGCCTCCTGAAGCCAAGCGAGTCGTCGTCGGCGATGAGCGTGGCGCGCAAAGACGGATCTCGCGGCCCTCGACCAAAACTCCACCTGAAACCACGATGTAGGAGATCGAAAGAATCCCAACTTCTCCAACAAATCGCTAGAACACCTGCCCCACGGTGGGCGCCAACTGTCGTGGTTCTAAGTCTGACAGTAGAATGGGGGGTAGGTATGGAGAGGCAAGGTACTAGCTACGGAGTAGTTGGTACGCACGGGTTTTACGAGTTCAGGCCCTTCTCGAAGGAAGTAACAGCCCTACGTCTCGGAGCCCGGAGGCGGTCGACTGGATTATATGCGTATGAATTACCGGGGTGCCAACCCCTCTACCTGTGGAGGGGGGTGGCTTATATAGAGTGCGCCTGGACCCCAGCCAGCCCACGTAGCGGAGGGTTAAAGGTACATTAAGGCCAGGCGTTACTGGTAACGCCTTGCATAAAGTTTCATCATGACCATAAAGACTACTTAATTACAGACCATTTGGACACCGAGTGGCCCTCGAACTCCTGGTGGTCGAGTGGGTCTTCATGGTTGAGTGTCTTTGAATTTGTCGAGTGGAACCTACCAGGTCGACTGGAAGGCAGTTTATTCTAAGGATGTCCTTGGGGAGGGTATCTTGGACAGGTCCATGACCCTACCCTAGGTACATGACTTCATCAGGGGGCAAACCCTAGGGCATATGGGCCCTAAAGGCCCATGCCTGGTGCGCCTCCCTCTCCCCCCCACTTGGCCGCCACCCCAGATGGGGATTGGGGCTGCCGCCACCCCTAGGGAGGGAACCCTAGGTGGGGGCGCAGCCCTCACTCTCCCCCTATATATAGTGGAGGCAAAGGGGCAGCCCAACACACAAAGTTCTTCTCATGTTGGTGCAGCCCTACCTCTCTTTCTCCTCATCTCTCGCGGTGCTTGGCGAAGCCCTGCTGGAGTGCCACGCTCCTCCACCACCACCACGCCGTCGTGCTGCTGCTGTACGGAGTCTTCCCCAACCTCTCCCTCTCTCCTTGCTGGATCAAGGCGTGGGAGACGTCACCGAGCTGTATGTGTGTTGAACGCGAAGGTGCCGTCCGTTCGGCACTAGGATCTCCGGTGATTTGGATCACGATGAGTACGACTCCTTCAACCCCGTTCTCTCGAACGCTTCCGCTTAGTGATCTACAAGGGTATGTAGATGCACTCCCCTTTCCCTCGTTGCTAGAATACTCCCTAGATTGATCTTGGTGATGCGTAGAAAATTTTGAATTTCTGCTACGTTCCCCAACATTATTGACATAAGTGATGTAATTACAGTATATACCTCTTCCTATGTATGGGAAGTATGTACTTTTCTTGGAAATATCAAAATTGAATTGGATGAATTATCCAAAGAGGACCATTTTACATGTAGCAAAAGCAAGATTTCTTATCACAACTCTCTCTTCACGTATTTCTTTATACAAATAATAAAGACTGAGAGCATTGGGAGAGAAAAAAACATCATAAAGACGGAGGTGACGGCGGTTGTGAACCTAGCCGGAGCTAGCGACGAGCCGACGACACAGCATAGCTGCGCCAGTGAAGGCACACACGTCCGAGGAGGAGATTTAGAGCATCTACAACAGCAAGTAGGAAAGCATGTTCCTAAACGCATGCGGACACATTCGGGTACATTTGCGGACAGTGACCGAATATCACATAAATCTTATTCTTCATAATCGGATATATCAAATTGAATCCTCAAATCCATGTTGTTTTCATGCAACATACGTACGTAGCTGAACACATGTAATTGGACTATCCAAAGTTGACATGCTCTACTAACTACAACCAGAGCGACAATGAAAGAAGTTCATCCACGGGCGCCTTTGCCCTTTCCATCATCCGTGTGGCAGTAGTGGTCAAAGCCGCAGAACTGATTCGGGCTGATCTGCTCACTGCCATAGCACGGACTGGCCGGATTTACTCTTTTGCCATATCCTTCACCGCCCTCCTTGGAGCTACACGGGATGAAATCGTAGTCCTCGGATCATGATATCTTGGAGTTGGATCCAATGGCCGCTGTCATGGAATTGTCACGGCAGATGTCCTCTTGTGAGGACTTAGTTGTGGAGCCATCGCAACTAGGAAGCTTAAAGGGGTTAATCGGGACAAAGGACACGAGAGATTTATACTAGTTCGGCCCCTTGCGGTGAAGGAAAGCCTACCTCTAGTTGGGTTGGTATTGCTTGATGTTTCGATGACCAGGGAGCGAGATACGCTATGCCCGGCTCTCGATGAGTTGTTTTCTGCCCCTAAGTCGTGCAAGTCGTCCCCTTATATACACGGGTTGACGCCCTGCGGCTTACAGAGTCCCGGCCGGCTTATAAACAGTGTCCGGCTCGGTGACTAGTCAAATCTACCTTATGATACAAGTCACGCCATGGTGGCGGTTTACTACAACGGGACTTAAGTCGCCTGTGGGCCTTAAGCCCCTTATTGAACCGCCATCTTCACGCTTGATTACATGCCCTCGATCTGGCGAGTCTTCTTTGTGTAACCCGGCCCCTCCTGGGCGGCTTACACAAATAGTTATATCCCCAACATTAGGCCCCAGATTGATTTCAACCTGTTCATGTCAATCTTAAAATACCTTAAGAAGTAAATCTTGATCTTCCGGCTGTGCAAAGGTTTTCTTTAACCCGCCATGACGTCATCTTTTGGATCCGTGTTAACCCGCCGTGACGTCATCCTTACTTAAATTCATTCTTTATTTCATCGTATCCTCTAACGGATCTTTGCCTTTACTGACTGTTCCAAAAACCGAGGCGTCGGGGCCGCTGGATAATAACTTTTATCTCCTTGTTTCTCGCGCTCTTTAGTGGCCCTTCCTTATAAATAGACCCGTTTAGGTCCTCATTCATTCTTCCCGTTCCGCATCTTCTTCCTCTCGCCCCCATCTGTCACTGGAGCTCCACCACTGTCGCCACAGCGCACCTCGTCTCCGTCGAGCTTGGCCACTGCATCAACCTTAACTTGACCAGAGTACGTCAGCTTCCCTCCTCCACAGATCTTCCGCAGTAAGTGTTTCCCCTTTCTGCGCCATAGATCTACGCTAGGGCTAGTATGTTCTTCTGTATAGTTCATCGTTCATCCTAGTTCCTCGCACTTGCCTCTGTCGTAGCTCGTTTGATCCAGTAATAGCGTAGATCTCGTGTGGTTGTTGCTCCGCATCCATTTTGAATAGTAGCAGATCTTCTTTCTTTGTAGGAATCCTCAGTAGAATGTCTGAACTTCTCCGCACCATTTTTTTAGGTCTAGAATTTTTCTTGTCTGAATGTCTGTTTGATCCAAAATAACAACAGCAACTTGTGAAACTTGTTTGTTCCACCCGGAAGTGAAAAAACTGCCTCTCATCAAATATGTTTAATCGCTCATTGACACCGTAGCGGCTTAATATTTATCGCATAGTCATCCATATATCATTAGGCCCCTTCTTAAGCCGCCATCATGACTAGTTTTAAATATTTTCCTCCGAGTTAAATTTGAGCCGGATCCTCTTATTTTTGTCATAGGCCTCAATTTTTGTCATGGCAACTAAAGCGGCCAAGGCTCCTGTGACCTGTAATTGGGTCCGATCCACAGTCACGAGGAGTGAACTGTCTGAATTTGTGAAGTCTGGCCATCTGCCTAAGAAGGAGGTCATGTCTTATCGTGCCTCGACCCGTCTCAAGAAAGGCCTCAACCCAAAGAAGGGAAGTAGTAGTTTTACGGATCACATGAGCCGGGATTTGCCCCTCCCGGCTCAAAATTCTTCAGAGAGGTTTTGAACTTCTTTGACCTTAGGCCTCAAGATATTGGACCTAATTCCATGTCAAATATCTGCAATTTCCAAGTCTTCTGCGAGGTGTACCTAGGAGAGGAGCCAAATCTGCTTTTGTTCAGAGAGCTTTTCTACTTGAACCGGCAGAATGAACGTGCCAACGGTCCTAGTCTTGAACTTGGCGGTGTCTCAATTCAGCGGCGGAGAGACTGCCTTTTCCCTGATGCTGAGATGCCAAGTCATCCGAAAGATTGGAATCAAACATGGTTCTATTGCCAGGAAACTTCCCCGGCTAATGAAAGCCCTCTGCCCGGCTTCCGCGCTCTGCGCCTTGAGTCCAACCATCCGCTAGCGGACAAGCTAACTGCTATTGAGCGTCTGCCTCTTAATCCCACCATCAAAAGGATCAAAGCTCTTTTGGGAAATGGCCTGAATGGCATTGATCTGGTCCGAGTTTGGGTCGCTTGGCGAATACTTCCGTTAAGCCGCCGTCCCGGCTTAATGTGTACATATTCAGGCGAAAAGGATGATCCAATGCGTCATAGCCCTGACGACTTACCAGATGATGTGGTGGAAGCTACAACCCAGTCACTGTTGAAGGAGGGCACAGTAACTAGCAACACCTTCGGTTTACTTCCCTTCTGTAAAAAGAACCCGGCCCCTGCAGTAAGTCATCAACCTTAATAAATACTCCTAGCCTTGTTACACCTTACTTGTACTCATAATTTATTTTCTTTTTTCACAGGCCGATGACAATTTTTGGAAGGTCCAGTATGACCATGAGGCTGCTAAACAAGCTAGGACAGCCAAGAAGACTGAAAGGAAAGCTGCCAAAACGGGAACTTCAAAGAAGAAGAGACCCAGCGCTTCCGATTTGCTCAAATTGGATGACACTTCTTCGGATGATGAAGAGGTAAACCCTGATTCTCTTAACTCCTTTGTCATTACTTTATTGACATTTCATCCTTTCAGGAGGATACGGGACACAGCCAAGCGGTTGGCGAAGAGGTAACTATAATTTCCTCCGACTCAGAGCCTTTGCCCAAGCAAAAAATCCGAAAGGTGACCCGGAAAGTAAGATTTTCACATCCTCTCGCTTATCAAGATCCTTGAGGGAGTCCTGGACTAGGGGGTGTCCGGATAGCCGAACTATCATCACGGCCGGACTCCAAGACTATGAAGATACAAGATTGAAGACTGCGTCCCGTGTCCGGATGGGACTTTTCCTTGGCGTGGAAGGCAAGCTTGGCGATACGGATATGTAGATCTCCTACCATTGTAACTGACTCTGTGTAACCCTAACCTATCCGGTGTCTATATAAACCGGAGGGTTTTAGTCCATAGGACGAACAACTATCATACCATAGGCTAGCTTCTAGGGTTTAGCCTCTACGATCTCGTGGTAGATCTACTCTTGTACTACCCATATCATCAATATTAATCAAGCAGGAGTAGGGTATTACCTCCATCGAGAGGGCCCGAACCTGGGTAAAAACATCGTGTCCCTTGTCTCCTGTTACCATCCGCCTAGACGCACAGTTCGGGACCCCCTACCCGAGATTCGCCGGTTTTGACACCGACAATCCTCAATTTCTTTTGAAGCAACAACAGTTTGAAAGCCGGAGGCAGACCAGGACCAGCAAGGATGCAGAACTCTCCTCCGGCTTACCTGACGTAACTAGGAAGCGTCGGACTGAGGTTATCTCCGATTTGCGCTCTATTTATCCTTTGGCGGGTTTAATTCGCCAACCTCTCAATTCATCCGACTCCAATTATCAGGATACCTCTCCTTCCGCCGGCGAGTCCATGCAATCAAACATGTCGACTTTCAAAACTGCTCCCGGGTACTGTAGCCTTAGTTACTTTAGACTTATATCTTACTCATGCTTTAGTATTCATCCTTCTACCTTTGTTGACGGTATGCAAGTGAAACCCAGCAAGAGGGCAAAGAAAAATAAGCCGTCTCAAGAACCGATTGTAGCTGAACCGGCGCCTGATATGTCTGCTCCAGCCAGCTCCACCCATCAGCCGCCCGAACCGGCTTCTGACATTCAGTTGCCAACCTCTGACCCGCCTGCCGAAGATACTCTCAATAACTCTAATAACCCGGAAGCTCCAAGCCTGGTCAAAACAACTGACCCGGAAGTTGAAGTGTTGAAAAGCCAGTTTATTGAACCGGGGCGGCCTACTGTCCTTGCCAAATGTACTGCCAAAGAAGAACTTGTCGAACACCGAAAGGCCAACCAGGACATTACTGATTATACTCACCTAAGCATTGGTGATATAGTCTCGGGCTATCTGAATCAAGTGCATAATAGCCGTGACCTGGAAATTGACATGGTGAAACAAATACAGCACAAATCTGAGGTATAACTTATACTGTTTTCCTGAATCTTACTTACTGTACCAGCCCCCAAGTCTACTGCTTATGAATAAATATGCTGTAGACTTAGAAATCTGCTTACTGTTGATATCTCCGGTTTAAAGAGAATATCTTTAACTCGGTTATTGCATGATGGCTTTGAACTTGCGATACACATTAGCCCCCAAGTGTCAAGTAACTTTACTTGTAAAGTGCTTGAGACTTTAATACGCATAACCTGGCAAGGTAGATTAAAAATTCTTCAGCATACATTAGCCCCCAAGTGTCAAGTATGTTTACTTGTAAAGTGCTTGGGACTTAATATATCTTACCATGATTTCTTACCCTAACTCGGTATCAATGTAGGTCACCATAAGTCAATTTGAGTCGGAGATTGTTGATCTGAAGAGCCGTCTGACAACTCAAGAGCTTGAAACCCAAAAAGCCAACTCCAAATTTGAATTCAGCATCTCTGAACAAGAGAAGTTGAAGAAAAATTTTGAGTCAGAGAAGAAAATCTGGGCTGATGAGAAGGCTTCACTGGTGACCCGGGCTGAAACGGCAGAGGCTTCACTTGCAGAAGCAACAACCGAGCTGTCCAACTTAAAGTGTCATATATCTCAAATGGTCTCAGCCATCTTCGGTAAGCTATTGTTCATAACTCCAATCATTGCAATCCTTCCCTTAATTATTGCTTTTATCGTTAACTCCGGCTCACCTTTATGTTTGTGAACACACAGGCCCCAGGAGCACCAACCTCAAGCAGAACATGCTGGTCAAACTTAAGGCGGTTTACACTCTGGTGGAGCAGCTGTACACCGGGTCACAGCGTGCTTTGGCTGTTGTAGCCTTATCAAATACCACTCCTCACCTTCTGCAAGACGTGCTGAAGTGTCTCGCTGTGCTACCTCAGCGGATCCAGGATTTAAGGCGGGCATCTTCAAGAGCCGGAGCCGTAGCCGCCTTGAGCCGGGCAAAGGCATGGATTCCAGAACTAGACCCGGCCGACCTTGCTCTTGGATACCCGAGTCTGAAGGAGGATGGTACCGTATTTGATGATCATGATTTCACCGCCTGCGTCAAAGTCATACGTCCGGTGGCTACCCTTATTGGGAACGATACTGACCTCTCCAAATACTCTCCGGGTTATGACAGCGAGAACCGAAGAATTCCAATCACTCCATATGATCAAGTCAGCTTGATCCCTCCAACTCGTAAGCATACTTTTGCCCCTGAAGTGGACCCAGCCAGTTTAATAGATGATGAAGCTGAGTTTGAAGCCTTGAGTGGCATTGACTGGGCCTCATCAACCTTCCAGGACAAAGCAACCAACGGAGA
Source organism: Aegilops bicornis (assembly GCA_021605145.1). Lineage (NCBI taxonomy): Eukaryota > Viridiplantae > Streptophyta > Magnoliopsida > Poales > Poaceae > Aegilops > Aegilops bicornis. The sequence goes on from CM038674.1 coordinate 107,525,159, forward strand.
GGCGGAGAAGGATAACCCGGAACCATCAAGCCCACCAAAGGAGTGAACCGGCAGGCGTTATGAACTTGCAAAAAACAATGCTTCATTATTCAGACTCGGGGAGTCTTGTAATAGGGTCGAAAAAACCTCTTAATTTTGTCATGCCTTCGCGCATGTTTGTGGCACTTAATATCTTCGTAAGCCGCCATTGCTATATGCTTCCAGCTTATGTTAATCTTTCCTTGATGTCAAAATTCTTCTTGCTTTATCATGTGTATAAAACAAAATAGAATTCCCTTGGCGACTTATCGCATCCGGGGTCACATAAAGTATTGATAACCCGGAATATGAACCAAAACATCATATAAAGGCCGGTTCGTGATTATGATCACAATAGCATACCTGCGATCCTTATTTGGTACATACTCGTTGGCTTATGTGACCCAAAACTAGAGAGTTAATTTAACTCCTGGCAGTTGGCACATATAATGTTTACCTGGCCCTTAATAACATGTATACTTACAGAGTATAATGAATAGTAAACCTCACTTTAAAGGCCTCTGATTCGAATACGATCAGTGAACCGTTCCAAAGGGGTTAAGCTAATATTCGGATACGATCACATAGCCCCCAGTGGCTTTGGCGATGCCGATCAAGTGGGTATCGACAACTATGTTCTCTTTGGTTCGAATACGACCTATGTTTGAACAGGAAGCCCCCAAGTGACCAGTTGTTTAATGACGCTGATTCGAATATTTACCCACGCCGTAACCCAAAGGGGTTAAGCTATGATTCAAATATGATCAAGAAGCCCCCAAGTGGGTTTGGCAAGATGCCGATCAATTGGGTATCGACAGCTATGTTCTCTTTGGTTCGAATACGACCTATGTTTGAACAGAAGCCCCTAAGTGACCATGGCTAGATTCAGATATGATCATAAGCCGGACCAAAGGGAAAGCCGGATTCAGATATGATCCGCTCCCTGTTGGTTGTTTCCACCACCTGGTAAAGAAGATATATAAACCTTTGAGGGTGAAAAGAAAAGGGGTCCTTCTTTATTGCTTTATATAATATATACATTGCCAAAAAGAAAAAAAATTATATATATCCTTGAGAGCCGGTGGCTCAAGTATAGTAAGGCCGAAGATGAGCTATGTTCCACGGCCGGCGGGTCTCTTCCTCCGACTTACGTGAGTCTTTGTGCTCTCAAACATCAATGAGGTAGTATGACCCGTTGTTTAGATTTTTACTGACCAGAAAGGGTCCTTCCCAAGGAGGGGATAGCTTGTGCATATCAGATTGATCCTGAATGAGCCGGAGCACTAAGTCGCCTTCCTGAAAGGCTCTGCTTCTAACCCAGCGGTTGTGATAGCGGCGCAGGTCTTGCTGGTATATCACCGAGCGAGCTATTGCCAAGTCTCGCTCCTCATCTAACAAGTCTAGTGCATCCTGACGAGCCTTTTCATTATCAACCTCAACGTAAGCCGCCACTCGGGGCGAGTCGTGCCGGATGTCACTTGGCAGAACTGCCTCCGCATACACCATGAAGAAAGGTGTATAACCTATAGATCTGTTAGGCGTTGTGTTGATACTCCATAGCACGTAGGGTAGCTCCTCCACCCAACAACCCGGAGTTCGCTGTAAGGGGACCAAGAGCCGGGGTTTGATACCCTTCAAGATCTCTTGATTAGCTCTCTCTGCTTGACCATTAGATTGAGGATGAGCAACAGCCGAAACATCAAGCTGGATATGTTCTCGTTGACAGAACTCTTCCATGGAACCCTTGGAGAGATTAGTACCATTATCAGTTATGATACTGTGTGGAAAACCAAAACAAAAAATCACCTTTTTCATGAACTGAACCGCCGTGGCTGCATCACACTTACTGACCGGCTCTGCCTCAACCCACTTGGTGAACTTATCGACTGCCACCAAAAGGTGCATTTTCTTATCCTTAGACCTTTTGAAAGGTCCAACCATGTCAAGCCCCCAGACTGCAAACGACCAAGTAATTGGAATCATCCTCAATTCCTGAGCCGGCACATGAACTCGTTGTGAGAATTTTTGACAACCGTCGCATCTGCTGACCAGATCCTCCAGACGCGATGAGCCGTCAGCCAATAGAAACCATGACGGAAAGCCTTGGCCACCAGAGATTTTGAGCCGGCATGATGACCACAATCTCCTTCATGGATCTCACGAAGTATCTCCAGACCCTCCGTAGGCGACACACAACGTTGAAACGCCCCAGTAACGCTGCGGTGATGTAATTCGCCATGAACAATTGTCATAGACTTGGACCGCCTGATGATTTGTCTTGCCAAGGTCTCGTCCTCAGGAAACTCTCCCCAGGTCATATAGGCCAAATATGGGACTGTCTAATCTGGGATAACGTGGGGAGCTGCCACCAGCTGTGCCTCCGGGTCTGGCACTGCTAGCTCTTCCTCTGTAGGCACTTTGACAGAAGGGTTATGCAAAACATCAAGAAAGGTATTAGGCGGTACCGGTTTACGCTGAGACCCCAGTTGGATCAAAGCATCAACCGCCTCATTCTTCATCCGATCAATGTGCTCCACTTGATAACCCTTGAAGTGTCCAGCCACCGCATCAACCTCACGACGATAAGCCGCCATCAGAGGATCCTTGGAATCCCACGTGCCTGACACCTGTTGAGCAACAAGGTCTGAGTCGCCCAAGTACCTTACCCGGCTCAAATTCATCTCTTTAGCCATCCGGAGACCATGGAGTAAAGCCTCGTACTCAGCTGCATTGTTGGTACAGGGAAACATAAGCCGGAGCACATAACAAAATTTGTCACCTCGGGGGGAAGTTAAAACAACTCCAGCCCCCGAGCCCTCCAACTGCCTGGACCCATCAAAGTGAATAGTCCAATATGTGTTATCCGCTTCTCCTCAGGTGCCTGTAATTCTGTCCAATCATTGATGAAGTCCACCAAGGCTTGAGATTTAATAGCTGTACGTGGCATGTACTTCAAACCATGAGGCCCAAGCTCAATGGCCCACTTGGCGACTCGTCCTGTGGCTTCCCTGTTCTGGATGATGTCTCCCAAGGGGGCAGAGCTTACCACAGTTATAGGATGCCCTTGGAAGTACTGCTTCAGCTTCCGGCTTGCCATAAACACCCCATAAACAAGTTTCTGCCAATGTGGATACCTTTGCTTGGACTCAATGAGCACCTCACTGATGTAGTAAACCGGTCGTTGAACCGGATGCTCTTTTCCAGCCTCCTTGCGTTCCACCACAATGGCCACACTGACGGCTCGGGTGTTAGCAGCCACATATAATAGCAATGGCTCTCTATCAATGGGAGCCGCAAGGACCGGCGGCTCAGACAACTATCTCTTTAAATCCTCAAAGGCAGCGTCAGCAGCGTCACTCCAGACAAAAGCATCCGTTTTCTTCATCATCTGATATAGTGGCAGGGCCTTCTTGCCTAACCGGCTTATGAACCGGCTTAGAGCGGCAACACGACCCGCCAGTCATTGAACATCGTTGATGCACGCCGGTTTGGCCAAGGAGGTGATCGCCTTGATCTTCTCCGGGTTAGCTTCAATGCCTCTGTTTGAGACCAGGAAACCCAGAAGCTTGCTGCAGCACACCAAACACACACTTGTCCGGGTTAAGCATCATCTTATAAACCCGGAGATTATCAAAGGTCTCCTTTAAATCAGATATCAAGGTTTCCTTCTCCCTGGACTTCACCACGATGTCATCCACATAAGCGTGAACATTGCGCCCAATTTGACTGTGGAGACAATTTTGTACACATCTTTGATAAGTCGCTTGGGAACTCTTGAGCCCAAATGGCATAGATACATAGCAGAAGGCTCCAAACGGAGTGATGAAAGCCGTCTTCTCCTGGTCCTTAACTGCCATTTTGATCTGATGATAGCCAGAGTAAGCATCCAAAAAGCTCAAACGCTCGCAACCCGCCGTAGCATCGATGATTTGATCAATATGGGGGAGGGCAAAGGGATCAGTCGGACAAGCTTTATTTAAGTCCGTGTGATCCACATACATCCGCCAAGTGCCATTCTTCTTGAGTACCAGCATCGGGTTAGCCAACCACTCCGGGTGAAAGACTTCCACAATGAACCCAACCGCTAAGAGCCGAGCAACCTCTTCCCCAATAGCTTTCCGTCTTTCCTCATTGAATCGTCGAAAAAATTGCCTGACCGGCTTATACTTTGGATCAATATTAAGAGTGTGCTCAGCGAGTTCCCTCGGAACACCCGGCATGTCAGAAGGTTTCCATGCAAAGATGTTCCGGTTCTCACGGATGAGCTCGATGAGCGCGCTTCTATTTAGGATCCAAGTTGGCACTGATGCTGAACTGCTTGGAAGAGTCGCCTGGAGTAAAGTCAACAAGCTTTGTTTCAGCGGCCGATTTAAACTTCAATGTCGGGTCATGCTCTATAGTCGGCTTCTTTAAAGAAGTCATATCTGCCGGGTCAACATTATTCTGATAAAACTTCAGCTCCTCAGTTGCACAAACAGACTCTGCATAAGTCGCATCGCCTTCCTCACACACCAAGGCTACCTTTCGACTCCCATGCACGGTGATGGTACCCTTGTGACCCGGCATCTTGAGCTGTAGATAAACATAACACGGCTGCGCCATGAACTTAGCATAAGCCGGCCGTCCAAACAGAGCATGATACGGGCTCCTAATTTTGACTACCTCAAACGTCAATTTCTCAGCTCTGGAATCATATTCATCTCCAAAGGCCACTTCGGCTCAATCTTGCCAGCGGGTACGCCGACTTACCGTGCACCACTCCATGAAAGACAGTGTTGGGCGTCCTCAAGTTCTTATCGATTAACCCCATGCGGCGAAAGGTCTCATAATAGAGAATATTGATGCTGCTTCCTCCGTCCATGAGTACCTTAGTGAATTTATATCCACCAACCTGAGGTGCTACCACCAAGGCCAACTGACCCGGATTATCAACCCGGAGGGGCTGATCTTCCCTACTCCATACAATGGGCTGCTCTGACCACCTCAAATAACGCGGAACCGCCGGCTCAACAGAATTCACGGCCCTCTTATGAACCTTCTGGTCAAGTTTGCACAAATTAGTGGTAAACACATGGTACTGCCCACCATTTAGCTGCTTTGGGTGGCTTTGATAACCTGACTGCTGCTGCTGTTGTCCCCCTTGACCAGACTGTTGTTGATTGTAGCCGCCTTGACTTCCCTGAAAGCCGGAACTTGAACCACCGCCTGGGCCATGAAAGCCGCTGGCTCCTGAACCGCCGCCCGATCCATGATTACCTTCAAACATGTTGGAATTCTTGAAAGCCTTCATGATCGCGCAATCTTTCCATAAGTGGGTGGCGGGTCGTTCCTGAGTACCGTGTCTCGGACAAGGCTCATTGAGAAGCTGCTCAAGAGATGGACCTGACCCGCCAGATCGAGGGGGCAGTTTTCCCTTACGTCTCTGATTGTTACCATGTGCATTGGCATTGGCCACAAACTCTGGGTTACCCTCCGCCTTACGCTTGTTGCCTCCTTGATTTACCGGGTTATGCTGCTGACTCTTTCCATTGCCGTTCTTCTTTCCCTTCCCTATCTTTTCATCATCAGACGCGGGATCCTTGGTACTATCAGAATCGTCATACTTGACTAAAGCCGCCATCAGCGTACCCATATCATTGCAATCACGCTTAAGGCGCCCCAGTTTCTGCCTCAGCGGCTCAAAGCGGCAATTCTTCTCCAACATGAGGACTGCAGAGCCGGCATCCATCTTATCGGACGAATGTATTATTTCCTTGACCCGGCGCACCCAATGAGTTGTGGATTCACCCTCCTCCTGCTTACAATTGGTCAAGTCCACAATTGACATAGATTGCTTGCTAGTGTCCTTGAAGTTCTGGATAAACCGGGCCTTTAACTCTGCCCATGAACTAATGGAATTGGGTGGCAAACCCTTTAACCAGGACCGGGCTGTTCCGTTTAACATCATGGTAAAGTACTTAGCCATTGCTGCGTCGCTGACCTCTAGTAACTTCATGGCCATCTCGTAACTTTAGATCCATGCTCCGGGCTGTAAGTCGGCCGTGTAATTCGACACCTTACGAGGTCCCTTGAAGTCCTTGGGTAGACGTACATCCCGCAGAGCCGGCACCAAACAAGGAACACCGCCGGTTCTGGTAGCCACTCCCGCTCCAACAGAAGTCGTCGGATACTCTGGGAGGTCTTGATATGCCGCCTGCTGAGCCGCTAGCTGAGCTGCCCGCTCGTCCTTTTGACGTATTCGGTCTTGCACCGGGTTATAGCCACCCGGCTGGTTACGACGCTGTGCGTTGCTCGACAAAGCTTCTGACTCCATGTGCCTGCTGTAACTCGGACTCCGGTTTTGACGAGGCGGTGCAAACCAAGGCGGATGAGTTGAATGAATCTTGTTTCGGCTGTAAGAATAGGTCTCTTGTTGCGCCAGGGCCGTCTGAATAAGATCTCTGACCCTCCAGGTTTCCACCGCTGTCGGATCATCACCATCCACTGGGAGAGCCGCCAAACGCGCCGATGCTGCTATCAGGTTCTCCATGGGGTTGGAGAAGTGACCCGGTGGTATTGGTACATAACGGGGCGGGGCCATACTCCCATGCGGAGGTGCCATCTCTTGAAGCTGAGCCCCCCCCCCCTCCCCGCGCCGGCTGGTGTGAACTGATTTGCTCCGGGCGGGTTGCTAGGGCCGGCACCGGGTGTCGCGAAAAGGTTCTGAGGGTCATAAACCGGAGGCAACCGGGATTGGGTTTTCTGATGTCTCCTCCTCATCACCTCATTGGACGCGTTTAGGCTCATATTAAGCTGGAAAGCCTCTGACTGGAGTTGCTGCGCTCGTGCGTCCAAAGCCGCCCGCTCTGTAGCTAACCTGGTGTCCTCAGCTGCCAAGGCCTCCTTGGCCCGGGCTATCTCCTCATGCACCTTCGCCACCTCCGCGTTATGCTCATCTTGATTTGCAGGAATAACCGTGGCGGTTAACATGGCCGTTAGCTTATCCATAAGATCCATTAGCACCTGAGCCGGCGAGCACACAGGGCCTCCTGCCCCGGCTGCTCCTGACCCGGATGTTATTGCTGTTGCAGCCGTCGAGTTTTGACAAAGTTGAGTACCAGCCATGAAGACCACCGCCCAGTTTGGCGGCTCATTGAAATCCGGAGTGCTAGAGCCGTCAGAACAGCCCCCTAGCATACCCTCTTGGACTTGATATAAAGAATCTGTTGAACCGGCGGACGAATCATCATCCGGGGGGACGGTCGTCTCACCACCATCTTTAGATCCTTCAGGAAGTTCTTCTCCGTGGACGCAGCCCATGAAGGCACGCTTCACGACAGGTTGAGCTCGGGCGGGTCTCGCACGCTGAGCCGTCTCGACGAGGTCGGTGCAGTTGTCCGGCTCAGGGCCCGGCTCACCGATCCGGCCGATGAAGATGTGGATTCCGCCAAAGGGTACCCGTGTTGGAAATATGCCCTAGAGGCAATAATAAATTAGTTATTATTATATTTCCTTGTTCATGATAATCGTTTATTATCCATGCTATAATTGTATTGATAGGAAACTCAGATACATGTGTGGATACATAGACAACACCATGTCCCTAGTAAGCCTCTAGTTGACTAGCTCGTTGATCAACAGATGGTTACGGTTTCCTGACCATGGACATTGGATTTCGTTGATAACGGGATCACATCATTAGAAGAATGATGTGATGGACAAGATCCAATCCTAAGCCTAGCACAAAGATCGTAGTTCGTATGCTAAAGCTTTTCTAATGTCAAGTATCATTTCCTTAGACCATGAGATTGTGCAACTCCCGGATACCGTAGGAATGCTTTGGGTGTACCAAACGTCACAACTTAACTGGGTGGCTATAAAGGTGCACTACAGGTATCTCCGAAAGTGTCATTGGGTTGTACGAATCGAGACTGGATTTGTCACTCCGTGTAAACGGAGAGGTATCTCTGGGCCCACTCGGTAGGACATCATCCTAATGTGCACAATGTGACCAAGGGGTTGATCACGGGATGATGTGTTACGGAACGAGTAAAGAGACTTGTCGGTGACGAGATTGAACAAGGTATCGGGATACCGACGATCGAATCTCGGGCAAGTACAATACCGCTAGACAAAGGGAATTGAATACGGGATTGATTGAATCCTCGACATCGTGGTTCATCCGATGAGATCATCGTGGAACATGTGGGAGCCAACATGGGTATCCAGATCCCGCTGTTGGTTATTGACCAGAGAACGTCTCGGTCATGTTCAGATGGTTCCCGAACCCGTAGGGTCTACACACTTAAGGTTCGGTGGCGCTTAGGGTTATAGGGAATAGATATACGTGGTTACCGAATGTTATTGAGTCTCGGATGAGATCCCGGACGTCACGAGGAGTTCGGAATGGTCCGGAGGTAAAGATTGATATATTGGACGAAGGGTTTTGGAGTCCGGAAGTGTTCAAGGTACCGGGTGATGACCAGATGACCGAAGGTGTTTGGGAGCCCGACAAGTGTTGGGGGCTTCATGGGCCAAGGGAAGGGGCAAACCAGCCCACTAAGGGGCTGTCGCCCCTCACCTATTCCCACGTGACCAGGGGGTTTGGGGCGCCCCATCTAGGGTTCCCACCTCCTGGCTTGGGGGCCAAGTCACCCAAGGGGGAGATCCCATCTGCCCTGGCCGCCGCCCCCCCCTAGGGGAAACCCTAGGGCGCCTCCCCTCCCCTTTCCCCCTATATATAGTGGAGGTTTTGGGGCTGCCTAACACACGAGAACTTCTCCCTCTTGGTGCAGCCCTACCTCTCTCCCTTCTCCTCTCCCGCAGTGCTTGGCGAAGCCTGCTTGGGATTGCCACGCTCCTCCACCACCACCACACCGTTGTGCTGCTGCTGGATGGAGTCTTCCTCAACCTCTCCCTCTCTCCTTGCTGGATCAAGGCGTGGGAGACGTCACCGGAGCTGTACGTGTGTTGAAGCGGAGGTGTCGTCCGTTCGGCATTAGGATCTCCGGTGATTTGGATCACGACGAGTACGACTCCTTCAACCCTGTTCTCTTGAACGCTTCCGCTTAGCGATCTAAAAGGGTATGTAGATGCACTCTCCTTCCCTCGTTGCTAGTTTACTCCATAGATTGATCTTGGTGATGCGTAGAAAATTTTGAATTTCTGCTCGTTCCCAACCGTGGCATCATGAGCTAGGTCTATTATGAGATTCTTTGCACGAGTAGAACACAAAGTAGTTGTGGGCGTTGATTTTGTTCAATATGCTTACCGTTACTAGTCCAATCTTGTTTCGACGGTATTGTGGGATGAAGCGGCCGGACCGACCTTACACGCATTTCACGTGAGACAGGTTCCACTGAATCGACATGCACTTGGTGCATAAGGTGGCTAGCGGGTGCCGCCTCTCCCACTTTAGTCGGAACGGATTCGATGAAAAGGGTCCTTATGAAGGGTAAATAGCAATTGGCATATCACGTTGTGGTCTTGCGTAGGTAAGAAACGTTCTTGCTAGAAACCCATAGCAGCCACGTAAAACATGCAAACAACAATTAGAGGACGTCTAACTTGTTTTTGCAGGGTATGCTATGTGATGTGATATGGCCAAGAAGAATGTGATGAATGATATGTGATGTATGAGATTGATCATGTTCTTGTAATAGGAATCACGACTTGCATGTCGATGAGTATGACAACCGGCAGGAGCCATAGGAGTTGTCTTAATTTATTGTATGACCTGCGTGTCATTAAACAACGGCATGTAATTACTTTACTTTTTTGCTAACCGGTAGCCATAGTAGTAGAAGTAATAAGTTGGCGAGACAACTTCATGGAGACACGATGATGGAGATCATGATGATGGAGATCATGGTGTCATGCCGGTGACGATGATGATCATGGAGCCCCGAAGATGGAGATCAAAAGGAGCAAAATGATATTGGCCATATCATGTCACTATTTTATTGCATGTGATGTTTATCATGTTTATGCATCTTATTTACTTAGAACGACAGTAGTAAATAAGATGATCCCTTACAACAATTTCAAGAAGTGTTCTCCCCTAACTGTGCACCGTTGCTAAAGTTCGTTGCTTCTAAGCACCACGTGATGATCGGGTGTGATGGATTCTTACGTTCACATACAACGGGTGTAAGACAGATTTACACACGAAACACTTAGGGTTAACTTGACGAGCCTAGCATGTATGCACATGGCCTCGGAACACGAGAGACCGAAAGGTCGAGCATGAGTCGTATAGTAGATACGATCAACATGAAGATGTTCACCGATGATGACTAGTCCGTCTCACGTGATGATCGGACACGGCCTAGTTGACTCGGATCATGTAATCACTTAGATGACTAGAGGGATATCTATCGAGTGGGAGTTCATAAGATGAACTTAATTATCCTGAACATAGTCAAAAGACCTTTTGCAAATTATGTCGTAGCTCGCGCTTTAGTTCCACTGTTTAGATATGTTCCTAGAGAAAATATAGTTGAAAGATGACAGATGGCGATTATGCGGACAAGAGAAAGCTTATGTCCCTAATGCACCGCTTAGTGAGCTGAACCCCAATCGTAAATGCATGGATGTTGCGAACATCGGACATACACGCTTTGTTAACTGCGTGATAGTTCAGTTAAACGGTTTAGAGTTGAGGCACCAAAGACGTTTTTCGAAACGTCGCGGAACATATGAGATGTTTCGAGGGCTGAAATTGAGATTTCAGGCTCGTGCCCACGTCAAGAGGTATAAGACATCCGATGATTTTCTTAGCCTGCAAACTAAGGGAGAAAAGCTCAATCGTTGAGCTTGTGCTCAGATTGTCTCAGTGCAACAATCACTTGAATCGAGTGGGAGTTGATCTTCCAGAGATAGTGATGTTTCTCCAAAGTCATTGCCACCAAGCTGCTAGAGCTTCGTGATGAACTATAACAAACCAGGGATAAATATGATGATCCTTGAGATATTCGCAATGTTTGACACCGCGAAAGTAGGAATCAAGAAGGAGCATCAATTATTGATGGTTGGTGAAACCACTAGTTTCAAGAAGGGCACGGGCAAGAAGGGATACTTCATCAAACGGCAAATCAGTTGCTGCTCCAGTGAAGAAACCCAAGGTTGAACCCAAACCCGAGACTAAGTGCTTCTGTAATAAGGGGAACAGCCAATCGAGCAGCATTACCCTAGATACTTGGTAGATGAGAAGGCTGGCAAGGTCGATAGAAGTATATTGGATATACATTATATTAATGTGTACTTTACTAGTACTCCTAGTAGCACCAGGTATTAAGATACCGGTTCGGTTGCTAAGTGTTAGTAACTCGAAATAAAAGAGCTACGGAATAAACGGAGACTAGCTAAAGGTGAGTGACGATATGTGTTGGCGGTGTTTCCAAGTTTGATGTGATCAAACATCGCGCTCCCTCTACCATCAAGATTAGTATTAAACCTGAATAATTGTCATTTGGTGTTTGCGTTGAGCATAGACATGATTGGATTATGTCTATCGCAATACGGTTATTCATTTAAGGAGAATAATGGTTACTCTATTTATTTGAATAACACCTTCAATGGTCTTGCACCTAAAGGAATGGTTTATTAAATCTCGATCGTAGTGATACACATTTTCATGCCAAAAGATATAAGATAGTAATGATAGTACCACTTACTTGTGGCACTGCCATGTAAGTCATATTGGTATAAACGCATGAAGAAGCTCCATGTTGATGGATCTTTGGACTCACTCGTTTTTGAAAAGTTTGAGACATGCGAACCATGTCTATTGGTGCATACGCATGAAGAAACTCCATGCAGATGGATCGTTTAGACTCACTTGATTTTGAATCACTTGAGATATGCAAATCATACCACATGGACAAGATGACCGAAAAGCCTCGGTTTCAAAGAAGATGGAACTAGATAGCAACTTGTTGGAAGTAACACATTTTGATGTGTGCAGTCCAATGAGTGCCGAGGCATGCAAAGTGAATATCGTTATGTTCTTACTTCACAGATGATTCGAGTAGATGTTGAGTATATTTACTTGATGAAACACAAGTCTGAATTATTGAATGGTTCAAGTAATTTCAGAGTGAAGTTTAAGATCTTCGTGACAAGAGGATAGAATGTCTATGATATGATCATAGAGATGAATATCCGAGTTACGAAGTTTTGGCACACAATTAAGACATTGTGCAAATTGTTTCACAATTAATACCGCACGAACACCATAGTGTGATGGTGTGTCCGAACATCATAGTTGCACTCTATTGGATATGGTGCGTACCATGATATCTCTTATCGAATTACCACTATCGCTCATGGGTTAGGCATTAGAGACAACCGCACTCACTTTAATGGGGCACCACGTAATTCCGTTGAGACGACACCGTTTGGAGAAACCTAAGTTGTCGTTTCTTGAAAGTTTGGGGCTGCGACGCTTATGTGAAAAAGTTTCAGGTTGATAAGCTCGAACCCAAAGCGGATAAAATGCATCTTCATAGAACACCCAAAACAGTTGGGTATACCTCCTAATTCAGATCCGAAAGCAATAGGGATTGTTTCTTGAATCGGGTCCTTTCTCGAGGAAAAGTTTCTCTCGAAAGAATTGAGTGGGAGGATGGTGGAGACTTGATGAGGTTATTGAACCATCACTTCAACTAGTGTGTAACAGGGCACAGGAAGTTGTTCCTGTGGCACCTACACCAATTGTAGTAGAAGCTTATGATAGTGATCATGAAACTTCGGATCAAGTCACTACCGAACCTCGTAGGACGACAAGGACGCGTGTTGCTTCGGAGTGGTACGGTAATCCTGTCTTGGAGGTCATGTTGCTAGACAACAATGAACCTACGAGCTATGGAGAAGCGATGGTGGGCCCGGATTCTGATAAATGGCTTGAGGCCATAAAATCCGAGAGAGGATCCATGTATGAAAACAAAGTATAGACTTTGGAAGAAATACTTGATGGTCGTAAGGCCGTTGGGTAAAGATGGATTTTAAAAGGAAGACAGACAATGATGGTAAGTGTCACCATTAAGAAAGCTCGACTTGTCTTAAAGATGTTTTCCGACAAGTTCAAGGAGTTGCCTACGGTGAGGCTTTCTCACTCGTAGCGATGCTAAGAGTCTGTTGGAATTGGATTAGCAGTTACTGCATTATTTATGAAATCTTGCATATAGGATGTCAAAACATTGTTTCCTTGAGGAAAGGTTGTATGTGATACAACCAGAAGGTTTTTGACAATCTCGAAGACGCTAACAAGTATGCAAAGCTCCAGCAATCCTTCTAAGGACTGGAGTAAGCATCTCGGAGTTGGAATGTACGCTTTGATGAGATGATCAAAGATTTTGGGTCTATACAAAGTTTATGAGAAACTTGTATTTCCAAAGAAGTGAGTGGGAGCACTATAGAATTTCGATGAGTATATGTCGTTGACATATTGATGATCGAAATGATGTAGAATTTTCGTAAAGCATACGGGGTTATTTGAAAAGTGTTTTCAAGTGAAAACCTGGTTTAAGCTCTTTGAAACATTGAGCATCAAGATCTATGAGGATAGATCAAAACCGCTTAATGGTACTTTCAAATGAGCATATACCTAGACATGATCTTGAAGGTGTTCAAGATGGATCAGTCAAAGGAGTTCTTGCCTGAGATGTAAGGTATGAAGTTAAGACTTAAAGCTCGACCACGGCAGAAAAGAGAGAAAGGACGAAGGTCGTCCCCTATGCCTTAGATGTAGGCTCTATAGTATGCTATGTTGTGTACCGCACCGGAAGTGTGCCTTGCCATGAGTCAGTCAAGGGGTACAAGAATGATCCAGGAACGGATCATTGGACAGCGGTCAAAAATTATCCTTAAAAGAATAAGGAAATATTTCTCGATTATGGAGGTGATAAAGAGTTCGGCGTAAAGGGTTACGTCGATGCAAGCTTTAACACCTATCCGAATGACTCTGAGTAGCAAACCAGATACGTATAGTGGAGCAACCATTTGGAATAGCTTCAAGTGGAACGTGGAAGCAGCATTTACAATATGACATAGAGAATTGCAAAGTACATACGGATCTGAATACTGCAGACCCGTTGACTAAAACTTCTCTTACAAGCAAAACATGATCAAACCCTAGAACTCATGGAGACTTAATCACATGGTGATGTGAACTAGTTTAAGACACTAGTAGACTCGTTGGATGTTGGTCACATGGCGATGTGACCTATCAGTGTTGATCACATGACGATGTGAACTAGATTATTGACTCTAGTGCAAGTGGGAGACTGTTAGAAATATGCCCTAGAGGCAATAATAAATTAGTTATTATTATATTTCCTTGTTCATGATAATCGTTTATTATCCATGCTATAATTGTATTGATAGGAAACTCAGATACATGTGTGGATATATAGACAACACCATGTCCCTAGTAAGCCTCTAGTTGACTAGCTCGTTGATCAACAGATGGTTACGGTTTCTGACCATGGACATTAGATGTCGTTGATAACGGGATCACATCATTAGAAGAATGATGTGATGGACAAGACCCAATCCTAAGCCTAGCACAAAGATCGTAGTTCGTATGCTAAAGCTTTTCTAATGTCAAGTATCATTTCCTTAGACCATGAGATTGTGCAACTCCCGGATACCGTAGGAATGCTTTGGGTGTACCAAGCGTCCACAACGAATCGGGTGGCTATAAAGGTGCACTACGGTATCTCTGAAAGTGTCTGCTTGGTTGGCACGAATCGAGACTGGATTTGTCACTCCGTGTAAACGGAGAGGTATCTCTGGGCCCACTTTCGGTAGGACATCATCATAATGTGCACAATGTGACCAAGGGGTTGATCACGGGATGATGTGTTACGGAACGAGTAAAGAGACTTGCCGTAACGAGATTGAACAAGGTATCGGGATACCGACGATCGAATCTCGGGCAAGTACAATACAACTAGACAAAGGGAATTGAATACGGGATTGATTGAATCCTCGACATCGTGGTTCATCCGATGAGATCATCGTGGAACATGTGGGAGCCAACATGGGTATCCAGATCCCGCTGTTGGTTATTGACCAGAGAACGCCTCGGTCATGTTCGCATGGTTCCCGAACCCGTAGGGTCTACACACTTAAGGTTCGGTGGCGCTAGGGTTATAGGAATAGATATACGTGGTTACCGAATGTTATTGAGTCCCGGATGAGATCCCGGACGTCACGAGGAGTTCGGAATGGTCCGGAGGTAAAGATTGATATATTGGACGAAGGGTTTTGGAGTCGGAAGTGTTCCGGAGGTACCGGTGATGACCAAAGATGACCGAAAGGTGTTTGGGAGCCCCGACAAGTGTTGGGGGCTTCATGGGCCAAGGGAAGGGGCAAACCAGCCCACTAAGGGGCTGTCGCCCCCTCACCTATTCCCACGTGACTGTGGGGTTTGGGGCGCCCCATCTAGGGTTCCCACCTCCTGGCTTGGGGGCCAAGTCACCCAAGGGAGATCCCATCTGCCACGGCCGCCGCCCCTAGGGAAACCCTAGGGCGCCTCCCCTCCCCTTTCGCCCTATATATAGTGGAGGTTTTGGGGCTGCCTAACACACGAGAACTTCTCCCTCTTGGTGCAGCCCTACCTCTCTCCCTTCTCCTCTCCCGCAGGTGCTTGGCGAAGCCCTGCGGGATTGCCACTCCTCCACCACCATCACGCCGTTGTCTTTCTTTCTTGGACGGAGTCTTCCTCAACCTCTTCCTCTCTCCTTGCTGGATCAAGGCGTGGGAGACGTCACCGGGCTGTACGTGTGTTGAACGCGGAGGTGCCGTCCGTTCGGCATTAGGATCTCCGGTGATTTGGATCACGACGAGTACGACTCCTTCAACCCCGTTCTCTTGAACGCTTCCGCTTAGCGATCTACAATGGTATGTAGATGCACTCTCCTTCCCCTTGTTGCTAGTTTCTCCATAGATTGATCTTGGTGATGCGTAGAAAATTTTGAATTTCTGCTACGTTCCCCAACAACCCGGTACCCGTACTCAATTGAGTCGGCGTCGGGGCCCCAGCCTTTGTTGTCGATGTAGATCTTGCCGCGACGACTCTTGGTCATTCGGCCCACTGCGTATCCCTTGAGCCCTTCGAAGCTGCCCTTCAAGAACTAAAATCCACCGTGCGCTGGCCCCACGGTGGGCTTAACCGTCGTGGAATTGTCACGGCAGATGTCCTCTGTGAGGACTTAGTTGTGGAGCCATCGCAACTAGGAAGCTTAAAGGGTTAATCGGGACAAAGGACACGAGAGATTTATACTAGTTCGGTTCTTGCGGTGAAGGAAAGCCTACCTCTAGTTGGGTTGGTATTGCTTGATGTTTCGATGACCAGGGAGCGAGATACGCTATGCCCGGCTCTCGATGAGTTGTTTTCTGCCCCTAAGTCGCTGCAAGTCGTCCCCTTATATACACGGGTTGACGCCCTGCGGCTTACAGAGTCCCGACCGGCTTATAAACAGTGTCCGGCTCGGTGACTAGTCAAATCTACCTTATGATACAAGTCACGCCATGGTGGTGGTTTACTACAACGGGCCTTAAGTCGCTTGTGGGCCTTAAGCCCCTTATTGAACCGCCATCTTCACGCTTGATTACAGGCCCTCGATCTGGCGAGTCTTCTTTGTGTAACCCGGCCCCTCCTGGGCGGCTTACACAAATAGTTATATCCCCAACAGCCGCCATAGCAGAGAACGCCGAAGAGGAGCTTTGTACCATAGTAAGGGGAGTGGAGTGAAATGTAGCTAGGGTTTTATCCGGAGTGTGGATAAGATCCAATTTATATGGGGTTGGACGAGTCAGAGTGGGTCGGATTAGACATGAAAGACGTGTCCGGGTGTCTTATATCCAACCCACATATGGGATTGAGAGTGTCTATCAGTCCGACCGTTTTGACCGGATAATAGACATCCGGTTGGGTGGTCTTTTTTGTCTGGACACTCACGGGCAGATGCTCTTGGAGTTGCTAGGGTGTACAATACCTAAGGCTGGTCATAGTGGGAAGTAACTTAGAATAGTAACATGCATACGTTACTACTCTATGTTACTACCCTTATAGTGGGAAGTGTCATATGTGTAGTAACATACACATGTTCATTTATTGTCTTGTAGACTCATTTTGCATTGAAAAGTGCTATGTGATGATAACATATTAGGTTACTCTATTTGCCTCTCTTCTCATTAACAACTTGCCACATCAATATTTTTATTTATGTGATGTATATGTTACTACATATGTTACTTTCGCTATGACCAGCCTAAGCCGGAGAAGAACCGGCACTCCCCGGGCACAGAGGAACGGCCGGGGCCACGTCACGAAGGAGATGGCTAGGTGGGCTTGAGGTGGTGACTCGCGAGGCGGCACGTGGACATCGTCCAGCACAACTGCCCGAGTAAAATAATCCCGGTATACTTTTCTTCCTGTCCTTCCATCGAAAAAGTGAAGTCCCAAACCACGAGTAGTCAAAACCGGTAACCCATAAGCGGTTTCACTTTCCCACGATTCGGCTATAAACTCATTGCCCATTCCCATTCCCATTCCCCATCAAGAACAAGTTCATCGTCCAATCCCAGTCCGGCAGTCCCGCATTTGATCCCCTCGACCGGCATCCCATCCCCACCCCGTCCAGGATGCACAAGGCGTCGTCTTTGTCGGAGCTGGGCTTCGACTCCGGCGGCGCGTCGTCGGGCTTCTTCCGGCCCGTGGCCGACGGCTGCCCCCCGGCCACCCCGACCTCCTCCGCCGCCCCGCACCGCCGCCTCACCAAGGTCTCCGTCATCGGCGCCGGCAACGTGGGCATGGCCATCGCGCAGACCATCCTCACCCAGAACCTGGCCGACGAGATCGCGCTCGTCGACGCGCTCCCCGACAAGCTCCGCGGCGAGGCGCTCGACCTGCAGCACGCCGCCGCCTTCCTCCCGCGCGTCCGCATCGTCTCCGGCACCGACGCCGCCGTCACCAAGAACTCCGACCTCGTCATCGTCACGGCGGGCGCCAGGCAGATCCCCGGCGAGACCAGGCTCAACCTGCTGCAGCGGAACGTCGCCCTCTACCGCAAGATCGTGCCGCCCGTCGCCCAGCACTCCCCGGAGGCCCTGCTGCTCGTCGTCTCCAACCCCGTCGACGTGCTCACTTACGTCGCCTGGAGGCTCTCCGGCTTCCCCGCCAGCCGCGTCATTGGATCCGGCACCAACCTCGACTCCTCCCGCTTCAGGTTCCTCATCGCCGAGCACCTCGACGTCAACGCGCAGGACGTGCAGGTAAATACTACTCACTCACTCACTGAATCCATCCTTCAATCCATCCATGAATCTCTGATGATTCATTAGCTCCATCGAGCTAGCTCGTCGCCGGATTGGACAGTGGAGTCAGTACTCACTAATCAGTAGGGTGATGCCACGCGGCGGTGGCGCCGTGCGAGCATGTGCCTGTCGTCAGTGTCCATTAGTAGTATAGCTCAGTGTCGACATTCAGTAGTATACAACTGAATGTTTTTTGGATCATGTGTTTGGTGGATGCATACCTTGGTAAGTGCGGTATGTATAGATTACCATGACATTTAAAACTACAGTAGATAACAAGTTTAAAGATTTGGGTTCAGTTTAGTATCGGTTGATGTTCGATTTACTGAATTTACTACACATGCAATCTTTAGTGTTGTTGGGTGGATAATTACTCCTAGATCATATGTTTGTGGTCGATGCATGCTCTGTTCATATGAGATGCAATGCCATTTGGAAATAGATAACCAGTTTACTAAAAAGAACTTCTGTTCAGCATTGGCAATCGCTGTATCTTCAAAAGTAAACAAAAGGAACGTATGGCAGCATGTAGCATCAGCTTACTTGACATAGTAATATTACAGGTAATACAATGCATCATAGTTTGACCTACAGATGAGATCTACTCCCTCTGTTCATAAATATAAGTCTTTTTAGAGATTCCAATATAGACTAGATACAGATGTATATAGACATATTTTAAAGTGTAGATTCACTCATTTTGCTCCGTATGTGGTCCATATTGGAATCTCTAGAAAGACTTATATTTAGGAACGGAGGGAGTACTTAAGAACACGCATGATTTTTTTTATTAGAAATTATCCCTAAGTGTAAAAATGGATGGCACTTAAAGGAAAAGAAAGCATTGTTCGTGTGCTTGGTATTTTCAAATATAAGTCTTTCTAGAGATTCCAACAAGTGACTACATACGGAGCAAAATGGGTGAATCTACACTCTAAAATACGTCTACATACATCCGTATGTTGTAGTCCATTTGAAATGTCTAGAAAGACTTATATTTAGGAACGGAGGGAGTATCTTCTAATTCCTAATGTTATATGATAAACTGCTATAATTTTTGGTTTTGGATGACGAACCAAATACCATGTACTGGAGTATTTGTATTCTGTAAGTGACGTGGTTTTAGTGGGACAGAGTATTTGTATTCTCTAAGTTCAGTCTTGTTTGAACACAACTGGCTAGCGTTTACTGCTTCCTGAATTTGATCACGGAAAAGCTGATGAGATGTGAAATTGAGATCATCTTATAACGCATCAGTATCACATAGATGTTTTACTTATCGGTATAAGCTACTCCCTCCGTCCCATAATGTAAGACGTTTTTTGACACTAGGGAGTACAAATTATCTATTTATACAAAGAATTAGAGATCTTTTGTATGGTACTCAAATCCCTAGTAATGTGATGGACTAGCAGTTTAAATTGAGAATTCTGAACCTAACCACTGTGTGTGCTACGCGGCATGAGTTTCTGTCCCTCCAAGAACATTAATCAACATTGGATTGAATAGGTTGTAGAAAGACTGGGTTTATCAATAGTGGAGATGCATGCATTGATAATAGACTACTGGAAATGATCCGTAACTAACCAAGCAGATCTAATGGGTCCATGTGCAGGCATACATGGTGGGTGAGCACGGCGACAGCTCGGTGGCGATCTGGTCGAGCATCAGCGTGGGCGGGATGCCAGCGTTCAAGTCGCTGCGCGACAGCCACTGGAACTTCGACGAGGCGGCGCTGGAGGGGATCCGGCGCGCCGTGGTGGGCGGTGCCTACGAGGTGATCGGCCTCAAGGGGTACACCTCTTGGGCCATTGGCTACTCTGTCGCCAGCCTCGCTGCTTCCCTCCTCCGCGACCAGCGCCGCGTGCACCCTGTCTCTGTCCTTGCCTCGGGCTTCCATGGCATCTCAGACGGCCACGAGGTGTTCCTCAGCCTGCCCGCCCGCCTCGGCCGCGGCGGCATCCTCGGCGTCGCTGAGATGGACCTCACCGAGGCTGAGGCCGCGCAGCTCCGGCGCTCGGCCAAGACGCTCTGGGAGAACTGCCAGCTCCTCGACCTCTGATGGAGGAACGCCAGTTGATCTACTTGCTGTAAAATCCTGAAGCATTTACAAGAACTCTACTGCTATATGTTGCTCTGTTGCTGCTGCCACACGAATGCTTGTGTAATTTTGGAGTGTTTTCTTAGGGATGATGTAGTAATGTAACGCCTCTTAATTTCATGAAATAAAATGCGATTTGTGCCAGCATTGCTAGATGATGAATCTTGGATGGTGTAGAGCATCTAGGCTTCTACAGAAGCCAATAAACCATCAATCGGGGTCATTGTAGTTTAGGCAGCAAGGTATGAAGATGCTCTTAGATTATTGGCCCCAATAGATACTCCGGGAGGTACTAGCATAGGATCTCACATTAGAGGAGACCAATGAGATCAACCATAAAATTTCGTATTTAGACATTTCGTAAAAATCTGAAATTAGTTGACAACATACCCGCAGGGTATGTCTACAACACTGGAAAAAATCAGCTCAAAATTCGATGTACATTTAGAGATTCAAAAAAGACAAATTCGAACGTGAATAGTGGCAACTTTGGGTGAAACTACTTTCACATCTGATTTTATCTCTTTTTTTTCTATTACTATAGGTCGAATTAGGAGTGAAACTTTTTGAGATTGTACATCAAATGATATCCGAGCCATCATTTTCACGTGCTATTGTTGTCAATCCATTGAGTCGTTTGGGATTCGATAGCGCCCTTTTGGGATCAACCATCTGATTCAAGATATTGGTTTCTTTGACGATACATGGTTGATGATCTGTTTTTAAACAAAAACACAAGTAAATATGAAATCAATTCAAGCTCTATGAATTATAGCCTTTGTAGCTAATAGAATAAAATAAGACTTCATCTTTATGTAAGATTTTGAAAAATTGTTTAACAAAAAAGTAGCCTGCACTAGCAACATAAAATTGGGCCTAGTATAAAAGGACTTACGTCGACAAATGCGCCAAGGGACGATGCGCCGTGCCGCCGTATAACTATGCCGTGGGGCGTGGCTGGCCGGCGGCCGCATATGCACGTCTGAGCCGACGTCTGCCGCCCTCGTCCTGCTGGAGAGTCGAGACCTCTCTCTCCTCGATCTAAGTTCTAACGATGGATGGCTATCCCGACGGAAACTGCTACTCCTACACGCGATTGGATCCGGAGTGCTAAGCCGGAGTCACGGAAACTAACAGGCAGGCTGCCGGGCTGATTGCAAAACCAAAATGCTAAGACCTCTTCTTTAGTGTCATCGTCACCGTCAATAGTAGCATCATTACCTTCATCACCAACATTAGCATCATCACCTTCATCAAATTCCGTAGTGTGAGCCTCAACCTCTAACGCATCATCACCATGAACATCACCAATAGTAGCAATTAGAGTTTGATTTTGCGAATTACTTCGAGACTCGTTCACAACAAATCTATCTAGAGTGCCCTTTTGAGACTAAGCTGCTGCTTCTAATCTTTCTGTTTTCCTCTTCTTTTCAGCCCACCAGATTGACACTTTGTTTTTCCAGAACTCATGATTCGTCTTGTTTCATAAATTAATAAATCAATAAAATAATTCAAACAATTCAACATGACACGTGAGCCAGCGATCATACCTCACACACGTGATGTCCTGATCGGTGATTCGTTTGTAGAGAGAGACGTCAACTCGTCGGACGAACGGCGAAGCGACGAAGGAACAGGGAACCGATCGCATTACAAGGAGGGCAGAACGGCGCAGAGGTCTATGAGGATTTCTAGTATGTCTGCTATCGAGGACCTTGGTCTCCAAAAATTTAATCTAGGTCGAGGTCATGGAGAAAGAACGGGAGAACAACAGGCGTGATGAGGCATGAAAATCTGATCGCCTGATGCTCGCATCTCAGATGCCATACCACGTGCCCTGTATCCAGACATGTTTTAGTGTTAGATACATCCGTATCTAAAAAAATCAAGACAAATAATTTGGAATGAAGGTAATATTTGTGAATGGAGGGAGTAATTCATATGATTCTCAAAACGCAAGAATGTGAAAAAAATATATAATTCAGTAGCATGTCCTCTTGAATCCTATAAGATTTCTAAACCACAGAAGTTTGGATCAACTAGTATGTGATGTCATTGAAAGAAAAATTGCACAAAGAGTTTGAGTAGGTGGAAATTTTTCCTTCAAAATAGATTGCAAAATAGTAACTAGAATTTTTTCCTAAGGATCCTAATACTGAGAATGTAGAAATTATTCCTTAGGATGCATCTAAAATCCCAGGCAATTCCTTTGAACCAATGGGGCCCTTAAAGAGATGTTTATATTTTGAATTAAAATATCTTTTAAAAAAGTGTATGTACATTTCATAAACAAATACTTCCTCCGTCCAAAAATAAGTGCCGCTATCATGTATTTACCCAAAAATAAAATATAATGCAAATATTAAAATCATTATATATTAACAAAACAAAAAATAGGAAATAAAAATAAATGCAAAAAATAAAAATAATTATAAAAGGAAAAAGAAAAAGGAAAACGATCGATTTTAAATAAACACGCGCGTGATGAAGACGTGAGCAATTTCTCCCAACATCTGAGATATAGCATTCACCAATCCAAGCTAGAGGAGAGAAGCTATGTTTCTTCTTTGTTAGATTTGTGTGCCTTCCGGACGGTGGTGGCCTGGTGGTGTATATGATATCGTCAAAATAAAGGTCTACCAGGTTCATCCTCCGACCCTATCGAGCAACTAGTTCTCATGGCTCACCTTTTTATCTTCTATGATAATTCTAAGGAGAATGAACGGTTTCATAGCCCACCCACCATGGACCATGGTGGTGTGATCTTTGTTGCTCCGTTTCGTGGCGGAGGACACCAAAATCTGGCGATTGAGGCCCTGGGTGGCGAGGCGACGAAACCCTTCGGAAAGCAGCATTCCTGAAAGGTTTTGGTCGGCATCCTTGATCACATTCACACGGGTGGTGAGACGACGGTGGGCTGCGATTGCGGCAGGGAACTTCTTTCTTACCTTCAGACCTGAGGTTCAGTCTCACCCCTTCGGCTCTCTCTGTTTTGGAGACAGGTGGGTGCTGGTGTGGCAGCTTCGGACTGGGGGAAACCCTGGGTCGACTTGTCCGGCATGACACCCTCTGGCGTTGTTTTTATTCCTCCTTGGAGGTGCAGCTGAGTCCCTCCTATCTATCTCCGTTCTCTATCTTATGCGAAAGTCCAAAATCCGGCTACACCTCCACAAATGTGATTTCATCGTAAAAAAATACACCTCCACAAATGTGATTTCATCGTAAAAATTTATATGAGTGTAGAAAAAACATCAATGTTTCCTAAAAAATCAGATGTATTTTTGAAATCTTTTATTATCTTTGTCCCAATTTAGTTGTCAACGTTCCATGTCTAGATAAATCTAAAACCAATAATTCAAAACGTAGGAAGTACTACTTCCTCTGTCCCGAATTACTTGACGCAGAAATGGACGTAAATAGAAGTATTTTTAGTTTTATCTACACCCATTTCTCCAACAAGTAATTCGAAAACAGGGTGAGTATTTTTTTCGGAATTTACTGTTAACTCTAGAGGTCGAGCTCACCGTAGCACTTTCGCTCGATTCTCCTCTTCTTTCGACCAAGGAAACCCAACGAGTCGCCGAGTCGGGCCCGCATCGACCCGCCTCGTCCACAGCCGTCACCTCAACCCATTTCGTCGATATCTTCAAGGAGCTAGAATCACCACCGGCCATCGCTGGCGTACCCGTCGCCGCTTCCCGTCCGCACGTCCAGATACACCGAACCTGGACGCCTTCCCGGCCCTCACCCCCGCCCATAAATGAACCATGAGACCCCAGTCGTCTCCCCATCCAAGCAATCCCAGGACGTCCAGCTAATCGAACTTCCGTCCGTCAGTGACGGTCACTCGCGTTTCTAGCGACTTCGTGGCGACCTAGTGCGCAACCTCGTCGGCGTTTCTTGCCGTTTCAATTCCCATCTAAATCCAAAAAAACCCACAAATCCGTCCTCCTTTCTCAAATCTCTCAGCCCGTGTGTAGATCCAGCCCTCCTGAGACAACAACTTGAGAGCCCTCTCAAATCTGAGGAGGGAGAGGTGGGGGAGGAACAGAGGTGTGCATTCTCAGGAGGCGGGTGAGGGCGGCGGTGGGATTGGAGGCGCTCAGGAGGCAGGTTTGGTCCGTCAATCCCAGTAGCCCCAGCTGCAATGGGGGACTTGAGCTTCAAGTTCCTGGAAGGGGTGGAAGGAAAACTCAAGAACTTGCAGCTCTCTGAAGCTGAGAAAAAGGGGATCAGCATTGGGAAGAAGCAGGCATGCTCCTCGCAGGTGAGCAAGCTTCAGGCTGTAGGTAAACTTCTCTCGGAGCGACCGGCTAGAGCAGAACATGTAGGAAGATCTCTGGGGGGGAGCATGGAGCCCAGCTTTTGGTGTGGAATGCAAAGATCTGGGCAGGAATCGTTTTTTGTTTATCTTCCAACAAAAGTCAGATAAGGATAAGGCACTAGATGCTGGACCTTGGAGATTTAACAATGATCTGCTGGTGATGGAGGATTTTGTGCCGAGTAGAACCATAGATGATTATGAGTTCAAGTCAATACTTATTTGGGTTAGAGCTTACGGTATCCCAATAGGGACGATGAGCAGAGGAACTGGAATTCTAGTGGGAGAACAAATTGGTGAAGTTGTTGATGTAGACCCAGACATTAATGGGGATTCGATGGGAGTATTTATGCGGATTAAAGTGAAGCTAGATATCACAGTCCCAATCATGAGTTTGTAACATTCTTTATTGAGGAGGAACAAGAAAAGAAGAATGAAATGAAACTTGGGGGAGATGATGAAGAGAAAGAAATGAAGGAAAAGAAGGAAGAAGAGGAAAAGATTGTCTCATTCACATATGAGTATCTTCCTGATGTCTGTTATAGCTGTGGAATTATTGGACACACTGAAAAGTCATGCCCAACTAGATCTAGAAGAACGGGGTCCAGGCAATTTGGACCATGGCTGCGTGCAGTAATGTACAAGGGAAGCTCAAGCGAAGAAAGAAGTAGGGGCTTGAACGACAGAAGGAATTTCTGGCCAAGCAATAGTGCAGACAGTAAGGGGAGTAAACAAGGAAGTGATGAGCCATCCTGGCGAAGAAATGCACCAACATGAGATGCTGGGGAAGAACCAGGAAGGGGTGAAGGGAAAGAAGTGACAAGCCCTCTCAGTTTAAAACAATCTGAGGACTTGAGAACAGGGGAGGGAAAGAGACTAGATTGTAGCAATAAGCAACAAACCATGAGAAATACATCAGGCAGCCAGGTGAGTGAGGATTTACTGAAGTCGGGTGATGTTAGTCTGGTAAACTTGATGGAAAATCCTTTAGGAAAGAAACAAAAACCAGAAATAGAATGGATAAAAAATGAAGAGAAGACAAACAACACCACAATAGCAAAGCAGGAGTTAGAAGGACCAATAAAGCTTATGATGACACATAAGAGGGAAGAGGTCCAGAACAAAGAGGAGAGAAAGTTTGAAGTCGTGAATAAGTACAAAAGGGGTACCTTCAAAGTAATGGAGAGGAAGGAAGTAAATCAGGAAAATCAATTCAACATAACGGAACTAAGGAAGAGGAAGGTTGACATGATGGATGTTGACGAGATAGAACTAGCAAAGAAAGCAAAAAGATGGAGATTGAGGGGAATGAAGAGGAAGAAGGAAACACCAACTCAAAATTTGTGAACGCCGGGCTGCAGGGATAGCCTGACGAGCCAAAATGAGAATTGTAGTGTGGAACTGCCGGGGACTGGGGAATGGCCCGACAGTGAGAGGACTTCTGGATCTCCAGAAACAGGT
Source organism: Aegilops bicornis (assembly GCA_021605145.1). Lineage (NCBI taxonomy): Eukaryota > Viridiplantae > Streptophyta > Magnoliopsida > Poales > Poaceae > Aegilops > Aegilops bicornis. The sequence continues at coordinate 107,551,363 of CM038674.1, forward strand.
GGACCTCGACATCCTTTTCTTATCTGAGACTAAGCTTGATAAAAAGAGGATGGAAAAGTTTAAGTGGAGGTTAGCTATGGGGAACATGATTGTGAGAGACTGTGAAGGAAAAAGTGGTGGATTGGCTTTATTATGGAAGAATGATGTACAAATTGAGCTGCATAACTACTCCAGGTATCACATTGATGCAGAATTAGTGGAAACGGATGGATTCAAATGGCGTTTTACGGGCATTTATGGCGAGACTGCAAGCGATAAAAGGAAAATAACTTGGAAATTGCTTCGCATCCTCAACCAACAACTTAACCTCCCATGGTTGTGTGCTGGTGATTTTAATGAGATCATGTATAACCATGAGAAGAAGGGGGGCGGCTAGAGCACAAGGCCTAATGCAAAGATTTAGAGAGGCCCTAGCAGATTGTGGATTGAGGGACTTAGGCTTTGAGGGGGATAAATATACTTGGCGCAATCAGAGTTGGGATGTCAACCGATTTGTTAAAGAAAGACTGGATAGAGCTGTGGCGTCCAGGAGTTGGTTTACAAGATTTCCGAACTACAAAGTCATTAATGGAGACCCATACCATTCAGACCATAGACCCATAATCATCCAAACAGAGGGAGATAAGAGATCATACTTTTTCTAGAGAAGGGCTCATGATTTCAGGTTTGAAGCTAGTTGGTTGCAAGAGGAAGATTGTGAGATGGTGGTTAATAATGCTTGGTCCAACGCAGGCCTGCGAGGTGACCATAATACCCACGCGATGTTACACATGGTAGCAAGAGATTTGAAGGACTGGGATGCTAATGTTTTAGGCGATCTTGGGAAAAGAATTAAAATCTTAAGAAAAGAATTAGAAGAGGTACGAAGAGGAGACATCAACCAAGAAAGGATTAGCAGAGAGCACTTTTTAAGGGAGAAGCTAGATGATACGTCTCCGACGTATCTATAATTTTTGATTGCTCCATGCTATATTATCTATTGTTTTGGACTATATTGGGATTTTTTGTCAACTTTTATATTACTTTTGGGACTAACCTATTAACCGGAGGCCCAGCCCAGAATTGCTGTTTTTTTGCCTATTTCAGTGTTTCGAAGAAACGGAATATCAAACGGAGTCCAAACGGAATGAAATCTTCGGGAACGTGATTTTCTCATCAGATAAGACCCAGGAGATTTGGACCCTCCGTCAAGAAAGCCACGAGGCGGTCACGAGGGTGGAGGGCGCACCCCCTAGGGTGCGCCCCCTACCTCGTGGGCCCCTCGGAGCTCCAGCGACGTACTTCTTCCTCCTATATATACCTACGTACTCAACAGATCGAATCGGAGCCAAAACCTAATTCCACCGCCGCAACTTTCTCAGATCCATGAGATCCCATCTTGGGGCCTGTTTGAGCTCCGCCGTAAGGATTCCACCACGGAGGGCTTCTACATCAACATCATAGCCTCTCCGATGAAGTGTGAGTAGTTTACTTGAGACCTTGGTCCATAGTTAGTAGCTAGATGGCTTCTTCTCTCTTTTGGATCTCAATACAATGTTCTCCCCCTCTCGTGGAGATCTATTCGATGTAATCTTCTTTTTGCGGTGTGTTTGTTGAGACCGATGAATTGTGGGTTTATGATCAAGATTATCTATGAGCAATATTTGAATCTTTTCTGAATTCTTTTATGTATGATTGAGTTATCTTTGCAAGTCTCTTCGAATTATCCGTTTGGTTTGGCCAACTAGATTGGTAGTTCTTGCAATGGGAGAAGTGCTTAGCTTTGGGTTCAATCTTGCGGTGACCTTTCCCAGTGACAGTAGGGGCAGCAAGACACGTATTGTATTGTTGCCATCGAGGATAACAAGATGGGGTATTTATCATATTGCATGAATTTATTCCTCTACATCATGTCATCTTGCTTAAGGTGTTACTCTGTTTTCATTAACTTAATACTCTAGATGCATCTTTGGATAGCGGCCGATGAGTGGAGTAATAGTAGTAGATGCAGGCAGGAGTCGGTCTACTTGTCTCGGACGTGATGCCTATATACATGATCATACCTAGATACTCTCATAACTATGCTCAATTCTTTCAATTGCTCAATAGTAATTCGTGTTGGAAATATGCCCTAGAGGCAATAATAAAATGGTTATTATTATATTTCTTTGTTCATGATAATAGTCTATTATTCATGCTATAATTGTGTTATCCGGAAATTGTAATACACGTGTGAATACATAGACCACAACGTGTCCCTAGTGAGCCTCTAGTTGACTAGCTCGTTGATCAACAGATAGTCATGGTTTCTGACTATGGACATTGGATGTCATTGATAATGGGATCACATCATTGGGAGAATGATGTGATGGACAAGACCCAATCCTAAGCATAGCTCAAAGATCGTGTAGTTCGTTTAGCTAGAGCTTTTCCAAATGTCAAGTATCATTTCCTTAGACCATGAGATTGTGCAACTCCGGATACCGTAGGAGTGCTTTGGGTGTGCCAAACGTCACAACATAAGCTGGGTGACTATAAAGGTACACTACGGGTATCTCCGAAAGTGTCATTGGGTTGGCACGAATCGAGACTGGGATTTGTCACTCTGTATGACGGAGAGGTATCTACTGGGCCCACTCGGTAATGCATCATCATAGTGAGCTCAATGTGACCAAGTGTCTGGTCACGGGATCATGCATTACGGATGCAGTAAAGTGACTTGCCGATACTTGAGATTAAACGAGGTAATGGGATACCGACGATCGAATCTCGGGCAAGTAACGTACCGATTGACAAAGGGAATTGTATACGGGGTTACTTGAATCCTCGACATCGTGGTTCATCCGATGAGATCATCGAGGAGCATGTGGGAGCCAACATGGGTATCCATATCCCGCTGTTGCTTATTGACCGGAGAGGCGTCTCGGTCATGTCTGCATGTCTCCCGAACCCGTAGGGGCTACACACTTAAGGTTCGGCGACGCTAGGGTTGTAGAGATATGAGTATGCAGTAACCCGAAAGTTGTTCGGAGTCCCGGATGAGATCCCGGATGTCACGAGGAGTTCCGGAATGGTCCGGAGGTCCATAATTATATATAGGAAGTCAGGTTTGACCATCGGGAAAGTTTGGGGTCACCGGTATTGTCTGGGACCACGGAAGGGTCGAGGTCCACCGGGTGGGGCCTCCTATCCCAGAGGGCCCCATGGGCTGAAGTGGGAGGGGAACCAGCCCCTGGTGGGCTGGTTCCCCCCCTGCGCCTAGGGTTGGGAAACCCTAGGGGTGGGGGTGCCTCCACCTGGCTTGGGGGGCAAGCCACCCCCTGGCCGCCGCCCCCCCTAGGAGATTGCATCTCCTAGGGCTGCCCCCCCTAGGAGTCCTATATAAAGAGGGGGGAGGGAGGGCAGCCGACCCATGCTCTTGGCGCCTCCCTCTCCCCTTGCTACACCTCTCCCTCTCGCAGAAGCTTGGCGAAGCCCTGCCGAGATCGCTGCTGCATCCACCACCACGCCGTCGTGCTGCTGGATCTTCATCAACCTCTCCTTCCCCCTTGCTGGATCAAGAAGGAGGAGACGTCTTCCTCAACCATACGTGTGTTGAACACGGAGGTGTTGTCCGTTCAGCACTAGGATCATCGGTGATTTGGATCACGACGAGTACGACTCCCTCAACCCCGTTCTCTTGAACGCTTCCGCTCGATCTACAAGGGTATGTAGATGCACTCCTCTCTCTCGTTGCTAGATGAACTCATAGATTGATCTTGGTGAAACCGTAGAAAAAATTTTATTTTCTGCAACGTTCCCCAACAATTCGTTCACCCACGGTAAAATACCTATGCTCTTGAGAGAAGCCACTAGTGAAATCTATGGCCCCGGGTCTATTTTCATCATATTAATCTTCCTACGCTTTATTATTGCTTTACTCTTTACTTTGCCTTTTTATTTTACTTTGCATCTTCATGCCAAAAATATTATCTATCATCTCTATCATATCTCACTCTCGTAAGTGACCGTGAAGGGATTGACAACCCCTGTTCGCGTTGGTTGCGAGGAGCTATTTGTTTTGTGTAGGTACGAGGGACTTGCGCGTGGCCTCCTACTAGATTGATACCTTGGTTCTCAAAAACCGAGGGAAATACTTACGCTACTCTGCTGCATCATCCTCTCCTCTTCGGGGAAAACCAACGCAAGCTCAAGACATAGCAAGAAGGATTTCTGGCGCCGTTGCCGGGGAGTCTACGCAAAAGTTAGCATACCAAGTACCCATCACAATCCCTTATCTCTCGCATTACATTATTTGCCATTTACCTCTCGTTTTCCTCTCCCCCACTTCACCCTTGCCGTTTTATTCGCCCTCTCTTTCCCAATCTCCTCCTCTCTTTTCCGCTTGCCTTTTTCCTGTTTGCTTGTGTGTTGGATTACTTGTTGCCTGTTGGGGAACGTAGCAGAAATTCAAAATTTTCCTACGTGTCACCAAGATTTATCTAAGGAGAAACCAGCAACGAGGGGAAGGAGAGTGCATCTACATACCCTTGTAGATCGCTAAGCGGAAGCGTTCAAGTGAACAGGGTTGAAGGAGTCGTACTCGTCGTGATCCAAATCACCGGAGATCCTAGTGCCGAACAGACGGCACCTCCGCGTTCAACACACGTACAGCCCGGTGATGTCTCCCATGCCTTGATCCAGAAAGGAGAGAGGGAGAGGTTGAGGAAGACTCCGTCCAGCAGTAGCACAACGGCGTGGTGGTGATGGAGGAGCGTGGCAATCCTGCAGGGCTTCGCCAAGCACCGCGGGAGAGGAGAAGGGAGAGAGGTAGGGCTGCGCCAGGGAGAGGTCAAACTCATGTGTTGGCAGCCCCAAAGTCCTCAAGTATATATAGGGGGAGAGGGGGGGCTGCGCCCCCACCTAGGGTTCCACCCCTAGGGGCGGCGGCCAGCCCTAGATCCCATCTAGGGGGGCGGCCAAGGGAGGAGAGGGAAACTTGCCCCCAAGCTGGGTGGGCGCCCCTCCCAAACCCTAGGCGCCTTGGGCCCTTGTGGGGGCACCAGCCCACCCGGGCTGGTCCCCTCCCACACTTGGCCCATGCAGCCCTCCGGGCAGTGGCCCCACTTGGTGGACCCCAGGACCCTCCCGGTGGTCCCAGATGCGATCGATAAAACCCGAAACTTTTCCGGTGACCAAAACAGGACTTCCCATATATAAATCTTTACCTCCGGACCATTCCGGAACTCCTTGTGACGTCCGGGGTCTCATCCGGGACTCCGAACAACATTCGGTAACCACATACAAACTTCCTTTATAACCCTAGCATCATCGAACCTTAAGTGTGTAGACCCTACGGGTTCGGGAACCATGCAGACATGACCGAGACGTTCTCCGGTCAATAACCAACACCGGGATCTGGATACCCATGTTGGCTCCCACATGTTCCACGATGATCTCATTGGATGAACCACGATGTCAAGGACTCAATCGATCCCGTATACAATTCCCTTTGTCTAACGGTATTGTACTTGCCCGAGATTCGATCGTCGGTATATCGATACCTTGTTCAATCTCGTTACCGGCAAGTCTCTTTACTCGTTCCATAACACATCATCCCGTGATCAACCCCTTGGTCACATTGTGCACATTATGATGATGTCCTACCGACTGGGCCCAGAGATACCTCTCCGTTTACACGGAGTAAAAAATCCCAGTCTCGATTCGTGCCAACCCAACAGACACTTTCGGAGATACCTGTAGTGCACCTTTATAGCCACCCAGTTACGTTGTTACGTTGTTACGTTGTTACGGTATCCGGGAGTTGCACAATCTCATGGTCTAAGGAAAAGATACTTGACATTAGAAAAGCTTTAGCATACGAACTACGATCTTTATGCTAGGCTTAGGATTGGGTCTTGTCCATCACATCATTCTCCTAATGATGTGATCCCGTTATCAACGACATCCAATGTCCATGGTCAGGAAAGCTGTAACCATCTATTGATCAACGAGCTAGTCAACTAGAGGCTTACTAGGGACATGGTTTTGTCTATGTACCCACACATGTATCTGAGTTTCCTATCAATACAATTATAGCATGGATAATAAACGATTATCATGAACAAGGAAATATAATAATAACTAATGTATTATTGCCTCTAGGGCATATTTCCAACAGTCTCCCACTTGCACTAGAGTCAATAATCTAGTTCACATCGCCATGTGATTAACACTCACAGGTCACATCGCCATGTGACCAACATCCAAAGAGTTTACTAGAATCAATAATCTAGTTCACATCACTATGTGATTAACACTCAATGAGTTCTGGGTTTGATCATGTTTATGCTTGTGAGAGAGGTTGTAGTCAATGGGTCTGCAACATTCAGATCCCCATGTATTTCGCAAAACTTTATGTCATATCGTAGATGCTGCAACCACGTTCCACTTGGAGCTATTCCAAATTGTTTGCTCCATTATACGTATCCGGTATCTCTACTCAGAGCTATCCGGATAGGTGTTAAGCTTGCATCAATGCAACTCTTTACGTCGAACTCTTTATCACCTCCATGACCGAGAAACATATCCTTATTCCTCTAAGGAACATTTTGACCGCTATCCGGTGATCCACTGCTTGATCACCTTTGTACCCTCTTGCGGATATGTAGCAAAGGCACGCATCAGTGCGGTACACAACATAGCATCTTTGTAGAGCCTACGTCTAAGGCATAGGGGCGACCTTCGTCCTTTCTTTCTTTTCTGCCGTGGTCGAAGCTTTAACTCTTAACTTCATACCTTACAACTCAGGCAAGAACTCCTTCTTTGACTAATCCATCTTGAACACCTTCAAGATTATGTCAAGGTATGTGCTCATTTGAAAGTATTATTAAACATTTTGATCTATCTTATAGATCTTGATGCTTATTGTTCAAGTAGCCTAATCCAGGTTTTCCATTGAAAACACTTTTCAAACAACCTGTATGCTTTCTAGAAATTCTACATCATTTACGATCAACAATATGTCAACAACATATACTCATCAGAAATTCCATAGTGCTCCCACTCACTTCTTTGGAAATACAAGTTTCTCATAAACTTTGTATAGACCCAAAATCTTTGATCATCTCATCAAAGCGTACATTCCAACTCCGAGATGCTTACTCCAGTCCTTAGAAGGATTGCTGGAGCTTTGCATACTTGTTAGCGTCTTTCGGGATTGTCAAAAACCTTACGGTTGTATCACATACAACCTTTCCTCAAGAAAAGCATCAAGGAAACAATGTGTTGACATCCTATATGCAAGATTTCATAAATAATGCAGTAACTGCTAATCCAATTCCTACAAACTCTTAGCATCGCTACGAGTGAGAAAGCCTCACCGTAGTCAACTTCTTGAACTTGTCAGAAAACATCTTTAACGACAAGTCGAGCTTTCTTAATGGTGATACTTACCATCATTGTCTGTCTTTCTTTTAAAATCCATCTTTACCCAACATCCTTACGACCATCAAGTATTCCTTCCAAAGTCATGGATCCTCTCTCGGATGTTATGGCCTCGAGCCATTCGTCGGAATCCGGGCCCACCATCGCTTCTCCATAGCTCGTAGGTTCATTGTTGTCTAGCAGCATGACCTCTAAGATAGGATTGCGTACCACTCTGAAGTAGTATGTGTCCTTGTCGACCTACGAGGTTCGGTAGTGACTTGATCCGAAGCATCATGATCATTATCATCAGCTTCCACTTCAATTGGTGTAGGTGCCACATGAACAACTTCACGTACTGCTACACACTGGTTGAAGTGATGGTTCAATAACCTCATTAAGTCTCCACCATCCTCCCACTCAATTCTTTCGAGAGAAACTTTTCCTCCAGAAAGGACCCGTTTCTAGAAACAATCACTTTTGCTTCCGGATCTGAAATAGGAGGTATACCCAACCATTTTGGGTATCCCATGAAGATGCATTTATCCGTTTTGGGTTCGAGCTTATCACGATGAAACTTTTCACATAAGCGTCGCAGCCCCAAACTTTCAAGAAACGACAGCTTAGGTTTCTCTAAACCATAGTTCTCATGGTGTCATCTCAACGGAATTACGTGGTGCCCTATTAAAGTGAGTGCGGTTGTCTCTAATGCCTAACCCATGAACGATAGTGGTAATTCGATAAGAGACATCATGGTACGCACCATATCTAATAGGGTGCAACTATGATGTTCGGACACACCATCACACTATGGTGTTCCAGGCGGTATTAATTGTGAAACAATTTCCACAGTGTCTTAATTGCGTGCCAAAGCTCGTAACTCAGATACTCATCTCTATGTTCATATCATAGACATTTTATCCTCTTGTTACGATGATCTTCAACTTCACTCTAAAATTACTTGAACCATTCAATAATTCAGACTTGTGTTTCATCAAGTAAATATACTCAGCATCTACTCGAATCATCTGTGAAGTAAGAACATAACAATATTCACTGCATGCCTCAAAGACTCATTGGACTGCACACATCAAAATGTGTTACTTCCAACAAGTTGCCATCTTGTTCCATCTTCTTTGAAAAGCGAGGCTTTTTCAGTCATCTTGCCCATGTGGTATGATTTGCATACCTCAAGTGATTCAAAATCAAGTGAGTCCAAAGCGATCCATCTGCATGGAGTTTCATCATGCGTATACACCAATAGACATGGTTCGCATGTCTCAAACTTTTCAAAACAAGTGAGTCCAAAGATCCATCAACATGGAGCTTCTTCATGCGTTTATACCAATATGACTTACATGGCGATTACACAAGTAAGTGGTACTATCATTACTATCTTATATCTTTTGGCATGAAAATGTGTATCACTACGATCGAGATTCAATAAACCATTCCTTTTAGGTGCAAGACCATTGAAGGTATTATTCAAATAAACAGAGTAACCATTATTCTCCTTAAATGAATAACCGTATTGCGATAGACATAATCCAATCATGTCTATGCTCAGCATAAACACCAAATAACAATTATTTAGGTTTCACACCAATCTCGATGGTAGAGGGAGCGTGTGATGCTTGATCACATCAACCTTGGAAACACTTCTAACACATATCGTCAGCTCACCTTTAGCTAGTCTCCTTTTATTCCGTAGCTTTTATTTCGAGTTACTAACACTTAGCAACCGAACCGGTATCTAATACCCTGGTGCTACTAGGAGTACTAGTAACGTACACATTAACATAATGTATATCCAATATACTTGTATCGACTTTGCCAGCCTTCTCATCTACCAAGTATCTAGGGTAATTCTGCTCTTAGTGGCTGTTCCCCTTATTACATAAGCACTTAGTCTCGGGTTTGGGTTCAACCTTAGGTTTCTTCACTTAGAGCAGCAGCTGATTTGCCGTTTCATGAAGTATCCCTTCTTGCCCTTGCCCTTCTTGAAACAAGTGGTTTCATTAACCATCAACAATTGATGCTCCTTCTTGACTTCTACTTTCGCGGTGTCAAACATCGCGAATATTTCAAGGATCATCTATCCCTAATATGTTATAGTTCATCACGAAGCTCTAGCAGCTTGGTGGCAATGACTTTGGAGAAACATCACTATCTCATCAGGAAGATCAACTCCCACTCGATTCAAGTGATTATTGCACTCAGACAATCTAAGCACAAGCTCAACGATTGAGCTTTTCTCCCTTAGTTTGCAGGCTAAGAAAATCGTGGGAGGTCTTATACCTCTTGACGTGGGCACGAGCCTGAAATCCCGATTTCAGCCCTCGAAACATCTCATATGTTCTGCGACGTTTCAAAAAACGTCTTTGGTGCATCAACTCTAAACCGTTTAACTGAACTATCACGTAGTTATCAAAACGTGTATGTCCGATGTTCGCAACATCCATAGACGATGTTTGGGGTTCAGCACACTGAGCGGTGCATTAAGGACATAAGCTTTCTTCTGTCCGCATAATCGCTACTGTCAACCTTCAACTATATTTTCTCTAGGAACATATCTAAACAGTGGAACTAAAGCGCGAGCTTACAACATAATTTTCAAAGGGCTTTTGACTATGTTTAGGATAATTAAGTTCATCTAATGAACTCCCACTCAGATAGACATCCCTCTAGTCATCTAAGTGATTACATGATCCGAGTCAACTAGGCCGTGTCTGATCATCACGTGAGATGGACTAGTCATCATCGGTGAACATCTTCATGTTGATCGTATCCTCCATATGACTCATGCTCGACCTTTCGGTCTCTTGTGTTTCGAGGCCATGTCTGTACATGCTAGGCTCGTCAAGTTAACCTAAGTGTTTCGCGTGTGTAAATCTGGCTTACACCCGTTGTATGTGAACGTAAGAATCTATCACACCCGATCATCACGTGGTGCTTGAAGCGACGAACTTTCATAGCGATGCACGCGATTAGGGGAACACTTTCTTGAAATTTTAATGAGGGATCATCTTATTTACTACCGTCGTTCTAAGCAAATAAGATGCATAAACATGATAAACATCACATGCAATCAAATAGTGACATGATATGGCCAATATCATTTTGCTCCTTTGATCTCCATCTTGAGGCTCCATGATCATCATCGTCACCGGCATGACACCATGATCTCCATCATCGTGATCTCCATCATCGTGTCTCCATGAAGTTGTCTCGCCAACTTATTACTTCTACTACTATGGCTACCGGTTAGCAATAAAGTAAAGTAATTACATGGTGTTTGTTCAATGACACGCATGTCATACAATAAATTAAAGACAACTCCTATGGCTCCTGCCGGTTGTCATACTCATCGACATGCAAGTCGTGATTCCTATTACAACAACATGATCAATCTCATACATCACATATCATTCATCACATTCTTCTTGGCCATATCACATCACATAGCATACCCTGCAAAAACAAGTTAGGCGTCCTCTAATTGTTGTTTGCATGTTTCTGATGGCTGCTATGGGTTTCTAGCAAGAACGTTTCTTACCTACGCAAAAACCACAACCTGATATGCCAATTGCTATTTACCCTTCATAAGGACCCTTTTCATTGAATCCGTTCCGACTAAAGTGGGAGAGACTGGCACCCGCTAGCCACCTTATGCACCAAGTGCATGTCAGTTGGTGGAACCTGTCTCACGTAAGTGTACGTGTAAGGTCGGTCCGGGCCACTTCATCCCACAATACCGTCGAAACAAGATTGGACTAGTAACGGTAAGCAAATTGAACAAAATCAACGCCCACAACTACTTTGTGTTCTACTCGTGCAAAGAATCTACGCAATAGACCTAGCTCATGATGCCACAGTTGGGGAACGTAGCAGAAATTCAAAATTTTCCTACGTGTCACCAAGATCTATCTAAGGAGAAACCAGCAACGAGGGGAAGGAGAGTGCATCTACATAACCTTGTAGATCGCTAAGCGGAAGCGTTCAAGTGAATGGGGTTGAATGAGTCGTACTCGTCGTGATCCAAATCACCGGAGATCCTAGTGCCGAACAGACGGCACCTACGTGTTCAACACACGTACAGCCCGGTGACGTCTCCCATGCCTTGATCCAGCAAGGATAGAGGGAGAGGTTGAGGAAGACTCCGTCCAGCAGCAACACAACGGCGTGGTGGTGATGGAGGAGCGTGGCAATCCTGCAGGGTTTCGCCAAGCGCCGCGGGAGAGGAGAAGGGAGAGAGGTAGGGCTGCGTCAGGGAGAGGTCAAACTCATGTGTTGGCAGCCCCAAAGTCCTCAAGTATATATAGGGGGAGAGGGGGGGCTGCACCCCCACCTAGGGTTCCACCCCTACACTACTAGGAAAAGGGCTATAGATGGAATTGACACTAATGGCGCACCAGACATGTGGTGCGCCATTAGTATATACTAATGGCGCACCATCATATGATGCGCCATTAGTGTTGAAACTACTAATGGCGCACCCTGCCCACGGTGCGCCATTACTACCAAAAAAAAAATTTTTGAACTAGTGCGCATGTCCAAACATACTAATGGCGCATCCGCTGGTGGTGCGCCATTACTAGTTGTAACTAGTAATGGCGCACCAGCCGAAAGGTGCGCCACTAATACTATTTTTTATTATTTTTTTTATTAACTTTTTTGCACAAGTACTAATGGCGCACCACCAGGGGGTGTGCCATTAGTAACCTGGATTACTAATGGCGCATTTGTTGCTGGTGCGCCATTAGTAAGTGGGCAGCAACAAGATATTTTGGACAGCCTCTCCTCCCACACTCACTTTCTCCCCACTTCATTCTCTCCACCGCCTCCTCCTTGGCTCGGGTGCCTCCTCTTTTCACCTCATTTCCACCATAGATTCATTCAAATTAAGTGGTTAAGTTACCTTGTTTTGCTAGGTAAGTAAGGGGGGAAGCTATATTTATGTTGTTCTCCCTACAACAATGTGCACATGCACTTTTTATGGCCTAGCTAGATCTATGCATGTTCGTGGTGTTGCATATGTTTGTGGTGTTGCATATGTGTTTGTGTTTGGAGGTGTACCGGTATTTGAAATGCGATAGTTGCCAATATATTGCCGCAATGTTGATTCATTTCCTTTTCGGCGAGAATTTTGGCATTAAGCATTCTTTTGGTCCTATTTTTAGGGAAAGTCATGCCAAATTTTTTCTTGGTTCTAAAATATCGTTTTGCTCTACCCATGAGGCTACCATGGTCCATACGATGACCGAAGGCATCATGAATAGGTTTTGAGGTCCGCGAAGGCCGAGATGCTTCAAAAGAACGAGGCGGAGATAAGATGTCCGTGTCGAAGATGCAAGCTGAATAGCCTTATTGCGGAACCGGATTCCGGCAGGTGCGGGACCACCTGCTCTTGCGTGGTTTCATGGATGGCTATCGGTGGCAAGGTGATGAAGATGACTACGAAGTCGTCCATGGGGGCGGGCAAGAAATGAGGAAGGGCAGCAAGACAACCACCGCGGCTCGGGGCGAGAAGACGAAGAATCCCCAGGAGATGATCACGACGGTGATGCTGTACATAGTCATCATGTAGAAGATGCAGGACATGATGATGATGCCGGCGGAGTAGACGACGCTGGACCATCGATGGGCTGGGTGCAGGACCCTCATATTCAAGAGCTGCTTCTCAAGCAGACGGATAACGCAAGAGCTGCCGCCCGAGATAAAGCCAAGATGGATCAACTTGAGTTAGACGCGGTTACTCCATTGTATGAAGGATGCAGGCCCGAGGATACCCGCCGAAAGTAACGCTCATGGCTCACGGAGATGAAGGTAAAACACAAAATGACCGGCGCGTAGCTTCGGCGAGAACATGTCATTCGCACGAACGTCTTCCCAAGGGGAACAAGTGCCCGACCAGTTTGGAGGAGGCGAAGAAAATCGTGTGTCCTCTGGATTTACCGCACGTGAAATACCATGTGTGCATGAACAATTGCATCATTTATCGGGACGAGCACACGGAGTCTACCATATGTCCGGTGTGCGGTGTCACTCGATACAAGAAGAGGAAGAAAGCTCCTCGAAAAGTGGTGTGGTACTTTCCGATCACTCCTCGTCTGCAGCGGTATTTCGCGGATCCTAAGGTAGCAAAGCTCCTGCGTTGTACGCCGGATAGGGAGGAGAAGAAGCGAGAAGATGACGCGCAAATGATCCGGAGATAGATAAAAAGACAAGATGCTGAGTCACCCTAAGGATGCGAGCGGTGGCAAGCGTTGAACTTCGAATACCCAGAATTTGGGAGCGATCCAAGGAACATCGTCTTTGGCGCGAGCACCGATGGAGTCAATCCGTTTGGCAGCCAGAGAAGCACACATAGCACCTGGCCTGTGTTTGTGTGGATGTACAACCTTCCCCCTGGTTGTGCATGAAGAGGAAGTACATTCACATGAGTATGCTAATTGAAGGGCGAAACAACCAGGGAGCGACATCAATCAGTATGCCGGGCTGCTGAAAGAGGAGCTTGACACGCTGTGGAAAACGCCAGCCAATACGTGGGACGCCGCAGAAAGAATATTTCCCTATGAGAGCCGCCTTTGCTCACGACGGTGCACGACTATCTCGATTCACGGATATCTTGCGGGCGGGTAGTCCACGGATTTTTACGGATGCGTAAGGTGCATGGATGACACAACGTATCGCCAGTTAGATAGAGATCCCGGGTCTTCGAAAACCGTGTTCATGGGACATCGAAGGTGGCTTCGCGGCGATGACCCATGGAGGAAACGCAAGGATCTGTTCGATGGTGAAACCGAACTTACGCCTGATGTACGAGGAGCGGCGAGGAAATAGACAAGCTGTTGAAAAATTGGAAAGACTGCCTTGCGCCGGAAAGAAGCAAAAGGCGCGAGCCGGAAAGAAGCGAAAGGCGCCAGAGCCGCTGCTGAAGGTATGGAAAACGAGGTCTGTTTTGTGGGACTTGCCGTACTGGAAGATCCACTGTGTGCCTCACAGCCTTGATGTCATGCATATCACGAAGAACGTGTGCGAGAGTCTGCTTGGTACCCTACTCAACATGCCAGAGAGGACCAAAGAAGGGCCGAAAGCACAAAACCTTGGGTGGTAGAGCACAAAACCTTTATTAAGAAGACGTACAATGACCGAGGCCAACAGAGGACGGACGGAGATACACTCAAAGAGCACAACTCATGTTTCACGCGTTGGTTCAAGCGAAGCTTCGTCGTACCCTTTACATGAGGATTCTTCCGCGGAAGAACAACTCATATTCGCCTTGTCACAGGGCACCGAGCACAACCTCGATGACCTATGAGGCGTCACGATATCAACGGCTACACATTCTACACGAGGCCAAGGACATGAAGAGCGATGGTTATCGAACTCCGGGTAACGATGGAATCCTACACGGTAACGACAAGGACAGATACTACGGAAGGATCGAGGAGATCTGGGAGCTGAGCTACTGTTGGAGAGAAGGTCCCGATGTTCCGTGTCGGATGGGCCAAGAACGTCATAAAAGAATACCGGTATTTCACCACCATGGTTATACCGAAGCAAAATCCAAGACCCATGGCATAAGCGTCACCGCGAAAAATGAGCCATGGGTACTGGCTTCCCAAGTGGACCAATGCTTCTTCATTACCGACCCGCCAAAGCCCAGTCGTGTTGTCGTGAGGAGAGGCAAAAGGAAGATCATCGGAATGGATGGAGTAGCCAATGAGCAAGACTTGACAAGTACGGCGACCGAGGATCGAACATGACGACGATGATGAAGTAGCAGCATACACCACAAGAAGAAGCAGGACCACCCTACCTAAAGGACGTCCGTTCCACGTAAGAACTCCATTTGCGAAAAAGAAGGGCAAGAAGATTGTGAACAGATAGCTAGCTAAGATCGATTGTATTTAAATAGTAGCATTCATTTCTAGATTGTATTTCATGGGTAATTTTTGAACTATCATGAATATTTTTAAATTTCATGGACACTCGATCTCGATCCCCCTCCATCTCGATCGCTATCCCACCTCGCACCCTCGATTCCCCTACTCAACCGCCGCCGCCGACCACCCGCACCCCGCGCACCGTCTTATAAAAAAAATAAGTATCAAACAGCTTTTTAAATGCTACTGTCTTATAAAAAATATTACTGTTATTATTTAAACAAGTTTGAACATATTTAAACACAAATAAGTATCAAACAGCTTTTTAAATGCTAAAAAAAAATTTGTGGAGCCTGGGAGTCGAACCCAGGACCTCCTGGTGTGAGAACTGGCTGCTGACCAGTCGAGCTAGTAGAGTGGGCTTGATGTGGATCAGTTCTGGTGGTACATAACCTGTTGGCTCGAGTTGAAAAAAAAATACTAATGGCGCACCACGGTGAGGTGCGCCATTAGTATGGACATGCTAATGGCGCACCACGGTGAGGTGCGCCATTAGTATTGTGCCCGATCCCCCTTCGCCCGAGCCCCCCGTGCCTCGCCCCCGCCCTTCCCTCTCCCTCTCGATCCACCGCCCGCGCCCGCTGCCTGACCCACTTTGCTGCGCCCTCGCCTCGCCCTCTCCCTCCCTCTCCCTCTCCACGCCTTCCCTCTCCCTCGCCCTCTCCCACGCCCTAGATCCCCTTCCCCTCTCCTCTCCCGACGCTGCTGCCCCGCCGCCTCGACGCTGCCCGCCGCCCAGCCACGCCCGCCGCCCAGCGCCGCCCAAGCGCCGCCTCGGACCCCGCCCAGCCGCCGCTGCCCGCCACCTCGGCGCTGCCTCCTCCCGGCCGCGCCGCCTCCTCGGCCAGCGCCGCCGCCCGCCGCCTCCTCGACACGGCGTCCTCTCCTCTGACAGCCTGCCGTTATCCCACAGTGATTCCTCACCTCTCCCCCTTCCCTCCTTCCCCCCTGACGGCCTGCAAGCTTAGTGGTAGTTTGCTTGCTCGTTCATGATGCATTGTACAATATGCTTAGCTTAGTGGTAGTTTGCTTGCTCGTGGTTTGAACTCATGGCCACATTAGGTATAATGAGCCTGAGACGCAATGCATTGAGCATATGGTCAGCGTCCTGAATAGTACCAGGATAACATCAAGATGCTCAAAACAAATCTGAACCTAAATCTAGGTAGACTTCCACTTCCAGGATGTCATATTGCGTAAAAGCAACCACCACTGCAGCTTTCGAATGTGATTTTCAATGAGCATATTTGTAGTGCTGGAACCCTAAGCTGAGTAGAACTCACAGATTAAGAACAGTCTGCTTCAATGGCAAGTGTTTTGGTGGCCTTGAGCATGGATCCTCTCCTAATCCCTCGTCTGACGGCAATGGCCCATGCTGTTGATGTTCGAACAGGCCTGCGAGAGAATAAAAGGATCGCTCAGAAATATACAAGCTTAGATCTTAGATCTCTATGTAATGATGATCACTTAGATCTCTATGTAATGAACATCAACAACCTATATTACCGTTATACAAGTTAGGACTATATTAATTTCAAGCGAGATAATTCTCAAAAAGATCATTTCTTGGCCATTTAGTGACAAGTTTCACGGGAGTTGTCGACCCATACGCCTTTAGTTGTTGCTAGCCTAGAAGTAAGTCGCCTCATGGTTTTCTTGGATCGTTGAATTATCCCCGAGAGCGAAAGGGCAAAAGCTCTCTAGCTGATTGATTATCGTGTTCTGTTATAGCTATTTCAGCAAATTGATGTCATCCTCTATTAGCAATGTTGCAATAAGGAACATATATATCATTAGTAAGGTTAAAGGGAAGTGATCCATCTGCAACTGGTGTTTATTAGTCTTTTTGAGTGAGTTATCTGCATCTGCTCCTTGTGGTGGTGGTTATTTAGGTGGGCGAAGAAACCATGCTTGATTTGGGGGTGAACTTATGCTTATGTATGCCATCGTAAGCAGTTCGAAATCATTATTCTCTCTTTTCCTTGCAGGTTTGGGCAACTTGATTGGTTGATCTTGAATCCATTGAGCCTTCACTTAGAGCTGGTACTCATCCATGTAACTCTTCACATTTCCATGTAGGATGGTTGCCTATCACTTACTAGTGTGCTAGTGCCCCTTAGCCTTGTAGTGTTTAACTAACAAAATTAGGCATTTGCTTGAGGATTGCCTCAGCTCTGTTTTATGCCATTGTGCAGTTCATAATATTATATCCACTTTTTATTAGACAAGTTTCTTAATAAAGTGTGCATGTGCTCTTGAATCTTGATATGTATGTGTTCGGTAGTACCACACTTGACAATAGTCACAGTCCATACTTTATACCCTTTTTTCTCTCTGTACCTGCATTCTCCGACTGCAGCGACTTTTTAAGTAATCTTGAATTAATGTATGATATAGGGAACAAACCTGAAATTGAAGGATTAGAGAAGAACAAAAGGATCTCATGAATTATTTCTGTTTGCAACAACTAATTTTGAATATTAATATGTAGCGAGAACAAGGCGGTGAGCAATCTGAGTTGTGAGAGAAAATATCATTCAGAGTAGATGATGCAAGCAATCAACATTCAGTTTTGACCATAACAGTACACTTGCTCAGAGTTTAAGCATGTGTAGTGTACAACTGCTCCATGATCAGCAACAATTTCTTTCACTAATTTTCAGTTAACAGCAATCCATGATTTTTTTCCAGCTAAAACTATTGATGATTTTTTGTTGGGTGACCTATTAGATCTGGAATGGAAGCTCACATAAGTTGAGCTGATTTTTGTTCATATGAAAGCGAGAGGACCATATGGTGCGTGGCCTTTTCATCCATATGAAAGTAGAGGCACATTGTGGTGCTAGTTTGCCGGGTTTGTCTCCGACCATCATGTCGTGATGATTTTGCAGTACCCGAGAGGCCCTTGAGTTTGCCGAATGTCGATTAACTTCCGTTCCGGCAAATTCGGGTACTCCATATGTCCTATTTTCAGCAAAGGTCATGCTGAAATTTTCCGTGAATTTTAGCATGACTTTGCTAAAACTAGGACATATGGGGTACTTGTGACTAATGCATGGGCAGGTATCTTAGTAGTTAATTAAGTAGGATCAAGTGCCCCGGCGTACTTGTGACTAATGCATGGCTTTTAGGGTGCCTCGGTGTCGATAAAAACCGAAATGATGAAAGGTTAGGCTTTTAGGGTGCCTTGGCGTCGAAAAACCCTCAATGATAAAAGCTTAGATTTTAGGATGCCTCGGTGTCGACAAACCCTAAATGATGAGACCATGATCTTGTTCCTTGACAATAACCAACTTTTTGACCAAACTTTATTTCTATTTAGAGAGAAACATGCCCACAACGATGAGGCCGGGGGTTCGGGCGGCAAGGCATTTTGGGAGCTGTCCCAGGAGATGGAGGAACAACCTCACTTGTATGAGGCCGCCGCCTTCCCCGCCGATCCTGAGACCACTGATGGTGCCGCCGAGGATGACTACACCGATGCCACCACCGATGGTGCCGCCGAGGATGCCACCATCGATGATGGCGGCGCGCGCACAGATTGCAGCCAACCGAAGAGGCAGCGGAAGGACCGGCGCCCGATCGTGCTCCGCACCCTCAAGGAGGAAGTTCTTGAAGTGGACTCCAGCAGGGAATCCAGCAGGCGCCCGAGCGAATAGTCAAGGGGTACTCGCTTCAGCTCGGGTGCATTGTCCGGAGCACCGTCTCGATCAACACCGAGAACCCGAGGCATCCTGACCGAGGGAATTTGCGCAACCTCCTCTTCCACGAAGCTGCACGAGCGATACAAGTTCCCGCTGAATTTGAAAACACAAGCCTCAAAGGGAATAAAGTGAACAATGCTGCCCTCACGAAGATGAGCAAGGCCTTGTCTACTTGGAAAAGCAATGTGAAGAGAATGATCGAGAAAGGTGAGAGTTATCGGAAGATCAAGGAGAAAAATCCTTCGATCACGAAGATGACTACAACGACTTCAAGATCAATTGCTCGAGCACCGCAAGCTCCCAATCAAGTGAGTGGGGAAACAAATGCGGAGCTGAACATAGGGAACACACACTCGGTCCGGCCCGGTTACTGAGTGGCGGAGCCTATATGGGACAAGGAGGAGGCGGACCGTGCGAGCAAGGCCTCTGGCCCCTCTTCGATACATACGGTGACAAGCGGACCAGGAACTTTGTCGGGGCCCGGTACAAGAAGGACCGAAAACAAAGGAGCTTACCACGGATCCGAAGACCGGGCAGCTTGAGCTTGTTACGGTAAGGAATACACCCAGCGTAATTAGCTCCATATGGTTGCATTCTAATTAATGAAGCCGAATTTCTAAATGGTTCACATTCCTTCCGCAGCGATCGAAAGCAGAGCTGGGTCGACTCAGAGCAACCCTTGGGACACCACTCTAAATAGGGGTTGAATGTAATGAAGAACAAGGATAAGCTCGATGGCCGGCGTCGGTGGTCGTGTGGCGGCAAAGGCTTGTCGACAAAATGGGGGTCATACTATACGCTGGTGTGCGGAAGGAGAAAAAGACCAGCTCGGAAAGCGGTAGCGAGAGGTTCAAGAACTCAAAGGCACAGGTGGCGCGGATTCGGAGATTGTCCAAGAGCAAGTGGAACAACGACTCGGGCGGCGATCACCGCCCTTGTGCCTACCTTGATCTCGGGGTTGAGTCGTGGATTGCGGGCGCCAGCGGGCCGCCCCGATTCCTAGCTTCACGGCCAGCAACTTCGCATAATGCGATGGCGGGGCCATTGGTGCCTCTGGCGGAGGCGGCATTGGTGTCTCCGACGCCGCACGGGAGCTTAATGCACCCGGTGTCGCCCGGCGGCACCTCTGCAGCAAGCGGCCCCTCCGTCAACTGCTGCGCCCGCCGTTGGCGGTGCCTCTACATTAGCCGAGCTCAACGCCATCATCACGGTAACTATTTAAGCCTCTCTCGGCCGAGGACTTCATCTCCTTGCCTTTGACTGGGCATCCCCGACGCCCTACATGTTTTCGCGGGCGCCGCCAGCGTTCCGTGCACTCTCCTCCACTTCGTGAACAACGAAGTTGGTCGATGTCGCCAAGGGCAAAATCGTTCAACCGGGCAACCCTTGTTCCACGGTACCCGGATGCCACCCAACTTGTTTAGGGTTCAACTGGTTCGGTGCTGCCGAGCTGCGACGACTTGTTACCTCCGAATCGACCGGTCGGGGCCGGCGATGATGACGTGATGACCCTCGGCGCCGCCTGGCTGGCCCTGCTTTGGCGAAGAGCCGGATTCGTTTGGGGCGGGGACACCACCCAAAGACAACACCGCCGATCGTGCGGCGCCAAGTCGGCCCATGGCAAGACCGCCCGTAACGGTGCGGACATCCCTATGCCACTGGATCCAAACATGCATATGGCACAGGATCGTAAGCAGCGACGGCGGCGACTATGATACATTTGGCAACGTCGATCAAGACTTTGCCGAGCATGGAATGCGATGGCGACTTCATGGGGCCTCCTTCTCAAGAACCAAACCCAACAAAAGGCGTGTGCGATCTAGCTCGTGCAGCGGAGAAGCCAAGTTGCAACAGCGCCGTCTGGCGTTCAACTCTCGAGACGCCTCGGGCCGACTTCACCGAGCCTCGGATAGGCGAGGTGCGAAATATTATCAGCCCCAACACACTCAAGAAGGCGGTCTGTGAGCAAAACTCGGTCCCATTACGGGAGAAGAAGAAGGCACGCAAAGAAAGACTAAGAAGGGTGCGAGCCAGCCGGCACCGAAAGTACGATCCGTGCTCGGGGCGGGCCACCTTCACCGCAGGATATCTCGAGGAGGGTGCATGTGGCGGGTAGGGCGATGCTACCGACAAATATGCTCAATGCTGCAACCGGTGCTATCACGGAGTCTGCATGACAATGTTCTTTCTTTGGAGAAGCGGCGTCTCGGGGAGAAGGATGTGGCATACCGGTTTTCGCGGCCAAGGTGCCAGAGGGCAAGGGCTTTGTGGATAACTCCATCGGGCCTACGATCGTCCTGCGTTTTGATGACATCCACGCTATGTTGAACCTTCATCCGCTGCACTACACCTTCTTTCGGCTATTTTCGCTGAGTATGGAGATGCGGATCATTCGCGACAAGACCCCGGACATCGTGATAGTCGACCCCTTCTACATGCGTGCCAAGATCTTGGGCAGCGCCGGGGACCGCAAGTCGCGAAGTTCTTACCTCGAAGGCGTCATTCGGCAAACCAAGATAAGGATAACTTCCTCGTGCCTTACTTTCCGAGTAAGTCCTCCTCAACCGCCCGTAACATATGAATTCTTACATTTTGATCGTTTTTCTTTTAACATTCCGTGTTTTCTGCGGTGACACACATTGCACGCTCATCCTCCTAAGCCCCAAATATTCCATGGCCACGTATTTCGACCCGGACCGTCGATTGAGCGTAGACTACACAAATGTCAAGAAGGTTCTTGATGATGTTCTCCCGGCTCGCCAAATCTGGAGGCACCTTCACCAGGCCTATTAAGTAAATCGGCAAGCACGTGTTCTCCCACAATCTGACGTTACGCTGCGTCAAGCAGCCGCTTTGGCGGTCGAAGGGTGGCTACTACGCCATCCATCACATGCGGCGATCGTGCGGGACCATCATCAACTTCTGCTGCGAGCAAACTCCAAGATTGGGCCGCGGCGTGTCGGCAATCCGGGGCCGCGGACCTCCGACAAGAATTCTTTCGCATCCAAATGGAGTTTGCGGAAATCATCCATCAAGATGTCCTTCGTACCTCGGGGCAGTTCTACCTCGAAATCAACCGTCCAACGGTGACATCGACACAATGCTACAAATGCAGGATGACAACGCCCGTTCTTTCATGTCTCCCACGATGAGCGGCGGCTTCATCCACGCTCGATCCCTTGAGTCGAGTTGTCTAGTTACGAAACATCGATTGGCTCATGTTGTAATTAAACTTTAATGAACTTGTAGTATGTCTCTTTGGTTTTGAGTCGTTCAACTTAGATGTAATCGATGCTATTAATGTCTTGCTTTTCTCTTCCGATCGTTACATTGCATACTTATATATTGCTTATGTATTGTGCGTGAATTGGTACTAACGTTTACGTTTGGCTAGTGCATAGCGATGCCGGCGTATGTCGTGTACAAAGGTAAGGTTCCGGAGTCTACGATGACTGGGAGGAGTGTCGGAGACAGGTTCACCGATTCAGCGGTAACAGTTACAAAGGTACACCACTAGGGCGAGGCGAATCTAGATATGCCCGCTATCTAGCGGGAGAGGGAAGGGCGTTGGAGGAACCGGATGAAGACGAGTTTCATCGTGATGATGCTCATCGTGATGACCGCAGCTCTCTTCTATGTGATGGTAGTTTAGATGATCGATATCGACTTGTAATGTGAAGACAAACTCGCTACTCGCGGTCTCGAGACTTGTAATATAATGTTCTATCTTTGTTCGGTCTTTTCAATTCGGAGACTAATATGATGAATTGTATTCAGAGACTAATATGATGAATTGTATTCAAAGACTAATCTTCTATTGTATTTGATGAATCTGTTGTTGATGTATGCTGTCTATATTTTATCAAATTATACATTTTGTAACCTGTGCAAAAACAGAAAATAAAAAATAAAAAAACCTAATATTCATACTAATGGCGCATCACATGACGGTCGCCATTAGTATGACAAAGGCATACTAATGGCGCATCCTTTGGGTAGTGCGCCATTAGTATCTGTGATTACTAATGGCGCATCCGGTGGTGCGCCATTAGTATGCCAAAGCACCTGGGTATACATGGCCTGGGAGGCATACTAATGGCGCACCACGGCCTATACTAATGGCGCACCAGCAGTGCGCCATTAATGCTCTCGAGATACTAATGGCGCACTGTGGTGCGCCATTAGTAAAAATACTAATGGCGTGCTGTTAATGGCGCACCACAGATGCACCATTAATAGCCATACTAGGTGCGCCATTAGTAGGGGGTTTTCTAGTAGTGCTAGGGGCGGCGGCCAGCCCTAGATCCCATCTAGGGGCGGCCAAGAAATAAGAGGAAACTTGCCCCCCTAAGCTAGGTGGGCGCCTCCCAAACCCTAGGCGCCTTGGGCCCTTGTGTGTGTGTGGGGGGCACCAGCCCACCTGAGATGGTCCCTCCACACTTGGCCCATGCAGCCCTCAGGGGCGGTGGCCCCACTTGGTGGACCCGGGACCCTCCGGTGGTCCCAGATGCGTTCTGATAAAACCGAAACTTTTCCGGTGACCAAAACAGGAATTCCCATATATAAATCTTTACCTCCGGACCATTCCGGAACTCCTCGTGACATCCGGGATCTCATCCGGGACTCCGAACAACATTTCGTAACCACATACAAACTTCCTTTATAACCCTAGCGTCATCGAACCTTAAGTGTGTTGACCCTACGGGTTCGGGAACCATGCAGACATGATCGAGACGTTCTCCGGTCAATAACCAACAGCGGGATCTGGATACCCATGTTGGCTCCCACATGTTCCACGATGATCTCATTGGATGAACCACGATGTCAAGGACTCAATCGATCTCGTATACAATTCCCTTTGTCTAACGGTATTGTACTTGCCCGAGATTCGATCGTCGGTATACCGATACCTTGTTCAATCTCGTTACCGGCAAGTCTCTTTACTCGTTCCGTAACACATCATCCCGTGATCAACCCCTTGGTCACATTGTGCACATTATGATGATGTCCTACCGAGTGGGCCCGGAGATACCTCTCCGTTTACGAAGTGACAAATCCCAGTCTCGATTCGTGCCAACCCAATGACACTTTCGGAGATACCTGTAATGCACCTTTATAGCCACCCGATTACGTTGTTACGTTTGGTACACCCAAAGCATTCCTACGGTATCCGGAGTTGCACAATCTCATGGTCTAAGGAAAAGATACTTGACATTAGAAAAGCTTTAGCATACGAACTACCACGATCTTTGTGCTAGGCTTAGGATTGGGTCTTGTCCATCACATCATTCTCCTAATGATGTGATCCCGTTATCAACGACATCCAATGTCCATGGTCAGAAGCTGTAACCATCTATTGATCAACGACCTAGTCAACTAGAGGCTTACTAGGGACATGGTTTTGTCTATGTACCCACACATGTATCTGAGTTTCCTATCAATACAATTATAGCATGGATAATAAACGATTATCATGAACAAGGAAATATAATAATAACTAATTTATTATTGCCTCTAGGGCATATTTCCAACATTGCCATGGTGCAAGATAATACCAAATTGTGTGACTTTACCAATACCAACAATAATGATTTCCTTAGCACTCCGATTGGTCCTCTTGCCAATACTGAATCTTGTGAAATCAATACTGCTTTGTTGAATCTTGTTATGAAAGATCAATTCGCCGGTCTTCCAAGTGAAGATGTCGCTACTCATCTAAATAGCTTCGTGGATTTGTGTGATATGCAAAAGAAGAAAGATGTTGACAAAGATGTTGTTAAACTGAAGCTATTTCCTTTTTCGCTTAGAGATCGTGCTAAAGCTTGGTGAGGGAGTCCTGGATTAGGGGGTGTCCGGATGGCCGGACTATAACCTTTGCCGGACTCCTGGACTATGAAGATACAAGATTGAAGACTTCGTCCCGTGTCCGGAAGGGACTTTCCTTGGCGTGGAAGGCAAGCTTGGCGATACGGATATGTAGATCTTCTCCCATTGTAACCGACTCTGTGTAACCCTAGCCCTCTCCGGTGTCTATATAAACCGGAGGGTTTTAGTCCGTAGGACGAACGACAATCATACCATAGGCTAGCTTCTAGGGTTTAGCCTCTCTGATCTCGTGGTAGATCTACTCTTGTACTACCCATATCATCAATATTAATCAAGCGAGAGTAGGGTTTTACCTCCATCGAGAGGGCCCGAACACAGGTAAAACATCATGTCCCTTGTCTCCTGTTACCATTCGCCTAGACGCGCGATTCGGGACCCCCTACCCGAGATCCGCCGGTTTGACACCGACATTGGTGCTTTCATTAAGAGTTCCTCTGTGTCGTCATCTTTAGGCCCGATGGCTCCTCCGATCATCAACAATGACGCGGTCCAGGGTGAGACTTTTCTCCCCGGACAGATCTTCGTATTCGGCGGCTTTGCACTGCGGGCAATTAAGCTTGGCCGTCTGGAGCAGATCGAAGCTTCGCCCAGCCGCCATCAGGTCAGATTTGGAAGTTTGAACTACACGGCCGACGTCCGCGGAGACTTGATCTTTGACGGGTTCGAGCCAGAGCCGAGCATGCCGCACTGTCGCGATGGGCATGATCTAGCTCTGCCGCCGAACAGTGCCCTGAAGGCCGCACCAGTGTCCGCTCCGACCCTTAGCTCAGAGCCGACTGCGCCAATCGAGGACGGATGGGTGGACACCTCCTCGGGGGCTGCAAGCCTTGTCCTTTGTGAAGCCCGTGACTCCAAGGCGTCGGACTCCTCTCCGGACTCCGAACCTTCCGCGCCCCTGCCAATCAAATCCGATTGGGCGCCGATCATGGAGTTCGCCGCCGCGGACATCTTTCAGCACTCGCCCTTCGGCGACATCCTGAATTCACTAAAGTCTCTCTCTTTATCAGGAGAGACCTGGCCGGACTATGGTCGGCAAGGTTGGGATGCGGACGACGAAGAAATTCAAAGCCCACCCACCACCCACTTCAGAGCCACCGCCGATGATTTAACCGACATGCTCGACTTCGACTCAAGACATCGACGGTATGGGCGCCGATGCAGGAGACGACCAAGAACCAGCGCCTATAGGGCACTGGAAGGCCACCTCATCGTATGACATATACATGGTGGACACCCCAAAAGAAGGGAAGGGCGATGGAACAACGGAGGATGACCCCTCCAAGAAGCAGCCTAAGCGCCGGCGTCAGCGGCGCTACTCTAAATCCCACCAAAGCAAAAATGGCGATTCCGGCACGGGAGATAATAACACCCCGGACAGTGCCGAAGACAACCCCCTCCAGCAGGATTCAACATAGGAGGATGGAGAAGCCAACCCTCATGAGAGAGTGGCAGACAGAGAGATAGAGGACGATAATTACATGCCTCCCTCACGAAGGCAGAGGCAAGCCTCGGCGACGGCAATTTGTCGTGCCTGAGGATCCCGTCGAACAAGAGCGTTTCAAACGCAGGCTTATGGCCACGACGAGCAGCCTCAAGAAAAAAACAGCAATAGCTTAGAGCTGACCAAGACTTGCTAGCCGACAGATGGACTGAAGTCCTTGCGGCGAAAATCTGAACTCGAACGCTCCTCCAAGAGCTACCCAAAGCGCAGGCTACTACCCCGATTAAAGGAGGAAGCACCTAAACCTACATCACCAGCGCACGACGCGGCCGACCGGCCACCTCGTGGCCGTGACAGAGAGGCCTCTCGGCCCTCCACTCAAGCCGTAACCCGGCGTCGCTCAAAGAATACCAAGGCACGGGGAAATGTGCCAGACCTGCGAGATATATTAGAGGACAAGGCAAGGCAAACAAGATCGATCTACAGATCGCGTGGGCGCCACGGCGTGTGATAACCGTCATGCCGGATATGGCAATTCCGGCCGGGCCGAACACAATAGACAAAGCTCATTTGAGATACGTCGTGATATAGCCCAGTACAGAGGCACCGCACACCCACTATGCTTCACAGATGAAGTAATGGATCATCAAATCCCCGTGGGTTTCAAACCCGTAAACATCGAATCATACGATGGCACAACAGATCCTGCGGTATGGATCGAGGATTATCTCCTTCATATCCACATGGCCCGCGGTGATGATCTACACGCCATCAAATAACTCCCACTCAAGCTTAAAGGACCAGCTCGGCATTGACTTAACAACTTGCCAGCAGAGTCAATTGGTTGTTGGGAGGACCTGGAAGCCGCATTCCTCGACAATTTCTAGGGCACCTATGTGCGACCACTAGACGCCAATGACCTAAGCCACATAATTCAGCAGCCAGAGGAATCAGCCAGACAATTCTGGACACGGTTCCTAACTAAGAAAAATCAAATAGTCGACTGTCCGGACGCAGAGGCCCTCACAGCCTTCAAACATAACATCCGTGACGAATGGCTTGCCCGGCACCTAGGACAGGAAAAGCCGAAATCCATGGCAGCCCTCACAACACTCATGACCCACTTTTGCGGGGGTGAAGACATCTGGCTAGCTCGTAGTAATAACATGACCAAGAGCCCTGGTAATTCGGATACCAAGGACAACAATGGCAGGTCGCGTCGCAACAAGCACAAGCGCCGCATTAACGGCGATAATCTTTGAGGATATGGCGATTAATGCGGATTCAGAGGCTCTAAAACTGGTCAGCGGAAAAAGCCATTTAAAAGAAATACTCCGGGCCCGTCCAGTTTGGACCGAATACTCTATCGCTCGTGCCAGATACGCGGCACCCCCGAAAAACCAGCCAACCACACCAACAGGGATTGTTGGGTGTCCAAGCAGGCAGGCAAGTTAAATGCCGAAAACAGTGACAAGGGGCTGCATAGCGATGACGAGGAGGAGCCCCGGCCGCCGAACAATAGGGGACAAAAGGGCCTCCCCCCACAAGTGCGGACGGTGAATATGATATACGCAACCCACATACCCAAAAGGGAGTGGAAGCATGCACTCAGGGACGTATATGTGTTGGAGCCAGTCGCCCCAAAGTTCAACCCATGGTCCTCCTGCCCGATCACTTTTGATCGAAGGGACCACCCCACTAGCATCCGCCATGGCGGATTCGCCGCATTGGTTCTAGACCCAATCATTGGCCAGTTCACCTCACTAGAGTCCTTATGGACGGCGGCAGCCTGAACACCTTTATCGAGGATACGGTAGCGAAAAATTGGCATAGATCCCTCAACGATTAAACCCACAAAGACGACCATTAAAGGCGTCATACCAGGTGTAGAGGCCAACTGTACAAGCTCAGTTACACTTGAGGTGGTCTTCGGATCCCCGGATAATTTCCGAAGCGAGGAGTTAATCTTCGACATAGTCCCGTTCCGCAGTGGCTATCACGCACTGCTCGGACGAACCGCATTTGCAAAGTTCAATGCGGTGCCGCACTACGCATACCTCAAGCTCAAGATGCCAGGCCCTCGAGGAGTCATTACGGTCAATGGAAACACCGAACGCTCTCTCCGAACGGAGGAGCATACGGCAGCCCTCGCGGCGGAAGTACAAAGTAGCCTCTCAAGGCAATTCTCCAGTCCGGCTATTAAACGTCCGGACACCGTCAAAGCAGCGCCCGGAGTAACCTACAACAAGACCGCTGCACGTTCCGAGCATCGCAGCGTAGCAATGCGGCCCCAACCCCAGCCCTCACGAAATTGCGAAACCAGTACTACGCGTACATAATTACACTCTGGAAATACCATGGGCATAGGGGGAGGGGCACGACCACGGCATGCCCAAAATGCGGCTCAACCGCACTAGGGGCTCCCAATTTTTTCATTCTTTTTTTTCTTACTTTCAGGACTCCACTCTCCGGAAGGCCCGTGCAGCGGTCAATCGCTGAACACAGGATGCAACAGCCGGGGAGGCGAAAAGCTTCGTCAGTGTCCAGTGGTCTCTATAACGAAAGCGGTATACTTATTTCACATATCATCCGCAGCTTCGCCCCACGGAGAGGACATGTCAAATAGTCCCATCTCTTGCTTATCGCACTATTTGTATCGTTCTGCTTTTACCGCAGACTTTTTGAATAAACAATACATAGCTTTTGTCTATTATTGCATTCCTTTTTATGTAAACATGTTCAGTTATGACATTATGCAACCGTACACTTTGGTACGGCCAATACACCAGGGGCTTAAGTACCCCAGAATATGGTGTGAGAAGTCTGAACACTCTCACGAGTGCGGCACCCCGAACTTATAGCATTATATGCATCAGCTCTGAATCATGTCTTGGGTCAATAGTTGGGTTTGCCGGCTCCCATGTTTTGGTACCTTACGTTCCGCTATATCGGCTAAGGTAGCGCTGGGAGAACTACTGCGATTGTGCCCCGGTTGAGCTGGGTTAGGCACCTCAGTAGAGAAAGCTAAAACTGACCATCATGATAGGGAGAGAGCTGGTCGCTGTTCGAGAGGTTTCGAGTCCCTAAAGACTTATGCCGCTTAGAGCGAGGAGTCGGCTTTGTCCGGCCTAGGCGTGGATAGTGCCCCGATATCGGTCTTCCGAATACTAGGGGCTTCGCCGAAATTTAAAATTATAGAATTCTATGGCTAAGTGAGAGTGATAAAGCATTATAGTCCGATTGCCTTGTTCGTTGTGCTGAGCGCCTCCCTCGAAGGACCCAATAATGGGAACAAGAGCGCTCAGGTTTATCCTCAACACCCCAAAGACTCGTGGCACGGGGGCAGAAGCCGACGACTCGCCATCTCTCAGATTTAATAAACGGCCGTACAGAAGGTAATATTTTAAATTCAACAAGCGTTGCTTAGCGCGTATGAACAAGTTTTCAGCGCACATGATAACATGAGCGAGTTTACTCAAAAGTTACATCCTTGGAACATTCATCCACCGCAAGGCGGGCACCCTTCAGGACACCCTCATAATACATCTCGGGCTTGCGATGCTCCTTGCCCTGCGGTGGCCCATTTGGCACCAGCTTCTCAGCATCCATCTTGCCCAGTGCACTTTAACACAGGAAAGGGCCCTACGGGCGCCTTCGATGCATACGGAGCGCTTGATGACTTCAAGTCGTGGACAGGCATCCGCCAGCCGCCTCACCAGCCCAAAGTAGCTCCCAGGCATGACCTCCCCAGGCCATAGCCGGACTATAAGGCCCTTCATGGCCTGTTCGGCCACCTTATGGAGCTCGACCAGCTGCTTCACTGGTCGCTCAAAAACACTGGTGTCCGGCCTCGGCATCTTGAGACCAGAACACCTTCTCCATCGAGCTCCCCTCCTCGGCCCGTAGCGGCGGCGGCGTCGGACCTGCTGCAGGCAGATCTGCGAATGCTCTGGAGAGCTCGGACTCGGGTAAGTAACAAGTAATTCACTTTCACGTGCTTGCTTTGCATAAAGAATGCCTTACCCGCCGCTATCTTCTTCGTCGCCTCAATTTCCTGGAGGGCTTTTGGGCTTCAGCCTTGGCAGATTTGGCGCTCTCAAGGGTAGAGGCAAGCTCGGACTCTCGAGTCTTTGAGTCAAGCTCCAAACTCTCGTGTTTTTTCACGAGAGCACAGGCCTCTTGCTGCACCTCCGCCACCCGCGCCTCCTGCTTTTCTCGCTCGATACGCTCCACGGCCGCATTTTCTTCGGCCTTGGACATCGCTTCCTTCAGGGTTGCCACCTGGGTTGTGGCTGTAACACCCCGGATGTAACTTTTCATATTTGTAACTCCAACTCTTGCCATTTTCGGCATTGTGATATGATATTCCCTCCGTGGTTGGGTTTTTCTTCATTTTGCATTTTGTCCATGTCATGCATTTCATATCATGTCATCATGTGCATCGCATTTGCATACGTGTTCGCCTCATGATTCCGAGCATTTTTCCCGTTGTCCGTTTTGCAATCCGACGCTCCTATCTCCCCCGGCGGTCCCTTTTATGTTTTTCCGTGTGCGGGTACTAAACCTTCTCGGAATGGACCGAGGTTTTTCTAGTGGCCTTGGTATACCACCCGTAGACCACCAGTCAAGTTTCGGGTCATTTGGAGCTCGTTTGGTACTCCAACGGTTAACCGCTCTCTCAAAGGCCTCTTTTAAGTTGCAGCCCAACACCCTCCAAAACAGCCTAATAACCCATCTAAGTCACTTCCATGCTCTCCGTCGTTCGATCACGATCGTGTGGCGAAAACTACACCTCATTTGGACTCTCCTAGCTCCCTCTATGCCTATTTAAACACCCCCATTCTAAATCCGGATCAACCCTAGCCTTCCCCCTACGCCGGCGGACGAATCGTCCGAATCGTTCGACACGTCCGACCCACCAGCCGCCGCGTCAGCCCTCGAGCACGCCACGTGGGGCGCCGCCGCCTTGAACCCCGCGAAACCACGGCCCGCAGCCCGACGCCGGGCCGACCCGCCGCCTCCGCCTCCCGCGCGCCCGGCCGGCCGCCGCCCGCGCCTCCGCCGCCACGGTCGCGCCGCCTCCTCCGCCGCCTCGCCGCCGACCCGCCCGGCCCCGCCGCCCGCCGCCACCGGCAGCGCCGTCGCCGCCGACCTCCGGGCCTCCCGCCGCCGCGCCTCCGCGGACCCGCCCGCCGCGCCGGCGACCCGCCGCCGCCGTCGCCTCCTCCGGCCGGCCCCGGCCCCTTCCTCCTCCACGCCCGGGCTCCGGCGTTCCCGGGCCGCCGCCACGTCGGATGGATCGGTTCCGATCCGGATCCTATCCGCCCGTTGACCTTCTTCCCCCCCCCCCCCCTCTTATTTCTTCTAAGTTTTTTCGTCTCATTGTTATTTGGTGTCATTTTCAACGTAGTATAACTATGCATCTGTAGGTCCATTTTGCGCGTATAATATGTCAAAATGTTCTCCTCGAAGATTAGATCATTTCGACTCATTGCATATTTTTCATTTGAGCTCATCTTGATGCCCGAAATGCTGTTGGAAGAGTGCTATGTGACGTTAGTTTCTGTTTCTTAACAGAACTTGCACTTTTGTTATTTTTGCTATGATTGATGTGTGCACCCTATGAATTTGAGTCCTACATGTGTTTTGTAATATGCCATGCCATCTGTCCAGGGGTGTATGCCATGCATTTTTGTGATCTATGTGGTGACTAGCACAAGCATGCAAAGTAGGTGTCCTGATGTTGCTGTTTTCAGCCCTGTTTACCTGATATTTTGATGCCATGTTAACTTGATGCTACCGAGAGATTCATGCATATTTTGAGATACTTCAGTAAGGATGTTTTGTTAAACATGTCTTGCTCTATCCATCCATATCCTTTTTGCAATTATGGAGTACCATAGCTTGAGTAAATCGAGCTCTACTTTTGCTATAAAATGTTTCCTGGCAGATTGTTTACATTTATTCAATTTTGCCAAGGTTGTTGTGGTTGATCCATGTATGCTATGTTATTATTCTTGCCATGTATGTCTTCTATGCCATGTCTTCTTGATGTATGTATGCTTAGTTTATCATTTAAGGCTCTGTAGTGAGTGCATTGAGCTTGTAAACATGCCTACTTGTTATCAGTTTTTGACATGCCATGTTGCTGAATCTGTTAACGAAACTTTCGATATTGACATGGGTGTTACTGTATTTTCCGATCCTTTTTGGCTTATGGTCAGTAAGGGACTTTTTGTTCTATGCTTTGGGTAGATTCATGCCATGCCATGTTTTGCTATTTTAAGTTCCTGTAGCATGTAGTTTTGTTGCTCTGAACATTTGCAACCTGATGCTGTTTTTGCCATGTCCAGCCTGATATTTTGTGCACTTTTGCCATGCTTGTTTGAACCTGTTATGATGTGATTTAGCCGTAGCTCAGTGCTCATCTTTTGTCAAGCATCTTGTGTAGATCACTGCCATATACTTTGTTGATACGTTTGGATGCAGTAGCTTAATTTCTTGTTGCTTGCTAAGTGGCATCATGCTGTTAATGGCAGATTTGTGCCATTCTTGTTTTGCTTGGCATTTCCAAACCGTGCATCCGATTCCGATGATCTTTATATCGATTTCAACCAAAATCATCTCATCTTTCCAGTGGCATACTTGGTTTGCCAAGTTGATGCCTGGTTCATCATTTTCCTTTCGAGCGCTTATACGCATTGCATATCACATCTCGCATATCATGTCATGTTTTGCATCATGTTGATTGTGCATTGCACCGTGATTTATTGTGGTTCCTTTGTTTGTGTTCTTGCTTTGGGTAGAGCCGGGAGACGAGTACGTGAACGAGGAACCTGTTGAGAACGCTTACGAGGATCAAGCTTTCGACAACTCTGAGAACATTGCGCATAAGATGACCGTACCCTCGAAATCACTTCTATCTTTGCTATGCTAGATGCTCGCTCTTTTGCTATGCCTATGCTACGATGCCTACCACTTGCTATATCATGCCACCCATATTGCCATGTCAGCCCCTAACCATCCTTTCCTAGCAAACCGTTGATTGGCTATGTTACCGCTTTGCTCGGCCCTCTTATAAGCGTTGTTAGTTGCGGTGAAGTTGAAGTTTGTTCCTTGTTGGAACATGGAGATGTTGTTCCTTATTGGAACATGTTTACTTGTTGGGGATATCACAATATATATCTGCTATA
This sequence comes from Aegilops bicornis, assembly GCA_021605145.1. NCBI lineage: Eukaryota > Viridiplantae > Streptophyta > Magnoliopsida > Poales > Poaceae > Aegilops > Aegilops bicornis. The sequence goes on from CM038674.1 coordinate 107,584,919, forward strand.
ATTAATACATCTATATACTTGGTAAAGGGTGGAAGGCTCGGCCTTATGCCCAGTGTTTTGTTCCACTCTTGCCACCCTAGTTTCCGTCATACGGTGTTATGTTCCTTGATTTTTTGCGTTCCTTACGGTTGGGTGATTTATGGGACCCCCTTGACAGTTCGCTTTGAATAAGACTTCGTCCGGCCAAGGCCCAACATTGGTTTTACCATTTGCCACCTAAGCCTTTTCCCCGGGTTTTCGCGAGCCCGAGGGTCATCTTTATTTTAACCCCGGACCAGTGCTCCTTGAGTCTTGGCCCGAACTGAGCTACTGCAGGGGCCACCACGTGGAAACTCGAGGCTTGGTTTTACTCGTAGCTAGTCTCATCCGGATGTGCCACGAGAGCGAGATATGTGCAGCTCCTATCGGGATTTGTCGGGTGTGTGGGGCGGCTTTGCTGGTCTTGTTTTATTGTTGTCGAAATGTCTTGTAGTCCGGGATTCCGAGATTGATCGGGTCTTCCCGGTAGAAGGAATATCCTTCGTTGACCGTGAGAGCTTATAATGGGCTAAGTTGGGACACCCCTGCAGGGTAATATCTTTCGAAAGCCGTGCCCAGCGGTTATGAGGCAGATGGGAATTTGTTAATGTCGGTTGTAGAAAAACCGAAGTTGACCTCAAATAAAATACACATCAATCAAGTGTGTAACCGTGATGGTCTCTTCTCGTGAGTCCGGAAGTGAACACGGTGTTGGAGTTATGTCGGCGTAAGTAGTTCAGATCACTTCTTGATCGCTACTAGCTTCACGACCGTGCTTTGCTCCTCTTCTCGCTCTCTTTTTGCGAAGTAGCCACCATATATGCTAGTCGCTTGCTGCAGCTCCACTGTACTACTCTGTCCTTCCTATAAGCTCAAATAGTCTTGATCTCATGGTGTGAGATTGCTGAGTCCCCGTGACTCACAGATACTTCCCAAAAGCAGTTGCGAGTTCCGGCGATGCGGTCAGGTGACTCAACCCGAGCTCAAGTGGGAGTTCGACGAGGAACGTGGTCGTTACTATGTGTCTTTTCACGATGATCGATGGTGGTGCCCGATTGGGACGATCGAGGGATCTGTGTAGCATTTGGGGTATCTTCTTTTATTTTGGTTCCGTAGTCGGACCTTGAGTGTACTCGAATGATGGATGTTTATTTTATGTATTGTGTGAAGTGGCGTTGTAAGCCAACTATGTATCTCTTTCCCTATTTATTACATGGGTTGTGTGAAGATTACCTCACTTGCGACATTGCTTTCAATGCGGTTATGCCTCTAAGTCGTGCCTCGACACGTGGGAGATATAGCCGCATCGAGGGCGCTGAAAGTTGGTAATCGAGCCTTCCCGACTTAGGAGCCCCTACTTGATTGTTTCTTTGGCGTTGTTGAGTCTAGAATGGAAAAATGTTTTGTGTCTTAGGATTATATATATCGGAGAGTAGGATTCTTTTACTTCCAGTCCTTCGTAAGCTCTGTGAGGTATCCCGACGTAGTGTTTTGACTCTTCTCTCCTCAAATTTCACTAAAAAAATTTTAGGATCACGTGGGTATCTTGGAATCGTTCGATGGTTTTGTGGCGAGAACATTGTTCTTGGTGCCTCGACATTTAGGGGTTGTGGCGGTGTCCATGGAGTTGAGCTCCGAGGTGTTGTCGCCACAATTTTATCGTTGCAGTTCTCGAATACACGAGTTTTGCCGACATCGAAATCTCTTTTGTGCAATTGTTGGTGAGATAACCCTGATAGCCCAAGATCTTGGCGAAAAGTGGAGTATTTCCATGACTTGTATAACGGATGTTTTTGAAGGTCGAGGTACCACGATTTCGAGGATTTCTTGGTTATGTGTTGACGGATGGATACAAATTTGGATCTAGGTATTGTTAGTTTGGGTGATATATTTTGTGTCCCTGTATCCCCAACACCATATTGCATAACCAGAAAGTTTCGGGAGTTTATAGGTGGGAATTCTAGTAGCTTACAGAGTTTCTTTCCGACGGATGTATGATTTGAGATTGGGGTCCAACGTCTAGTGGTCCGCCCATTCACGGTCGATTCTACGATTGGTCGCGTAGGCGTCTTAAAGAATCCTTGGCTATGCTGATTCGGGGACGTATTGTTTGTCATTCGTGACGGCCGCTATCGTCGTGCCGTGTGGGCCCCACCACGAACACTTTGGGCGAAATCTCTATCATGTGTTTGTTCCGGCTTATTCTAGAAGCCAATCTTTGTTTTCAGTTGTGATATTCGAATTGTTTCAAAGGCAGATGTTGTTTCCATACCTTTATCTAAGTGGCTTCTCACCTTAATGGACGTGTGATGTTAACTTTGGAATTCATTCGTTCATTCTTGTTGAATGTTTATTGTGAAGACTATATGTTGCAATTTCTATCCGTTGATTCTACTTATCTTTTGTCTATCAAAGGACTAACGGATGTCACCCTCTTGAGGATGGCTCCGCCTCTGGCGTCTAAATCCGGATCGTAGTGATGGGGATCGGTCGAACCCTCCACCTCCACCTCCGCCTCCGGAGGCACAGCAAGCTATCATGGCAGCCACCAATGCCAATGCTCAGATGATTTTGCAGCTCTTGCAAGAACGTACTCAGGGGCAAGGCAGTCAAGGAAATCAAGGTCAAGGCAACAATCAGTCGCACTTTGCTACTCTCAGTCAGTTCCTCGCTAATCAGTCGAAGTTTTTCAGTTTCTGTGTCGAGGCCACAGACGCTGACGATTGGCTTGTGGACATCTGCAAGCATTTCGACTGTAGCAATGTCAGACCTGAGGACTTTGTCAAGTTTGCATCGTTTCAACTCAAGGATCAAGCTGTTGAGTGGTACCAGCAATACAAAGATTCCAGAGGAGGTCGTGTCATTACAGGATGAGTTCCGCCGTGATTTCAGAGCTCACCACATTCGAAAAGTGTTGTTGAGAGCAAGCGTGAGGAGTTCCGCAATCTCAAGCAGGGCAACATGTCATCTATCAATACAATATCCAGTTCGAGAAGCTCGCTCGTTTTGCTAAGCAAGGCGTGCACGATGAAAAAGAGTATGATCTATCAATTCAGAGGTGGTGCGAGAGAAGATCTGCAATTAGCTCTTGTGCTTTTGAGCCGAGATAAGTATGATGATTTCTACAACATGGCATGAAGCAAGAAGCTGCCCAGCTCAAATGTGAGGCTTCTAAGAAGAGAATCGGGGATGCGATTCAGTCTTCTTCTTCCTCTCAAATGGCAGCTAAGCACCGAAGTTTTACCTTCCTCCTCCTCCGTTCCGTCGGCCTTATCAGCGAGAAGAACTCAGGTGGCCGTGGATCTTCCCACCCACCCAACCCAAAGCTATCGAACAAGTCTAATTCTCAGGCTCCAAGGTCAAGTGCTCCTTACCACCGCCCGCTCTACGAGGTGACTTGCAACAAATGTCGGCGAAAGGTCACTATGTGAACAAATGCTTCAACCAAAGGCGCCTTCCGCCTCCTCCTCTGTGAAATCTTCCAAAGCAATGCAGTGGTCAAGCATAATCCCAAGTCTGCAAAGGTGAATATGATGAATGCAGCTCAAGCGGAGGAATCTTACGATGTGATCATGGGTAATCTTCCGATTAATGATATTCCTGCAAAAGTCTTATTTGATCTTGGTGCATCGCATTCTTTCATGTCATATCCTTTTGCATCGAAGCACAATTTTGATACAGAGGCATTACCTAAAGCTATGCAAGTTATTTCTCCGGCCAAGCGTTTGAGATCTACCATGTTGGTTCCAAATGTCGGTATCAAGATGGGCGATTATAGATTTCTGGCTAAACCAATTGTTCTTGGTGACTCGGATATTGATCTTATTCTCGGGATGGGTGGCTTTCTCAGCACAAAGCTCGACTTGATTGTGCTGCCGGAAATTCAATTGACTCACTCTTCTAATGATGTGATCATCTATGCCGCTTCGTGATGAAACCATTCGGTTGTTTTCTCTCAATGAGAAGGGCGAATTGGATGCTATCTCTCAGATTCCGATCGTTTGTGAGTACCAAGATGTCTTTCGGAAGAGCTTCCGAGTATGCCTCCTCATCGGCCGATTGAGTTCGTTATTGATCTTGAGCACTGCATCGAACCCGTTTGCAAGCGTCCATACAAGCTTGGACCTAATGAGCTGAAGGAATTGAAGAAGCAGCTCGACGAACAAGAGCGTCTGGGTTTGATCAGACCGAGTTCATCTCCTTGGGGTTGTGGTGTTCTTTTTGTCCAGAAGAAGGATGGCACGGACCGACTGTGCGTCGATTACCGTCCATTGAATAAGAAGACAATCAAGAACAAGTATCCACTTCCCAACATCAATGAGCTTTTCGAGCAACTCAAAGGTGCTAAAGTGTTCTCCAAGCTTGACCTTCGTATGGGGTATCATCAGATTCGCATTCGTGAACAAGATATTCCCAAGACAGCATTGAGAACAAGCTTTGGTTCTTATGAATATCTTGTCATGTCTTTCGGCCTCGTCAATGCTCCTCCAACATTCTCTCGGATGATGAACTTCATTTTCAACCCCTACACCAATGAATTCGTCTTGGTCTATCTTGATGATATTTTGGTCTTCTCCAAGAATAAGAAGGATCATGCCAAACATTTGCGATTGGTGCTAGACAAGCCGAGAGAGTATCAATTCTATGCGAAGTTCTCCAAATGTGAATTTTGGCTTGATGAAGTGCTTTATCTTGGTCATATCATCTCCGCCAAGGGCATCGCTGTTAATCCGAGAAGGTGTCCGCAATTGTGAATTGGGAACCTCCTCAGAATGTCAAGCAGCTCCACAGTTTTCTTGGTCTTGCAAGCTATTGCCGAAGATTCGTTGAGAACTTCTCCAAGATTGCAAAGCCTCTTTCCAACCTCCTCCAGAAGCATGTGAAGTATGTCTGGTCTCCTGATTGTGATGTTGCTTTCAATACTCTCAAAGAGAAACTCGTCACAGCTCTGTCTTGACTCCTCCTGATGAATCCAAGCCATTGAAGTTTTACGTGATGCTTCTCTTCAAGGTCTCGGTCTTTGTGTTAATGCAAGAGAAGAGGGTTGTGGCTTATACCTCTACTTGATTGAAGCCCAACGAAAAGAACTACCCCACTCATGATCTTGAGTTGGCGGCAGTTGTCCATGCATTGATAACATGGAGACATCTCTTGTTGGGAAGGAAAGTGGACATTTTCACCGATCACAAGAGTCTCAAGTACATTTTCACTCAGCCCAACCTCAACCTCAGATAGACTCGATGGGTCGAAATGATTCAAGAGTACAACCCAAGTATTGAATATACTCGCAAGGCCAATGTCATTGCAGATGCTTTGAGCGGGAAGGCTTCTTTGCAACAGTCTAATCCTCAAGCCCTTCCGGTAGGATCTTTGTGAAGCTTTCCATAAGCTGAATCTTCAAGTTGTTCCTCAAGGCTTTCTTGCCAACCTCATAGTCTCTCCTACTTTGGAAGATCAGATTCGTGAGGCTCAACTTCTGGATACCATGGTGAAAAAGGTGAAATGTGGTATCGACAAGGGCATTTCCAAGTACAAGTGCTTCCACATTGATGACAAAGATACTCTTTTCTTTGAGGACCGGATTGTCGTTCCTAAGGGTGATCTGAGAAAATCATTATGAACGAGGCTCACAATTCGCTTCTATCCATTCATCCTGGAAGTACGAAGATGTACCATGATCTCAAGCAGTCATATTGGTGGACTCGAATGAAGCGAGAAATTGCTCAATTCGTGAATGAATGTGATGTCTGCAGAAGAGTGAAAGCAGAACACCAAAGACCAATGGTCTCCTCCAACCTCTTGCTATTCCGGAATGGAAGTTTGATCATATCGAGATGGACTTCGTTACTGGTTTTCCTAAGTCCAGGCGTGGAAATGATGCTATCTTCATTGTCATTGACAAGCTTACTAAAGTGGCTCATTTTCTTCCTATCAAAGAATCCATCACAGTAGCTCAGTTGGCAGAGCTATAAACCTCCAGAATTGTCTCCTTGCACGGCATTCCACAATTGATCTCTTGAGACCGTGGCAGCATCTTCACCTCCAAGTTTTGGGATTCTTTTGAAGGCCATGGGCACCAACATTCGTTTCAGCACAGCTTTCCATCCTCAAACAAGTGGCCAAGTCGGCGAGTAAATCAAATCCTTGAAGATATGCTCGGGGCTTGTGTCATTTCTTTCGGTATGAAGTGGGAAGATTGTCTTCCATATGCCGAAGTTCTCCTACAACAACAGCTTCAGCGAGTTCGGGCAAGGCCCCATTCGAAATTCTCTATGGCGAGAAAGTGTCGTACTCCTCTCAATTGGTGCGAGACAGTGAACGCCAACTTCTTGGCAATGACTTGATCACGAAGCGGAAGAAATGTGCCAAGTCATTCGTGAGAATCTCAAAAGCAGCATAATCGCGCCCGGAAGAGCTATTATGATGATAAGCACCGTAATGTGGCTTTTGAAATCGGAGACCATGTCTACCTCCGCGTCTCTCAATGAAAGGCACTTTCGTCAACCCGGTATCAAAGGGAAGCTTGCCCCTAGATACGTGGGTCCTTTCAAGATAATTGGCAAAAGAGGCGATCTCGCCTATCAACGAGCTTCCATCCAACTTTGCAAAGCGTGCGATGTGTTTCACGTGTCACAGCTTCACAAGTGCTTCAAGACTCCTGAACGCACTATCAACTTCAAGAAATTGACCTTCAAGAAGATCTCTCTTATCATGAGCACCCGTTGCTATTCTTGAAGAAACCGGCGCAAGACTGCAACAAGTCAATCAAATTCCTGAAAGTGAAGTGGTCACACCATTCCGACCGAGAAGCCACACAGGGGCCGAGGATCACCTCCGTTCGAATATCCGGAGTTCTTTCGGTCCTAGATCTCGGGGCGAGATCCTCTTGTAGTGGTGGAGTGTTGTAACACCCGGATGTAACTTTCCATATTTGTAACTCCAACTCTTGCCATTTTCGGCATTGTGATATGATATTCCCTCCGTGGTTGGGTTTTCTTCATTTTGCATTTTGTCCATGTCATGCATTTCATATCATGTCATCATGTGCATCGCATTTGCATACGTGTTCGTCTCATGATTCCGAGCATTTTTCCCGTTGTCCGTTTTGCAATCCGACGCTCCTATCTCCCCCGGCGGTCCCTTTTATGTTTTTCCGTGTGCGGGTACTAAACCTTCTCGGAATGGACCAAGGTTTGTCTAGTGGCCTTGGTATACCACTCGTAGACCACCGGTCAAGTTTCGGGTCATTTGGAGCTCGTTTGGTACTCCAACGGTTAACCGCACTCTCGCAAAGGCCTCTTTTAAGTTGCAGCCCAACACCCCTCCAAAACAGCCCAATAACACATCTAAGTCACTTCCATGCTCTCCGTCATTCGATCACGATCGTGTGGGCGAAAACTACACCTCATTTGGACTCTCCTGGCTCCCTCTATGCCTACTTAAACACCCCCCATTCTAAATCCGGATCAACCCTAGCCTTCCCCTACCTCGCGCCCGGACGAATCGTCCGAATCGTCCAGACACGTCGGACCCACCAGCCGCCGCCGCGCCTGGCCACTCAAAGCACGCCACGTGGGCGCGCCGCGCCCATGTGCCCGCCCTTGGCCAGCGAACCACAGCCGGCCCGCCCGGCAGCCGGGCCCGACCCGCCGCCTCCGCCTCCCGCGCCCGGCCGGCCGCCCGCCCGCGCCTCCGCCATCACCGGTCGCGCCGCCTCCTCTGCCACCTCGCCGCCCGACCCGCCCGGCCCCCGCCCGCCCTGCCGTGGCCCGTCGCCCGCCGCGCCTCCCGCCGGACCCGCCGCCAGCCGGCGACCCGCCGCCGCCGTCGCCTCCTCCGGCCGGCCCCGGCCCCTTCCTCCTCCTCGCCCGGGCTCCGGCGAGCCCGCGCCGCCGCCGCGTCGGATCGATCGGATCCGATCCGGATCCTAGCCGCCCGTTGACCTTCTTCCCCCCCCCCCCCTCTTATTTCTTCCAAGTTTTTTCGTCTCATTGTTATTTGGTGTCATTTTCAACGTAGTATAACTTTGCATCTGTAGGTCCATTTTGCGCGTATAATATGTCAAAATGTTCGCCTCGAAGAGTAGATAATTTCATATTATTGCATCTTTTTCATTTGAGCTCATGTTGATGCCCGAAATGCTGTTGGAAGAGTGCTATGTGACGTTAGTTTCTGTTTCTTAACAGAACTTGCACTTTTGTTATTTTTGCTATAATTGATGTGCGCACCCTATGAATTTGAGTCCTACATGTGTTTTGTAATATGCCATGCCATCTTTCCAGGGGTGTATGCCATGTATTTTTGTGATCTATGTGGTGACTAGCACAAGCATGCAAAGTAGGTGTCTTGATGTTGCTGTTTTCAGCCCTGTTTAGCTGATATTTTGATGCCATGTTAACTTGATGCTACCGAGAGATCCATGCATATTTTGAGATACTTCAGTAAGGATGTTTTGTTAAACATGTCTTGCTCTATCCATCCATGTCCATGTTTGCAAGTATGGAGTACCATAGCTTGAGTCAATCGAGCTCTACTTTTTCTATAAAATGTTTCCTGGCAGATTGTTTACATGTTATTCAATTTTGCCAAGGTTGTTGTGGTTGATCCATGTATGCTATGTTATTATTCTTGCCATGTATGTCTTCTATGCCATGTCTTCTTGATGTATGTATGCTTAGTTTATCATTTAAGGCTCTGTAGTGAGTGCATTGAGCTTGTAAACATGCCTACTTGTTATCAGTTTTTGACATGCCATGTTGCTGAATCTGTTAACGAAACTTTCGATATTGACATGGGTGTTACTGTATTTTCCGATCCTTTTTGGCTTATGGTCAGTAAGGGACTTTTGTTCTATGCTTTGGGTAGATTCATGCCATGCCATGTTTTGCTATTTTAAGTTCCTGTAGCATGTAGTTTTGTTGCTCTGAACATTGCAACCTGATGCTGTTTTGCCATGTCCAGCCTGATATTTTGTGCACTTTTGCCATGCTTGTTTGAACCTGTTATGATGTGATTTAGCCGTAGCTCAGTGCTCATCTTTTGTCAAGCATCTTGTGTAGATCACTGCCATATACTTTGTTGATACGTTTGGATGCAGTAGCTTAATTTCTTGTTGCTTGCTAAGTGGCATCATGCTGTTAATGGCAGATTTGTGCCATTCTTGTTTTGCTTGGCATTTCCAAACCGTGCATCCGATTCCGATGATCTTTATATCGATTTCAACCAAAATCATCTCATCTTTCCAGTGGCATACTTGGTTTGCCAAGTTGATGCCTGGTTCATCATTTTCCTTTCGGAGCGCTTTTATCGCATTGCATATCACATCTCGCATATCATGTCATGTTTTGCATCATGTTGATTGTGCATTGCACCATGATTTATTGTGGTTCCTTTGTTTGTGTTCTTGCTTTGGGTAGAGCCGGAGGCGAGTACGTGAGCGAGGAACCTGTTGAGAACGCTTACGAGGATCAAGCTTTCGACAACTCTGAGAACATTGCGCATAAGATGACCATACCCTCGAAATCACTTCTATCTTTGCTATGCTAGATGCTCGCTCTTTTGCTATGCCTATGCCACGATGCCTACCACTTGCTATATCATGCCACCCATATTGCCATGTCAGCCCCTAACCATCCTTTTCCTAGCAAACCGTTGATTGGCTATGTTACCGCTTTGCTCAGCCCCTCTTATAGCGTTGCTAGTTGCGGTGAAGTTGAAGTTTGTTCCTTGTTGGAACATGGAGATGTTGTTCCTTATTGGAACATGTTTACTTGTTGGGGATATCACAATATATATCTGCTATAATTAATACATCTATATACTTGGTAAAGGGTGGAAGGCTCGGCCTTATGCACGGTGTTTTGTTCCACTCTTGCCACCCTAGTTTCCGTCATACCGGTGTTATGTTCCTTGATTTTGCGTTCCTTACACGGTTGGGTGATTTATGGGACCCCTTGACAGTTCGCTTTGAATAAGACTCGTCCCAAAGAAGGCCCAACATTGGTTTTACCATTTGCCACCTAAGCCTTTTTCCCCGGGTTTTCGCGAGCCCGAGGGTCATCTTTATTTTAACCCCCGGACGGTGCTCCTTCGAGTGCTGGCCCGAATCGAGCTACTGCGGGCCACCACGGGAAACTTCGAGGCTTGGTTTTACTCGTAGCTAGTCTCATCCGGATGTGCCACGAGAACGAGATATGTGCAGCTCCTATCGGGATTTGTCGGCACAATCGGGCGGCTTTTGCTGGTCTTGTTTTATTGTTGTCGAAATGTCTTGTAGTCCGGGATTCGAGATTGATCGGGTCTTCCGGTAGAAGGAATATCCTTCGTTGACCGTGAGAGCTTATAATGGGCTAAGTTGGGACACCCTGCAGGTAATATCTTTCAAAGCCGTGCCGCGGTTATGAGGCAGATGGGAATTTGTTAATGTCGGTTGTAGAAAAACCCGAAGTTGACCTCAAATAAAATACACATCAACCGCGTGTGTAACCGTGACGGTCTCTTCTCGTGAGTCCGGAAGTGAACACGATGTTGGAGTTATGTCTGACGTAAGTAGTTCAGGATCACTTCTTGATCGCTACTAGCTTCACGACCGTGCTTCGCTCCTCTTCTCGCTCTCTTTTGTGAAGTAGCCACCATATATGCTAGTCGCTTGCTGCAGCTCCACTGTGCTACTCATGTCCTTCCTATAAGCTCAAATAGTCTTGATCTCGCGGGTGTGAGATTGCTGAGTCCCGTGACTCACAGATACTTCCCAAAACAGTTGCATGTTCCGACGATGCGGTGCAGGTGACTCCAACCGAGCTCAAGTGGGAGTTCGACGAGGAACGTGGTCGTTACTATGTGTCTTTTCCTGATGATCGATAGTGGTGCCCAGTTGGGACGATCGGGATCTGTGTAGCATTTGGGGTATCTTCTTTTATTTTGGTTCCGTGAGTCGGACCTTGAGTGTACTCTGAATGATGGATGTTTATTTTATGTATTGTGTGAAGTGGCATTTGTAAGCCAACTATGTATCTCTTTCCCTATTTATTACATGGGTTGTGTGAAGATTACCTCACTTGCGACATTGCTTTCAATGCGGTTATGCCTCTAAGTCGTGCCTCGACACGTGGGAGATATAGCCGCATCGAGGGCGTTCTGATGGCCCTGTAATACTCACGTTGGTCCTGTCATTTTTGCAACCACATCTTTTTATATACTTACATAAGGTATTACTTACCTTCCTTGTCCTCGAGCTGCTTCTTGGCAAGGCCGAGCTCGTTCTCGGACCGCCGAGGATCTGCTTCAATGCATCGACCTCCATGATCGGTGTGGTAGAGGTCACAGCGCAACCTGCATTCCCATATTGACATACTTATGTTAGACTCCTGCGTATATCTTTTTGATCCTCGGTTGGCTTTTCTTTCCGAACACCAAACTGAGCATCGAGGCTACCGCTCTATGCGGTAATATTTTTACATATCTTAAATACATACCTCAAAGCTCCTGTTAAAAGGCTGGCACAGTGCTTCAGTCAGCCCGCTCTTAGAGGATCGAACATACGGATCACCGCACTCATAATAGTGTGGTGCTCCTCGTCGATGGAGGCGCCGTTAAGCACCTCCGGCCAGATTATCCGTGCCTCCGGTTGGGCCGGAGGTCACCGGCGTCGTAAACTTTCCCTTCTTACTAGGTCGCCTGCCAGACTCCGGAACCACTGAAGGTTCCGGTGCGGTGTCCGGCCCAGGGCCGGACTTGGAGCCCGTGGGGGGTTTGTCCCCTTTGCGCCTGGAGTCCGGGAGGTCGCCTTGCGGCGCCTCCAGGACCACCTCCTCCTGGCCTGGACCCTTTTGGGACACCACCTCGGCATCATCCGCAGCGCGAGGGGAGGAGGCGGCCGGAAGTGAAGTGCTATTCACATCCGACGAGCTTAAGGAGCCGCTCGACGACACGCCGACCTGGGCTCGGGGCAGACTGCATGATTATATTCGGCGTCAGAAGATACTGTGCAACAAAGGAACGCCATGAGTTATTCTGGTATTCGGATACTTACGATTTTGCCAGGGGCTTGGCCCTGGATGGCCACTCCTCTTCGCCATCGTCGGTGTCGGTGGAGTAGTCTGGAGGAAGGGTCCTCCCCTTTTTGGACCCTCCGCCCCCCCAGTTGGGGCGGCCTTCCTTTTCTTCTCTCCCCCCGCTGGGGGAGAGACCTCTCTTTCCTCCTCCTCGTTTTCGTGGGAGGAGTCCGCCTCGGAGTCATCGGACGATGAGTCCGACACCACCAGGCGTCGGGAACTCTTTCGAGTTCCCGTGGCCTTCTTCTTGGCCTTCTTCTCCGGCACCACGTAAGGTGCCGGAACCAGCTGCCATGTCAAGCGGGCGTCCGCTGGGTCTTCGGACAAGGGAGCCGGACAGTTGATCTGCCCGGACGTCTTCTACCAATCCTGTCAAAGGTAAGGGAGTTTAGATCCCGCATAGGGTCAAACTATGAAAAACAAGTATCCCGTAAAGGGTAAAACAGCTTACCGCATTGGCTTGATGCTGCGCGCTGAATCTGCGATCCTCGGTAGCGGATGCGGGAGCCTCGGCGCCCTTGAACATCACCTTCAAGGCATCTTCGTACGTAGTGTCGAAGAGCCTGCTCAGAGTTCGGTGCTGTGCTGGATTAAACTCCCACAAGCTGAAAGCCCGTTGTTGGCATGGGAGGATCCTGTGGATGAGCATGACCTGGACTACGTTGGCGAGTTTGAGCTTCTTGCTCACCAGGTTTTGGGCCTTGAGTTTGGAGTCCGGTCAGCTCTTCCGAATTACCCCACGACAGGCCCTTCTCTTTCCAGGAGGTGAGCCGCGTGGGGATGCCAGATCGGAATTCGGGGGTCGTTGCCCATTCAGGGTCATGCGGCTCGGTGATGTAGAACCACCCCGATTACCACCCCTTTATGGTCTCTACGAAGGAGCCCTCGAGCCATAGGACGTTGGGCATCTTGCCCACCATGGCACCTCCGCACTCCTCTTGGCGGCCGACCCACTACCTTCGGCTTGACATTGAAGGTCTTTAGCCATAAGCCGAAGTGGGGCAGGATGCAAAGGATGGCCTCGCACACGACGACGAACGCCGAGATGTTGAGGATGAAGTTCGGGGCCAGATCGTGGAAATCCAGGCCGTAGTAGAACATGAGCCCCCGGACAAATGGGTGAAGTGGGAAACCTAGTCCTTGGAGGAAATGGGTGAGGAACACCACCCTCTCATGGGGCCTGGGGTGGGGATGAGCTGCCCTCGTCTGCAGGAGCCGGTCTTGGCGATGTCATTGGACAAGTATCCGGCTTTCCTCGACTTCTTGATGTGTCCCTCCGTGATGGAGGAGACCATCCACTTGCCTCCCGCCTCCGGACATGGCTGGAGAAGGTTGAGGTAGGATGTGCGGACTTGGGCGCTGGAGCTCGAGTCTTGTGAAAATGGATAAGCAAAGGAGGAAGAAGGCGTAGATGAAAAAGGTGGATCATTATCCCTTATATGGGCGGACGAGACCGCATGTCCCCACCGCTGGTAAAACTCGATTATCTCCCAAGCACCGTAATTAATGGCACGGTTGTGTTACCCACGCCCGTATTGATGAGAATCCCGGAATAAGGGGACACGATCTCTGCTTCGACAAGACGTGCCAAGGAAACCGCCTCGCTAAGTGCGCTGAGGTGGGACAGTAAAAACGATTCGAATAAAGGCTTGGCCATGGTATGATGTCACGCTGCGGAGTACGTCAGCAGATTGGATTTGTGTAAATATTATTCTCTCTACGGTGGTATGTGGAACTTATTTTGCAGAGCCGGACACTATCCTTGTGTTCAAAATCTTCTATGAAGTATTCGGAGGAGGAACCCGCCTTGCAATGCCGAAGACAATCTGCGCGCCGGACTCGTCGTCATTGAAGCCTTGTTCAGGGGCTACTGAGGGAGTCCTAGATTTGGGGGTGTCCGGATGGCCGGACTATAACATTTGGCCGGACTCCTGGACTATGAAGATACAAGATTGAAGACTTCGTTCCGTGACCGGATGGGACTTTCCTTGGCGTGGAAGGCAAGCTTGGCGATACGGATATGTAGATCTCCTCTCATTGTAACCGACTCTGTGTAACCCTAGCCCTCTCCGGTGTCTATATAAACCGGAGGGTTTTAGTCCGTGGGGACGAACGACAATCATACCATAGGCTAGCTTCTAGGGTTTAGCCTCTCTGATCTCGTGGTAGATCTACTCTTGTACTACCCATATCATCAATATTAATCAAGCAGGAGTAGGGTTTTACCTCCATCGAGAGGGCCCGAACCTGGGTAAAAACATCGTGTCCCTTGTCTCCTGTTACCATCCGCCTGGACGCACAGTTCGGGACCCCCTGTTGGGGAACGTTGCATAAAATAAAAAAATTCCTACAGTTTCACCAAGATCCATCTATGAGTTCATCTAGCAACGAGTGATAGGAGTGCATGTACATACCTTTGTAGATCGCGAACGGAAGCGTTCAAGAGAACGGGGTTGAGGGAGTCGCACTCGTCGTGATCCAAATCACCGATGACCAAGTGCCGAACGGACAGCACCTCCGCGTTCAACACATGTACGGAGCGGATGACGTCTCCCGCACCTTGATCCAGCAAGGAGGAGGGAGAGGTTGAGGAAGAAGGCTCCAACAGCAGCACGACGGCGTGGTGGTGATGGAGTGGCAGTTCTATGGCAGGGCTTCGCCAAGCTCACGCGGAGGAGGAGAGGTGTTGGGGAGGGGAGGGGTTGCGCCTTGGATGTTGTGTGCAGCCCTCCCCTTGCCCCTCTATTTATAGGGGAAGGGGGAAGGGGGCCGGCCCCTCTAGATGAGATCTAGAGGGGGTCGGCGGCCAAGGAGGGCTTGCCCCAAGCAAGGGGGCGCCCCACTGGGTTTCCCCCAACCCCTAGGCGCATGGGCCCAAGGGGATGCGCCCAGCCCTCCAGGCTGGTTCCCTGCCCACTACGGCCCATGAGGCCCTCCGAGAGAGGTGGCCCCTCCGGTGGACCCCGGAACCCCTCCGGTGGCCCCAGACAATACCGATATGCCCCGAAACTTTCTCGGTGACCGTATGACAACTTCCCATATATAAATCTTCACCTTCGACCATTCTGAACTCCTCGTGACGTCCGGGATCTTATCCGGACTCCGAACAACATTCGTAATCACATACTAGTCTTCCTAATAACCCTAAGCGTCACCGAACCTTAAGTGTGTAGACCCTACGGGCTCGGGAATCATGCGAGACATGACCGAGACAGCTCTCCGCCAATAACCAACAGCGGGATCTGGATACCCATGTTGGCTCCCACATGTTCCACGATGATCTCATCGGATGAACCACGATGTCGAGGATTCAAGCAACCCCGTATACAATTCCCTTTGTCAATCGGTACGTTACTTGCCCGAGATTCGATCGTCGGTATCCCAATACCTCGTTCAATCTCGTTACCGGCAAGTCACTTTACTCGTACCGTAATGCATGATCCCGTGACCAAACACTTGGTCACTTTGAGCTCATTATGATGATTCATTACCGAGTGGGCCCAGAGATACCTCTCCGTCACACTGAGTGACAAATCCGATCTCGATTCGTGTCAACCCAATGACACTTTCGAGATACCCGTAGTATACCTTTATAGTCACCCGATTCACGTTGTGACGTTTGGTACACCTAAAGCACTCCTACGGTATCCGGGAGTTACACGATCTCATGGTCTAAGGAAAGGATACTTGACATTTGAAAAGCTCTAGCAAACGAACTACACGATCTTGTGCTATGCTTAGGATTGGGTCTTGTCCATCACATCATTCTCCTAATGATGTGATCCCATTATCAATGACATCCAATGTCCATAGTCGAAAACCATGACTATCTATTGATCAACGAGCTAGTCAACTAGAGGCTCACTAGGGACATGTTGTAGTCTATGTATTCACACATGTATTACGATTTCCGGATAATACAATTATAGCATGAATAAAAGACAATTATCATGAACAAGGAAATATAATAATAATCCTTTTATTATTGCCTCTAGGGCATATCTCCAACACCCCCTACCCGAGATCCGTCGGTTTTGACACCGACACTTGGTTTTCGTCTTTGCCTGAAAATAGTATTGATTCTTGGAACAAGTGCAAAGATGCTTTTATCTCTAAGTATTTTCCTCCCGCTAAGATCATCTCTCTTAGGAATGATATTATGATTTTTAAGCAACTTGATCATGAACATGTTGCACAAGCTTGGGAGATAATGAAATTAATGATACGTAATTGCCCTACTCATGGTTTGAATTTGTGGATGATTATACAAAAAATTTATGCCGGTTGAATTTTGCATCTAGAAATCTTTTAGATTCGGCCACGGGAGGCACTTTTATGTAAATTGATGAAGTCATATACCTAGGGTAGGGTCATGGACCTGTCCAAGACACCCTCCCCAAGGACATCTCTAGAAGAAAATACCTTTCAGTCGACCTGGAAGAGTTCCACTCGACCAACTGGAAGACACTCGACCATGAAGCCAACCACTCGACCAACTGGAAGACACTCGACCATGAAGCCAACCACACGACCACTAGGAGATCCAAAGCCAGTCTGCACATAAACGGTCGGTCATTAAGTAGCTTTTATGGTCATCATAGCACTTTATGTGGGCGTTACCAGTAACACCCTATCTTAATGTACCTTTAACACTGCATAACTAAGGGCCGGAGGGGTCTGGCGAACTCTATATAAGCTACCCCCCTCCTTAGTGTCAAGGGTTCGGACCTCTGTAACTCATACGCACATAATACAGTCGACCGCCTCCGGGCACCGAGACGTAGGGCTGTTACTTCCTCCGAGAAGGGCCTAAACTCGTAAACATCTTGCGTATACAACTACTCCATAGCTAGGATCTTGCCTCTCCATACCTACCCCCCATTCTACTGTCAGGCTTAGAACCACGACAGTTGGCGCCCACCGTGGGGCAGGTGTCTTAGCGACTTGTTGGAGAAGTTGCATTTTTTCTGATCCCACTCATCATGGTTTTAGGCGGAGTTTTGGTTGAGGGCCGCGAGATCCGTCTCGGCGCGCTCACGTTCATCGCCGACGACTCCGCTTGGTTGCAGGAGGCTCCACTCGACGTTGACGCACTCCCCGTCCGCGGGGCGACGCACTTTCGCGCGTGCGTCCGCGGCGTCCTCCTGCGGCAGCCGTCGACCCAGTATCGGTCGGCTCTTGTGCCGTCCTCCCTCCCAGTCTCGCGCCGGCGCAAGCGCTCCGGTCGATCGAGGCTTCAGCGGTGGGTGAGGCACGCGGTGGCCCGCCAGTCGGCCACTCCCCAAGTCGCGGCAATCGAGCCCGACGAATCTCTCTACGGCCTGTTCGATCTGTCGACTGGTTCCGCAGAGACTGCATCCGAGTGCGACAGCAGCGATCCTGCGGTGGAGGTTCTGATGATCGACGGACCACGCAGTCCTCCTGGTTTCCCCCACACCAACAGAGGCGTTGGCGGAGGCGAGCCGGCGCAGGCTCACGAAGAGTACCAACCCGAGCCCCTCACTTCGCTACAGAGGGAGGAGCTCCGCCGCCGGAACATGGATGCGCTTCACACTCCTATCGTTGGAGAAACCCCTGAGGCCCGCGCCTTAGAAGATGTGCGTTTGGCCAACTTGGCTGAGCGCACTCGACTGGAAAATCTCCATGAAAGTGCTCGATTTAACGAATGAGCGCAACAACGGGTCCCGTCGTCCAGTCGACGTCAACTCTTTCCACAACCGACTCAGGTATACCGAACTCCCATTCAGAATCTAGCAGCTGCAGCCCATATAGCAGAGTCCATTCAGCCTTCCCAGTCGGAGGCTGGCAGGGGCTTACTCCAGATCAGAGATTTGCTCCGGGCAGCGGGAGATCAAAATTCAATCAGATTGCGATCATGAACAGGATTCACAGCAGATCCGTCGCTGCGAATACGATCCGATCGGCACATAGCCCAAGATCGCCCCCAAGGCGTGAGGGACATGGAGGCGGCGTGATCAAGATGAGGACCGATTCGATCGTGACGATCGACGTCGAGTGCCCTCCTCCCCAAGGGTGGGTCATATGCGCCTTGGCAGCAAGATGACAGACGCCAGCACAGTGTTGGGTGAAGGATTCCAGTCGACCCCAGGGAACCAGGCTTTGATGTGAGATCCGTCATCGTTCAAGGTCCGGTCGGCAGGAATAGAGCTAACCGTGAAGGTCATGACAGAAATGCACCCATCAGCGGCAGAGTACACGTCTCGGGACCAGAGTGTTTTAGCAGAGCCATCAGAGCCGCGGTGATTCCTCCCAACTTCAGGATGGCGACTGGAGTCAGTAAGTTCACTGGCGAGTCCAAGCCGGGTACCTGGC
Organism: Aegilops bicornis; assembly: GCA_021605145.1. Lineage (NCBI taxonomy): Eukaryota > Viridiplantae > Streptophyta > Magnoliopsida > Poales > Poaceae > Aegilops > Aegilops bicornis. Next base: position 107,603,323 of record CM038674.1, read on the forward strand.
TTGAGGACTACCGAGTGGCTGTCTAGATTGGCGGCGGCAATGATGAAGTGGCCATGAAACACCTTCCTCTTATGTTAGAGGGATCGGCCAGAGCATGGCTGAATCAGTTAGCACCCAGCAGCATTTACACTTGGGAAGATCTTGCCCGAGTGTTTGTCAGGACATTTGAAGGAACTTGCAAGCGACCAGCAGGGTTGACAGAGTTGCAGTCGTGTGTGCAGAAGTCAAATGAAACTCTTGAGGGATTACATCCAGAGATGGATCACTTTGCACCACACAGTAGAGAATGTATCTGATCATCAGGCAGTCTGTGCCTTCAAGGAAGGAGTTAAGAACAGAAAGTTGAGTCTGAAATTCGGTCGGACAGGAGACATGACCTCGAAGTCGAATGATGGAGATTGCCACCAAGTACGACAATGGTGAAGAAGAGGATCGGCTCTGAGTGGCAAGTACAAGTCAGCCGCTAATGAAACCGTGGAGGGAACTCTAGTCGGAAATGTGCGGAAATCCGAGCCAGCTGCTCCTGGAGAAGCCTTGGTCGTGACTCCAGGAAAGTTCAAGGGGAAACCCAAGGGACCTTGGAACACCAAGAAAGTGAAAGACCAAGATGGAAATGATGTGTTGGACTTGCCATGTCACATTCACATGAAGAAAGATGAAGAGGGTAAACTCATTTACCCAAAGCATACCACTCGACAGTGTCGGCTCTTGATTTAGCAGTTCCAGGGGAAGCAGCTCAAGGACAAGGAGAAGGAGTCGGACAAAGTTGAGGACAAGGAAGATAGAGACGGTGGATACCCCCAGGTTAATTCCACCCTGATGATTTTTGCTGACGTTGAAAGCAAAAGTCAATTGAAAGTTATCAACCGAGAAGTGAACATGGTCGCTCGGCGACACCCAGTTACCTGAAATGGTCGCAGACCGCCATCACGTTCGACCAATCGGATCACCCGACACACATAGCCACCCCTGGGAGGCAAGCATTGGTGGTCGACCCAGTCGTCGAAGGCACTCGGCTAACTAAAGTTTTGATGGATGGTGGCGATGGCACGAACATTTTGTATGCGAGAGGCGTTGAAAGGGATGGGCATTCCGATGTCTAGACTCAAAGACCAAAGAACATGAGCTTCCATGGAGTCATTCCTGGAAAGAAGGCTGAGTCACTCGGCCAAATTGCTCTCGATGTGGTTTTTGGTGACTACAAGAATTTTCGTAAGGATATCCAGAGCGCTTATCCAGAGCGCTTATCACGCTATCCTGGGGAGGCCGGCATATGCGCGTTTCATGGCTCGACCATGTTATGTGTACCTCAAACTGAACATGCCAGGTCCCAAAGGTGTGATCACTATCACTGGCAATCGGAAAAAAGCTGAAGAGTGTTTCCAGAAAGGCTCTAAGATCGCTGATGCTCAGATGGCAGTGGTCGAGCTGCAAGAGTACCAGAAAACTGCAGACCTGAGTGATTTGTTGCGAGCCAAGAAGCCCGCCACGGAGTCAGCATTTCAGTCGTCCGGGGAGACAAAACCGATTCATATTCATCCGACTGATCCCAATGCTGCTCCGACTCACATCTCAACAACACTCGACTCCAAATAGGAAGAAGCGCTCATCCAGTTCCTCCGTGAGAACTAGGACATCTTTGCATGGAAGCCTGCTGACATGCCGGGTATTCCCAGGGGACTGGCTGAGCATCGACTACGAGTCGACTCAAAAGTTAAACCTGTCAAAGAACATCTTCGACGGTCCGCCATCCAAAAGAGAAAGCCATTGGCGAGGAGGTGGCTCGGCTCTTAGCAGCAGAGTTTATCCGAGAGATTTACCACTCCGAGTGGCTCACCAATGTTGTCATGGCCCCTAAGAAGGACAATTCACTGCGCATGTGCATCCACTTCAAACATATCAATCGGGCCTATCCGAAAGATCATTTTCCTCTCCCCCACATCGACCAAATAGTCGACTCAACTGCGGGATGTGAGCGGTTGTCTTTCTTAGACGCATATTCCGGGTACCATCAGATCCGTCTGCATGGACCCGACGAGATCAAAACAATTTTCATCACTCCATTCGGGTGCTTCTGTTATGTCACCATGCCATTCGGCCTCAAGAATGCTGGAGCCACGTTCATGAGGATGATTCAGAAGTGTTTACTCACTCAAATCAGTCGGAATGTGGAAGCATACATGGATGACATTGTGGTCAAGTCACGGAAAGGTTCCGACCTGTTGACTGACCTTGCTGAAACATTTTCCAGTCTCAGAGGTATGATATCAAGCTTAATCCATCAAAGTGCACATACGGAGTTCCTGGCGGAAAGTTACTCGGTTTTCTCGTTTACGAGCGAGGAATCGACGCTAACCCGTAAAAAGTTGGCACTATACTCCGAATGAAACGCATACAATGCGTGTGCACGATGTCCAGAAGCTTACTGGATGCTTGGCCGCTTTAAGTCGATTCATCTCTTGCCTTGGTGAAAAGGCATTGCCTCTTTACCGACTGATGAAGAAGTCAGACAAGTTCGAGTGGACTCCTGAAGCTGATGCAGCGTTTGCGAGCTCAAAGCTCGCTCTCCACCCAGCCGGTGCTTGCTTCCCCAATCAGCAAGGAGCCGTTGCTGCTTTACATTGCAGCCACAGGACAAGTCGTCAGTACATTAAATACGTTCGAGCGGGAAGAGGAAGGAAAGGCCTTCAAAGTTCATCGCCCAAAGATATTATCTTTCTGAAGTATTAACCCCGTCAAAGCAAAGATACCCTCATTATCAGAAGCTTGTGTATGGGATTTATATGACCGCGAAGAAGGTTGCTCATTACTTCTCTGATCATTCCATTACAGTACTCAGCGATGCCCCATTATCAGAAATTTTGCACAACAGAGACGCAACTGGTCGAGTGGCGAAATGGGCGATTGAACTTCTTCCCCTTGATATCAAGTTTGAGGCAAAGAAAGCCATCAAGTCCCACGCAATAGCAGATTTCATCGCCGAGTGTATTGAACAACAATTACCGACTCAAGTTCACTCGGAGCACTGGACTATGTTCTTTGATGGTTCCAAGATGCTGAATGGTTCCGGTGCTGGGGTAGTATTGGTTTCCCCCCGAGGAGATAACTCAGATATGTGCTCCAGATTCACTTTGATTCTTCCAACAATGAAGCAAAATACGAAGCACTGTTGTATGGGTTGTGTATGGCCATTTCACTCGGCGTCCGTCGTCTCATGGTTTATGGTGACTCGGATCTAGTGGTTAATCAGGTGATGAAGGAGTGGGACGTCAGAAGTCCAGCCATGACTGGTTACTGTAATGCAGTGAGGAAGCTAGAGAAGAAGTTTGAGGGGTTAGAGCTCCATCATATACCCCGACTGAAAAATCAAGCTGCTGATGATTTGGCGAAAATAGGGTCCAAGAGGGAAGCCATTCCCAGTGATGTGTTTTTGGAGCACATCCACACACCGTCGATTCAAGAGGATCCTTTCACCAAGAAGCTCCACAACCAAAAGTGCCAGCGATCCGGTGAAGTTGAGGTCCCAGCGGTGGTCGACCTGATCATGGAAGTCGTGGTCATCACTCCCGACTGGACAGTACCGTACATCGCGTATATTCTGAGGAAAGAGCTCCCAGAGAATGAAGAAGAGGCTCGACAGATCGTCCACCGATCCAAGGCCTTTACTATGATCAAGGGACAGTTATTCAGAGAAAGCGTGACTGGAGTCAGCCAGAAATGCATAACGCCAGAAGAAGGTTAGATAATTCATCATGATATCCACTCGGGGACCTGTGGTCACCATGCGTCCTCTCGGACCATCGTGGCTAAAGCATACCAAGCGGGATTTTACTGGCCAAAAGCAAATGAAATGGCAAAAGAAATAGTCGACAAGTGTGAAGGATGTCAGTTCTACTCCAATATGTCACACAAACCCGCCTCAGCATTGAAGACCATTCCCCTCGTCCGGCCTTTCGTTGTTTGGGGGTTGGATATGATTGGACCACTGAGAACTAGCAGGAGCGGTTTCACTCGTTTGCTTGTGGCAGTCGACAAGTTTACGAAGTGGATTGAAGCTAAACCTATCAAGAACCTTGATGCGTGCACTGCTATCAGTTTCATCAAAGAGTTGATATTCAGATATGGAGTTTCGCACAGCATCATCACTGACAATGGGTCAAACTTTGATTCTGACAAGTTCAAAGCCTTTTGCGCCTCTCAGGGCACGCGAGTCGACTATGCTTCAGTTGCTCACCCCAGTCGAATGGACAAGCGAGCGAGCAAATGGTCTAATTCTCAAAGGACTGAAACCTCGATCGATGCGTGATCTCAAGCATGCAGCAGGAGCGTGGGTCGACGAACTTCCGTCGGTTCTTTGGGGATTGAGGACCACTCCTAATCGGTCGACTGGGAGAACTCCATTCTTTATGGTCTATGGAGCTGAAGCAGTTCTGCCGAGTGACCTGCTTCACAATGCGCCCCGAGTCGAACTCTACTCTGAAGCTGAAGCGGAGCAAGCCCAGCAAGATGCAGTCGACCTCCTTGAAGAGGAGAGAGAGATGGCCCTGATCCGCTCGACCATCTATCAGCAGGACTTGTGTCGATTCCATGCTAGAAATGTGAAGAGTCGAGCCTTTCAAGAAGGGGACTTGGTCCTCCGAGTGGATCAACAGAAACCACACAAGCTCGCTCCCACTTGGGAAGGTCCCTTCATCGTCACCAGAGTTCTCCACAATGGAGCTTATCATCTCTACAACATCGAACGCCAGATTGATGAGCCTCGAGCCTGGAATGCGGAGCTGCTCCGCCCCTTTTACACTTAAGAACTCACTCGGGTGAGATGTAATAAAAGTACCTCTGTAGTTTGTTTATCAAAGACAAGAATGTTATAATTCTCCCAGTGATTGTTATTACTTTTCGTTTACATAAGAAATTTCCCCCAGTGGGTGGCTTAGCCGCGAACCCGTTTCGCCTAAGTTTGTAATCAAAAATCCCTGCCGAGTGGAGAGCCATCCTCCCACTCGGGGGCTTAGCTGCCAATCCGTTTCGCCTAAGTATCTGAAAATCCTACCGAGTGGCGAGCCAGCCTCCCACTCGGGGGCTTAGCTGCAGTCCAAGTACTCGCCTAAGTTTGAAAATCCTACCGAGTGGCGAGCCAGCCTCCCATTTGGGGGCTTAGCTGCAGTCCAAGTACTCGCCTAAGTTTGAAAATCCTACCGAGTGGCGAGCCAGCCTCCCACTCGGGGGCTTAGCTGCGGTCCAAGTACTCGCCTAAGTTTGAAAATCCTACCGAGTGAGGAGCCAGCCTCCCACTCGGGGGCTTAGCTGCAGTCCAAGTACCCGCCTAAGTATTTAATATAATGTGTGCTTTGCAAGGAAGACAAGGTACATATCGACTGTTGCCTTTCCCTTCAGAGTTACGACACAAAATCCTCCCCGGAGGCTTAGCTGCAGTCCAGTACTTGCCTAAGTTTGAAAAATCCTACCGAGTGGAGAGCAAACCTCCCACTCGGGGGCTTAGCTGCAGTCCAGTACTCGCCTAAGTTTTAAAAACCCTACCGAGTGGAGAGCAAACCTCCTACTCGGGGGCTTAGCTGCAGTCCAAGTACTCGCCTAAGTTTCAAAAACCCTACCGAGTGGAGAGCAAACCTCCCACTCGGGGGCTTAGCTGCAGTCCAAGTACTCGCCTAAGTATCCGAAAATCCTACCGAGTGGAGAGCAAACCTCCCACTCGGAGGCTTAGCTGCAGTCCAGTGCTCGCCTAAGTTTTAAAAACCCTACCGAGTGGAGAGCAAACCTCCCACTCGGGGGCTTAGCTGCAGTCCAAGTACTCGCCTAAGTATCCGAAAATCCTACCGAGTGGAGAGCGATCCTCCCACTCGGGGGCTTAGCTGCAGTCCAGTACTCGCCTAAGTACGAAATTCATCCCGATCCGCAAGGACGACGAGGTGCAGGTCGACTGTTACCTTCTCCTTCGGAGCTGCGCCACAAGTACAACGTGCGCTCCCTCCCGATCCGCAAGGACGACGAGGTGCAGGTCGACTGTTACCTTCTCCTGCGCCTGCAAGTACAACGAAGTGTAGGTCGACTGGATTTTCCACCTCAGAGCTGCATCTCAAACATTGAAGCATAATCCGAGTGAAGAACAAAGTTTACTCGAAGGCAAACAAAAGCATATTTCGACGATGAGTAAAGTTCGGATAACATCCTAAAGATGTAGAAGTACCCAGGCCTTAAGCCTGTTAAAGTTTATCGGTTACAGGATCACTCGGCATTCCGAGGCAAATTTAAGACGGATCATAGAAGTTTTTTACTCCTTAGGTGGAGGACTGGAAGGCGCGACGAACTGGTCCAGGTCGATCCCATCAGCGATTCGGGTGGCAGCACCAATGAAAGTCTCCATGAAAGATCGGAAGTCGTACTTCTTGGTATTGGCAACTTTGATGGACGCCAACCTTTCCTCTCGCGCCTCCTTGCAGTGAACGCGGACCAGGGACAGAGCGACGTCAGCACCACATCTGGCAGAAGACTTCTTCCATTCCTGCACTCGACTTGGAACGTCATTCACCGAGTCATTAAAGACTTCGAGGTCATTTTGAAGTGTTTCGCCTGGCCAGAGTGTTGAGTCGATCCATGATACCGCGACCTTCAGTCGAGCGAGGTAGTCCACCACAGCAGCAACACGAGACTCCAGTCGGAGCACATTCATGGCAGCTTCATCCTTCACGGGGGAGTTAATGGGGTCCATACTTGTCTCCACTCGACTAGTCTCTTCTTCGAAGTTCTGACAGAATTATGCAAACACAACTCGAGTTCAAGCTAATGGTTCTATGATGAGTCGGTGATAACAAGTCAGTCGGATAAGAGGAATTACCTTCAAGCATGAGGAATAGCTTCTTGGCGAGCCCTCCCAGATAAGCCTCTAGATCATTCCTCTTCCCCGACAGTTCGCTAGCCTTGTCGCCGGTAGCTATCTTGTCGTTCTTGATTCGGCTAACCTCCTTGTTGGCCGCGTAGAGAGCAGCTTTCAGATTGGCGTTCTCCTCTTCAAGTTTTCCGACTGAAGACAGCTTCTCTTCCGCGAGCTTGGTTTTGCTCAAAGCCGTCTGCTGCGCCTCGGCAAGGTCATGATCCTTCTTCTTCAGAGCCTCCTCCATTTTGTCTGCAAAATAACAGTGAGGTCAGAATTAGGAAGGGACAGAAAAATAAAAACAGTCATCAAGATCTCACCAGCCATACCTTTTGCTTCGTCTCTCGCCTTTTGCAAGTTCTCATGTGCAAGCTCCAAGTCAAGGTTGAGCTGGATCTGTTTGTTCTCCAATTCAGTGTATCGAGCCACAAGCTCGCAAGATTTCTGCAAAGAATCAGTCGACAGACGTCACAGATAGTTTACTTCCGAGTGACTAAGAAAAATCATTGCGTTTCTAAGACTACAGCCGAATCAAAATATTCGACAATAGTCTCGGGGACTAAACCCAGTGGGTGCACTTAGCGTGCCCCCACTGGTCCTACCGACTCGGTTCGATCAGTCGACCGAAAGAGACAAAATAAAGGAGTTCTTCAGACTACGGTCGACTGCCAGCAGTCCACCATAGTCTCGGGGACTACACCCAGTGGGTGCACTCAGTGTGCCCCCACCGGTTTCAAGATTCCATTCGACATGGTCCGACCAGACCGAGTGAAGAAGTTATCAAAGAGATACAAAGTATAAAGACTATGGTCGACTGCCAGCAGTCCACCATAGTCTCGGGGACTACACCCAGTGGGTGCACTCAGCGTGCCCCCACCAGTCCGAAAATTTAGTTGACACACCCAGTGGGTGTACGGATACGAGGATCTTCAGAAAGAAGAGTTTTTTAGGTGGCATATCCTAACAGAACAAGTGGTGATCACTTAACCTGGACGTTGCTCTGAAGAGCTGAGCTGGCATCATAGGCTGCTTGGCTGGCTTCCCGGACCACCTTCATCTGCTCCATCATGAGCCCCGCTTGGCGTATAGCCTCCTTAGCAGCACCCACTTGGTCCTCCGGGACGTGGTGCGTGGCGAAAAGGGAAGGCGGATCAGCGATCGACATTGAAGGCCGGATACTGCGTCGTGACATAGCGAAAGACACGAAGTCCGAGTGGTGTTGCCACCCTCATGAACCAGCGCCTCGAGCATCGATGCAACTCGAGCGATCCTGCCGGCAGTGCGTTCTTAGTCCTCCTCCGCCTCAGCGGCGCCTCATCATCATCATCAGGGAGATCAATGACATGAGGAGGGACTACAGGAAAGATTCAATGTTAAAAACGGAAATCCAATCAACCAAAAGCAAAATTACAGCGATCATACCAAGGTTAGAGGTAACAGCATCTTCCATCTCCTGGTCTTCGTTCCTGACTGAGGTCTCGGAGGTGGCAGTGCTGCAGATTTCAGAAATCAGTTGATCAGTCAACGAGTCGACCAAAAGTATGTTCGCGCGGAAAAAAAAGCTCAAGTTCTGCTATACCCGGAAATAGTGGGGATAGCCATCTTCATCTTGGGAAAAACCTTTGTCGGCTTTGACGGCGTCGCTCGGAGTTGCTTCGGCGCTTTTTCAGTCGGCGCTGGAGAGGTCATCCGAGGACGTTTTGTCGACTGCCCGACAGGCGCGATAGCCTTGCCGCGCTCGACCGCAGGGTCATGGGTGAGCTTGGACCGCCTTTCCATGCGAGGAGGGTTGATTTCTTCCTCCTCTTCCTCCTCCTCCTCTTCGCCGGAGCTGTCGTCATCTTCGTCCCCCCCCCCCCCACCATCAGGCTGCCATTCCTCCTGGCTTTCACCTCCGCTCCCTTCCTCCTCCTCAATTGGTTCTTGCGCCCCGTTGGGCATTGAGTACATCTCAGTGGTGACCTAGAAGAAGACAAACAAGATGAAAGTCAGTCGACCGATTTAAGCAAACAAGATGGAGTGAGCAGAGTCAGAGTCAAAGATACGGATTGAACCTTGTCCTGCTCAGACGATTGGTCGAGTGGAGGATCCTCCTGGCTCCTCGGGGTTATCTTTGTTCCCAGTGATGGCGGTCATCCATCTCTCCAGTGTGGCATCCTCGACCTCCTCCGGGTGGACCCGAGTGGTGTCTTCAGTGCCAGAATACATCCACATCGGATGGTCTCGATACTGAAGTGGCTGGATGCGCCGTCGAAGAAAAACCTCCAGAAGATCCTTACCAGTCACCCCGTCACGGATGAGCTGGACTACACGCTCGACCAAAACCTTGACCTGAGCCTTCTCCTCCGGGACCACCTTCAGAGAGGACGGCTTGCTCACTCGATCCATGGAGAAAGGAGGGAGTCCAGTCGACTGCCCTGGCGTCGGCTGGTCTTGGCAGTAGAACCAGGTCGACTGCCACCCTCGAACCGACTCAGGAAGGACCATGGCTGGAAAAGCACTCTTACCTATCATTTGGACCGCAAGACCCCCACACATCTGAATCACTTGGGTTCTCTCGTCACTCGGATTGTCCTTTTTCACTGTCTGGGAGCGACAGGTGAAAATGTGTTTGAAGAGGCCCCAATGCGGCCGACAACCCAAAAAATTCTCACACAAGGACACGAAAGCGGCGAGATACACGATGGAGTTGGGTGTGAAGTGGTGGAGTTGTGCCCCAAAGAAGTTCAAAAATACTCAAAAGAAAGGGTGGGGTGGCAAAGAAAACCCGCGGTCGACATGAGTGGCTAAGAGGACACACTCACCCTCCTGAGGCTGTGGCTGCCACTCCATCCCCGGAAGCCTCGCTGATCCATGAGGGATCAGTCCTTCATTGGCCAGGTCGTCAAGATCTTTCTGGCGGATGGTTGAGCGAATCCAGTCACCCTGGATCCAGCCCTGCGGCAAACCGGCCCGCGACAAGGATCCGCCCCGACTGGTCCCCTCCCCTTCGCCTTCGCCGTCGCCTTCTTCGCCCGTTCCAAAGCCGCCGTCTTTTCTTTCACCATTGTCGCCGGCGGAACGCGCGTGGAGCAGCAGTTCGGAGGTGGAGGCAGGCGCGGCGGATGAATCTGAGGAAGGAAGGAGGAAAGGGGAACGCACTGTTCAAAAAACCCCAGTCCTGGGCCTTATATGAGGTTGCTTCCGAGTGACTGATCGGTAGGCCCAGGCGATCCTGTCAAATCCCGCAACAGGCGCCCGCGCGATACGTGGCGAAAAAGGTGGCGCGGAGATTGAGGCGTCCTTGCCTTATACCGTCCGATTACTGCGGCTCTCTCTCTGTCCCGCTCGTTTCCCGAAGATTCAAATCCCGCTAAATCCGCGCGCTGCAGAGCAAATCGTCAGACAAAAGATTTCCTCCGTCCTGTCATTCGGAAATTGCCAAGTACGGAAAACGCACTCGACGGATACACAGAATGGATCAAGGCGACTGAAAAAGGATTTGATGCCGTCACTTAAGTCCATTTGATCCAAGACAAGACACAATTGCAGCACAAGAATGAGTCGGGAGTATGTTCAACTCCTTCCCCACTCAAACCTCGATCCATTCGGGGGCTAATGATGAAGTCATATACCTAGGGTAGGGTCATGGACCTGTCCAAGACACCCTCCCCAAGGACATCTCTAGAAGAAACTACCTTTTAGTCGACCTGGAAGAGTTCCACTCAACCAACTGGAAGACACTCGACTATGAAGCCAACCACTCGACCACCAGGAGATCCAAAGCCAGTCTGCACATAAACGGTCGGTCATTAAGTAGCTTTTATGGTCATCATAGCACTTTATGTGGGCGTTACCAGTAACCCCCTATCTTAATGTACCTTTAAACCTGCATAACTTAGGGCCGGAGGGGTGCAGCGAACTCTATAAGCCACCCCTCCTCAGTGTCAAGGGTTCGGACCTCTGTAACTCATACGCACATAATACAGTCGACCGCCTCCGGGCTCCGAGACATAGGGCTGTTACTTCCTCCAAGAAGGGCCTGAACTCGTAAACATCTTGCGTATACAACTACTCCATAGCTAGGATCTTGCCTCTCCATACCTACCCCCATTCTACCGTCAGGCTTAGAACCACGACAGAAATCACTTTAGGAGACGCTACTAAACTCCTAGATAATATTATGGTTAATTATTCTCAATGGCACACTGAAAGATCAACTAATAAAAAAGTGCATGCGATAGAAGAAATCAATGCTTTGAGTGGAAAGATGGATGAACTTATGAACTTATTTACTACTAAGAGTGTTTCTTCTGATCCTAATGATATGCCTTTGTCTACTTTGATTGAGAATAATAATGAATCTATGGATGTGATTGTTGGTAGGAATAATTTTGGTAACAACGCATATAGAGGGAATTTTAATCCTAGGCCTTATCCTAGTAATCCTTCTAATAATTATGGAAATTCCTACAACAACTCTTATGGAAATTTTAATAAGATGCCCTCTGAATTTGAGAATAGTGTTAAAGAGTTTATGAATTCACAAAAGAATTTTAATGCTTTGCTTGAAGAGAAATTACTTAAAGTTGATGAATTGGCTAGGAACGTTGATAGAATTTCTCTTGATGTTGATTCTTTAAATCTTAGATCTATTCCTCCTAAGCATGATATCAATGAGTCTCTAAAAGCCATGAGAACTTCCATTGATGAGTGCAAGGAAAGAACCGCTAGGATGCGTGCTATGAAAGATGCATTTATTAAAGCGTGTTCTTCCAATTCTCATGAAAATCGAGATGAAGATCTAAAAGTTATTGATGTGTCTCGCATTAAATCCTTGTTTTGCAATATGAATCTTGATAATGATGAGATTGAATATGAGTCGCCTTTACCTAGAAGGCGTTCTAAAATTTCGGAGCTTTTAAATTATGATGCTAAAATTGATAAAAGTGGGATTGAAGAAAGTAAAACCTTAGATGTTGCTAAACCCACTATTTTGGATTTCAAGGAATTTAATTATGAAAGTTGCTCTTTAATTGATTGTATTTCCTTGTTGCAATCCGTGCTAAATTCTCCGCATGCTTAAGCCAAAATAAAGCGTTTACTAAACATATCGTTGATGCCTTAATGCAATCTTATGAGGAAAAACTTGAGTTGGAAGTCTCTATACCTAGAAAACTTTATGATGAGTGGGAACCAACTATTAAAATTAAGATTAAGGATCATGAATTCTATGCTTTATGTGATTTGGGTGCTAGTGTTTCCACTATTCCCAAAACTTTGTGTGATTTGCTAGATTTCCGTGATTTTGATGAATGCTCTCTAAACTTGCACCTTGCGGATTCCACTATTAAGAAACCTATGGGAAGAATTAATGATGTTCTTATTGTTGCAAATAGGAATTATGTGCCCGTAGACTTTATCGTTCTTGATATAGATTGCAATCCTTCATGTCCTATTATTCTTGGTAGACCTTTCCTTACAACGATTGGTGCAATTATTGATGTGAAGGAAGGGAATATTAGATTCTAATTTCCATTAAAGAAAGGCATGGAACACTGCCCTAGAAAGAAAATAAAATTACCATATGAATCTATTATGAGAGCCACTTATGGATTGCCTACCAAAGATGGCAATACCTAGATCTATCCTTGCTTTTATGCCTAGCTAGGGGCGTTAAACGATAGCGCTTGTTGGGAGGCAACCCAATTTTATTTTCAGTTTTTGTTTTTGTTTCTGTTTAGGAATAAATAATCCATCTACCTTCTGTTTAGATGTGGTTTTATGTTTTAATTAGTGTTTGTGCCAAGTTAAACCTATAGGATCTTCTTGGATAATAGTTATTTGATCTTGCTGTAATTTCCAGAAACTTTAGGTCCATGAAAAAATTGTTAAAAATCGCCAGAACGTGATAAAACAGTGATTTCAATTGCTTCTGATCAATAAATAAATTTACTAGGTCGTCCTATTTTGGCTGAATTTTTGGAGTTCCAGAAGTTTGCGTTAGTTACAGATTACTACAGACTGTTCTGTTTTTGACAGATTCTGTTTTTCGTGTGTTGTTTGCTTATTTTGATGGATCTATGGCTAGTAAAATAGTTTATGATCCATAGAGAAGTTGGAATACAGTAGGTTTAAAACCAATATAAATAAAGAATGAGTTCATTACAGTACCTTGAAGTGGTCTTTTGTTTTCTTTCGCTAACGGAGCTTACGAGATTTCTGTTGAGTTTTGTGTTGTGAAGTTTTCAAGTTTTGGGTGAATTTTTTGATGGATTATGGAACAAGACGTGGGAAGAGCCTAAGCTTGGGGATGCCCATGGCACCCCCAATATAATCCAAGGACACCAAAAAGTCGAAGCTTGGGGATGCCCCGGAAGGCATCCCCTCTTTTGTCCACTTCCATCGGTAACTTTACTTGAAGCTATATTTTTATTCACCACATGATATGTGTTTTGCTTGGAGCGTCTTGTATTATTTAACGTCTTTTGCTTGTTTGTTTACCACAATCATCCTTGCTGTACACACCTTTTGAGAGAGCCATACATGAATTGGAATTTGTTAGAATACTCTATGTGCTTCACTTATATCTTTTGAGCATGATAGTTTTGCTCTATGTGCTTCACTTATATCTTTTGAGCTTGATAGTTTTGCTCTAGTACTTCACTTATATCTTTTAAAGCACGGTGGTGGATTTGTTTTAAAGAAACTATTGATCTCTCATGCTTCACTTAGATTATTTTGAGAGTCTTAAATAGCATGGTAATTTGCTTAATAATAATATGCTTGGTATTCAAGATTTTTAAAACTTTCTTTTGAGTGCGTTGAATACTAAGAAATTTGATGCTTGATAATTGTTTTGAGATATGGATGTGATAATATCAAAGTCGTGCTAGTTGAGTAGTTGTGAATTTGAGAAATGCTTGTGTTGAAGTTTGCAAGTCCCGTAGCATGCACGTATGGTAAACGTTATGTAACAAATTTGAAACATGAGGTGTTATTTGATTGTCCTCCTTATGAATGGCGGTCGGGGATGAGCGATGGTCTTTTCCTACCAATCTATTCCTCTAGGAGCATGCGCGTAGTGCTTTGGTTTTTGATGGCTTGTAGATTTTTGCAATAAGTATGTGAGTTCTTTATGACTAATGTTGAGTCCATGGATTATACGCACTCTTACCCTTCCATCATTGCTAGCCTCTTCGGTACCGTGCATTTCCCTTTCTCACATTGAGAGTTGGTGCAAACTTCGCCAGTGCATCCAAACCCGGTGATATGATACGCTCTTTCACACATAAACCTCCTTATATCTTCCTCAAAACAGCCACCATACCTACCTATTATGGCATTTCCATAGCCATTCCGAGATATATTGCCATGCAACTTTCCACCATACCGTTTTTCATGACACATACATCATTGTCATATTGCTTAGCATGATCATGTAGTTGACATAGTATTTGTGGCAAAGCCACCGTTCATAATTCTTTCATACATGTCACTCTTGGTTCATTGCATATCCGGTACACATGAGGAGGCATTCATATAGAGTCATACTTTGTTCTAGTATCGAGTTGTAATCATTGAGTTGTAAATGAATAGAAGTGTGATGATCATCATTTTCTAGAGCATTGTCCCAAAAAAAGGGAAAGACCAAAGAAAAAAAGAAGGCCCAAAAAAGAAATAAAATGGGCAATATTTCTATCTCTTTTTTCCACACTTTTGCTTCAATGTAGCACCATTTTCTTCATATATCGTGTCTCATATATTGTGCTTCTAAGTAGCACCATGTTTTTCATATAGAGAGTTTCATATGTTGTCACTTTCATATACTAGTGGGAATTTTTCATTATAGAACTTGGCTTGTATATTCCAACGATGGGCTTCCTCAAATGCCCTAGGTCTTCGTGAGCAAGCAAGTTGGATGCACACCCACTTAGTTTCTTTTGTTGAGATTTCATACATTTATAGCTCTAGTGCATCCGTTGCATGGCAATCCCTACTCCTTGCATTAACATCAATTGATGGGCATCTCCATAGCCCGTTTATTAGCCTCGTTGATGTGAGACCTTCTCCTTTTGTCTTCTCCACATAACCCCATCATTATATTCTATTCCACCCATAGTGCTATGTCCATGGCTCAAGCGCTCATATATTGCGTGAAAGTTTATGGGTTTGAGATTACTAAAGTATGAAACAATTGCTTGGCTTGTCATCGGGGTTGTGCATGATGAGAGCATTCTTGTGTGGCGAAAATGGAGCATGACTAAATTATATGATTTTGTAGGGATGAACTTTCTTTGGCCATGTTATTTTGAGAGGACATAATTGCTTAGTTAGTATGCTTGAAGTATTATTATTTTTATGTCAATATGAACTTTTGTCTTGAATCTTTCAGATCTGAATATTCATACCACAATTAAGAAGAGTTACATTGAAATTATGCCAAGTAGCACTCCGCATCAAATATTCTCTTTTATCATTTACCTACTCAAGGACGAGCAGGAATTAAGCTTGGGGATGCACGATACGTCTCCGACGTATCTATAATTTTGATTGCTCCATGCTATATTATCTATTGTTTTGGACTATATTGGGCTTTATTTTCCACTTTTATATTACTTTTGGGACTAACCTATTAACCGGAGGCCCAGCCCAGAATTGCTTCTTTTTGCCTATTTCAGTGTTTCGAAGAAACGGAATATCAAACGGAGTCCAAACGGAATGAAATCTTCGGGAACGTGATTTTCTCATCAGATAAGACCCAGGAGACTTGGACCCTCCGTCAAGAAAGCCACGAGGCGGTCACGAGGGTGGAGGGCGCCCCCCCCCCTAGGGCGCGCCCCCTGCCTCGTGGGCCCCTTGGAGCTCCATTGACATACTTCTTCCTCCTATATATACCTACGTACCCCCAACAGATCAAATACAGAGCCAAAAACCTAATTCCACCGCCGCAACTTTCTGTATCCACGAGATCCCATCTTGGGGCCTGTTCCGGAGCTCCGACGGAAGGGGATTCCACCACGGAGGGCTTCTACATCAACATCATAGCCTCTCCGATGAAGTGTGAGTAGTTTACTTCAGACCTTCGGGTCCATAGTTAGTAGCTAGATGGCTTCTTCTCCCTTTTTGGATCTCAATACAATGTTCTCCCCCTCTCTCGTGGAGATCTATTCGATGTAATCTTCTTTTTGCGGTGTGTTTGTTGAGACCGATGAATTTTGGGTTTATGATCAAGATTATCTATGAGCAATATTTGAATCTTTTCTAAATTCTTTTATGTATGATTGAGTTATCTTTGCAAGTCTCTTCGAATTATCCGTTTGGTTAGGCCAACTAGATTGGTAGTTCTTGCAATGGGAGAAGTTATCACGCCCAATATGCGACCCTATCCAAAAGGAACTCGACGGTCCCACCAAGGATAGACCCGCATATTGGAACGCTTTTGCAAGGTGGATATCATTACATAAACATTACATAATACATAGGGATACATACAAAAGGCACAAATGCCACAAGAATACATCAACATCAAGTACAAGATCAACATCCGACTACGGATGAAACATAAGCAGAAACTCAAACAATATCCACCCTGCTAGCCCAGGCTGCCGACATGGAACCTATCCCCTGATTGAAGAAGAAGCAGAAGAAGAACTCCAATACAAGCAAACATCGCTCTCGCGTCATGATCATCGCAAAACCTGTACCTGCAACTGTTGGTGTAGTAATCTGTGAGCCACGAGGACTCAGCAATCCCATTACCATGGGTATCAAGACTAGCAAAGCTTAATGGGAAAGGAAGGGATAAAGTGGTGAGGTTGCAGCAGCGGCTAAGCATATATGGTGGCTAACATACGCAAATGAGAGCGAGAAGAGAAACAAAGGAACGATTGTCAACTAGCAATGATCAAGAAGTGATCCTGAACTCCTACTTACGCCGACATAACCCGAAACCGTTTTCTCCTCTCGATCAACCCGAAAAGAGACACTCACAGATTACGCTACGGTTGGTGTATTTTAATTTAAGATCAACTTCGGGTTTTCTACAACCGGACATTAACAAATTCCCATCTGCCACATAACCGCTGGGCACGGCTTTGAAAGTTCAAACCCTGCAGGGTGTCCCAACTTAGCCCATGATAAGCTCTCACGATCAACGAAGGATATTCCTTCTCCCGGAAGACCCGATCAGTCTCGGAATCCCGGCTACAAGACATTTCGACAAAGAATAAAACAAGACCAGCAAGACCGCCTCGATGCACCGACAATCCCGATAGGAGCTGCACATATCTCGTTCTCGTGGCAACACCGGATGAGACAGGCTACGAGTAAAACCAATCCTCAAGTTGCCCCAAGGTGGCTCAAGAGGTTTTCGGTTCGAACCAGCACTTAGAGAAGCACTGGCCCTGGGGGGGGGGGCTAAATAAAGATGACCCTCGAGAGAGCCACTCCCAAGGGAAAAGTAGGTGGTGGTGAGGCAAATGGTAAAACCAATGTTGGGCCTTGCTGGAAAAGTCTTATTCAAAGCGAACTGTCAAGGGGGTCCCATAAATCACCCGACCGCGTTAGGGACGCAAAATCCGGGAACATAATACCGATATGACGGAAACTAGGGCGGCAAGAGTGGAACAAAACACCAGGCATAAGGCCGAGCCTTCCACCCTTTACCAAGTATATAGATGCATTAATTAAACAATAGATATTGTGATATCCCAACAAGTAAACATGTTCCAACAAGGAACAACATCTCCATGTTCCAACAAGGAACAAACTTCATCTTCACCTGCAACTAGCAACGCTTATAAGAGGGGCTGAGCAAAGCGGTAACATAGCCAAACAACGGTTTGCATAGGAAAGGTATCAAAGGTTAGAGGTTCATGGCAATTTGGGATGGCTTGAGCAGCAAGTGATAGGTAGCGCAGCATAGCGAAAGAACGAAGCAACTAGCATAGCAATGATAGTAATGAGATCCAAGGTGACGGTCATCTTGCCTGAAATCCCGCAAGGAAGAAGAACGAATCCATGAAGAAGATGAACGGATGAAGACGAACCAAGCGTAGACGAACGAATCCTCACGATCGCAACGAAACAGGAACTAACAAGAAGAAGCACACAACATAGTAAACACACTACACATGAACAAGGCATGATGCACAAACAAGCATGATGCATGACAAGACCACATGAAGCTACTCATGGCAGGAGATGATGCAAACAAGAGCAACACATCAAAGCAAGTTTAAATGAGGCCGGAAACAACATAGAACAACTCCGGTAAGTCCTCATATGCAAATTTCGAAATTGGTCCAGATCTGAATAAACCTTATGTTTAAGTTGTTAAACAGCAAGTTAAATTGCACCAAGATGATCTACACGAAAATCTAGTCAAGTTACATATAAAGTTCATTAGATTCGGAGCTACGGCCTAAAAGATATGAGCAAAACAAGTTAAGCATGGCATTGATGCAAAATGCATACAAACATCAAGCAAACACCTCGAAACAAGGATGCAACATGATAATATGAAGCTACATGCAATTCTAAGCAAGTTTCATATAGAGCACTCTTATAACAGCATTTCGGGCATCAAGATGAGCTCAAATGAAAATGATCCAATGAGATGAAATGATCTACTCATCGAGGCGAACAATTTGACATATTACACGCACAAAACGGAGCTATATGCAAAGAGTTATGGCATGACGAAAATGCAATAAAAATGCAACAATTTCGGGGACTTAGAGGAATTTCGAGGGGGGAAGTCAACCTCATGGCACGGACTACGAGGACGGTCGGGACTCGCCGGAGATGTGGCCGGAGAGGGGTCGCCGGAGCGTGGGGCGCTGGATCCGGTCGCTCCTCGACCGGATCTGGCCGGAGGAGGCCGGGGGCGGCGAGGGCGGCGGCCGAGGCCGAGGCGAGGCGCGCCGAGGGGCGCTGGGCGGCGACCTCGGCGGCGCCAAGCGGAGGTGAGAGCAAGGCGCGGCGGGCGGGAGCGGAAGCCGGGAGCCAGGAGCGGCGGCGGGCGCAAACTGTGGGCGGCGGGCGGGCTTCCCGCGGCGAGGCGGCGGCGGAACGGGCCGCGGGGGCCGGCTCCGGGCTTCGGCGGGCCCGCGCGGGCGCGGGAGGAGAGAGAAGGGGGGCGCTGAGGTGGCGGCGCGTGAGTGGAGGAGGGAGGCGGCGGCGCTGACGTGGCGTCCTCCGATTCGTCGGAGCGACGTGGCGGCGGCGGTGGACACGTCCGGCGCGGAGGCGGACATGTCCGGCGACGCGGAGGGAGGAGGGGGTTAGGGTTGGACTGCGCGAAAAACCGGAGGGGATCACATATTTATAGGTGGAAGGAGCTAGGAAGCTCCAAATGAGGTGCGGTATTCGGCCACGCGATCGTGATCGAACGACCGAGAGCATGGAGGGGAGTTTGCTGGGTTTTGGGCCACTTTGGAAGGGGTGTTGGGCTGCACACGAAAGAGGCTTTTACGGTTACCCGGTTAACCGTTGGAGTATCAAACGACCTCCAAATGGCACGAAACTTGACAGGCGGTCTACCGGTGATATACCAAGGCCGCTTGGCAAATCTCGGTCCATTCCGAGACCGTTTAACACCCGCACATGGAAAGAGGTAAAAGAGGGCGCCGGGAGACATAGGAGTGCCGGATTGCAAAACGGACAACGGGGAAAATGCTCGGATGCATGAGACGAACACGTATGCAAATGCGATGCACATGATGACATGATATGAAATGTAGATGATGACATGGCAAAGAGAGACACGCAAGCCAATGACATGGCAACGACGGCGAATAACTGGCAGACACCTGGCGCATCGAATCCGGGGCGTTACAACACTCCTCCACTAACAAGAGATCTCGTCCCGAGATCTTAGGACCGAGATGGAAGGGAAAAAGGGATGAGGTGCAACAAGTACTCAAAGAAATCAAGAGCACTCAAGAAGAAGAGAAGAACGACGAGAATGATGAGAATCGAAAGCTCACGGAATCAGATAGACTATGAAACAAATCCTGTTAGAACGAGATAAGAAACGAATAAGACTGAAAGAATTTAGGCAGCACTCCAGTTGAAAATGGAAGGATTAGAACATGAACTTTAGAAGATGGAATGGCACTTGACGAGATAAACAACGCAATGCCTCCGGACGAATTGAAAGAATTTGAATGAAAAGAACTTAGAAGGAAGGATTGAGAGGAGTTGTTGAGAAAATCAACAACGAAAGAATAAACTTGTTGTGGACTTAAGGAAAAAGAATCTTGAACGAACCACCGTAAGAATTTGGAAATGACTGATGAAAGAGAATGAATCACCCGGAAGAATTAGAGAAGCACGGAGATACTTGAGGGAATTAAAAATGCAAGAGAACAAAGAGATCGCGAACTGATAGAAGAATACTTGAATGAAGCACCGGAAGAATATTGAGATGAACGAAGCTGAAAACTTGGAACGAAGAAATATTCCAAAAAGATGACCTCCGGATGATCGAGACGGAAAAACAACTCCTGAAATACTCCGGATGGATGAAAAGAGTTTGCATGACTGGAAACAATTAGATAGGATAACATCGAGCTAGCACCATGAATCTCCAGGAGAACGGAGAAGATTTAGAAGGAACTCTTCATCGGTCTTCAAGGACGACGAGAAACACCACCAAAATTGTTGAGGTACTCCGGTGAAACGAAAGGCGGAGAGGTTGAGCCAACAATGAAAAATGATTTTAAATCGATCTTGGAAAAGCATCGACCGATGGGATCCATTCTTACGCCAAACTCGAAAAGAATTGAGAATAACTCCGGGAAATCACAAGAGTGAGGTAAGATCCTGGAAAAGACCTGTGGGTTAGGGCCCACTAAAAGAAAAACACCGTTGGAAAGGATTGTTGAATGATAGATGATGCACCGGAACAATTGAAATATTTAAATGAGGTTACAACCTCGAATTAATTCGAACACAGGCGAATCTCTTGAGATGTCTTCGGAACTCCGGAATGATAAACTGGCAAAAGGAGGACGAGTAGGAAAAACACTTCGAGGAATAGAATATGATTAACCCGAAAAACTTGAATTGAGTGCACCGGAAAAAGAAAGAGATGAAGAATGACGAACAAGACGAGAATTCACCGGTTGAAATAATTGATAGAAGACTGAAGAGGCTCCACACGAATGGAATTGATGGTCGGAAGAAACTCGAACTCCGGGAATAATAGGGTGGGAGGGCGGGAAAACAAAGGCAACTTTGAAGGGGGAACCAACGAATATCTTGAAGAGAAAACACCGGTTGAAAACATTGAGGAAAGAAAAGCAAAGACTTCGCCCGAGTAGGATGGATACTCAATTACGGACTCCGGTTCCGAGAAGAAGAAGGGTGGGAGGGTGGGAAAAGAAAACAACTGAGGATTGAACTTGCGAAGACGAAGAGACTTGAGTCAACTTGACGAGAAAAGCACCGGATGAAAAGAGCTGAGGAACAACTACCGGAAAACCAACTGCGTGATCCTAAAGAAAATTTGAAGGGGAAGAGAAGTAATTCAAAACACCTACGTCAAGATTCCTCACCAGAGCGACGAAGGGGCTGAGGGGTAAAAAGAATTCCTACTCTCCGATATAACTAGACTCTGAAAATAGTTTATCCTAGACTCAACAGCGGCCAAACTACACGATCAATCAAGGGGGCTCCTAAGGTCGGTCGAGGCTCTGATACCAACTTGTCACGCCCAATATGCGACCCTATCCAAAAGGAACTCGACGGTCCCACCAAGGATAGACCCGCATATTGGAACGCTTTTGCAAGGTGGATATCATTACATCAACATTACATAATACATAGGGATACATACAAAAGGCACAAATGCCACAAGAATACATCAACATCCGACTACGGATGAAACATAAACAGAAACTCAAACAATATCCACCCTGCTAGCCCAGGCTGCCGACATGGAACCTATCCCCTGATCGAAGAAGAAGCAGAAGAAGAACTCCAATACAAGCAAACATCGCTCTCGCGTCATGATCATCGCAAAACCTGTACCTGCAACTGTTGGTGTAGTAATCATGAGCCACGAGGACTCAGCAATCCCATTACCATGGGTATCAAGACTAGCAAAGCTTAATGGGAAAGGAAGGATAAAGTGGTGAGGTTGCAGCAGCGGCTAAGCATATATGGTGGCTAACATACGCAAATGAGAGCGAGAAGAGAAACAAAGGAACGATTGTCAACTAGCAATGATCAAGAAGTGATCCTGAACTCCTACTTACGCCGACATAACCCGTAAACCGTGTTCTCCTCTCGATCAACCCCGAAAAGAGACACTCACGGATTACGCACACGGTTGGTGTATTTTAATTTAAGATCAACTTCGGGTTTTCTACAACCGGACATTAACAAATTCCCATCTGCCACATAACCGCGGGCACGGCTTTCGAAAGTTCTAACCCTGCAAGGGTGTCCCAACTTAGCCCATGATAAGCTCTCGCGATCAATGAAGGATATTCCTTCTCCCCGGGAAGACCCGATCAGTCTCGGAATCCCGGCTACAAGACATTTCGACAGCAATAAAACTAGACCAGCAAGACCGCCCGATGCGCCGACAATCCCGATAGGAGCTGCACATATCTCGCTCTCAGGGCAACACCGGATGAGACAGGCTACGAGTAAAACCTATCCTCAAGTTGCCCCAAGGTGGCCCCTTGAAGCGGCTCGGTTCGAACCAGCACTTAGAGAAGCACTGGCCCGGGGGGGCTAAATAAAGATGACCCTCGAGAGAGCGACTCCCAAGGGAAAAGTAGGTGGTGGTGAGGCAAATGGTAAAACCAATGTTGGGCCTTGCCGGAAAAGTCTTATTCAAAGCGAACTGTCAAGGGGGTCCCATAAATCACCCGACCGCGTTAGGGACGCAAAATCCGGGAACATAATACCGATATGACGGAAACTAGGGCGGCAAGAGTGGAACAAAACACCAGGCATAAGGCCGAGCCTTCCACCCTTTACCAAGTATATAGATGCATTAATTAAACAATAGATATTGTGTTATCCCAACAAGTAAACATGTTCCAACAAGGAACAATATCTCCATGTTCCAACAAGGAACAAACTTCATCTTCACCTGCAACTAGAAACGCTATAAGAGGGGCTGAGCAAAGCGGTAACATAGCCAAACAACGGTTTGCATAGGAAAGGTATCAAAGGTTAGAGGTTCATGGCAATTTGGGATGGCTTGAGCAGCAAGTGATAGGTAGCGCAGCATAGCGAAAGAACGAAGCAACTAGCATAGCAATGATAGTAATGAGATCCAAGGTGACGGTCATCTTGCCTGAAATCCCGCAAGGAAGAAGAACGAATCCATGAAGAAGATGAATGGATGAAGACGAACCAAGCGTAGACGAACGAATCCTCACGATCGCAACGAAACAGGAACTAACAAGAAGAAGCACACAACATAGTAAACACACTACACATGAACAAGGCATGATGCACAAACAAGCATGATGCATGACAAGACCACATGAAGCTACTCATGGCAGGAGATGATGCAAACAAGAGCAACACATCAAAGCAAGTTTAAATGAGGCCGGAAACAACATAGAACAACTCCGGTAAGTCCTCATATGCAAATTTCGAAATTGGTCCAGATCTGAATAAACCTTATGTTCAAGTTGTTAAACAGCAAGTTAAATTGCACCAAGATGATCTACACGAAAATCTAGTCAAGTTACATATAAAGTTCATTAGATTCGGAGCTACGGCCTAAAAGATATGAGCAAAACAAGTTAAGCATGGCATTGATGCAAAATGCATACAAACATCAAGCAAACACCTCGAAAAACAAGGATGCAACATGATAATATGAAGCTACATGCAATTCTAAGCAAGTTTCATATAGAGCACTCTCAAAACGGAGCAACGGTTCAACACATACACCCTATACAAGTTATAGCAACAATCTGTCCAAAACAGCAAGTAGGCATATTGCAAGCATGAAAACAACATGCTACAGCATCTTAACATAAGAAAAAAGGCATGGGCATGATTTACAGGTAAATCATTACAAAACATGAACACTGAACTATCTCCAGAAATCAGTAGAACATGCTCAAAATGACATGGCAAGATTGCAAATAATAACAGTTTCAGACTTATCAGGAAATAACACCAGGTTGCAATGTTTAGAGCTATTAAACAACATGTTACAGGAACTTATCATGGCAAACAAAAGTATGACATGAATCTACTAAATTCATAGAACAAAAGTCCCTTACTGACCATAAGCCAAAAAGGAACATAAGATATGATGGCACACATGTAAACATGGCAAGTTATATTACAGATTTCAACATGGCAGGAACAACAATAAGTAGGCATGTTGGTGAGCTTGAACCACTCACCACAGAGCAATACATGGCATGGAAAGGCAACCAACAGTAAGAGGACATGGCATAGAAGCTATACATGGAAAGAACAACATCATAGTATACACGGATCAACTACAACAACCTTGGCAAAATTGAATATTATGTAAACAACCTGCCAGGAAACATCTTATAGCAAAAGTAGAGCTTGATTGACTCAAGCTATGGCCCTCCATAATTTCAAGCAAGGGCATGGATGGATAGAGCAAGACATGTATAACAAAACATCCTTATTGAAGTATCTCAAAATATGTATGGATCTCTCTGTAGCATCAAGTCAACATGGCATAAAAATATCAGCAAAACAGGGCTGAAATCAGCAACATCAAGAAGCCTAGTTTGCATGCTTGTGCTAGTCACCACAGAGATCACAAAACTACATGGAATACACCCGTGTAAAGATGGCATGGCATATTACAAAACACATGTAGGACTCAAGTCCATAGGATGCACACATCAATCATGGCAAAAATGACAAAAGTGCATGTTCTGATAAGAAACTGAAACTAACATCACATAGCACTCTTATAACAGCATTTCGGGCATCAAGATGAGCACAAATGAAAATGATGCAATGAGACGAAATGATCTACTCATCGAGGCGAACAATTTGACATATTACACGCACAAAACGGAGTATATGCAAAGAGTTATGGCATGACGAAAATGCAATAAAAATGCAACAATTTCGGGGACTTAGAGGAATTTCGAGGGGAAGTCAACCTCATGGCACGGACTACGAGGGACGGTCGGGACTCGCCGGAGATGTGGCCGGAGAGGGTCGCCGGGCGGGGGGGGGCTGGATCCGGTCGCTCCTCGACCGGATCTGGCCGGAGGAGGCCGGGGGCGGCGAGGGCGGGCGGCCGCCGAGGCGAGGCGCGACCGAGGGCGCCGGGCGGCGGCGACTCGGGCGCGCCCGGAGGTGAGTTGAGCCGCGGCGGCGGCCGGGCGGGAGCGGAAGCGGCGGGAGCTAGCGGCGGCGGCGCAAACCCGGGTGGCGGCGGGCTTCCGCGGCGGAGGCGGCGGGCGAACGGGCCGGGCCGGCTCAAGCTGACGGAGCCACAAGGCGCGGGAGGAGAGAGAAGGGGGGCACTGAGGTGGCGGCGCGTGAGTGGAGGAGGGAGGCGGCGGCGCTGACGTGGCGTCCTCCGATTCGTCGGAGCGACGTGGCGGCGGCGATGGACACGTCCGGCGCGGAGGCGGACAGGTCCGGCGACGCGGAGGGAGGAGGGGGTTAGGGTTGGACTGCGCGAAAACCCGGAGGGGATCACATATTTATAGGTAGAAGGAGCTAGGAAGCTCCAAATGAGGTGCGATTACCGCCACGCGATCGTGATCGAACGACCGAGAGCATGGAGGGAGTTTGCTGGGTTTTGGGCCACTTTGGAAGGGGTGTTGGGCTGCACACGAAAGAGGCTTTTACGGTTACCCGGTTAACCGTTGGACTATCAAACGACCTCCAAATGGCACGAAACTTGACAGGCGGTCTACCGGTGATATACCAAGGCCGCTTGGCAAATCTCGGTCCATTCCGAGACCGTTTAACACCCGCACATGGAATGAGGTAAAAGAGGGCGCCGGGAGACATAGGAGTGCCGGATTGCAAAAGCGGACAACGGGAAAATGCTCGGATGCATGAGACGAACACGTATGCAAATGCGATGCACATGATGACATGATATGAAATGCAGATGATGACATGGCAAAGAGAGACACGCAAGCCAATGACATGGCAACGACGGCGAATAATCGCGTACACCTAGCGATCGAATCCGGGCGCATAACACTCCTCCACTAACAAGAGATCTCGTCCCGAGATCTTAGGACCGAGACGGAAGGGAAAAAGGGATGAGGTGCAACAAGTACTCAAAGAAATCAAGAGCACTCAAGAAGAAGAGAAGAACGATGAGAATGACGAGAATCGAAAGCTCACGAAATCAGATAGACTATGAAACAACTCCTGTTAGAACGAGATAAGAAACGAATAAGACTGAAAGAATTTAGGCAGCACTCCGGTTGAAAATGGAAGGATTAGAACATGAACTTTAGAAGATGGAATGGCACTTGACGAGATAAACAACGCAATGCCTCCGGACGAATTGAAATAATTTGAATGAAAAGAACTTAGAAGGAAGGATTGAGAGGAGTTGTTGAGAAAATCAACAACGAAAGAATAAACTTGTTGTGGACTTAAGGAAAAAGAATCTTGAACGAACCACCGTAAGAATTTGGAAATGACTGATGAAAGAGAATGAATCACCCGGAAGAAATAGAGAAGCACGGAGATACTTGAGGGAATTAAAAATGCAAGAGAACAAAGAGATCGCGAATCGATAGAAGAATACTTGAATGAAGCACCGAAGAATATTGAGATGAACGAAGCTGAAAACTTGGAACGAAGAAATATTCCAAAAAGATGACCTCCGGATGATCGAGACAGAAAAACAACTCCTGAAATACTCGGATGGATGAAAAGAGTTTGCATGACTGGAAACAATTAGATAGGATAACATCGAAGCTAGCACCATGAATCTCCAGGAGAACGGACAAGATTTAGAAGGAACTCTTCATCGGTCTTCAAGGACGACGAGAAACACCACCAAAATTGTTGAGGTACTCCGGTGAAACGAAAGGCGGAGAGGTTGAGCCAACAATGAAAAATGATTTTAAATCGATCTTGGAAAAGCATCTGACTGATGGGATCCATTCTTACGTCAAACTCGAAAAGAATTGAGAATAACTCCGGGGAAACAAGAAGAGTGAGGTAAGATCCTCGAAAAGACCTGTGGGTTAGGGCCCACTAAAAGAAAAACACCGTTGGAAAGGATTGTTGAATGATAGATGATGCACCGGAACAATTGAAATATTTAAATGAGGTGACAACCTCGAATTAATTCGAACACAAAGCGAATCTCCTGAGATGTCTTGAACTCCGGAATGATAAACCGCAAAAGGAGGACGAGTAGGAAAAACACTTCGAGGAATAGAATATGATTAACCCGAAAAACTTGAATTGAGTGCACCGGAAAAAGAAAGAGATGAAGAATGACGAACAAGACGAGAATTCACCAGTTGAAATAATTGATAGAAGACTGAAGAGGATCCACACGAATGGAATTGATGGTCGGAAGAAACTCGAACTCCGGGAATAATAGGGTGGGAGGGCGGGAAAACAAAGGCAACTTTGAAGGGGGAACCAACGAATATCTTGAAGAGAAAACACCGTTGAAAACATTGAGGAAAGAAAAGCAAAGACTTCGCCCGAGTAGGATGGATACTCAATTACGGACTCCGGTTCCGAGAAGAAGAAGGGTGGGAGGGTGGGAAAAGAAAACAACTGAGGATTGAACTTGCGAAGACGAAGAGACTTGAGTCAACTTGACGAGAAAAGCACCGGATGAAAAGAGCTGAGGAACAACTACCGGAAAACCAACTGCGTGATCCTAAAGAAAATTTGAAGGGAAGAGAAGTAATTCAAAACACCTACGCCAAGATTCCTCACCAGAAGCGACGAAGGGCTGAGGAGTAAAAAGAATTCCTACTCTCCGATATAACTAAACTCCGAAATCAGTTTTTCTAGACTCAACAACGGCCAAACTACACGATCAATCAAGGGGGCTCCTAGGGTCGGTCGAGGCTCTGATACCAACTTGTCACGCCCAATATGCGACCCTATCCAAAAGGAACTCGACGGTCCCACCAAGGATAGACCCGCATATTGGAACGCTTTTGCAAGGTGGATATCATTACATCAACATTACATAATACATAGGATACATACAAAAGGCACAAATGCCACAAGAATACATCAACATCAAGTACACGATCAACATCCGACTACGGATGAAACATACACATCATCTCAACCAATATCCACCCTGCTAGCCGAGGCTGCCGACATGGAACCTATCCCCGATCAAGAAGAAGCGTAAGAAGAACTCCAATACAAGCAAACATCGCTCTCGCGTCATGATCATCGCAAAACCTGTACCTGCAACTGTTGGTGTAGTAATCATGAGCCACGAGGACTCAAAGCAATCCCATTACCATGGGTATCAAGACTAGCAAAGCTTAATGGGAAAGGAAGGGATAAAGTGGTGAGGTTGCAGCAGCGGCTAAGCATATATGGTGGCTAACATACGCAAATGAGAGCGAGAAGAGAAACAAAGGAACGATCGTCAACTAGCAATGATCAAGAAGTGATCCTGAACTCCTACTTACGTCAGACATAACCCAGAAACCGTGTTCTCCTCTCGATCAACCCCGAAAAGAGACACTCACGGATTACGCACACGGTTGGTGTATTTTAATTTAAGATCAACTTCGGGTTTTCTAGAACCGGACATTAACAAATTCCCATCTTCCACATAACCGCGGGCACGGCTTTCAAAAGTTCAAACCCTGCAGGGGTGTCCCAACTTAGCCCATGATAAGCTCTCGCGATCAACGAAGGATATTCCTTCTCCCCCGGAAGACCCGATCAGTCTCGGAATCCCGGCTACAAGACATTTAGACAAAGAATAAAACAAGACCAGCAAGACCGCCTGATGCGCTCGACAATCCCGATAGGAGCTGCACATATCTCGTTCTCGTGGCAACACCGGATGAGACAAGGCTACGAGTAAAACCAATCCTCAAGTTGCCCCAAGGTGGCTCTCAGAAGGCGTTTCGGTTCGAACCAGACTTAGAGAAGCACCGCCCGGGGCTAAATAAAGATGACCCTCGAGAGAGCCACTCCCAAGGGAAAAGTAGGTGGTGGTGAGGCAAATGGTAAAACCAATGTTGGGCCTTGCCGGAAAAGTCTTATTCAAAGCGAACTGTCAAGGGGTCCCATAAATCACCCGACCGCGTTAGGGACGCAAAATCCGGAAC
Source organism: Aegilops bicornis (assembly GCA_021605145.1). Classification (NCBI taxonomy): domain Eukaryota; kingdom Viridiplantae; phylum Streptophyta; class Magnoliopsida; order Poales; family Poaceae; genus Aegilops; species Aegilops bicornis. Next base: position 107,632,480 of record CM038674.1, read on the forward strand.
ATAATACCGATATGACGGAAACTAGGGCGGCAAGAGTGGAACAAAACACTGTGCATAAGGCCGAGCCTTCCACCCTTTACCAAGTATATAGATGCATTAATTAAACAATAGATATTGTGATATCCCAACAAGTAAACATGTTCCAACAAGGAACAACATCTCCATGTTCCAACAAGGAACAAACTTCATCTTCACCGCAACTAGCAACGCTATAAGAGGGGCTGAGCAAAGCGGTAACATAGCCAAACAACGGTTTGCATAGGAAAGGTATCAAAGGTTAGAGGTTCATGGCAATTTGGGATGGCTTGAGCAGCAAGTGATAGGTAGCGCAGCATAGCGAAAGAACGAAGCAACTAGCATAGCAATGATAGTAATGAGATCCCAGGTTACGGTCATCTTGCCTGAAATCCCGCAAGGAAGAAGAACGAATCCATGAAGAAGATGAACGGATGAAGACGAACCAAGCGTAGACGAACGAATCCTCACGATCGCAACGAAACAGGAACTAACAAGAAGAAGCACACAACATAGTAAACACACTACACATGAACAAGGCATGATGCACAAACAAGCATGATGCATGACAAGACCACATGAAGCTACTCATGGCAGGAGATGATGCAAACAAGAGCAACACATCAAAGCAAGTTTAAATGAGCCGGAAACAACATAGAACAACTCCGGTAAGTCCTCATATGCAAATTTCGAAATTGGTCCAGATCTGAATAAACCTTATTTTTAAGTTGTTAAACAGCAAGTTAAATTGCACCAAGATGATCTACACGAAAATCTAGTCAAGTTACATATAAAGTTCATTAGATTCGGAGCTACGGCCTAAAAGATATGAGCAAAACAAGTTAAGCATGGCATTGATGCAAAATGCATACAAACATCAAGCAAACACCTCGAAACAAGGATGCAACATGATAATATGAAGATACATGCAATTCTAAGCAAGTTTTATATAGAGCACTCTTATAACAGCATTTCGGGCATCAAGATGAGCTCAAATGAAAATGATTCAATGAGATGAAATGATCTACTCATCGAGGCGAACAATTTGACATATTACACGCACAAAACGGAGCTATATGCAAAGAGTTATGGCATGACGAAAATGCAATAAAAATGCAACAATTTCGGGGACTTAGAGGAATTTCGAGGGGGGAAGTCAACCTCATGGCACGGACTACGAGGACGGTCGGGACTCGCCGGAGATGTGGTCGGAGAGGGGTCGCCAGAGCGTGGGGGCGCTGGATCCGGTCACTCCTCGACCGGATCTGGCCGTAGGAGGCCGGGGGCGGCGAGGGCGGCGGCCGGCCGAGGCGGAGGCGCGGCCGGAGGGCGCCGGGCGGCGGCGACTCGGGCGGCGCCAAGGGAGGTGAGCTGCGCGGGCGCGGCCGGGCGGAGCGGAAGCGGCGGAGCTGAGCGCGGCGGCGGCGCAAACCCGGGTGGCGGCGGGCTTCCGCGCGGAGGCGGCGGCGGAACGGGCTGGGGCCGGCTCAAGCTGACGGAGCCAGCGGGCGCGGGAGGAGAGAGAAGGGGGGGCACTGAGGTGGCGGCGCGTGAGTGGAGGAGGGAGGCGGCGGCGCTGACGTGGCGTCCTCCGATTCGTCGGAGCGACGTGGCGGCGGCGATGGACACGTCCAGCGCGGAGGCGGACATGTCCGTCGATGCGGAGGGAGGAGGGGGTTAGGGTTGGACTGCGCGAAAACCCGGAGGGGATCACATATTTATAGGTAGAAGGAGCTAGGTAGCTCCAAATGAGGTGCGGTTTTCTGCCACGCGATCGTGATCGAACGACCGAGAGCATGGAGGGGAGTTTGCTGGGTTTTGGGCCACTTTGGAAGGGGTGTTGGGCTGCACACGAAAGAGGCTTTTACGGTTACCCGGTTAACCGTTGGAGTATCAAACGACCTCCAAATGGCACGAAACTTGACAGGCGGTCTCCCGGTGATATACCAAGGCCGCTTGGCAAATCTCGGTCCAATCCGATACCGATAAACACCCGCACATGGAATGATGTCAATGAGGGCGACGGGAGACAAAGGAGTGCCGGATTGCAAAACGGACAACGGGGAAAATGCTCGGATGCAATAGACGAACACTTAAGAAAATGAGATGCACATGATGACATGATATGAAATGCAGATGATGACATGGCAAAGAGAGACACGCAAGCCAATGACATGGCAACGACGGCGTAATAACTCGCGTATACCTAGCGATCGAATCCGGGCGTTACAACACTCCTCCACTAACAAGAGATCTCGTCCGAGATCTTAGGACCGAGACGGAAGGGAAAAGGGATGAGTTGCAACAAGTACTCAAAGAAATCAAGAGCACTCAAGAAGAAGAGAAGAACGACGAGAATGACGAGAATCGAAAGCTCACGAAATCAGATAGACTATGAAACAACTCCTGTTAGAACGAGATAAGAAACGAATAAGACTGAAAGAATTTAGGCAGAACTCCGGTTGAAAATGGAAGGGTTAGAACATGAACTTTAGAAGATGGAATGGCACTTGACGAGATAAACAACGCAATGCCTCCGGACGAATTGAAAGAATTTTAATGAAAAGAACTTAGAAGGAAGGATTGAGAGGAGTTGTTGAGAAAATCAACAACGAAAGATTAAACTTGTTGTGGACTTAAGGAAAAAGAATCTTGAACGAACCACCGTAAGAATTTGGAAATGACTGATGAAAGAGAATGAATCACCCGGAAGAATTAGAGAAGCACGGAGATACTTGAGGGAATTAAAAATGCAAGAGAACAAAGAGATCGCGAACTGATAGAAGAATACTTGAATGAATCACTGGAAGAATATTGAGATGAACGAAGCTGAAAACTTGGAACGAAGAAATATTCCAAAAAGATGACCTCCGGATGATCGAGACGGAAAAACTACTCCTGAAATACTCCGGATGGATGAAAAGAGTTTGCATGACTGGAAACAATTAGATAGGATAACATCGAGCTAGCACCATGAATCTCCGGAGAACGGACAAGATTTAGAAGGAACTCTTCATCGGTCTTCAAGGACGACGAGAAACACCACCAAAATTGTTGAGGTACTCGGTGAAACGAAGGCGGAGAGGTTGAGCCAACAATGAAAAATGATTTTAAATCGATCTTGGAAAAGCATCGACCGATGGGATCCATTCTTACGCCAAACTCGAAAAGAATTGAGAATAACTCCGGGAAATCAAAAGAGTGAGGTAAGATCCTGGAAAAGACCTGTGGGTTAGGGCCCACTAAAAGAAAAAACACCGTTGGAAAGGATTGTTGAACAGATAGATGATGCACCGAACAATTGAAATATTTAAATGAGGTGACAACCTCGAATTAATTCGAACACAAAGCGAATCTCCCGAGATGTCTTCGAACTCCGGAATGATAAACCGCAAAAGGAGGACGAGTAGGAAAAACACTTCGAGGAATAGAATATGATTAACCCGAAAAACTTGAATTGAGTGCACCGGAAAAAGAAAGAGATGAAGAATGACGAACAAGACGAGAATTCACCGGTTGAAATAATTGATAGAAGACTGAAGAGGCTCCACACGAATGGAATTGATGGTCGGAAGAAACTCGAACTCCGGGAATAATAGGGTGGGAGGGCGGGAAAACAAAGGCAACTTTGAAGGGGGAACCAACGAATATCTTGAAGAGAAAACACCGGTTGAAAACATTGAGGAAAGAAAAGCAAAGACTTCGCCGAGTAGGATGGATACTCAATTACGGACTCCGGTTCCGAGAAGAAGAAGGTGGGAGGGTGGGAAAAGAAAACAACCGAGGATTGAACTTACGAAGACGAAGAGACTTGAGTCAACTTGACGAGAAAAGCACCGGATGAAAAGAGCTGAGGAACAACTACCGGAAAACCAACTGCGTGATCCTAAAGAAAAATTTGAAGGGGAAGAGAAGTAATTCAAAACACCTACGTCAAGATTCCTCACCAGAGCGACGAAGGGGCTGAGGAGTAAAAAGAATTCCTACTCTCCGATATAACTAGACTCCGAAAATAGTTTTTTCTAGACTCAACAACGGCCAAACTACACGATCAATCAAGGGGGGCTCCTAGGGTCGGTCGAGGCTCTGATACCAACTTGTCACACCCAATATGCGACCCTATCCAAAAGGAACTCGACGGTCCCACCAAGGATAGACCCGCATATTGGAACGCTTTTGCAAGGTGGATATCATTACATCAACATTACATAATACATAGGGATACATACAAAAGGCACAAATGCCACAAGAATACATCAACATCAAGTACAAGATCAACATCCCACTACGGATGAAACATAAACAGAAACTCAAACAATATCCACCTCGCTAGCCCAGTCACCGACCGAACCTATCCCCGATCAAGAAGAAGCGTAAGAAGAACTCCAATACAAGCAAACATCGCCTCACAGGCCATGATCATCGCAAAACCTGTACCTGCAAGCTGGTGTAGTAATCAGAGCCACGAGGACTCAGCAATCCCATTACCATGGGTATCAAGACTAGCAAAGCTTAATGGGAAAGGAAGGGATAAAGTGGTGAGGTTGCAGCAGCGGCTAAGCATATATGGTGGCTAACATACGCAAATGAGAGCGAGAAGAGAAACAAAGGAACGATCGTCAACTAGCAATGATCAAGAAGTGATCCTGCACTCCTACTTACGTCAGACATAACCCAGAAACCGTGTTCTCCTCTCGATCAACCCCGAAAAGAGACACTCACGGATTACGCACACGGTTGGTGTATTTTAATTTAAGATCAACTTCGGGTTTTCTACAACCGGACATTAACAAATTCCCATCTGCCACATAACCGCTGGCACGGCTTTCGAAAGTTCAAACCCTGCAGGTGTCCTAACTTAGCCCATGATAAGCTCTCGCGATCAACGAAGGATATTCCTTCTCCCAGAAGACCCGATCAGTCTCGAATCCCTGCTACAAGACATTTCGACAAAGAATAAAACAAGACCAGCAAGACCGCCCGATACCGACAATCCCGATAGGAGCTGCACATATCTCGTTCTCGTGGCAACACCGGATGAGACAGGCTACGAGTAAAACCAATCCTCAAGTTGCCCCAAGGTGGCCTCAAGAAGCGGCTCGGTTCGAACCAGCACTTAGAGAAGCACCGCCCGGGGGCTAAATAAAGATGACCCTCGAGAGAGCGACTCCCAAGGAAAAGTAGGTGGTGGTGAGGCAAATGGTAAAACCAATGTTGGGCCTTGCCGGAAAAGTCTTATTCAAAGCGAACTGTCAAGGGGGTCCCATAAATCACCCGACCGTGTTAGGGACGCAAAATCCGGGAACATAATCCCGATATGACGGAAACTAGGGCGGCAAGAGTGGAACAAAACACCAGGCATAAGGCCGAGCCTTCCACCCTTTACCAAGTATATAGATGCATTAATTAAACAATAGATATTGTGATATCCCAACAAGTAAACATGTTCCAACAAGGAACAACATCTCCATGTTCCAACAAGGAACAAACTTCATCTTCACCTGCAACTAGCAACGCTATAAGAGGGCTGAGCAAAGCGGTAACATAGCCAAACAACGGTTTGCATAGGAAAGGTATCAAAGGTTAGAGGTTCATGGCAATTTGGGATGGCTTGAGCAGCAAGTGATAGGTAGCGCAGCATAGCGAAGAACGAAGCAACTAGCATAGCAATGATAGTAATGAGATCCAAGGTGACGGTCATCTTGCCTGAAATCCCGCAAGGAAGAAGAACGAATCCATGAAGAAGATGAACGGATGAAGACGTAACCAAGCGTGAGACGAATCTAATCCTCACGATCGCAACGAAACAGGAACTAACAAGAAGAAGCACACAACATAGTAAACACACTACACATGAACAAGGCATGATGCACAAACAAGCACGATGCATGACAAGACCACATGAAGCTACCCATGGCAGGAGATGATGCAAACAAGAGCAACACATCAAAGCAAGTTTAAATGAGGCCGGAAACAACATAGAACAACTCCGGTAAGTCCTCATATGCAAATTTCGAGGGGGGGAAGTCAACCTCATGGCACGGACTACGAGGACGGTCGGGACTCACGGAGATGTGGCCGGAGAGGGGTCGCCGGAGCGTGGGGCGCTGGATCCGGCCGCCTCGACCGGATCTGGCCGAGGAGGCCGGGCGGCGAGGGCGGCGGCCGGCCGAGGCGGAGGCGCTGCCGAGGGCGCTGGGCGGCGCGCGACTCGGGCGGCGCCAAGGGAGGTGAGAGCGCGGGCGGCGTCAAGGGAGCGGAAGCGGCGGGAGCTGGAGCGGCGGCGCAAAACTGTGGGCGGCGGCGGGCTTCCCGGGCGGAGGCGGCGCGGCGAACGGGCCGCGGGGCCGCTCAAGCCACGGGAGCCAAGGCGCTAGGAGAGAGACGGGGGGCGCTGAGGTGGCAGCGCGGGAGTGGAGGCGGGAGGCGGCGGCGCTGACATGGCGTCCTCCGATTCGGCGGAGCGCCGTGGCGGCGGCGGTGGATACGTCCGCGCGGAGGCGACATGTCCGGCGACGCGGAGGGGAGGAGGGGTTAGGGTTGGACTGCGCGAAAAACCGGAGGGGATCACATATTTATAGGTGGAAGGAGCTAGGAAGCTCCAAATGAGGTGCGGTATTCGGCCACGCGATCGTGATCGAACGACCGAGAGCATGGAGGGGAGTTTGCTGGGTTTTGGGCCACTTTGGAAGGGGTGTTGGGCTGCACACGAAAGAGGCTTTTACGGTTACCCGGTTAACCGTTGGAGTATCAAACGACCTCCAAATGGCACGAAACTTGACAGGCGGTCTACCGGTGATATACTAAGGCCGCTTGGCAAATCTCGGTCCATTCAGAGACCGTTTAACACCCGCACATGGAAAGAGGTAAAAGAGGGTGCCGGGAGACATAGGAGTGCCGGATTGCAAAACGGACAACGGGGAAAATGCTCGGATGCATGAGACGAACACGTATGCAAATGCGATGCACATGATGACATGATATGAAAGGCAGATGATGACATGGCAAAGAGAGACACGCAAGCCAATGACATGGCAACGACGGCGAATAATAAGTACACACAAGCGCATCGAATCCGGGGCGTTACAACACTCCTCCACTAACAAGAGATCTCGTCCCGAGATCTTAGGACCGAGATGGAAGGGAAAAAGGGATGAGGTGCAACAAGTACTCAAAGAAATCAAGAGCACTCAAGAAGAAGAGAAGAACGACGAGAATGACGAGAATCGAAAGCTCACGGAATCAGATAGACTATGAAACAACTCCTGTTAGAACGAGATAAGAAACGAATAAGACTGAAAGAATTTAGGCAGCACTCCAATTGAAAATGGAAGGATTAGAACATGAACTTTAGAAGATGGAATGGCACTTGACGAGATAAACAACGCAATGCCTCGGACGAATTGAAAGAATTTGAATGAAAAGAACTTAGAAGGAAGGATTGAGAGGAGTTGTTGAGAAAATCAACAACGAAAGAATAAACTTGTTGTGGACTTAAGGAAAAAGAATCTTGAACGAACCACCGTAAGAATTTGGAAATGACCGATGAAAGAGAATGAATCACCCGGAAGAATTAGAGAAGCACGGAGATACTTGAGGGAATTAAAAATGCAAGAGAACAAAGAGATCGCGAACTGATAGAAGAATACTTGAATGAAGCACCGGAAGAATATTGAGATGAACGAAGCTGAAAACTTGGAACGTAAGAAATATTCCAAAAGATGACCTCCGGATGATTGAGACGGAAAACAACTCCTGAAATACTCCGGATGGATGAAAAGAGTTTGCATGACTGGAAACAATTAGATAGGATAACATCGAGCTAGCACCATGAATCTCCGGAGAACGGACAAGATTTAGAAGGAACTCTTCATCGGTCTTCAAGGACGACGAGAAACACCACCAAAATTGTTGAGGTACTCCGTGAAACGAAAGGCGGAGAGGTTGAGCCAACAATGAAAAATGATTTTAAATCGATCTTGGAAAAGCATCTGACTGATGGGATCCATTCTTACGTCAAACTCGAAAAGAATTGAGAATAACTCCGGGGAAATCAGAAGAGTCAGGTAAGATCCTGGGAAAAGACCTGTGGGTTAGGGCCCACTAAAAGAAAAACACCGTTGGAAAGGATTGTTGAACAGATAGATGATGCACCGGAACAATTGAAATATTTAAATGAGGTGACAACCTCGAATTAATTCGAACACAGGCGAATCTCCTGAGATGTCTTCGGAACTCCGGAATGATAAACTGGCAAAAGGAGGACGAGTAGGAAAAACACTTCGAGGAATAGAATATGATTAACCCGAAAAACTTGAATTGAGTGCACCGGAAAAAGAAAGAGATGAAGAATGACGAACAAGACGAGAATTCACCGGTTGAAATAATTGATAGAAGACTGAAGAGGCTCCACACGAATGGAATTTATGGTCGGAAGAAACTCGAACTCCGGGAATAATATGGTGGGAGGGCGGGAAAACAAAGGCAACTTTGAAGGGGGAACCAACGAATATCTTGAAGAGAAAACACCGGTTGAAAACATTGAGGAAAGAAAAGCAAAGACTTCGCCCGAGTAGGATGGATACTCAATTACGGACTCCGGTTCCGAGAAGAAGAAGAAGGTGGGAGGTGGGAAAAGAAAAACAATCGAGGATTGAACTTGCGAAGACGAAGAGACTTGAGTCAACTTGACGAGAAAAGCACCGGATGAAAAGAGCTGAGGAACAACTACCGAAAACCAATCATGCGTGATCCTAAAGAAAAATTTGAAGGGGAAGAGAAGTAATTCAAAACACCTACGTCAAGATTCCTCACCAGAGCGACGAAGGGGCTGAGGAGTAAAAAGAATTCCTACTCTCCGATAGAACTAGACTCCGAAAATAGTTTTTTCTAGACTCAACAACGGCCAAACTACACGATCAATCAAGGGGGGCTCCTAGGGTCGGTCGAGGCTCTGATACCAACTTGTCACGCCCAATATGCGACCCTATCCAAAAGGAACTCGACGGTCCCACCAAGGATAGACCCGCATATTGGAACGCTTTTGCAAGGTGGATATCATTACATCAACATTACATAATACATAGGGATACATACAAAAGGCACAAATGCCACAAGAATACATCAACATCAAGTACAAGATCAACATCCGACTACGGATGAAACATAAACAGAAACTCAAACAATATCCACCCTGCTAGCCCAGGCTGCCGACCTGGAACCTATCCCCTGATCGAAGAAGAAGCAGAAGAAGAACTCAACACAAGCAATCATCGTTCTCGCGTCATGATCATCGCATAACCTGTACCTGCAACTGGTGGTGTAGTAATCTGTGAGCCACGAGGACTCAGCAACCCCATTACCATGGGTATCAAGACTAGCAAAGCTTAATGGGAAAGGAAGGGATAAAGTGGTGAGGTTGCAGCAGCGGCTAAGCATATATGGTGGCTAACATACGCAAATGAGAGCGAGAAGAGAAACAAAGGAACGATCGTCAACTAGCAATGATCAAGAAGTGATCCTGCACTCCTACTTACGCCGAGACATAACCCGTAAAACCGTGTTCTCCTCTCGATCAACCCCGAAAAGAGACACTCACGGATTACGCATTACACGGTTGGTGTATTTTAATTTAAGATCAACTTCGGGTTTTCTACAACCGGACATTAACAAATTCCCATCTGCCACATAACCGCTGGCACGGCTTTCAAAGTTCAAACCCTGCAGGGTGTCCCAACTTAGCCCATGATAAGCTCTCGCGATCAACGAAGGATATTCCTTCTCCCGAAGACCCGATCAGTCTCGGAATCCTGCCACAAGACATTTCGACAAAGAATAAAACAAGACCAGCAAGACCGCCGATGCTACCGACAATCCCGATAGGAGCTGCACATATCTCGTTCTCGTGGCAACACCGGATGAGACAGGCTACGAGTAAAACCAATCCTCAAGTTGCCCTAAGGTGGCCTCAAGAAGCGGCTCGGTTCGAACCAGCACTTAGAGAAGCACCGCCCGGGGCTAAATAAAGATGACCCTCGAGAGAGCGACTCCCAAGGGAAAAGTAGGTGGTGGTGAGGCAAATGGTAAAACCAATGTTGGGCCTTGCCGGAAAAGTCTTATTCAAAGCGAACTGTCAAGGGGGTCCCATAAATCACCCGACCGTGTTAGGGACGCAAAATCCGGGAACATAATACCGTATGACGGAAACTAGGGGCAAGAGTGGAACAAAACACTGCATAAGGCCGAGCCTTCCACCCTTTACCAAGTATATAGATGCATTAATTAAACAATAGATATTGTGATATCCCAACAAGTAAACATGTTCCAACAAGGAACAACATCTCCATGTTCCAACAAGGAACAAACTTCATCTTCACCGCAACTAGCAACGCTTATAAGAGGGGCTGAGCAAAGCGGTAACATAGCCAAACAACGGTTTGCATAGGAAAGGTATCAAAGGTTAGAGGTTCATGGCAATTTGGGATGGCTTGAGCAGCAAGTGATAGGTAGCGCAGCATAGCGAAAGAACGAAGCAACTAGCATAGCAATGATAGTAATGAGATCACAGGTTACTGTCATCTTGCCTGAAATCCCTCAAGGAAGAAGAACGAATCCATGAAGAAGATGAAAGGATGAAGACGAACCAAGAATAGACGAACGAATCCTCACGATCGCAACGAAACAGGAACTAACAAGAAGAAGCACACAACATAGTAAACACACTACACATGAACAAGGCATGATGCACAAACAAGCATGATGCATGACAAGACCACATGAAGCTACTCATGGCAGGAGATGATGCAAACAAGAGCAACACATCAAAGAAAGTTTAAATGAGGCCGGAAACAACATAGAACAACTCCGGTAAGTCCTCATATGCAAATTTCGAGGGGGGGAAGTCAACCTCATGGCACGGACTACGAGGACGGTCGGGACTCGCCGGAGATGTGGCCGGAGAGGGGTCGCCGGAGCGTGGGGGCACTGGATCCGGTCGCTCCTCGATCGGATCTGGCCGGGGGCGGCGAGGGCGGCGGCCGGCCGAGGCGGAGGCGCGGCCGAGGGGCGCTGGGCGGCGGCGACTCGGCGGCGCCCGGGCGGAGGTGAGTCGCGATACAGGGCGCGCCGGGCGGGAGCGGAAGCGGCGGAGCGAGCGGGCGGCGGTGCAAACCTGGGCGGCGGCGGGCTTCCCGGCGGAGGCGGGCGGCGGAACGGGCCACGGGGCCGCTCAAGCTGGCGGCGGCCAAGGGCGCGGGAGGAGAGAGAAGGGGCGCCGAGGTGGCGGGCGCGTGAGTGGAGGAGGGAGGCGGCGGCGCTGACGTGGCGCTCCGATTCGCTTGAGCGACGTGGGCGGCGGCGGTGGACACGCCCGCGCGAGGCGGACATGTCCGGCGACGCGGAGGGAGGGGGTTAGGTTGGACCGCGAAAAACCGGAGGGGATCACATATTTATAGGTAGAAGGAGCTAGGAAGCTCCAAATGAGGTGCGGTTTTCGGCCACGCGATCGTGATCGAACGACCGAGAGCATGGAGGGGAGTTTGTTGGGTTTTGGGCCACTTTGGAAGGGGTGTTGGGCTGCACATGAAAGAGGCTTTTACGGTTACCCGGTTAACCGTTGGAGTATCAAACGACCTCCAAATGGCACGAAACTTGACAGGCGGTCTCCCGGTGATATACCAAGGCCGCTTGGCAAATCTCGGTCCATTCCGAGACCGTTTAACACCCGCACATGGAAAGAGGTAAAAGAGGGCGCCGGGAGACATAGGAGTGTCGGATTGCAAAACGGACAACGGGGAAAATGCTCGGATGCATGAGACGAACACGTATGCAAATGCGATGCACATGATGACATGATATGAAATGCAGATGATAACATGGCAAAGAGAGACACGCAAGCCAATGACATGGCAACGACGGCGAATAACTGGCAGACACCTGGCGCATCGAATCCGGGGCGTTACAACACTCCTCCACTAACAAGAGATCTCGTCCCGAGATCTTAGGACCGAGACGGAAGGGAAAAAGGGATGAGGTGCAACAAGTACTCAAAGAAATCAAGAGCACTCAAGAAGAAGAGAAGAACGACGAGAATGACGAGAATCGAAAGCTCACGAATCGAGATAGACTATGAAACAACTCCTGTTAGAACGAGATAAGAAACGAATAAGACTGAAAGAATTTAGGCAGCACTCCGGTTGAAAATGGAAGGATTAGAACATGAACTTTAGAAGATGGATGGCACTTGACGAGATAAACAACGCAATGCCTCCTAGACGAATTGAAAGAATTTGAATGAAAAGAACTTAGAAGGAAGGATTGAGAGGAGTTGTTGAGAAAATCAACAACGAAAAGAATAAACTTGTTGTGGACTTAAGGAAAAAGAATCTTGAACGAACCACCGTAAGAATTTGGAAATGACTGATGAAAGAGAATGAATCACCCTAAGAATTAGAGAAGCACGGAGATACTTGAGGGAATTAAAATGCAAGAGAACAAAGAGATCGCGAATCGATAGAAGAATACTTGAATGAAGCACCGGAAGAATATTGAGATGAACGGGTTGAAAACTTGGAACGAAGAAATATTCCAAAAAGATGACCTCCGGATGATCGAGACGGAAAAACAACTCCTGAAATACTCCGGATGGATGAAAAGAGTTTGCATGATCGGAAACAATTAGATAGGATAACATCGAAGCTAGCACCATGAATCTCCGGGAGAACGGACAAGATTTAGAAGGAACTCTTCATCGGTCTTCAAGGACGACGAGAAACACCACCAAAATTGTTGAGGTACTCCGGTGAAACGAAAGGCGGAGAGGTTGAGCCAACAATGAAAAATGATTTTAAATCGATCTTGGAAAAGCATCTGACTGATGGGATCCATTCTTACGTCAAACTCGAAAAGAATTGAGAATAACTCCGGGGAAATCAGAAGAGTGAGGTAAGATCCTGGGAAAAGACCCGGGTTAGGGCCCACTAAAAAGAAAAACACCGTTGGAAAGGATTGTTGAATGATAGATGATGCACCGGAACAATTGAAATATTTAAATGAGGTGACAACCTCAATTAATTCGAACACAAAGCGAATCTCCTGAGATGTCTTCGAACTCCGGAATGATAAACTGGCAAAAGGAGGACGAGTAGGAAAACACTTCGAGGAATAGAATATGATTAACCCGAAAAACTTGAATTGAGTGCACCGGAAAAAGAAAGAGATGAAGAATGACGAACAAGACGAGAATTCACCGGTTGAAATAATTGATAGAAGACTGAAGAGGCTCCACACGAATGGAATTGATGGTCGGAAGAAACTCGAACTCCGGGAATAATAGGGTGGAGGGCGGAAAACAAAGGCAACTTTGAAGGGGAACCAACGAATATCTTGAAGAGAAAACACCGTTGAAAACATTGAGGAAAGAAAAGCAAAGACTTCGCCGAGTAGGATGGATACTCGATTACGGACTCCGGTTCGAGAAGAAGAAGGGTGGGAGGTGGGAAAAGAAAACAACCGAGGATTGAACTTATGAAGACGAAGAGACTTGAGTCAACTTGACGAGAAAAGCACCGGATGAAAAGAGCTGAGGAACAACTACCGGAAAACCAATCAAGCGTGATCCTAAAGAAAAATTTGAAGGGGAAGAGAAGTAATTCAAAACACCTACGCCAAGATTCCTCACCAGAGCGATTTAAGGGGCTGAGGAGTAAAAAGAATTCCTACTCTCCGATATAACTAGACCAAAATAGTTTTTTCTATACTCAACAACGGCCAAACTACACGATCAATCAAGGGGGCTCCTAGGGTCGGTCGAGGCTCGATACCAACTTGTCACGCCTAATATGCGACCCTATCCAAAAGGAACTCGACGGTCCCACCAAGGATAGACCCGCATATTGGAACGCTTTTGCAAGGTGGATATCATTACATCAACATTACATAATACATAGGGATACATACAAAAGGCACAAATGCCACAAGAATACATCAACATCAAGTACAAGATCAACATCCGACTACGGATGAAACATAAACAGAAACTCAAACAATATCCACCCTGCTAGCCCAAAGTGCCGACCGAACCTATCCCCGATCGAAGAAGAAGCAGAAGAAGAACTCCAATACAAGCAAACATCGCTCTCGCGTCATGATCATCGCAAAACCTGTACTGCAACTGTTGGTGTAGTAATCTGTGAGCCACGAGGACTCAAAGAATCCCATTACCATGGGTATCAAGACTAGCAAAGCTTAATGGGAAAGGAAGGGATAAAGTGGTGAGGTTGCAGCAGCGGCTAAGCATATATGGTGGCTAACATACGCAAATGAGAGCGAGAAGAGAAACAAAGGAACGATCGTCAACTAGCAATGATCAAGAAGTGATCCTGAACTCCTACTTACGTCAGACATAACCCAGAAACCGTGTTCTCCTCTCGATCAACCCCGAAAAGAGACACTCACGGATTACGCATTACCGGTTGGTGTATTTTAATTTAAGATCAACTTCGGGTTTTCTACAACCGGACATTAACAAATTCCCATCTGCCACATAACCGCTGGCACGGCTTTCGAAAGTTCAAACCCTGCGGGGTGTCCCAACTTAGCCCATGATAAGCTCTCGCGATCAACGAAGGATATTCCTTCTCCCGGAAGACCCGATCAGTCTCGGAATCCCGGCTACAAGACATTTCGACAAAGAATAAAACAAGACCAGCAAGACCGCCCGATGCGCCGACAATCCCGATAGGAGCTGCACATATCTCGCTCTCGTGGCAACACCGGATGAGACAGGCTACGAGTAAAACCAATCCTCAAGTTGCCCCAAGGTGGCTCCCCAAGAAGCGTGACTCGGTTCGAACCAGACTTAGAGAAGCACCGCCCGGGGGCTAAATAAAGATGACCCTCGAGAGCGACTCCCAAGGGAAAAGTAGGTGGTGGTGAGGCAAATGGTAAAACCAATGTTGGGCCTTGCCGAAAAAGTCTTATTCAAAGCGAACTGTCAAGGGGTCCCATAAATCACCCGACCGCGTTAGGGACGCAAAATCCGGGAACATAATACCGATATGACGGAAACTAGGGTGGCAAGAGTGGAACAAAACACCAGGCATAAGGCCGAGCCTTCCACCCTTTACCAAGTATATAGATGCATTAATTAGCAATAGATATTGTGATATCCCAACAAGTAAATATGTTCCAACAAGGAACAACATCTCCATGTTCCAACAAGGAACAAACTTCATCTTCACCTGCAACTAGCAACGCTATAAGAGGGGCTGAGCACAGCGGTAACATAGCCAAACAACGGTTTGCATAGGAAAGGTATCAAAGGTTAGAGGTTCATGGCAATTTGGGATGGCTTGAGCAGAAGTGATAGGTAGCGCAGCATAGCGAAAGAACGAAGCAACTAGCATAGCAATGATAGTAATGAGATCCACAGGTGACGGTCATCTTGCCTGAAATCGCAAGGAAGAAGAACGAATCCATGAAGAAGATGAGCGGATGAAGACGAACCAAGCGTGACGAACGAATCCTCACGATCGCAACGAAACAGAACTAACAAGAAGAAGCACACAACATAGTAAACACACTACACATGAACAAGGCATGATGCACAAACAAGCATGATGCATGACAAGACCACATGAAGCTACTCATGGCAGGAGATGATGCAAACAAGAGCAACACATCAAAGCAAGTTTAAATGAGGCCGGAAACAACATAGAACAACTCCTAGAAGTCCTCATATGCAAATTTCGAAATTGGTCCAGATCTGAATAAACCTTATGTTCAAGTTGTTAAACAGCAAGTTAAATTGCACCAAGATGATCTACACGAAAATCTAGTCAAGTTACATATAAAGTTCATTAGATTCGGAGCTACGGCCTAAAAGATATGAGCAAAACAAGTTAAGCATGGCATTGATGCAAAATGCATACAAACATCAAGCAAACACCTCGAAACAAGGATGCAACATGATAATATGAAGCTACATGCAATTCTAAGCAAGTTTCATATAGAGCACTCTCAAAACGGAGCAACGGTTCAACACATACACCCTATACAAGTTATAGCAACAATCTGTCCAAAACAGCAAGTAGGCATATTGCAAGCATCAAAAAAACATGCTACATCATCTTAACATGAGAACAAAAGGCATGGGCATGATTTACAGGTAAAGCATTACAAAACATGAACACTGAACTATCTCCAGAAATCACTAGAACATGCTCAAAATGACATGGCAAGATTGCAAATAATAACAGTTTCAGACTTATCAGGAAATAACATCAAAGTTGCAATGTTTAGAGCTATTAAACAACATGTTACAGAACTTATCATGGCAAACAAAGGCATGGCATGAATCTACTAAATGCATAGAACTTATCATGTCAACCTCATGGCACGGACCACGAGGACGGTCGGGACTCACGGAGATGTGGCCGGAGAGGTCGCCGGGCGTGCGCTGGATCCGGCCGCCTCGACCGGATCTGGCCGGAGGAGGCCGGGCGGCGAGGGCGCCGGGCCGGCCGAGGCGGAGGCGCGCCGAGGGGCGCTGGGCGGCGGCGACCTCGGCGGCGCCCTGGAGGCGAAGTCATGGCGGGCGCGCCGGGCGGAGCGGAAGCGGCGGGAGCCAGAGCGGGCGGCGCGCAAAACCTGGGCGGCGGCGGGCTTCCCGCGCGGAGGCGGCGGCGGAACGGGCCGCGGGGCCGCTCAAGCTGGCGCAAGGCGCGCTGGAGGAGAGAGAGAAGGGGCGCCGAGGTGGCGGCGCGTGAGTGGAGGGAGGCGGCGGCGCTGACGTGGCGTCCTCCGATTCGTCGGAGCGACGTGGCGGCGGCGGTGGACACGTCCGGCGCGGAGGCGGACATGTCCGGCGACGCGGAGGGAGGAGGGGGTTAGGGTTGGACTGCGCGAAAAACCGGAGGGGATCACATATTTATAGGTAGAAGGAGCTAGGAAGCTCCAAATGAGGTGCGGTTTTCGGCCACGCGATCGTGATCGAACGACCGAGAGCATGGAGGGGAGTTTGTTGGGTTTTGGGCCACTTTGGAAGGTGTTGGGCTGCACACGAAAAAGGCTTTTACGGTTACCCGGTTAACTGCTGGAGTATCAAACGACCTCCAAATGGCACGAAACTTGACAAAGCGGTCTCCCGGTGATATACCAAGGCCGCTTGGCAAATCTCGGTCCATTCCGAGACCGTTTAACACCCGCACATGGAAAGAGGTAAAAGAGGGCGCCGGGAGACATAGGAGTGCCGGATTGCAAACCGGACAACGGGGAAAATGCTCGGATGCATGAGACGAACACGTATGCAAATGCGATGCACATGATGACATGATATGAAATGCAGATGATAACATGGCAAAGAGAGACACGCAAGCCAATGACATGGCAACGACGGCGAATAATCGCGTACACTGGCGATCGAATCAGGCGTTATAACACTCCTCCACTAACAAGAGATCTCGTCCCGAGATCTTAGGACCGAGACGGAAGGGAAAAAGGGATGAGGTGCAACAAGTACTCAAAGAAATCAAGAG
Organism: Aegilops bicornis; assembly: GCA_021605145.1. Taxonomy (NCBI): domain Eukaryota; kingdom Viridiplantae; phylum Streptophyta; class Magnoliopsida; order Poales; family Poaceae; genus Aegilops; species Aegilops bicornis. The sequence goes on from CM038674.1 coordinate 107,650,029, forward strand.
CACTCAAGAAGAAGAGAAGAACGACGAGAATGACGAGAATCGAAAGCTCACGGAATCAGATAGACTATGAAACAACTCCTGTTAGAACGAGATAAGAAACGAATAAGACTGAAAGAATTTAGGCAGCACTCCGGTTGAAAATGGAAGGATTAGAACATGAACTTTAGAAGATGGATGGCACTTGACGAGATAAACAACGCAATGCCTCCGGACGAATTGAAAGAATTTGAATGAAAATAACTTAGAAGGAAGGATTGAGAGGAGTTGTTGAGAAAATCAACAACGAAAGAATAAACTTGTTGTGGACTTAAGGAAAAAGAATCTTGAACGAACCACCGTAAGAATTTGGAAATGACTGATGAAAGAGAATGAATCACCCTAAGAATTAGAGAAGCACGGAGATACTTGAGGGAATTAAAAATGCAAGAGAACAAAGAGATCGCGAATCGATAGAAGAATACTTGAACGAAGCACCGGAAGAATATTGAGATGAACGAAGCTGAAAACTTGGAACGAAGAAATATTCCAAAAAGATGACCTCCGGATGATCGAGACGGAAAAACAACTCCTGAAATACTCCGGATGGATGAAAAGAGTTTGCATGACTGGAAACAATTAGATAGGATAACATCGAGCTAGCACCATGAATCTCCGGGAGAACGGACAAGATTTAGAAGGAACTCTTCATCGGTCTTCAAGGACGACGAGAAACACCACCAAAATTGTTGAGGTACTCGGTGAAACGAAAGCGGAGAGGTTGAGCCAACAATGAAAATGATTTTAAATCGATCTTGGAAAAGCATCTGACTGATGGGATCCATTCTTACGCCAAACTCGAAAAGAATTGAGAATAACTCCGGGAAATCAGAAGAGTGAGGTAAGATCCTCGAAAAGACCTGTGGGTTAGGGCCCACTAAAAGAAAAACACCTGGAAAGGATTGTTGAACAGATAGATGATGCACCGGAACAATTGAAATATTTAAATGAGGTGACAACCTCGAATTAATTCAACACAAAGTAATCTCCTGAGATGTCTCCTAACTCCGGAATGATAAACTGGCAAAAGGAGGACGAGTAGGAAAAACACTTCGAGGAATAGAATATGATTAACCCGAAAAACTTGAATTGAGTGCACCGGAAAAGAAAGAGATGAAGAATGACGAACAAGACGAGAATTCACCGTTGAAATAATTGATAGAAGACTCAAGAGGCTCCACACTTAATGGAATTGATGGTCGGAAGAAACTCGAACTCCGGGAATAATAGGGTGGAGGGCGGGAAAACAAAGGCAACTTTGAAGGGGGAACCAACGAATATCTTGAAGAGAAAACACCGGTTGAAAACATTGAGGAAAGAAAAGCAAAGACTTCGCCGAGTAGGATGGATACTCAATTACGGACTCCGGTTCCGAGAAGAAGAAGGGTGGGAGGGTGGGAAAAGAAAACAACTGAGGATTGAACTTGCGAAGACGAAGAGACTTGAGTCAACTTGACGAGAAAAGCACCGGACGAAAAGAGCTGAGGAACAACTACCGGAAAACCAACTGCGTGATCCTAAAGAAAAATTTGAAGGGGAAGAGAAGTAATTCAAAACACCTACGTCAAGATTCCTCACCGTGAGCATTTAAGGGCTGAGGAGTAAAAAGAATTCCTACTCTCCGATATAACTAGACTCCGAAAATAGTTTTTTCTAGACTCAACAACGGCCAAACTACACGATCAATCAAGGGGGCTCCTAGGGTCGGTCGAGGCTCTGATACCAACTTGTCACGCCCAATATGCGACCCTATCCAAAAGGAACTCGACGGTCCCACCAAGGATAGACCCGCATATTGGAACGCTTTTGCAAGGTGGATATCATTACATCAACATTACATAATACATAGGATACATACAAAAGGCACAAATGCCACAAGAATACATCAACATCAAGTACAAGATCAACATCCGACTACGGATGAAACATAAACAGTAAACTCAAACAATATCCACCCTGCTAGCCAGGCTACCGACCGAAACCTATCCTCGATCGAAGAAGAAGCGTAAGAAGAACTCCAATACAAGCAAACATCGCTCTGGCCATGATCATCGCAAAACCTGTACCTGCAATCGTTGGTGTAGTAATCTGTGAGCCACAAGGACTCAAAGAATCCCATTACCATGGGTATCAAGACTAGCAAAGCTTAATGGGAAAGGAAGGGATAAAGTGGTGAGGTTGCAGCAGCGGCTAAGCATATATGGTGGCTAACATACGCAAATGAGAGCGAGAAGAGAAACAAAGGAACGATCGTCAACTAGCAATGATCAAGAAGTGATCCTGAACTCCTACTTACGCCGTGACATAACCCGTAAACTGTGTTCTCCTCTCGATCAACCCCGAAAAGAGACACTCACGGATTACGCATACCACGGTTGGTGTATTTTAATTTAAGATCAACTTCGGGTTTTCTACAACCGGACATTAACAAATTCCCATCTGCCACATAACCGCTGGCACGGCTTTCGAAAGTTCAAACCCTGCAGGGTGTCCCAACTTAGCCCATGATAAGCTCTCGCGATCAACGAAGGATATTCCTTCTCCCGGAAGACCCGATCAGTCTCGGAATCCCGGCTACAAGACATTTCGACAAGCAATAAAACAAGACCAGCAAGACCGCCTGATGCGTCGGACAATCCCGATAGGAGCTGCACATATCTCGCTCTCGTGGCAACACCGGATGAGACAAAGCTACGAAAGTAAAACCAATCCTCAAGTTGCCCTAAGGTGGCCTCAAGAAAGCGGCTCGGTTCGAACCAAAGACTTAGAGAAGCACGGCCCGGGGCTAAATACAGATGACCCTCGAGAGAGCGACTCCCAAGGGAAAAGTAGGTGGTGGTGAGGCAAATGGTAAAACCAATGTTGGGCCTTGCCGAAAAGTCTTATTCAAAGCGAACTGTCAAGGGGTCCCATAAATCACCCGACCGCGTTAGAGACGCAAAATCCGGGAACATAATACCGATATGACGGAAACTAGGGCGGCAAGAGTGGAACAAAACACCAGGCATAAGGCCGAGCCTTCCACCCTTTACCAAGTATATAGATGCATTAATTAAACAATAGATATTGTGATATCCCAACAAGTAAACATGTTCCAACAAGGAACAACATCTCCATGTTCCAACAAGGAACAAACTTCATCTTCACCTGCAACTAGCAACGCTTATAAGAGGGGCTGAGCAAAGCGGTAACATAGCCAAACAACGGTTTGCATAGGAAAGGTATCAAAGGTTAGAGGTTCATGGCAATTTGGGATGGCTTGAGCAGCAAGTGATAGGTAGCGCAGCATAGCGAAAAGAACGAAGCAACTAGCATAGCAATGATAGTAATGAGATCCACAGACGGTCATCTTGCCTGAAATCCCGCAAGGAAGAAGAACGAATCCATGAAGAAGATGAACGGATGAAGACGTAACCAAGCGTGAGACGAATCTAATCCTCACGATCGCAACGAAACAGAACTAACAAGAAGAAGGACACAACATAGTAAACACACTACACATGAACAAGGCATGATGCACAAACAAGCATGATGCATGACAAGACCACATGAAGCTACTCATGGCAGGAGATGATGCAAACAAGAGCAACACATCAAAGCAAGTTTAAATGAGGCCGGAAACAACATAGAACAACTCCGGTAAGTCCTCATATGCAAATTTCGAAATTGGTCCAGATCTGAATAAACCTTATGTTCAAGTTGTTAAACAGCAAGTTAAATTGCACCAATATGATCTACACGAAAATCTAGTCAAGTTACATATAAAGTTCATTAGATTCGGAGCTACGGCCTAAAAGATATGAGCAAAACAAGTTAAGCACGGCATTGATGCAAAATGCATACAAACATCAAGCAAACACCTCGAAACAAGGATGCAACATGATAATATGAAGCTACATGCAATTCTAAGCAAGTTTCATATAGAGCACTCTTAAAACGGAGCAATGGTTCAACACATACACCCTATACAAGTTATAGCAACAATCTGTCCAAAACAGCAAGTAGGCATATTGCAAGCATCAAAACAACATGCTACAGCATCTTAACATGAGAACAAAAGGCATGGGCATGATTTACAGGTAAAGCATTACAAAACATAAACACTGAACTATCTCCAGAAATCACTAGAACATGCTCAAAATGACATGGCAAGATTGCAAATAATAACAGTTTCAGACTTATCAGGAAATAACATCAGGTTGCAATGTTTAGAGCTATTAAACAACATGTTACAGGTGAACTTATCATGGCAAACAAAGGCATGGCATGAATCGCTAAATGCATAGAACTTATCATGTCAACCTCATGGCACGGACTACGAGGACGGCCGGGACTCGCCGGAGATGTGGCCGAGAGGGGTCGCCCGGAGCGTGGGGCGCTGGATCCGTCGCCTCGACCGGATCTGGCCGAGGAGGCCGGGGCGGCGAGGGCGGCCGCCGAGGCGGAGGCGCGGCCGAGGGCGCTGGGCGGCGGCGACTCGGCGGCGCCGGGCGGGAGGTGAGTCGCGGGCGGCGCCGGGCGGAGCGGAAGCGGCGGGAGCAGAGCGGCGGCGCGCAAAACCTGGGCGGCGGCGGGCTTCTCCGGGCGGAGGCGGGCGAACGGGCCGCTGGCCGCCTGGCGGAGCCTGCTGCGCGGGAGGAGAGAGAAGGGGCGCCGAGGTGGCGCGCGTGAGTGGAGGAGGGAGGCGGCGGAGGCGACGTGGCGTCCTCCGATTCGTCGGAGCGACGTGGCGGCGGGCGGTGGATACGCGTCCGCGCGAGGCGGACATGTCCGCGACGCGAGGGAGGAGGGTTAGGTTGGACCGCGCGAAAACCGGAGGGGATCACATATTTATAGGTAGAAGGAGCTAGGAAGCTCCAAATGAGGTGCGGTTTTCGGCCACGCGATCGTGATCGAACGACCGAGAGCATGGAGGGGAGTTTGTTGGGTTTTGGGCCACTTTGGATGGGGTGTTGGGCTGCACATGAAAGAGGCTTTTACGGTTACCCGGTTAACCGTTGGAGTATCAAACGACCTCCAAATGGCACGAAACTTGACAGGCGGTCTCCCGGTGATATACCAAGGCCGCTTGGCAAATCTCGGTCCATTCCGAGACCGCTTAACACCCGCACATGGAAAGAGGTAAAAGAGGGCGCCGGAGACATAGGAGTGCCGGATTGCAAAACGGACAACGGGAAAATGCTCGGATGCATGAGACGAACACGTATGCAAATGCGATGCACATGATGACATGATATGAAATGCAGATGATAACATGGCAAAGAGAGACACGCAAGCCAATGACATGGCAACGACGGCGAATAAGGGCGTACACTGGCGATCGAATCCGGCGTTACAACACTCCTCCACTAACAAGAGATCTCGCCCCGAGATCTTAGGACCCGAGACGGAAGGAAAAAGGGATGAGGTGCAACAAGTACTCAAAGAAATCAAGAGCACTCAAGAAGAAGAGAAGAACGACGAGAATGACGAGAATCGAAAGCTCACGGAATCGATAGACTATGAAACAACTCCTGTTAGAACGAGATAAGAAACGAATAAGACCGAAAAGAATTTAGGCAGCACTCCGGTTGAAAATGGAAGGATTAGAACATGAACTTTAGAAGATGGATGGCACTTGACGATATAAACAACGCAATGCCTCCGGACGAATTGAAAGAATTTGAATGAAAAGAACTTAGAAGGAAGGATTGAGAGGAGTTGTTGAGAAAATCAACAACAAAAGAATAAACTTGTTGTGGACTTAAGGAAAAAGAATCTTGAACGAACCACCGTAAGAATTTGGAAATGACTGATGAAAGAGAATGAATCACCCGGAAGAATTAGAGAAGCACGGAGATACTTGAGGGAATTAAAAATGCAAGAGAACAAAGAGATCGCGAACTGATAGAAGAATACTTGAATGAAGCACCGGAAGAATATTGAGATGAACGAAGCTGAAAACTTGGAACGAAGAAATATTCCAAAAAGATGACCTCCGGATGATCGAGACAGAAAAACAACTCCTGAAATACTCCGGATGGATGAAAAGAGTTTGCATGACTGGAAACAATTAGATAGGATAACATCGAGCTAGCACCATGAATCTCCGGGAGAACGGACAAGATTTAGAAGGAACTCTTCATCGGTCTTCAAGGACGACGAGAAACACCACCAAAATTGTTGAGGTACTCCGGTGAAACGAAAGGCGGAGAGGTTGAGCCAACAATGAAAAATGATTTTAAATCGATCTTGGAAAAGCATCTCGACTGATGGGATCCATTCTTACGCCAAACTCGAAAAGAATTGAGAATAACTCCGGGAAATCAGAAGAGTGAGGTAAGATCCTCGAAAAGACCCGTGGGTTAGGGCCCACTAAAAGAAAAACACCGTTGGAAAGGATTGTTGAATGATAGATGATGCACCGAACAATTGAAATATTTAAATGAGGTGACAACCTCAATTAATTCAACACAAAGTAATCTCCGAGATGTCTTCGAACTCCTAATGATAAACCGCAAAAGGAGGACGAGTAGGAAAAACACTTCGAGGAATAGAATATGATTAACCCGAAAAACTTGAATTGAGTGCACCGGAAAAAGAAAGAGATGAAGAATGACGAACAAGACGAGAATTCACCGGTTGAAATAATTGATAGAAGACTGAAGAGGCTCCACACGTAATGGAATTGATGGTCGGAAGAAACTCGAACTCCGGGAATAATAGGGTGGGAGGGCGGGAAAACAAAGGCAACTTTGAAGGGGGAACCAACGAATATCTTGAAGAGAAAACACCGGTTGAAAACATTGAGGAAAGAAAAGCAAAGACTTCGCCCGAGTAGGATGGATACTCGATTACGGACTCCGGTTCCGAGAAGAAGAAGGGTGGGAGGGTGGGAAAAGAAAACAACTGAGGATTGAACTTGCGAAGACGAAGAGACTTGAGTCAACTTGACGAGAAAAGCACCGGATGAAAAGAGCTGAGGAACAACTACCGGAAAACCAATCATGCGTGATCCTAAAGAAAAATTTGAAGGGGAAGAGGAGCAATTCAAAACACCTACGTCAAGATTCCTCACCAAAGCGACGAAGGGGCTGAGGAGTAAAAAGAATTCCTACTCTCCGATATAACTAGACTCCGAAAAGTTTTTCTAGACTCAACAACGGCCAAACTACACGATCAATCAAGGGGGCTCCTAGGGTCGGTCGAGGCTCTGATACCAACTTGTCACGCCTAATATGCGACCCTATCCAAAAGGAACTCGACGGTCCCACCAAGGATAGACCGCATATTGGAACGCTTTTGCAAGGTGGATATCATTACATCAACATTACATAATACATAGGATACATACAAAAGGCACAAATGCCACAAGAATACATCAACATCAAGTACAAGATCAACATCCGACTACGGATGAAACATAAACAAACTCAAACAATATCCACCACCTGCTAGCCCAAAGGCCGACCGAACCTATCCCCGATCAAGAAGAAGCGTAAGAAGAACTCCAATACAAGCAAACATCGCTCTCGCGTCATGATCATCGCAAAACCTGTACCGCAACTGTTGGTGTAGTAATCAGGAGCCACGAGGACTCAAAGAATCCCATTACCATGGGTATCAAGACTAGCAAAGCTTAATGGGAAAGGAAGGGATAAAGTGGTGAGGTTGCAGCAGCGGCTAAGCATATATGGTGGCTAACATAAGCAAATGAGAGCGAGAAGAGAAACAAAGGAACGATCGTCAACTAGCAATGATCAAGAAGTGATCCTGAACTCCTACTTACGTCAGACATAACCCAGAAACCGTGTTCTCCTCTCGATCAACCCCGAAAAGAGACACTCACGGATTACGCACACGGTTGGTGTATTTTAATTTAAGATCAACTTCGGGTTTTCTACAACCGGACATTAACAAATTCCCATCTGCCACATAACCGCTGGCACGGCTTTCGAAAGTTCAAACCCTGCAGGGTGTCCCAACTTAGCCCATGATAAGCTCTCGCGATCAACGAAGGATATTCCTTCTCCCGGAAGACCCGATCGATCTCGGAATCCCGGCTACAAGACATTTCGACAAAGAATAAAACAAGACCAGCAAGACCGCCTGATGCGCCAACAATCCCGATAGGAGCTGCACATATCTCGCTCTCGTGGCAACACCGGATGAGACAGGCTACGAGTAAAACCAATCCTCAAGTTGCCCCTAAGGTGGCCCTCAAGGCGTGCTCGGTTCGAACCAGCACTTAGAGAAGCACCGCCCGGGGCTAAATAAAGATGACCCTCGAGAGAGCGACTCCCAAAGGAAAAGTAGGTGGTGGTGAGGCAAATGGTAAAACCAATGTTGGGCCTTGCCGAAAAGTCTTATTCAAAGCGAACTGTCAAGGGGGTCCCATAAATCACCCGACCGCGTTAGGGACGCAAAATCCGGGAACATAATACCGATATGACAGAAACTAGGGCGGCAAGAGTGGAACAAAACACCAGGCATAAGGCCGAGCCTTCCACCCTTTACCAAGTATGTAGATGCATTAATTAAATAATAGATATTGTGATATCCCAACAAGTAAACATGTTCCAACAAGGAACAACGTCTCCATGTTCCAACAAGGAACAAACTTCATCTTCACCGCAACTAGCAACGCTTATAAGAGGGCTGAGCAAAAGCGGTAACATAGCCAAACAACGGTTTGCATAGGAAAGGTATCAAAGGTTAGAGGTTCATGGCAATTTGGGATGGCTTGAGCAGCAAGTGATAGGTAGCGCAGCATAGCGAAAGAACGAAGCAACTAGCATAGCAATGATAGTAATGAGATCCAAGGTGACGGTCATCTTGCCTGAAATCCCGCAAGGAAGAAGAACGAATCCATGAAGAAGATGAACGGATGAAGACGAACCAAGCGTAGACGAACGAATCCTCACGATCGCAACGAAAACAGAACTAACAAGAAGAAGCACACAACATAGTAAACACACTACACATGAACAAGGCATGATGCACAAACAAGCATGATGCATGACAAGACCACATGAAGCTACTCATGGCAGGAGATGATGCAAACAAGAGCAACACATCAAAGCAAGTTTAAATGAGGCCGAAACAACATAGAACAACTCCTAGAAGTCCTCATATGCAAATTTCGAAATTGGTCCAGATCTGAATAAACCTTATGTTCAAGTTGTTAAAAAGCAAGTTAAATTGCACCAAGATGATCTACACGAAAATCTAGTCAAGTTACATATAAAGTTCATTAGATTCGGAGCTACGGCCTAAAAAGATATGAGCAAAACAAGTTAAGTATGGCATTGATGCAAAATGCATACAAACATCAAGCAAACACCTCAAAACAAGGATTCAACATGATAATATGAAGCTACATGCAATTCTAAGCAAGTTTCATATAGAGCACTCTCAAAACGGAGCAACGGTTCAACACATACACCCTATACAAGTTATAGCAACAATCTGTCCAAAACAGCAAGTAGGCATATTGCAAGCATCAAAACAACATGCTACAGCATCTTAACGTGAGAACAAAAGGCATGGGCATGATTTACAGGTAAAGCATTACAAAACATGAACACTGAACTATCTCCAGAAATCACTAGAACATGCTCAAAATGGCATGGCAAGATTGCAAATAATAACAGTTTCAGACTTATCGTGAAATAACATCAAAGTTGCAATGTTTAGAGCTATTAAACAACATGTTACAGGAACTTATCATGGCAAACAAAGGCATGGCATGAATCTGCTAAATGCATAGAACTTATCATGTCAACCTCATGGCACGGACTACGAGGACGGTCGGGACTCGCCGGAGATGTGGCCGGAGAGGGGTCGCCGGAGCGTGGGGCGCTGGATCCGGTCGCTCCTCGACCGGATCTGGCCGAGGAGGCCGGGCGGCGAGGGCGGCGCCGGCCGAGGCGGAGGCGCGTCGAGGGGCGCTGGGCGGCGGCGACTCGGCGGCGCGCCGGGCGGAGGTGAGCGCGGCAAGGGGCGCGGCCGGGCGGAGCGGAAGCGGCGAGCCAGGAGCGGCGGCGGCGGCGCAAAACTGGGCGGCGGGCGGGCTTCCCAGGCGGAGGCGGCGGCGAACGGGCCATGCCGGGGCCGCCTCAAGCTGGGCGGAGCCGCTGCGGCGCTGGAGGAGAGAGAAGGGGCGCCGAGGTGGCGGCGCGTGAGTGGAGGAGGGAGGCGGCGGCGCTGACGTGGCGTCCTCCGATTCGCCGGAGCGACGTGGCGGGCGGCGGTGGATACGCCCGCGCGAGGCGACATGTCCGCGACGCGAGTGGGAGGAGGGGTTAGGGTTGACCGCGCGAAAACCGGAGGGGATCACATATTTATAGGTAGAAGGAGCTAGGAAGCTCCAAATGAGGTGCGGTTTTCGCCACGCGATCGTGATCGAACGCATCGAGAGCATGGAGGGGAGTTTGTTGGGTTTTGGGCCACTTTGGATGGGGGTGTTGGGCTGCACATGAAAGAGGCTTTACGGTTACCCGGTTAACCGCTGGAGTATCAAACGACCTCCAAATGGCACGAAACTTGACAGCGGTCTCCGGTGATATACCAAGGCCGCTGGCAAATCTCGGTCCATTCCGAGACCGTTTAACACCCGCACATGGAAAGAGGTAAAAGAGGGCGCCGGGAGACATAGGAGTGCCGGATTGCAAAACGGACAACGAGGAAAATGCTCGGATGCATGAGACGAACACGTATGCAAATGCGATGCACATGATGACATGATATGAAATGCAGATGATAACATGGCAAAGAGAGACACGCAAGCCAATGACATGGCAACGACGGCGAATAATCGCGTACACTGGCGCATCGAATCCGGGGCGTTACAACACTCCTCCACTAACAAGAGATCTCGTCCCGAGATCTTAGGACCGAGACGGAAGGGAAAAAGGGATGAGGTGCAACAAGTACTCAAAGAAATCAAGAGCACTCAAGAAGAAGAGAAGAACGACGAGAATGACGAGAATCGAAAGCTCACGGAATCAGATAGACTATGAAACAACTCCTGTTAGAACGAGATAAGAAACGAATAAGACTGAAAGAATTTAGGCAGCACTCCGGTTGAAAATGGAAGGATTAGAACATGAACTTTAGAAGATGGATGGCACTTGACGATATAAACAACGCAATGCCTCCGGACGAATTGAAAGAATTTGAATGAAAAGAACTTAGAAGGAAGGATTGAGAGGAGTTGTTGAGAAAATCAACAACAAAAGAATAAACTTGTTGTGGACTTAAGGAAAAGAATCTTGAACGAACCACCGTAAGAATTTGGAAATGACTGATGAAAGAGAATGAATCACCCGGAAGAATTAGAGAAGCACGGAGATACTTGAGGGAATTAAAATGCAAGAGAACAAAGAGATCGCGAATCGATAGAAGAATACTTGAATGAAGCACCGAAGAATATTGAGATGAACGGCTGAAAACTTGGAACGAAGAAATATTCCAAAAGATGACCTCCGGATGATCGAGACGGAAAAACAACTCCTGAAATACTCCGGATGGATGAAAAGAGTTTGCATGATCGGAAACAATTAGATAGGATAACATCGAAGCTAGCACCATGAATCTCCGGGAGAACGGACAAGATTTAGAAGGAACTCTTCATCGGTCTTCAAGGACGCATTTAGAAACACCACCAAAATTGTTGAGGTACTCCGGTGAAACGAAAGGCGGAGAGGTTGAGCCAACAATGAAAAATGATTTTAAATCGATCTTGGAAAAGCATCTGACTGATGGGATCCATTCTTACGTCAAACTCGAAAAGAATTGAGAATAACTCCGGGGAAATCAGAAGAGTGAGGTAAGATCCTGGGAAAAGACCTGTGGGTTAGGGCCCACTAAAAGAAAAACACCGTTGGAAAGGATTGTTGAACAGATAGATGATGCACCGGAACAATTGAAATATTTAAATGAGGTGACAACCTCGAATTAATTCGAACACAGGCGAATCTCCTGAGATGTCTTCGGAACTCCGGAATGATAAACTGGCAAAAGGAGGACGAGTAGGAAAAACACTTCGAGGAATAGAATATGATTAACCCGAAAAACTTGAATTGAGTGCACCGGAAAAAGAAAGAGATGAAGAATGACGAACAAGACGAGAATTCACCGGTTGAAATAATTGATAGAAGACTGAAGAGGCTCCACGAATGGAATTGATGGTCGGAAGAAACTCGAACTCCGGGAATAATAGGGTGGGAGGCGGGAAAACAAAGGCAACTTTGAAGGGGAACCAACGAATATCTTGAAGAGAAAACACCGTTGAAAACATTGAGGAAAGAAAAGCAAAGACTTCGCCCGAGTAGGATGGATACTCGATTACGGACTCCGTTCCGAGAAGAAGAAGGGTGGGAGGGTGGGAAAAGAAAACAACTGAGGATTGAACTTGCGAAGACGAAGAGACTTGAGTCAACTTGACGAGAAAAGCACCGGATGAAAAGAGCTGAGGAACAACTACCGGAAAACCAACTGCGTGATCCTAAAGAAAAATTTGAAGGGGAAGAGAAGTAATTCAAAACACCTACGTCAAGATTCCTCACCAGAGCGACGAAGGGGCTGAGGAGTAAAAAGAATTCCTACTCTCCGATATAACTAGACTCCAAAAAGTTTTTCTAGACTCAACAACGGCCAAACTACACGATCAATCAAGGGGGCTCCTAGGGTTTGCCGAGGCTCGATACCAACTTGTCACGCCTAATATGCGACCCTATCCAAAAGGAACTCGACGGTCCCACCAAGGATAGACCCGCATATTGGAACGCTTTTGCAAGGTGGATATCATTACATCAACATTACATAATACATAGGGATACATACAAAAGGCACAAATGCCACAAGAATACATCAACATCAAGTACAAGATCAACATCCGACTACGGATGAAACATAAACAGAAACTCAAACAATATCCACCTCGCTAGCCCAAAGCTGCCGACCGAACCTATCCCCTGATCGAAGAAGAAGCGTAAGAAGAACTCCAATACAAGCAAACATCGCTCTCGCGTCATGATCATCGCAAAACCTGTACCTGCAATTGTTGGTGTAGTAATCAGGAGCCACGAGGACTCAAAGAATCCCATTACCATGGGTATCAAGACTAGCAAAGCTTAATGGGAAAGGAAGGGATAAAGTGGTGAGGTTGCAGCAGCGGCTAAGCATATATGGTGGCTAACATAAGCAAATGAGAGCGAGAAGAGAAACAAAGGAACGATCGTCAACTAGCAATGATCAAGAAGTGATCCTGAACTCCTACTTACGTCAGACATAACCCAGAAACCGTGTTCTCCTCTCGATCAACCCCGAAAAGAGACACTCACGGATTACGCACACGGTTGGTGTATTTTAATTTAAGATCAACTTCGGGTTTTCTACAACCGGACATTAACAAATTCCCATCTGCCACATAACCGCTGCACGGCTTTCGAAAGTTCAAACCCTGCAGGGTGTCCCAACTTAGCCCATGATAAGCTCTCGCGATCAACGAAGGATATTCCTTCTCCCGGAAGACCCGATCAGTCTCGAATCCCGGCTACAAGACATTTCGACAGCAATAAAACAAGACCAGCAAGACCGCCTGATGCGCCAACAATCCCGATAGGAGCTGCACATATCTCGCTCGTGGCAACACCGGATGAGACAAAGCTACGAGTAAAACCAATCCTCAAGTTGCCCTAAGGTGGCCCCAGTGCTCGGTTCGAACCAGCACTTAGAGAAGCACTGGCCCGGGGGGGGCTAAATAAAGATGACCCTCGAGAGAGCGACTCCCAAAGGAAAAGTAGGTGGTGGTGAGGCAAATGGTAAAACCAATGTTGGGCCTTGCCGGAAAAGTCTTATTCAAAGCGAACTGTCAAGGGGGTCCCATAAATCACCCGACCGCCGTTAGGGACGCAAAATCCGGGAACATAATACCGATATGATGTAAACTAGGCGGCAAGAGTGGAACAAAACACCAGGCATAAGGCCGACCTTCCACCCTTTACCAAGTATGTAGATGCATTAATTAAATAATAGATATTGTGATATCCCAACAAGTAAACATGTTCCAACAAGGAACAACGTCTCCATGTTCCAACAAGGAACAAACTTCATCTTCACCTGCAACTAGCAACGCTATAAGAGGGGCTGAGCAAAGCGGTAACATAGCCAAACAACGGTTTGCATAGGAAAGGTATCAAAGGTTAGAGGTTCATGGCAATTTGGGATGGCTTGAGCAGCAAGTGATAGGTAGCGCAGCATAGCGAAAGAACGAAGCAACTAGCATAGCAATGATAGTAATGAGATCCAAGGTGACGGTCATCTTGCCTGAAATCCCAAGGAAGAAGAAGAACGAATCCATGAAGAAGATGAACGGATGAAGACAGACCAAGCGTGAGACGAACGAATCCTCACGATCGCAACGTAAACAGAACTAACAAGAAGAAGCACACAACATAGTAAACACACTACACATGAACAAGGCATGATGCACAAACAAGCATGATGCATGACAAGACCACATGAAGCTACTCATGGCAGGAGATGATGCAAACAAGAGCAACACATCAAAGCAAGTTTAAATGAGGCCGGAAACAACATAGAACAACTCCGGTAAGTCCTCATATGCAAATTTCGAAATTGGTCCAGATCTGAATAAACCTTATGTTCAAGTTGTTAAAAAGCAAGTTAAATTGCACCAAGATGATCTACACGAAAATCTAGTCAAGTTACATATAAAGTTCATTAGATTCGGAGCTACGGCCTAAAAGATATGAGCAAAACAAGTTAAGTATGGCATTGATGCAAAATGCATACAAACATCAAGCAAACACCTCAAAACAAGGATTCAACATGATAATATGAAGCTACATGCAATTCTAAGCAAGTTTCATATAGAGCACTCTCAAAACGGAGCAACGGTTCAACACATACACCCTATACAAGTTATAGCAACAATCTGTCCAAAACAGCAAGTAGGCATATTGCAAGCATCAAAACAACATGCTACAGCATCTTAACGTGAGAACAAAAGGCATGGGCATGATTTACAGGTAAAGCATTACAAAATATGAACACTGAACTATCTCCAGAAATCACTAGAACATGCTCAAAATGGCATGGCAAGATTGCAAATAATAACAGTTTCAGACTTATCAGGAAATAACATCAGGTTGCAATGTTTAGAGCTATTAAACAACATGTTACAGGAACTTATCATGGCAAACAAAGGCATGGCATGAATCTACTAAATGCATAGAACTTATCATGTCAACCTCATGGCACGGACTACGAGGACGGTCGGGACTCACGGAGATGTGGCCGAGAGGGGTCGCCGGAGCGTGGGGCGCTGGATCCGCCGCTTCCTCGACCGGATCTGGCCGGAGGAGGCCGTGGGCGGCGAGGGGCGGCCGCCGAGGCGGAGGCGCGCCGAGGGGCGCTGGGCGGCGGCGACTCGGCGGCGCCGGGCGGAGGCGAAGCGCGCGGCGGCCGGCGGGAGCCAGGAGCGGCGGCCGGCGGGAGCCAGGAGCGGCGGCGGCGCAAACCCGGGGCGGCGGCGGGCTTCCCGCAGCGGAGGCGGCGGCGGAACGGGCCACGGGGCCGGCTCAAGCCGGGACGGCGCGGGCGCGAGGAGAGAGAAGGGGGCGCCGAGGTGGCGGGCGCGTGAGTGGAGGAGGGAGGCGGCGGCGCTGACGTGGCGTCCTCCGATTCGCCGGAGCGACGTGGCGGCGCGGCGGTGGATACGTCCGGCGCGGAGGCGGACATGTCCGGCGACGCGGAGGTAGGAGGGGGTTAGGGTTGGACTGCGCGAAAAACCGGAGGGGATCACATATTTATAGGTAGAAGGAGTTAGGAAGCTCCAAATGAGGTGCGGTTTTCGGCCACGCGATCGTGATCGAACGACCGAGAGCATGGAGGGGAGTTTGCTGGGTTTTGGGCCACTTTGGAAGGGGTGTTGGGCTGCACACGAAAGAGGCTTTTACGGTTACCCGGTTAACCGTTGGAGTATCAAACGACCTCCAAATGGCACGAAACTTGACAGGCGGTCTACCGGTGATATACCAAGGCCGCTTGGCAAATCTCGGTCCATTTCGAGACTGTTTAACACCCGCACATGGAAAGAGGTAAATGAGGGCGCCGGGAGACATAGGAGTGCCGGATTGCAAAACGGACAACGGGGAAAATGCTCGGATGCATGAGACGAACACGTATGCAAATGCGATGCACATGATGACATGATATGAAATGCAGATGATGACATGGCAAAGAGAGACACGCAAGCCAATGACATGGCAACGACGGCGAATAACTGGCAGACACATGGCGCATCGAATCCGGGGCGTTACAGAAGTGCTTAGCTTTGGGTTCAATCTTGCGGTGACCTTTCCCAGTGACAGTAGGGGCAGCAAGGCACGTATTGTATTGTTGCCATCGAGGATAAGAAGATGGGGTATTTATCATATTGCATGAATTTATTCCTCTACATCATGTCATCTTGCTTAATGCATTACTCTGTTTTCATTAACTTAATACTCTAAATGCATGATGGATAGCGGTCGATGAGTGGAGTAATAGTAGTAGATGCAAAAGTGTGAGTCGGTCTACTTGTCTCGGACATGATGCCTATATACATGATCATACCTAGATACTCTCATAACTATGCTCAATTCTGTCAATTGCTCAACAGTAATTGCTCACCCAATCGTAAAATACCTATGCTCTTGAGAGAAGCCACTAGTGAAATTTATGGCCCCCGGGTCTATTTTCATCATATTAATCTTCCTACGCTTTATTATTGCTTTACTCTTTACTTTTCCTTTTTATTTTACTTTGCATCTTTATACCAAAAATACCAAAAATATTATCTATCATCTCTATCAGATCTCACTCTCGTAAGTGACCGTGAAGGGATTGACAACCCCTATTCGCGTTGGTTGCGAGGAGCTATTTGTTTTGTGTAGGTACGAGGGACTTGCGCGTGGCCTCCTACTGGATTGATACCTTGGTTCTCAAAAACTGAGGGAAATACTTACGCTACTCTACTGCATCATCCTCTCCTCTTCGGGGAAAACCAACGCAAGCTCAAGACGTAGCACTAGACAGATTGGAGCACCAACAGGATATTCATTGGAGACAACGAGCCCATGTCAAATGGTTACAGTCTGGTGATATGAACACATCCTTTTTTCATGCCTTTGCATCTGAAAGGAAGAAAAGAAATACCATCAAGAAATTGAAAAAGGAGGATGGCAGTTGGGTGGAGGGGGAAGAACCTTTGAAAGAGCACATTGCCAACTATTTCTTTAACATCTTCTCCTCTATAATAGGAAACGACAACGAAGAAATATTACGCACGGTGCAACCAAAGGTGACAGCTGAGATGAATGATGTATTGTGTGCGGAGTACACAGAAGAAGAGGTGAAGAGAGCCTTAGACAACATTGGTGACTTAAAGGCCCCTGGACCGGATGGCATGTCAGCAATATTCTTCAAAATATTTTGGCAAACTGTTGGGAACCATGTCACTGAAGAGGTTCTTCGAATATTAAGGGGAGGAGAAATGCCAGAGGGTTGGAATGACACACTCATAGTGCTAATTCCAAAGCATGCTAATCCAGTGAGCATAAAAGACCTGAGACTAATAAGTTTGTGTAATGTGGTGTATAAGATAGTGTCCAAGGTAATCACAAATAGGCTTAAGGTAATCCTTCCTGACATCATCTCCCCAAACCAAAGCACCTTTGTGCCTGGAAGACTAATCTCAGATAATATTCTTCTAGCATACGAGTTAACTCACTTCCTTCGGAGGAGAAAAAGGGGCTTGACGGGCTATGCGGCTATTAAATTGGATATGAGCAAAGCCTATGACAGGGTTGAATGGACGTTTCTAAAAGATATGATGCAAAGGCTGGGTTTCAACATGTGCTGGATTAAATTGATAATGCAGTGTGTTTCGACTATAAGGTATCAGATCAAGGTGAACCAAGATACAACTGAAATAATTGAACCTCAAAGGGGCTTGCGACAAGGAGATCCACTCTCTCCATACTTGTTCCTCATCTGTGCAGAGGGGTTCTCTGCCATGCTACATGAAGCTGAGATGAGAGGATTAATAAGTGGAATCAAGATTTGTAGAGAAGCTCCCAGTGTAAGCCACTTGCTCTTTGCGTACGACTCATTACTGCTTATGGAGGCCAATGCGGAGAGTGCCCATGAACTGAATAGAATCTTAAATATTTACGAAGCCTCTTCGGGACAAATGATTAATAAAGACAAATCCACAATACTATTCATGGCAAACACAAGGCAAGGGTTGAAGGAGGAAATGAGAAGTATTTTACAAATTTCTTCCGAAGGTCTTTCCTCAAGATACCTAGGTGTCCCATCCTATGTGGGAAAGGGTAGAGCAAGGGCGTTTGGATATGTTAAAGAAAGAATGTGGAAGAAGATCCAAGGTTGGAAGGAAAAACTCCTTTCAAAAGGTGGGAAAGAAATCCTTATAAAAGCAGTTGCACAAGCAATCCCGGTGTACTCCATGTCTTGTTTCGATCTAACTAAGTCTTTGTGTGAGGAGCTGAGTACTATGATTAATAGGTACTGGTGGAGCCAAATGGATAAGGAGAACAAAGCACACTGGTCAGTTGGGGAAAACTTACGAAAACAAAGAAAACAGGAGGTCTAGGCTTTAGATACCTCCATGCCTTCAATCTAGCTATGCTAGCGAGACAAGCATGGAGGCTCATTCAAAACCCGTCTTCCTTGTGTGCGCAGGTGCTGTCAGCACGGTACTACCCAAATGGATCAATTCTACATGCCAGCCCCAGAAATGGCATATCTTATACTTGGCGTAGTATACTGGAAGGAGTGAACCTGCTCAAGAAGGGGATCATATGGAGAGTTGGTAGTGGTACCAACATTAATATCTGGACCGACCCATAGATTCCAAGAGGAAGTACTAGAAGAGTCATGTAACGCCCCGGATTCGATGCGCCAGGTGTCTGCCAGTTATGCGCCGTCGTTGCCATGTCATGTGCTTGCGTGTTGCACTTTGCCATGTCATCATCTGCATTTCATATCATGTCATCATGTGCATCTCATTTCGCATTTGTGTTCGTCTCATGCATCCGAGCATTTTCCCCGTTGTCCGTTTACCAATCCGGCACTCCTAAGTCTCCCGGCGCCCCCTTTTGCCTCTTTTCGTGAGCGGGTGTAAAACATTCTCGGAATGGACCGAGGTTTGCCAAGCGGCCTTGGTATACCACCGGTAGACCGCCTGTCAAGTTTCGTGTCATTCGGAGGTCGTTTGATACTCCAACGGTTAACCGGGTAACCGTAAAGCCTCTTTTGTGCAGCCCAACACCCTTCCAAAGTGGCCCAAAACCCATCTAACTCCCTCCATGCTCTCGGTCGTTCGATCACGATCAAGGGTCGAAACCGCCTCCTCATTTGGACTCTCCTAACTCCCTCTACCTATAAATTAGTCCCCTCCCCCGATTTTTCGGGCAAACCCTAGATCATTTTCCCTCCGCGCCGCCAGACGTTTCATCCTCCACCGTCGGACATGTCCGCCCGCCGCCCCGATGAATCACGCAGCGCCACGTGTCTCCGCCGCCGTCTCCACTGCTGGCCCATGGGCCCGGCCAGCCTCAGCCCTCCGGCCGATCGCCGCCGCCCGGCCACTACTGCGCCCGTGGCCCGTCTCCCGCGCGCCGCCCGCCGTGGGCAATCACGCCGCCAGCGTCGTGCCGCCGCCGAAGAGCTCGCCGCCCCGCCACCGGAGAGCCTCGCCGCCGTCGCTGGCCTCGGCCGCCTCCGCCGGATGCGCCCTCCTCTGCCTCCTCCGGCCAGCCGCCCGGAGTCCTCCCGAGCATCCGCGCCGTGCCCGCCTCCGCCTCCGCCCGGATGGCCGGCGCCCGCCCGCCCGCTCCGCCTCGCTGCCGTCGAGACCTCGCCATCGCCGCCAGAGCTCGCGGCCTCCTCTGCCGCGCCTCACGCCGCCCTCGTCGTCTCCTAAAGCCCCGTCAGCTGAGCCGTCCCTCGACCTCGCCGGAGTTGCTCCGGTCAGATCCGGGGAAGTGGGACCAGATCCACCACTTCCCCGATCCAAACGCCGCCCCGTCCCGGATCTGGTCATCCCCGAACCGTCCCGTCCAACTTCTCCCCGAGGGTATATTTTAGCTAAGTCCCGAATATTTTTGCATTATCATGCCATTTTCATCGCACCATAACTTGCTGCATATTGCTCCGTTTTGTGCGTATAATATGCCAAAATGTTCGTTGTGAGATGTTCTTTACTTCATCCCATTGCACCGTTTCAATTTGAGATCATCTTGATACCTGAATATTCGTTTCAAGAGTGCTATATGATGTTAACCTGCTGAAACTGTTATAACTTGATGATTTGTCATTTTTGTTGCATTTGATGTGTGCATCTTATGAGCATGAGCTCTACATGTGTTTTGAGCTATTTCATGCCATATTCACAGTGGTGCCATCCATGTAATTTTGTGGGTCTTGTAGTGAGTGCATCGAGCTTGTTAAGTAGGTTACTTGCTGTTGCTGTTTTGCTAGGATGATTCTGTTATATTAGGATGCTATGTAAACCTGCTGCTACAAGTCATTCTATGCATAATCTGGAGATGTTCACTAAGGGTGTTTTGTTTCACATGTCATGCTCTATCCATCCATGCCCCTGGTTGCATTTATAGCCTGCTTTAACATGTTGTTATATTGCTCCAAACTTGCTAAATAATATTGCTGTCAGCCTGTTAACATTAAGTTCAGTTGTTGCCATGATTGTTGTTAGTGATCCATGCATCCTATGAACTTGCTCTTGCCATGCTTAGCTTCATAAACATGTATTCGTACTGTGAGTTGCCTTGCCATGCCATGTATTTCTATGTGGTGAGTGGATCAAGCTCACCAACATGCCTACTTATTGTTCCTGCCATGTATGAATCTGTAATATAACTTGCTATCTTTACATGGGTGCCATCATATTTTCTGTGCCCTTTTGTCTCTTGGTCAGTAAGAGACTTTTGTTATATACTTTGATTATATTCATGACATGCTCTAGTTTGACTTGATATCTTGCTGTAACATGTTGTTTGATAGCTCTTAACATTGCAACCTGATGTTAATTTCTGCAAAGTCTGAAACTGTTATTATTTGCAATCTTGCCATGTGTGTTTGAGCATGTTCTAGTGATTTCTGGAGATAGCTCACTGTTCATGTTTTGTCATGCTTTACCTTTACATCATGTCCATGCCTTTTGTTTTCATGTTATGGTGCTGTAGCATGTTGTTTTCGTGCTTGCAATATGCCTAGTTGCTGTTTTGGACAGCTTGTCCTTTAAACTTGTATAGGGTGTATGTGTTGCACCGTTGCTCCGTTTTGAGTGTGCTCTATATGAAACTTGCTTGATTTTGCATGTAGTTTCATATTATCATGTTGCATCCTTATTTTGAGGTGTTTGTTTGATGTTTGAATGCATTTTGCATTAATGCCATGTTTAACTTGTTTTGCTCATATCTTCTAGGCCGTAGCTCCGAATCTAATGAACTTTATATGTAACTTGACTAGAATTTTGTGTAGATCATCGTGGTGCATCTTAACTTGCTGTTTAACAACTTGAACATAAAGTTATTCAGATCTGGACCAATTTCGAAATTTGCATATGAGGACTTACCGGAGTTGTTCTATGTTGTTTCCGGCCTCATTTAAACTTGCTTTGAGGTGTTGTTCTTGTTTGCATCATATTTTGCCATGAGTAGCTCCATGTAGCCTTGTCATGCATCATGCTTGTTGTGCATCATGCCTTGTTCATGTGTGGCGTGTTTACTATGTTGTGTGCTTCTTCTCGATAGTTCCTGCTTCGTTGCGATCGTGAGGATTCGCTCGCTCACGCTTGGTTCGCCTTCGTGGCTTCATCTTCTTCATGGACTCGCTCTTCTTCCTTGCGGATTTCAGGCAAGATGACCGCTACTCCTGGATCTCACTACTATCATTGCTATGCTAGTTGATTCGTTCTA
Source organism: Aegilops bicornis (assembly GCA_021605145.1). Taxonomy (NCBI): domain Eukaryota; kingdom Viridiplantae; phylum Streptophyta; class Magnoliopsida; order Poales; family Poaceae; genus Aegilops; species Aegilops bicornis. The sequence continues at coordinate 107,672,078 of CM038674.1, forward strand.
TCGCTATGTCATGCGTTACCTACCACTTGCTGCTCAAGCCTCCCAAATTGCATGATAGCCCCTAACCTTTGTCACCCTTCCTAGCAAACCGTTGTTTGGCTATGTTACCGCTTTGCTCAGCCCTCTTATAGCGTTGCTAGTTGCAGGTGAAGTTGAAGATTGCTCCATGGTGAACAGGATTATGTTGGGATATCACAATATCTCTTATATTATTAATGCATCTACATACTTGGTAAAGGGTGGAAGGCTCGGCCTTATGCCTGGTGTTTTGTTCCACTCTTGCCGCCCTAGTTTCCGTCATATCGGTAGTATGTTCCCGGATTTTGCGTCCCTAACGCGGTTGGGTGATTTATGGGACCCTCTTGACAGTTCGCTTTGAATAAGACTCCTCCAGCAAGGCCCAACATTGGTTTTACCATTTGCCTCACCTATCCCCTTTTATTTCCCTTGGGTTTCCGGAGCCCGAGGGTCATCTTTATTTTAGCCCCTCGGGCCAGTTCTCCTTCGAGTGCTGGTCCAAACTATAGCCCTTTGCAGCGCCACCTCGGGAAAACTTGAGGCCTGGTTTTAGTTGTACGGACTGCTCATCCGGTGTGCCCTGAGAACGAGATATGTGCAGCTCCTATCGGGATTTGTCGGCAAATTCGGGCGGCTTTGCTGGTCGTGTTTTATTACTGTCGAAATGTCTTGTAGCCGGGATTCCGAGACTGATCGGGTCTTCCCGGGGAGAAGGAATATCCTTCGTTGATCGCGAGAGCTTATCATGGGCTAAGTTGGGACACCCCGCAGGGTATAAACTTTCGAGAGCCGTGCCCGCGGTTATGTGGCAGATGGGAATTTGTTAATATCCGTTGTAGTAAACTTGAAGTAAACTCTTCTAAAATACACCAACCGTGTGCGTAACTGCGTGAGTGTCTCTTTTCGGGTTGATCGAGAGGAGAACACGGTTTCGGGTTATGTCTCGACGTAAGTAGGAGTTCAGGATCACTTCTTGATCATTACTAGTTGATGACCGTTCCTTTGTTTCTCTTCTCGCTCTGCTTATGCGTATGTTAGCCACCATATATGCTTAGCCGCTGCTGCAACCTCACCACTTTACCCCATTCCTTTCCCATTTAGCTTTGCTGGTCTTGATACCCATGGTAATGGGATTGCTGAGTCCTCGTGGCTCACAGATTACTACACCACCAGTTGCAGGTACAGGTTATGCGATGATCATGACGCGAGAGCGATGTTTATTTGTGTTGGAGTTCTTCATCTGCTTCTTCGATCAGGGGATAGGTTCCAGGTCGGCAGCCTGGGCTAGCAGGGTGGATATTGTTTGAGTTTCTGTTTATGTCTCATCCGTAGTCGGATGTTGATCTTGTATATGATGTGATGTTGTATTCGTGTGGCATTGTATGCCTTATGTATGTATCCCCACTATTATGTAATGTTGATGTAATGATATCCATCTTGCAAAAGCGTCTTCAAGATGCGCTTCTATCCTTGGTGGGACCTTCGAGTTCCTTTAGGATAGGGTCGCATCTTGGGCGTGACAAGTCATCACCCAAAGAGGCAGAAATGTTATAACCAAAGTAAATGAGCTAATTGACCCGGTCACTAACAACTGGGATGCAGACTTAATAAGGCAAACCTTCCTCCCTGAAGATGCGAAGATTATTTTACAAATCACAATTCATGAACACAATGATGATATTATAGCATGGCATTTTGATAAAAAGGTATATTTTCTGTTAAATCTGCATACAGAGTTGCTATAGATACTGCATCTCGTCAATCCACTACAGGGCTGACTTCCTCCTCAAGTGTAGATGAAGGTACATGTGGTTTTGATTGGCTGAAGTTGTGGTCGCTTCCCCTTCCAAACAAGGTTCTTCATTTCCTATGGCGCCTATCCACGAACAGCTTACCCCTTCGCATGAAGCTTCATCATAGAGGTATGCATGTAGACACTCGTTGTCCGATTTGCTTTCGTTTGGATGAGGATGATGGCCATTGTTTTATTAAATGTAAGAAGGTAAAAGAGGTGTGGAGGAAAGCTCATCTAGAGCATGTGAGACTGCGGATACTACCTTGTGCAGATGCGTTGAGCTATTTGGAGGAAATCATGAATCTCAATGAGGAGGAAAAACTTAAATCTTGCCTGCTCCTTTGGAGATGGTGGCATGAAAGGAATAGGGCAAATGCTGGAGATATTATGAAATCTTCTGATGAAATATGTCACTCTATTGATTATCTTTTTATGCATTTTTGTAAGGTTAAGCAAAGCGAGGAAGTGCCAAGGCAACAGCGGAAAGAGAGATGGTACAGACCTCCACTGGGAACTTTGAAAATTAATACTGATCGTGCTTTCCTGGAGGAGAAAAACACTGGAGGTTGGGGTTTCGTCATCAGAGATGCGTGTGGCGTATCATTGGCGGCTGGTGCAGGTAATCTAGAGAGAATCTCTTCTGCACTTCACTCGGAGGCGTTGGCGATGCTTTACGCCATAAGGACAGCCACTCAGCTAGGTTGTGACCGAGTGATGATAGAAACAGATTGTGTGCAGCTCAAGAATGCAACAACTACTGAAGATTTTGATCTTTCAGCATTAGGGGCTATTTTCAAAGATATTAAAGTACAACTACGTGTAGGCTTTGCTGATGTATGTGTGGTATTTTGTCCTAGGACTTATAATGAAGTTGCACACATGTTAGTTGCGTATGGTGCTAGCCTGGGAGCCAGTTTGTGTGAGATCTGGCTTGGACATGTCCCAAACTTTGTAGAAGATGTTGTTGCTGGCAATTTGTCCAGCCCTGTTATGTAATGAAATGCATTGTGTTCCTTAAAAAAAAAGACGTCCAGCTAAGCATAAGAGCCACTCGAGCACTCGATTCGATTCGATCCTCTCTCCCGAGCTCACCGTACTTCGGTCTCCGTCCATGGCGCCGTCCATCTCCATTGCCGCCTCGTCGCCGGCGTCCAGCTGGAAGAGCGGCAGGAAGGCGGGAGCGGCACCGGCGGAGGACGAGGCGGAAACGGAGGCGGTGCTGCTGCGGCGCCAGAACGCCGAGCTGGAGCGGGAGGTGGCGCTGCTGCGGACGGAGCTGGAGGCCGCGCGGCTGCGCGCCGAGGCCGCGGAGGAGGCCGAGGAGCGGCTGTGCGCGCAGCTCGGCGAGGCCGAGTGCGAGGCCCTCGAGCTCGCGCGCGCGTACCAGGGCCGCGTCCAGGAGCTCGCGCGGGAGCTCGCCGCCGCACGAAGCTGCTAGTGGAGCGTGGCACCGGACCCGCTTGGAGGAGGCGGAGAGGCAGGCAGAGCGCGTGGCCGAGCTCGTCGGTGATTCTTTGACGATCGACGAAGAGACGTGTCACGCTGTCGACACACGCGGTGTCGCGGCAGTATAGATTCTTAGACAAATGTACTGTAAAACGAAACGAGGTTATTAGTTTCTTGTACGAGCAAGATGGCAGTGGTTGTAACTTGTACGCCTACAGTTGTACTCCAGCAAACATTTTAATGGAAAAGCGACCTGCACTTTAGGTGTTCGGTAACTATCCAGCTCGCCAAACTTCTGCTCCTCGCTCCAGTTATGTGCTTTGGGGTGATTTGCCCCAATTGTTTGAATGGCGGGTGGTCCATGACCCACGGTAAATCATTATCAAATACTCTTTTAGTTCAGAATTTTTTTATCATAGAAATGAATAAACATAAAAGTATTAGAATTAAAATATGTCTAGATACATCTATTTCTTCGACAAGTAATTTCAAAAAAAAAGAGTAGAATTCTCGGAAAAAAAAGAAAGAAGAGAGTAGAAAAGCAAAGTGTTGTTAAGATGCTTCTAAATATAAGTCCTTCAGAGATTTTTTTTTCAAGGATGCGTCAAAAGATCGACGCATCAAAAGCATATATAGAAAGGCCCAAGATGGGCGAAGTTTTGTTACAAGCCACGGCTTCCACAGCCAAAAGTGTCCACATGCGGATCACTCGCCACTATCCAACCTATGTACCGAACAAGGGAGAGAGCCTAGCTCCCGAAGCAAGCCGGCAGCCCTCCAATCCAGATCCTCAAGCTGAATTTTCCTAAGCACGGCGTCGAGTGTCACCACCGTCCAGGTCTCCTTCCTTAGTTGTTTCCGCGGGCTGGGGGAAGTCCACCATCCCACCAAGGTCGCATCCACCGCTGGCATCCAGGAAGGCCTGCCCCAAGCATTGGTGATGCTGGTCCACACTTGCCGAGCCAGCACACAGCCAAGCAGCAAGTGGTCGATCGTTTCCTGAGCTTGGTCACAGAAGGGGCATGCCGAGGGGTGAGGAAGTAGCCTTCTTTGCAATCTATCCGCCGTCCAACACTTATTCCTTGCTGCCAGCCAGACGAAGAACTTGCAAGAATTTGGAGCTCTCGATTTCCAAATCTGGGTGGCACCGTCCGACTCTATCATGCCAGCGAAGAATGCCCTATAGGCCGAACTAATCGAGAACTGCCCTGTGCTCTCCCAAGCCCAGAAAATCCTGTCATCCGTGCCTTGCGCGAGGACCACATCCTGCGTCCTGTCGACAAGCGCAATGAAATTGAGCAACGCTTGCACTGACATGTCTGGCGAAATATCGTGCCACCAGCCCTCAGTCATGGCCTGTCGAACAGTTTACAGCCGGGCAGACCTTCTCACTAAGGCGTAGAGGTTGGGCATCAAGTCCTCGAGCCTTCCATCCCATAGCCACCAGTCCGTCCAGAAGTGTACAGATTCACCTTCTCCAAGAGAGCATCTCGTGGCAACCTTATATAAGCCCAAGGACTCATGAACACCTGCATGTTAAACTAGGCCCAGGGCCTAAGGGGGTCAGTTCATTGGAGCCACAACCATCTGGCGCGCAGCCCAGTCATCAACCTCAAATTGGGCACCCCGAGGCCCCGAAGATCCTTAGGCGCGCACACCCTATCCCAGGCCACAAGACAATGTCCGCCATGCACATATCAACGCCCCTTCCACAGGAACCCTCGACAGATCTGTTGGGGAACGTTGCAGAAAATTAAAATTTTTCCTACGGTTTCACCAAGATCCATCTATGAGTTCATCTAAGCAACGAGTCAAGGGAGAGAGTTTGCATCTACATACCACTTGTAGATCGAGTGCAGAAGCGTTCAAGGGAATGGTGATGATGGAGTCGTACTCGACGTGATTCGGATCACCGATGACCAAGTGCTGAACGGACAGCACCTCCGCGTTCAACACACGTGCAGTGCAGACGACGTCTCCTCCGTCTTGATCCAGCAAGGAGGAAGGAGAGGTTGAGGAAGACAGCTCCAACGGCAGCACGACGGGCGTGGTGTTGTTGGTGCAGCGATCTCGGCTGTGGCTTTGCCAAGCACGTGCGGAGGAGGAGAGGTGTTGGGAGGGGAGGGCTGCGCCTTGGCTTGTGTATGCAGCCCTCCCTCACCCCTCTATTTATAGGGGAGAGGGCAGGGGCGGCCCTCTAGATGGGAATCTAGAGGGGGCGGCGTCAGGAGGGTGGCTTGCCCCAAGCAGCAAGGGGCGCCCCCTTCTAGGGTTCCCCAAACCCTAGGCGCAAGGGCCCAAGGGGGTGCGCCCAGCCCATCGTGGGCTGGCTCCTTCCCCACGCAGCCCAAGTGGCCCCCGGGAGGGAGGCCCCTCCCGGTGGACCTCTGGAACCCTTCCGGTGGCCCCGGTACAATACCGGTATGCCCCCGAAACTTTCCGGTGTCCGTTTGACAACTTCCCATATATAAATCTTTACCTCCGGACCCTTACGGAACTCCTCGTGATGTCCGGGATCTCATCCGGGACTCCGACCAACATTCTTAATCACATACAAGTCTTCCTAATAACCCTAGCGTCACCGAACCTTAAGTGTGTAGACCCTACGGGTTCGGGAGACATGCAGACATGACCGAGACGGCTCTCAGGTCAATAACCAACAGCGGGATCTGGATACCCATGTTGGCTCCCACATGCTCCTCGATGTTGTCATCGGATGAACCACAATGTCGAGGATTCAAGCAACCCCGTATACTATTCCCTTTGTCAATCGGTACGTTACTTGCCCGAGACTCGATCGTCGGTATCCCAATACCTTGTTCAGTCTCGTTTCCGGCAAGTCACTTTACTCGCATCGTAATGCATGATCCCGTGACCAAACACTTGGTCACTTTGAGCTCATTATGATGATGCATTACCGAGTGGGCCCAGAGATACCTCTCCGTCATGGAGTGACAAATCCGATCTCGATCCGTGTCAACCCAATGTACACTTTCGGAGATACCGTAGTGCACCTTTATAGTCACCCGATTACGTTGTGATGTTTGGTACACCCAAAGCACTCCTACGGTATCCGGGAGTTACACGATCTCATGGTCTAAGGAAGAGATACTTGACATTGAAAAAGCTCTAGCAAAACGAACTACACGATCTTGTGCTATGCTTAGGATTGGGTCTTGTCCATCACGTCATTCTCCTAATGACGTGATCCCGTTGTCAACGACATCGATGTCCATAGTCAGGAAACCATGACTATCTGTTGACCAACGAGCTAGTCAACTAGAGGCTCACTAGGGACGTATTGTGGTCTATGTATTCACACATGTATTAAGATTTCCGGATAATACAATTATAGCATGAATAAAAGACAATTATCATGAACAAGGAAATATAATAATAATGCATTTATTATTGCCTCTAGGGCATATTTCCAACAGTCTCCCACTTGCACTAGAGTCAATAATCTAGTTACATTGTGATGAATCGAACACCCATAGAGTTCTGGTGTTGATCATGTTTTGACCGCGGAAGAGGTTTAATCAGCGGATCTGCGACATTCAGATCCGTATGAACTTTACAAATTTCTATGTCTCCATCTTGAACATTTTCACGGATGGAGTTGAAGCGACGCTTGATGTGCCTGGTCTTCTTGTGAAACCTGGGCTCCTTGGCAAGTGCAATAGCTCCGGTGTTGTCACAGAAGAGTTTGATCGGCCCCGACGCATTGGGTATGACTCCTAGGTCGGTGATGAACTCCTTCACCCAAATTGCTTCATGCGCTGCCTCCGAGGCAGCCATGTACTCCGCTTCACATGTAGATCCCGCCACGACGCTCTGCTTGCAGCTGCACCAGCTTACTGCTCCACCATTCTGAAGGAAATATGCCCTAGAGGCAATAATAAAGTTATTATTTATTTCCTTATATCATGATAAAGGTTTATTATTCATGCTAGAATTGTATTAACCGGAAACATAATACATGTGTGAATATATAGACAAACAGTATGTCACTAGTATGCCTCTACTTGACTAGCTTGTTAATCAAAGATGGTTATGTTTCCTAACCATGAACAAGGAGATGTTATTTGATTAACAAGGTCACATCATTAGTTGAATGATCTGGTTGACATGACCCATTCCGTTAGCTTAACACTTGATCGTTTAGTATGTTAATGCTTTCTTCATGACCCATACATGTTCCTATAACTATGAGATTATGCAACTCCGTTTACGGAGGAACACTTTGGGTACTACCAAACGTCACAACGTAATCGGGTGATTATAAAGGAGTACTACAGGTGTCTCCAAAGGTACTTGTTGGGTTGGCGTATTTCGAGATTAGGTTTTGTCACTCCGATTGTCGGAGAGGTATCTCCGTGCCTTCTCGGTAATGCACATCACTTAAGCCTTGCAAGCATTACAACTAATGAGTTAGTTGTGAGATGATGTATTACGGAACGAGTAAAGAGACTTACCGATAATCGAGATTGAACTAGGTATTGGATACCGACGATCGAATCTCGGTAAGTAACATACCGATGACAAAGGGAACAACGTATGTCGTTATGCGGTTTGACCGATAAAGATCTTCGTAGAATATGTAGGAACCAATATGGGCATCCAGGTTCCGCTATTGGTTATTGACCGAGAATGGTTCTAGGTCATGTCTACATAGTTCTCGAACCCGTAGGGTCCGCACGCTTAACGTTTCGATGACAGTTCATAATGAGTTTATAAGTATTGATGCACCGAAGGTTGTTCGAGTCCCGGATGTGATCACGGACATGACGAGGAGTCTCGAAATGGTCGAGACATAAAGATTGATATATTGGAAGCCTACATTTGGACATCGGAAGTGTTCCGTGAAATCGAGATTTTACGAGTACCGGAGGTTACCGGAACCCCGGGAGGTCCATGGGCCTTAATGGGCCATAGGAGAAGAGGAAGGGCAGGCCAAGGTGGGCTGCGCGCCCCTCCCCTCTAGTCCGAATAGGACAAGGAAGGGGCGGCGCCTTCCCTCTTCCCTCCTCCAATCCTAGTCCAACTAGGAGAAGGGGGAGTCCTACTCCGGTGGGAGTAGGACTCCTCCTTGCGCGCCTCCTCTAGGGCCGCCACCTCCCCCTTGGCTCCTTTATATCACGGGGCAGGGGGCACCCCAAGACACACAAGTTGATCTACGGATCTTTCCTTAGCCGTGTCTGGTGCCCCTTCCACCATATTCCACTTGGTCATATCGTCATGAGCTAAGGCGAAGCCCTGCGCCGGAGAAGGCAAATCGTCGAGGACCTTAGGCGAAGCCCTGCGTCGGTGGAGCATCAACATCGCCACCACGCCGTCGTCTTGTGGAACTCATCCCGACACTTTGCTGGATCGGAGTCCGGGATCGCCATCGAGCTGAACGCAGTGCAGAACTTCGGAGGTGCCGTACGTTCGGTGCTTGGATCGGTCGGATCGTGAAGACGACGACTACATCAACCGCGTTGTTATAACGCTTCCGCTTTCGGTCTCACGAGTGCGTGGACGGACACTCTTCCCTCTCGTTGCTATGCCATCACCATGGTCTTGGCGTGATCGTGAGGAAAATTTTGAAATTACTACGTTCCCCAACAAAGTGGCATCCGAGCCAGGTTTTATGCGTTGATGTCATATGCACGAGTAGAACACAAGTGAGTTGTGGACGATACAAGTCATACTGCCTACCAGCATGTCATACTTTGGTTCAGCGGTATTGTTGGACGAGACGATCCGGACCAACCTTACGCGTGCTCTTCACGCGAGACCGGTTCCCTCGGCGTGCTTTGCACATAGATGGCTTGCGGAAGACTGTCTCTCCAACTTTAGTTGAACCGAGTGTAGCTCGCCCGGTCCTTGAGAAGGTTAAACGGAGTCTATTTGACGAAGTATCGTTGTGGTTTTGATGCGTAGGTAAGAACGGTTCTTGCTCAGCCCGTAGCAGCCACGTAAAACTTGCAACAACAAAGTAGAGAACGTCTAACTTGTTTTTGCAGGGCATGTTGTGATGTGATATGGTCAAGACGTGATGCTATATTTTATTGTATGAGATGATCATGTTTTGTAACCGAGTTATCGGCAATGGCGAGAGCCATATGGTTGTCGCTTTATTGTATGAAATGCAACGCCATGTAATTGCTTTACTTTATCACTAAGGAGTAGCGATAGTCGTAGAAGCAATAGTTGGCGAGACGACAACGATGCTACGATGAAGATCAAGGTGTCGCGCCGGTGGCGATGGTGATCATGACGGTGCTTGGCGATGGAGATCACAAGCTCAAGATGATGATGTCCATATCATATCACTTTTATTGATTGCATGTGATGTTTATCCTTTATGCATCTTATCTTGCTTTGATTGACGGTAGCATTATAAGATGATCTCTCACTAAAATTATCAAGAAGTGTTCTCTCGAGTATGCACCGCTGCCAAAGTTCGTAGTACCCGGACACCACGTGATGATCGGGTGTGATAAGTTCTACGTCCATCTACAACGGGTGCAAAACAGTTGCACACGCTGAATACTCAAAGTTAAACTTGACGAGCCTAGCATATAACAGATATGGCCTCGGAACACGGAGACCGAAAGGTCGAGCGTGAATCATATAGTAGATATGATCAACATAGTGATGTTCACCATTGAAACTACTCCGCCTCACGTGATGATCGGACATGGTTTAGTTAATATGGATCACGTGATCACTTAGATGACCGGAGAGATGTCTGCCTAAGTGGGAGTTTTTAATATGATTAATTGAACTTAAAATTATCATGAACTTAGTACCGATAGTATTTTGCTTGTCTATGTTTTGTAGATAGATGGCTCGTCTTTGTTGTTCCGTTGAATTTTAATGCGTTCCTTGAGAAAGCAAAGTTGAAAGATGATGGTAGCAATTACACGGACTGGGTCCGTAACTTGAGGATTATCCTCATTGCTGCACGTAAAAATTACGCCCCTGGAAGCACCGCTGGGTGACAGTTCGCTGCGAATCTTTGAGCCGAAGTTGTGAACGTCTGCAAAGCGTAGCCGATGACTACTCTATAGTTCAGCGTGCCATGCTTTACGGCTTAGAACCAGGTCTTCAACGACGTTTTGAACGTCATGGAGCATATGAGATGTTCCAGGAGTTGAAGTTAATATTTCAAGCAAATGCCCGGATTGAGAGATATGAAGTCTCCAATAAGTTCTATAGCTGCAAGATGGAGGAGAATAGTTACATCGGTGAGCACATACTCAAAATGTCAGGTATAACAATCACTTAATTCAGCTGGGAGTTAATCTTCCGGATGATAGTGTCATTGATGAAATTCTCCAATCATCGCCACCAAGCTACAAGAGCTTCGTGATGAACTATAATATGCAAGGGATGACTAAGACAATTCCTGAGCTCTTACGCAATGCTAAAAGCAGCGGAGGTAGAAATCAAGAAAGAGCATCAAGTGTTGATGGTCAACAAGACCACTAGTTTCAAGAAAAAGGCAAAGGGAAGAAGAAGGAAACTTCAAAAAGAACAGCAAGAAAGTTGCCGATCAAGAGAAGAAACCCAAGTCTGGACCTAAGCACAGCCCGAGTGTTTTTATCGCAAGCGTACGGACCTTTGGAAGCGGAACTGCCCCAAGTATTTGGCGGATAAAAGGATGGCAAGGTGAACAAAGGTATATGTGATATACATGTTATTGATGTGTACCTTACTAGAGCTCGTAGTAGCACACTGGGTATTTGATACTGGTTCATTGCTAATATTTGCAACTCGAAGCAGGGGACTACGGAATAGACGAGCACCGGCAAAGGACGAGGTGACGATCTTGGCGTGGGAAATGGTTCCAAAATCAATGTGATCGCGGTCGGCACGCTACCTCTACATCTACCTTCGGGATTAGTTTTAGACCTAAATAATTGTTATTTGGTGCGTGGTTGAGCATGAACATCATATCTGGATCTTGTTTAATGCGAGACGGTTATTCATTTAAATCAGAGAATAATGGTTGTTCTATTTATATGAGTAATATCTTTTATGGTCATGCACCCTTGAAGAATGGTCTATTCTTGTTGAATCTCGACAGTAATGATACACATATTCATAATGTTGAAGCCAAAAGATGCAGAGTTGATAATGATAGTGCAACTTATTTGTGGCACTGCCGTTTAGGTCATATCGGTGTAAAACGCATGAAGAAACTCCATCTTGATGGGCTTGGAATCACTTGATTATGAATCACTTGGTACTTGCGAACCGTGCCTCATGGGCAAATGACCAAAACGCCGTTCTCGGAACTATGGAGCGAGCAACTGATTTGTTGGAAATCATACATACCGATGTTTGTGGTCCAATGAATGTTGAGGCCTTGTGGCGGGTATCGTTATTTTCTCACCTTCACAGATGATTTGAGCAGATATGGGTATATCTACTTAATGAAACACAAATCTGAAACATTTGAAAAGTTCAAAGAATTTCAGAGTGAAGTGGAAAATCATCGTAACAAGAAAATAAAGTTTCTACGATCTGATCGTGGAGGAGAATATTTGAGTTCTGAGTTTGGTTTACATTTGAAACAATGTGGAATAGTTTATAACTCACGCCATACCCGAACACCACGGAGAAATGGTGTGTCCGAACGTCGTGTCGTACTTTACTAGATATGGTGCGATCTATGATGTCGATTTCCGATTTACCGCTATCGTTTTGGGGTTATGCTTTAGAGACGGCTGCATTCACGTTGAATAGGACACCGTCAAAATCCGTTGAGACGACGCCTTATGAACTGTGGTTTGGCAAGAAACCAAAGTTGTCGTTTCTTAAAGTTTGGGGCTGCGATGCTTATGTAAAGAAACTTCAACCAGATAAGCTCGAACCCAAATCGGAAAAATGTGTCTTCATAGGATACCCAAAGGAGACTGTTGGGTACACCTTCTATCACAGATCTGAAGGCAAGATTTTCGTTGCTAAATTCGGGTCCTTTCTAGAGAAGGAGTTTCTCTCGAAAGAAGTGAGTGGGAGGAAAGTAGAACTTGATGAGATAACAGTATCTGCTCCCTTATTGGAAAGTAGTTCATCACAAGAAACGGTTCCTGTGACGACTACACCAATTGGTGAGGAAACTAATGATGTTGATCATGAAACTTCAGATCAAGTTGCTCTTGAACCTCGTAGGTCAACCAGAGTAAAATCGCACCCAGTGGTACGGTAATCCTATTCTGGAAGTCATGTTGCTAGACCATGGCGAACCTACAAACTATGAAGAAGCGATGGTGAGCCCAGATTCCGCAAAATGGCTGGAAGCCATGAAATCTGAGATAGGATCCATGTATGAGAACAAAGTATGGACTTTGGTTGACTTGCCCGATGATCGGCAAGCCATTGAAAATAAATGGATCTTTAAGAAGAAGACCGACGCCGATGGTAATATAACTGTCTACAAAGCTCGACTTGTTGCGAAAGGTTTTCGACAAGTTCAAGGGGTTGACTACGATGAGACTTTCTCACCCGTAGCGATGCTTAAGTCTGTCCGAATCATGTTAGCAATTGCCGCATTTTATGATTATGAAATTTGGCAAATGGATGTAAAAACTGCATTCTTGAATGGATTTCTAGAAGAAGAGTTGTATATGATGCAACCAGAAGGTTTTGTCGATCCAAAAGGTGCTAACAAAGTGTGCAAGCTCCAGCAATCAATTTATGGAAAGTTGCAAGCCACTAAGAGTTGGAAAAAACGCTTTGAGAGTGTGATCAAAGCATATGGGTTTGTACTGAGACTTTTGGAGAAGCTCAGTATTTACAAGAAAGTGAGTGGGAGCTCAGTAGCATTTACGATATTATATGTGGACGACATATTATTGATTGGAAATGATATAGAATTTCTGGATAGCATAAAAGGATACTTGAATAAAAGTTTTTCAATGAAAGACCTCGGTGAAGCTGCTTACATATTGGGCATCAAGATCTATAGAGATAGATCAAGACGCTTAATTGGACTTTCACAAAGCACATACCTTGATAAAGTTTTGAAAAGTTCAAAATGGATCGTGCAAAGAAAGGTTTTTACCTGTGTTGCAAGGTGTAAGATTGAGTCGGACTCAATGCCCGACCACAATGAGAAGATAGAGAGAAAATGAAAGATGTTCCCTATGCTTCAGCCATAGGCTCTATCATGTATGCAATGCTGTGTACCGGACACTGACGTATGCTTAGGCTGTAAGCTTGGCAGGAAGGTACCAAAGTAATCCAGAGTGGATCATCGGACAGCGGTCAAGAACATCCTGAAATACACGAAAAGGACTAAGGATATGTTTCTCGTATATGGAGGTGACAAAGAGCTAGTCGTAAATGGTTACGTCGATGCAAGCTTTGACACCGATCCCACGATTCTAAATCGCAAACCGGATACGTGTTTTTATTAAGCGGTGGAGCTGTCGGTTGGTGCAGTTCTAAACAAAGCGTCGTGGCGGGATCTACATGTGAAGCGGAGTACATAGCTGCTTAAGCAGCGAATGAAGGAGTCTGGATGAAAGAGTTCATTTCCGATCTAGGTGTCATACCTAGTGCATCGGGACCGATGAAGATCTTCTGTGACAATCTTTGGTGCAATTGCCTTGTCAACGTAATCAAGATTTAACAAGAGGACCAATCATATCACGAGACGCTTCATTTCCATTCGGGACAAAGTCCTAGTGGGAGACATAGAGATTTGCAAAATACATACGGATCTGAATGTTGCAGAACCGTTGACTAAGCCTCTTCCACGAGCAAAACATGATCAGCACCAAGACTCCATGGGTGTAAGGATCATTACTTTGTAATCTAGATTATTGACTCTAGTGCAAGTGGGAGACTGAAGGAAATATGCCCTAGAGGCAATAATAAAGTTATTATTTATTTCCTTATATCATGATAAAGGTTTATTATTCATGCTAGAATTGTATTAACCGAAACATAATACATGTGTGAATATATAGACAAACAGTATGTCACTAGTATGCCTCTACTTGACTAGCTTGTTAATCAAAGATGGTTATGTTTCCTAACCATGAACAAGGAGTTGTTATTTGATTAACAAGGTCACATCATTAGTTGAATGATCTGATTGACATGACCCATTCCGTTAGCTTAACACTTGATCGTTTAGTATGTTAATGCTTTCTTCATGACCCATACATGTTCCTATAACTATGAGATTATGCAACTCCCGTTTACGGAGGAACACTTTGGGTACTACCAAACGTCACAACGAATCGGGTGATTATAAAGGAGTACTACAGGTGTCTTCAAAGGTACTTGTTGGGTTGGCGTATTTCGAGATTAGGTTTTGTCACTCCGATTGTCGGAGAGGTATCTCGAGCCTTCTCGGTAATGCACATCACTTAAGCCTTGCAAGCATTACAACTAATGAGTTAGTTGTGAGATGATGTATTACGGAACGAGTAAAGAGACTTACCGATAACGAGATTGAACTAGGTATTGGATACCGACGATCGAATCTCGGGTAAGTAACATACCGATGACAAAGGGAACAACGTATGTCGTTATGCGGTTTGACCGATAAAGATCTTCGTAGAATATGTAGGAACCAATATGGGCATCCAGGTTCCGCTATTGGTTATTGACCGAGAATGGTTCTAGGTCATGTCTACATAGTTCTCGAACCCGTAGGGTCCGCACGCTTAACGCTTCGATGATGTATCATAATGAGTTTATAAGTATTGATGCACGAAGGTTGTTCGAGTCCCGGATGTGATCACGGACATGACAAGGAGTCTCGAAATGGTCGAGACATAAAGATTGATATATTGGAAGCCTACATTTGGACATCGGAAGTGTTCCGGGTGAAATCGGGATTTTCTGAGTACCGGAGGTTACGGAACCCCGGGAGGTCCATGGGCCTTAATGGGCCATAGGAGAAGAGGAAGGGCAGGCCAAGGTGGGCTGCGCGCCCCCTCCCCTCTAGTCCGAATAGGACAAGGAAGGCGGCGCCCTTCCTCTTCCCTCCTCCAATCCTAGTCCAACTAGGAGAGGGGAGTCCTACTCGGTGGGAGTAGGACTCCTCCTTAGTGCGCCTCCTCTAGGGCCGCCACCTCCCCTTGGCTCCTTTATATACGGGGCAGGGGCACCCCAAGACACACAAGTTGATCTACGGATCTTTCCTTAGCCGTGTGCGGTGCCCCTTCCACCATATTCCACTTCGGTCATATCGTCATGAGCTAAGGCGAAGCCTGCGCCGGAGAAGTCATATCGTCAGCGGAGCTTAGGCGAAGCCCTGCGCCGGTGGAGCATCAACATCGTCCACGCCCGTCATGCCGACGGAACTCATCCCCGACACTTTGCTGGATCGGAGTCCGGGATCGTCATCGAGCTGAGCGTGTGCAGAACTCGGAGGTGCCGTGACGTTCGGTGCTTGGATCGGTCGGATCGTGAAGACGTCTGACTACATCAACAGCGTTGTTATAACGCTTCCGCTTTCGGTCTACGAGGGTACGTGGACGGACACTCTTCCCTCTCGTTGCTATGCCATCACCATGGTCTTGCGTGATCGTAGGAAAATTTTGAAATTACTGCGTTCCCCAACACATTCAACATATACACGTATCCGGTTTGTGACTTAGAGTCATCCAGATCTGTGTCGAAGCTAGCGTCGACGTAACCCCTTACGACGAGCTCTTCATCACCTCCATAAACGAGAAACATGTCCTTTGTCCTTTTCAGGTACTTAAGGATATTCTTGACCGCTGTCCGGTGTTCCTTGCGGGATTACTTTGGTACCTTCCTACCAAACTTACGGCAAGGTTTACATCAGGTCCGTACACAAAGCATGGCATACATAATAGATCCTATGGCCGAGGCATAGGGATGACGCTCATATCTTCTTTATCTTTTGTCGTGGTCGGGCATTGAGCTGAGCTCAATTTCACACCTTGCAGTACATGCAAGAACCCTTTCTTGGACTGATCCATTTTGAACTTCTTCAAAATCTTATCAAGGTATGTGCTTTGTGAAAGACCTATGAGGCGTCTCGATCTATCTCTATAGATCTTGACGCCTAATATATAAGTAGCTTCTCCAAGGTCCTTCATTGAAGAACACTTATTCAAGTAGGCCTTAATGCTGTCCAAAAGTTCTATATCATTTCCCATCAAAAGTATGTCATCTACATATAATATGAGAAATGCTACAGAGCTCCCACTCACTTTCTTGTAAACGCAGGCTTCTCCATAAGTCTCAAGATAAACCCAAACGCTTTGATCATCTCATCAAAGCGAATGTTCTAACTCCGAGATGCTTGCACCAGCCCATAAATGGATCGTTGGAGCTTGCATACTTTGTTAGCGTTCTTAGGATCGACAAAACCTTCCGGCTGCATCATATACAGTTCTTCCTTAAGATGCCCGTTAAGGAATGCCGTTTTGACGTCCATCTGCCATATCTCATAATCATAGTATGCGGCAATTGCTAACATGATTCGGACGGTCTTCGGCTTCGCCACGGGAGAGAATGTCTCGTCAGAGTCAATCCCTTGAACTTGCTGATAACCCTTAGCGACAAGTCGAGCTTTATAAATGGTGATATTACCATCCGCGTCTGTCTTCTTCTTAAATATCCATTTGTTTTCTATCGCTCGCCGATCATCGGGCAAGTCTGTCAAAGTCCATACTTTGTTTTCATACATGGATTCTATCTCGGATTTCATGGCTTCTAGCCATTTGTTGGAATCTGGGCCCGCCATCGCTTCTTCATAGTTCGAGGTTCACCGTTGTCTAACAACATGATTTCCGTGACAGGGTTGCCGTACCACTGCAGTGCGGAACGTATCCTTGTGGACCTCACGAGTTCAGTAGCAACTTGATCCAAGTACCTTGATCATCATTATTATTTTCCTCTTCAAGAGATGTAGGCATCACAGAACATTTTCCGAGCTGCACTACTATCCCGTTCAAGAGGTAGTACTTCATCGAGTTCTACTTTCCTCCCACTTACTTCTTTCGAGAGAAACTCTTTTTCCGTAAAGGATCCGTTCTTGGCAACAAAGATCTTGCCCTCGGATCTTAAGTAGAAGGTATACCCAACGGTTTCCTTAGGGTATCCTATGAAGACGCATTTTTCCGACTTGGGTTCGAGCTTTTCAGGTTGAAGTTTCTTGACATAAGCATCGCATCCCCAAACTTTTAGAAACGACAGCTTAGGTTTCTTCCCAAACCATAATTCATACGGTGTCGTCTCAACGGATTTAGACGGTGCCCTATTTAAAGTGAATGTAGTTGTCTCTAGAGCGTATCCCCAAAATGATAGCGGTAAATCGGTAAGAGACATCATGGATCGCACCATATCCAATAGAGTGCGATTACGATGTTCGGACACACCGTTACGCTGAGGTGTTCCAGGCGGCGTGAGTTGTGAAACGATTCCACATTTTCTTAAGTGTGTACCAAATTCGTGACTTAAATATTCTCCTCCACGATCCGATCGTAAGAATTTTATCTTTCGGTCACGTTGATTCTCTACTTCATTCTGAAATTCCTTGAACTTTTCAAAGGTCTCAGACTTGTGTTTCATCAAGTAGACATACCCATATCTACTCAAGTCATCTGTGAGAGTGACAACATAACGATATCCTCCGCGAGCCTCAACACTCATTGGACCGCATACATCGGTATGTATGATTTCCAACAAGTTGGTTGCTCGCTCCATTGTTCCGGAGAACGGAGTCTTGGTCATCTTGCCCATGAGGCATGGTTCGCATGTGTCAAATGATTCATAATCTAGAGACTCCAAAAGTCCATCGGCATGGAGCTTCTTCATGCGCTTGACACCAATGTGACCAAAGGCGGCGATTGCCACAAGTATGTGGGACTATCGTTATTAACTTTACATCTTTTGGTATTCACGCTATGAATATGTGTAACATTACGCTCGAGATTCATTAAGAATAAACCATTGACCATCGGAGCATGACTATAAAACATATCTCTCATATAAATAGAACAACCATTATTCTCGGATTTAAATGAGTAGCCATCTCGCATTAAACGAGATCCAGATACAATGTTCATGCTCAAACTTGGCACCAAATAACAATTATTAAGGTTCAAAACTAATCCCGTAGGTAAATGTAGAGTTAGCGTGCCGACGGCGATCACATCGACTCTGGAACCATTCCCGACGCGCATCGTCACCTCGTCCTTCGCCAGTCTCCGCTTATTCCGCAGCTCCTGCTGTGAGTTACAAATATGAGCAACGGCACCGGTATCAAATACCGGGAGTTACTACGAGTAATCGGTAAGGTACACATCAATTACATGTATATCAAATATACCTTTGGTGTTGCCGGCCTTCTTATCCGCTAAGTATTTGGGGCGATTCCGCTTCGATGACCCTTCCCTTGCAATAAAAACACTCACCTCGTGCTTGGGTCCATTCTTTGACTTCTTCCCGGTAGGCGGCTTACCGGGCGCTGCAACATCCTTGCCGTCCTTCTTGAAGTTCTTCTTGCCCTTGCCCTTCTTGAACTTAGTGGTCTTATTGACCATCAACACTTGATGTTCTTTCTTGATCTCAACCTCTGCTGACTTCAAAGATTGAAAATACTTCAGGAATGGTCTTCACCATCCCCTGCATATTGTAGTTCATCACAAAGCTCTTGTAGCTTGGTGGGAGCGACTGAAGGATTCTGTCAATGACCGCCTCATCAGGGAGGTTAATATTAAGCTGGGTCATGCGGTTGTGCAACCCAGACATTCTGAGTATGTGCTCACCGATGTAACTATTTTCCTCCATCTTACAACTATAGAACTTGTCGAGACGTCATATCTCTCGACCAAGCGTGAGCTTGGAAAACTAGTTTCAGCTCCTCGAACATCTCATATGCTCCGTGATGCTCAAAATGCTTTTGGAGCCCCGGTTCTAAGCTGTAAAGCATGCCACACTGAACGAGGGAGTAATCATCAGCACGAGTTTTCCAAGCATTCATAATGTCTTGGTTCTCTGGGACGGGAGCGTCACCTAGAGGTCCTTCTAGGACATATTGTTTCCTGGCAGCTATGAGGATGATCCTCGGGTTAGGACCCGATCCGTATAGTTGCTGCCATCATCTTTCAGCTTGGTTTTCTCTAGGAATGCGTTGAAGTTCAGGTTGACATGAGCGTTGGCCATTTGATCTACAAGACATATTTGCAAAGGTTTTAGACTAAGTTCATGATAATTAAGTTCATCTAATCAAATTATCTTAATGAACTCCCACTCAGATTAGACATCCCTCTAGTCATCTAAGTGTTACACGATCCGAGTCGACTACGCCGTGTCCGATCATCACGTGAGACCGACTAGTCATCGTCGGTGAACATTCTCATGTTGATCGTATCTTCCATACGACTCGTGTTTGACCTTTCGGTCTCCGTGTTCCGAGGCCATGTTTGTACATGCTAGGCTCGTCAAGTTAACCCTAAGTGTTTTGCATGTGTAAAACTGTCTTACACCCGTTGTATGTGAACGTAAGGATCTATCACACCCGATCATCACGTGGTGCTTGAAACCACGAACTTTAGCAACGGTGCACGCTTAGGGAGAACACTTCTTGAAATTGTTGTAAGGGATCATCTTATTTACTACCGTCGTTCTAAGTAAACAAGATTCATAAACATAATAAACATCACATGCAATTATATAGTAGTGACATGATATGGCCAATATCATATAGCTCCATTGATCTCCATCTTCGAGGCTCCATGATCATCTTGTCACCGGCATGACACCATGATCTCCATCATCGTGTCTTCATGAAGTTGTCACGCCAACGACTACTTCTACTTCTATGGCTAACGCGTTTAGCAATAAAGTAAAGTAATTTACATGGCGTTCTTCAATGACACGCAGGTCATACAAAAATAAAGACAACTCCTATGGCTCATGCCGGTTGTCATACTCATCGACATGCAAGTCGTGATTCCTATTACAAGAACATGATCTCATACATCACAATATATCATTCATCATTCATCACAACTTCTGGCCATATCACATCACATGACAATTGCTGCAAAAACAAGTTAGACGTCCTCTAATTGTTGTTGCATCTTTTACGTGGCTGCAATTGGGTTCTAGCAAGAACGTTTTTTACCTACGAATAACCACAACGTGATCTTGTCAACTTCTATTTACCCTTCATAAGGACCCTTTTCATCGAATCCGCTCCAACTAAAGTGGGAGAGATGACACCGCCAGCCACCTTATGCAACTAGTGCATGTCAGTCGGTGGAACCGGTCTCACGTAAGCGTACGTGTAAGGTTGGTCCAGGCCGCTCCATCCCACAATACCGCTGAAGCAAGATAAGACTAGTAGCGGCAATCAAGTTGACAAGATCTACGCCCACAACATAATTATGTTCTACTCGTGCAATAGAGAACTACGCATAGACCTAGCTCATGATGCCACTGTTGGGGAACGTTGCAGAAAATTAAATTTTTTCCTACGGTTTCACCAAGATCCATCTATGAGTTCATCTAAGCAATGAGTCAAGGGAGAGAGTTTGCATCTACATACCACTTGTAGATCGAAAAGGAAGCGTTCAAGGGAATGGTGATGATGGAGTCGTACTCGGCGTGATTCGGATCACCGATGACCAAGTGCTGAACGGACAGCACCTCCGTGTTCAACACACGTACAGTACGGACGATGTCTCCTCCGTCTTGATCCAGCAAGGAGGAAGGAGAGGTTGAGGAAGACAGCTCCAACGGCAGCACGACGGCGTGGTGTTGTTGGTGCAGCAGTACTCCGACAGGGCTTCGCCAAGCACGTACGGAGGAGGAGAGGTGTTGGGGAGGGGAGGGGCTGCACCTTGGCTTGTCTATGCAGCCCTCCCCTCACCCCTCTATTTATAGGGGGAGAGGGCAAGGGGGGCCGGCCCCTCTAGATGGGAATCTAGAGGGGGCGTGACGAGGAGGATGGCTTGCCCCCCAAGCAAGGGGGGGGGGGCGCCCCCTTCTAGGGTTCCCCCAAACCCTAGGCGCAAGGGCCCAAGGGGGGGGGGTGCGCCCAGCCCATCAGGGGCTGGCTCCTTCCCCCACGCAGCCCAAGTGGCCCCCCGGGAGGGTGGCCCCTCCCGGTGGACCTCCGGAACCCTTCCGGTGGCCCCGGTACAATACCGGTATGCCCCCGAAACTTTCCGGTGTCCGTTTGACAACTTCCCATATATAAATCTTTACCTCCGGACCCTTCCGGAACTCCTCGTGACGCTCGGGATCTCATCCGGACTCCGAACAACATTCGGTAATCACATACAAGTCTTCCTAATAACCCTAGCGTCACCGAACCTTAAGTGTGTAGACCCTACGGGTTCGGAGACACGCAGACATGACCGAGACGGCTCTCGTGTCAATAACCAACAGCGGGATCTGGATACCCATGTTGGCTCCCAGATGCTCCTCTATGTTGTCATCGGATGAACCACGATGTCGAGGATTCAAGCAACCCCGTATACTATTCCCTTTGTCAATCGGTACGTTACTTTCCCGAGACTCGATCGTCGGTATCCCAATACCTTGTTCAGTCTCGTTTCCGCAAGTCACTTTACTCGTACAGTAATGCATGATCCCGTGACCAAACACTTTGGGTAACTTTGAGCTCATTATGATGATGCATTACCGAGTGGGCCCAGAGATACCTCTCCGTCATACGGAGTGACAAATCCGATCTCGATCCGTGTCAACCCAATGTACACTTTCGGAGATACCAGTGCACCTTTATAGTCACCCGCCATTACGTTGTGGACGTTTGGTACACCCAAAGCACTCCTACGGTATCCGGGAGTTACACGATCTCATGGTCTAAGGAAGAGATACTTGACAATGAAAAAGCTCTAGCAAAAGAACGAACTACACGATCTTGTGCTATGCTTAGGATTGGGTCTTGTCCATCACGTCATTCTCCTAATGACGTGATCCCGTTGTCAACGACATCTGATGTCCATAGTCAGGAAACCATGACTATCTGTTGACCAACGAGCTAGTCAACTAGAGGCTCACTAGGGACGTATTGTGGTCTATGTATTCACACATGTATTATGATTTCCGGATAATACAATTATAGCATGAATAAAAGACAATTATCATGAACAAGGAAATATAATAATAATGCTTTTATTATTGCCTCTTGGGAATATTTCCAACAGTCTCCCACTTGCACTAGAGTCAATAATCTAGTTACATTGTGATGAATCGAACACCCATAGAGTTCTGATGTTGATCATGTTTTGACCGCGGAAGAGGTTTAGTCAACGGATCTGCGACATTCAGATCCGTATGTACTTTACAAATTTCTATGTCTCCATCTTGAACATTTTCACGGATGGAGTTGAAGCGACGCTTGATGTGCCTGGTCTTCTTGTGAAACCTAGGCTCCTTGGCAAGTGCAATAGCTCCAGTGTTGTCACGGAAGAGTTTGATCGGCCCCGACGCATTGGGTATGACTCCTAGGTCGGTGATGAACTCCTTCACCCAAATTGCTTCATGCGCTGCCTCCGAGGCAGCCATGTACTCCGCTTCACATGTAGATCCCGCCACGACGCTTCGCTTGCAGCTGCACCAGCCATCGCTTCCACCATTCAACATATACACGTATCCGGTTTGTGACTTAGAGTCATCCAGATCTGTGTCGGGCTAGTGTCGACGTAACCCTTTACGAAGAGCTCTTCGTCACCTCCATAAACGAGAAACATGCCTTTGTCCTTTTCGGTACTTAAGGATATTCTTGACCGCTGTCCGGTGTTCCTTGTCGGGATTACTTTGGTACCTTCCTACCAAACTTACGGCAAGGTTTACATCAGGTCTGGTACACAGCATGGCATACATAATAGATCCTATGGCCGAGGCATAGGGGATGACGCTCATCTCTTCTTTATCTTTTGTCGTGGTCGGGCATTGAGCTGAGCTCAATTTCACACCTTGCAGTACATGCAAGAACCCTTTCTTGGACTGATCCATTTTGAACTTCTTCAAAATCTTATCAAGGTATGTGCTTTGTGAAAGATTTATGAGGCGTCTCGATCTATCTCTATAGATCTTGACGCCTAATATATAAGCAGCTTCTCCAAGGTCCTTCATTGAAAAACACTTATTCAAGTAGGCCTTAATGCTGTCCAAAAGTTCTATATCATTTCCCATCAAAAGTATGCCATCTACATATAATATGAGAAATGCTACAGAGCTCCCACTCACTTTCTTGTAAACGCAGGCTTCTCCATAAGTCTGCATAAACCCAAATGCTTTGATCATCTCATCAAAGCGAATGTTCCAACTCCGAGATGCTTGCACCAGCCCATAAATGGATCGCTGGAGCTTGCATACTTTGTTAGCGTTCTTAGGATCGACAAACCCTTCCGGCTGCATCATATACTGTTCTTCCTTAAGATGCCCGTTAAGGAATGCCGTTTTGATGTCCATCTGCCATATCTCATAATCATAGTATGCGGCAATTGCTAACATGATTCGGACGGACTTCAGCTTCGCTACGGGAGAGAATGTCTCGTCGTAGTCAATCCCCTGAACTTGCCGATAACCCTTAGCGACAAGTCGAGCTTTATAGATGGTGACATTACCATCCGCGTCTGTCTTCTTCTTAAAGATCCATTTGTTTTCTATCGCTCGCCGATCATCGGGCAAGTCGGTCAAAGTCCATACTTTGTTTTCATACATGGATTCTATCTCGGATTTCATGGCTTCTAGCCATTTGTTGGAATCTGGGCCCGCCATCGCTTCTTCATAGTTCAAGATTCACCGTTGTCTAACAACATGATTTCCGGAGACAGGTTGCCGCATTCACTCTGCAGTGCGGAACGTATCCTTGTGGACCCTCTGACGGTTCAAGAGCAACTTCATCCGAAGTACCTTGATCATCATTATTATTTTCCACTTCAGTAGATGCAGGCATCACAGGAACATTTTCCTGAGCTGCACTACTATCCCGTTCAAGAGGTAGTACTTCATCGAGTTCTACTTTCCTCCCACTTACTTCTATCGAGAGAAACTCTTTTTCCAGAAAGGATCCGTTCTTGGCAACAAAGATCTTGCCCTCGGATCTTAAGTAGAAGGTATACCCAACGGTTTCCTTACGGTATCCTATGAAGAAGCATTTTTCCGACTTGGGTTCGAGCTTTTCAGGTTGAAGTTTCTTGACATAAGCATCGCATCCCCAAACTTTTAGAAACGACAGCTTAGGTTTCTTCCCAAACCATAATTCATACGGTGTCGTCTCAACGGATTTAGACGGTGCCCTATTTAAAGTGAATGTAGCTGTCTCTAGAGCGTATCCCCAAAATGATAGAGGTAAATCGGTAAGAGACATCATGGATCGCACCATATCCAATAGAGTGCGATTAGGACGTTCGGACACCGTTCTGCTGAGGTGTTCCAGCGCGTGAGTTGTGAAACGATTCCACATTTTCTTAAGTGTGTACCAAATTCGTGACTTAAATATTCTCCTCCACGATCCGATCGTAAGAATTTTATCTTTCGGTCACGTTGACTCTCTACTTCATTCTGAAATTCCTTGAACTTTTCAAAGGTCTCAGACTTGTGTTTCATCAAGTAGACATACCCATATCTACTCAAGTCATCTGTGAGAGTGAGAACATAACGATATCCTCTGCGAGCCTCAACACTCATTTGACCACACACATCGGTATGTATGATTTCCAACAAGTTGGTTGCTCGTTCCATTGTTCCGGAGAACGGAGTCTTGGTCATCTTGCCCATGAGGCATGGTTCGCATGTGTCAAATGATTCATAATCTAGAGACTCCAAAAGTCCATCAAGATGGAGCTTCTTCATGCGCTTGACACCAATGTGACCAAGGCGGAAGTGCCACAAGTATGTGGGACTATCGTTATCAACTTTACATCTTTTGGTATTCACGCTATGAATATGTGTAACATTACGCTCGAGATTCATTAAGAATAAACCATTGACCATCGGAGCATGACCATAAAACATATCTCTCATATAAATAGAACAACCATTATTCTCGGATTTAAATGAGTAGCCATCTCGCATTAAACGAGATCCAGATACAATGTTCATGCTCAAACTTGGCACCAAATAACAATTATTAAGGTTCAAAACTAATCCCGTAGGTAAATGTAGAGGTAGCGTGCCGACGGCGATCACATCGACTCTGGAACCATTCCCGACGCGCATCGTCACCTCGTCCTTTGCCAGTCTCCGCTTATTCTACAGCTCCTGCTGTGAGTTACAAATATGAGCAACGGCACCGGTATCAAATACCCAGGAGTTACTACGAGTACTGGTAAGGTACACATCAATTACATGTATATCAAATATACCTTTGGTGTTGCCGGCCTTCTTATCCGCTAAGTATTTGGGGCAGTTCCACTTCCAAAGGACCCTTCCCTTGCAACAAAAACACTCGATCTCGTGCTTGGGTCCATTCTTTGACTTCTTCACAGTAACTGGCTTACGGGCGCTGACAACATCCTCGTCGTCCTTCTTGAAGTTCTTCTTGCCCTTGCCCTTCTTGAACTTAGTGGTCTTATTGACCATCAACACTTGATGTTCTTTCTTGATCTCAACCTCTCACGACTTCAGCATTGAAAATACTTCAGGAATGGTCTTCACCATCCCCTGCATATTATAGTTCATCACAAAGCTCTTGTAGCTTGTTGGGAGCGATCAAGGATTCTGTCAATGACCGCCTCATCGTGGAGGTTAATATTCAGCTGGGTCATGCGGTTGTGCAACCCGGACATTCCGAGTATGTGCTCACCGACGTAACTATTTTCCTCCATCTTACAACTATAGAACTTGTCAGAGACGTCATATCTCTCGACCCGGGCGTGAGCTTGGAAAACTAGTTTCAGCTCCTCGAACATCTCATATGCTCCGTCATGCTCAAAACGCTTTTGGTGCCCCGGTTCTAAGCTGTAAAGCATGCCACACTGAACGAGGGAGTAATCATCAGCACGAGTTTGCCAAGCATTCATAATGTCTTGGTTCTCTGGGACGGGAGCGTCACCTAGCGGTCCTTCTAGGACATATTGTTTCCTGGCAGCTATGAGGATGATCCTCAGGTTCCGGACCCAGTCCGTATAGTTGCTGTCGTCATCTTTCAGCTTGGTTTTCTCTAGGAACGCGTTGAAGTTCAAGTTGACATGAGCGTTGGCCATTTGATCTACAAGACATATTATGCAAAAGTTTTTAGACTATTGTTCATGATAATAAAGTTCATCTAATCAAATTATCTTAATGAACTCCCACGAAGATTAGACATCCCTCTAGTCATCTAAGTGTTACACGATCCGAGTCGACTAGGCCGTGTCCGATCATCACGTGAGACGGACTAGTCATCGTCGATGAACATTCTCATGTTGATCGTATCTTCCATACGACTCGTGTTCGACCTTTCGGTCTCCGTGTTCCGAGGCCATGTCTGTACATGCTAGGCTCGTCAAGTTAACCCTAAGTGTTTTGCATGTGTAAAACTGTCTTACACCCGTTGTATGTGAACGTAAGGATCTATCACACCCGATCATCATTGGTGCTTCGAAACGACGAACTTTAGCAAGGGTGCACAGTTAGGGGAGAACACTTCTTGAAATTGTTGTAAGGGATCATCTTATTTACTACCGTCGTTCTAAGTAAACAAGATGCATAAACATAATAAACATCACATGCAATTATATAGTAGTGACATGATATGGCAAATATCATATAGCTCCATTGATCTCCATCTTCGGGGCTCCATGATCATCTTGTCACCGGAATGACACCATGATCTCCATCATTATGATCTCCATCATCGTGTCTTCATGAAGTTGTCACGCCAACGACTACTTCTACTTCTATGGCTAACGCGTTTAGCAATAAAGTAAAGTAATTTACATGGCGTTCTTCAATGACACGCAGGTCATACAAAAATAAAGACAACTCCTATGGCTCCTGCCGGTTGTCATACTCATCGACATGCAAGTCGTGATTCCTATTACAAGAACATGATCTCATACATCACAATATCTCATTCATCATTCATCACAACTTCTGGCTATATCACATCACATGACAATTGCTACAAAAACAAGTTAGACGTCCTCTAATTGTTGTTGCATCTTTTACGTGGCTGCAATTGGGTTCTAGCAAGAACGTTTTCTTACCTCTGAATAACCACAACGTGATTTTGTCAACTTCTATTTACCCTTCATAAGGACCCTTTTCATCGAATCCGCTCCAACTAAAGTGGGAGAGACAGACACCCGCCAGCCACCTTATGCAACTAGTGCATGTCGACCGGTGGAACCGGTCTCACGTAAGCGCACGTGTAAGGTTGGTCCGGCCGCTTCATCCCAAAATACCGCTGAAGCAAGATAAGACTAGTAGCGGCAAGCAAGTTGACAAGATCTACGCCCACAACATAATTGTGTTCTACTCGTGCAATAGAGAACTACGCATAGACCTAGCTCATGATGCCACTGTTGGGGAACGTTGCAGAAAATTAAAATTTTTCCTACGGTTTCACCAAGATCCATCTATGAGTTCATCTAAGCAACGATTCAAGGGAGAGAGTTTGCATCTACATACCACTTGTAGATCGAAAAGTGGAAGCGTTCAAGGGAATGGTGATGATGGAGTCGTACTCGGCGTGATTCGGATCACCGATGACCAAGTGCTGAACGGACAGCACCTCCGCGTTCAACACACGCGTGCAGTGCAGACGGCGTCTCCTCCGTCTTGATCCAGCAAGGAGGAAGGAGAGGTTGAGGAAGACAGCTCCAACGGCAGCACGACGGCGTGGTGTTGTTGGTGCAGCAAGATCTCGGTGGCTTCGCCAAGCACGTACGGAGGAGGAGAGGTGTTGGGGTGGGGAGGGGCTGCGCCTTGGCTTGTGTATGCAGCCCTCCCCTCACCCCTCTATTTATAGGGGGAGAGGGCAAGGGGGTCGGCCCCTCTAGATGGCAATCTAGAGGGGGGGCGGGGGCCAGGGAGGGGTGGCTTGCCCCCCAAGAAAGGGGGGCGCCCCCCTTCTAGGGTTCCCCCCAAACCCTAGGCGCAAGGGCCCAAGGGGGGGTGCGCCCAGCCCATCAGGGGCTGGCTCCTTCTGTTGGGGAACGTTGCAGAAAATTAAAAATTTTCCTACCGTTTCACCAAGATCCATCTATGAGTTCATCTAAGCAACGAGTCAAGGGAGTGATTTTGCATCTACATACCACTTGTAGGTCGAAAAGGAAGCGTTCAAGGGGATGGTGATGATGGAGTCGTACTCGCCGTGATTCGGATCACCGATGACCAAGCGCTGAACGGACAGCACCTCCGCGTTCAACACACGTACGGTACGGATGACGTCTCCTCCATCTTGATCCAACAAGGAGGAAGGAGAGGTTGAGGAAGATGGCTCCAGCAGCAGCACGACGGCGTGGTGATGGTGGAGTGACAGTTCTCCGGCAGGGGTTCGCCAAGCACACGCGGAGGAGGAGAGGTGTTGGGGAGGGGAGGGGCTGCGCCTTGGCTTGGGTGTTCAGCCCTCCCCTCACCCCTCTATTTATAGGGGAGAGGGCAAGGGGGGCCGGCCCCTCTAGATGGCATCTAGAGGGGGGGCGGCGGCCAAGGGGAGGGGTGGCTTGCCCCCCAAGCAAGGGGGGGCCGCCCCCTTCTAGGGTTCCCCCCTCAACCCTAGGCGCAAGGGCCCAAGGGAGGGGGTGCGCCCAGCCCACCAGGGGCTGGCCCCTTCCCACGCAGCCCAAGTGGCCCCCCGGGAGGGGTGGTCCTTCGGAACCTTTCCGGTGACCCCGGTACAATACCGATATGCCCCGAAACTTTTCCGGTGTCCGTTTGACAACTTCCCATATATAAATCTTTACCTCCGGACCCTTCCTAACTCCTCGTGACGTCCGGATCTCATCCGGACTCGAACAACATTTGGTAATCACATACAAGTCTTCCTAATAACCCTAGCGTCCACCGAACCTTAAGTGTGTAGACCCTACGGGTTCGGGAGACATGCGACATGACCGAGACGGTTCTCGTGTCAATAACCAACAGCGGGATCTGGATACCCATGTTGGCTCCCACATGCTCCTCGATGATGTCATCGGATGAACCACGATGTCGAGGATTCAAGTAACCCGTATACTATTCCCTTTGTCAATCGGTGCGTTACATGCCCGAGACTTCGATCGTCGGTATCCCAATACCTCGTTCAGTCTCAAGTTCGCAAGTCACTTTACTCGCATCAGTAATGCATGATCCCGTGACCAAACACTTGGTCACTTTGAGCTCATTATGATGATGCATTACCGAGTGGGCCCAGAGATACCTCTCCTTCATACGGAGTGACAAATCCCGATCTCGATCCGTGTCAACCCAATGTACACTTTCGGAGATACCATAGTGCACCTTTATAGTCACCCGATTCGTAGACGCTTTGGTACACCCAAAGCACTCCCACGGTATCCGGGAGTTACACGATCTCATGGTCTAAGGAAGAGATACTTGACATTGAAAAAGCTCTAGCAAAACGAACTACACGATCTTGTGCTATGCTTAGGATTGGGTCTTGTCCATCACGTCATTCTCCTAATGACGTGATCCCGTTGTCAATGACATCCGATGTCCATAGTCGTGAAACCATGACTATCTGTTGACCAACGAGCTAGTCAACTAGAGGCTCACTAGGGACGTATTGTGGTCTATGTATTCACACGTGTATTACGATTTCGGATAATACAATTATAGCATGAATAAAAGACAATTATCACGAACAAGGAAATATAATGATAATGCTTTTATTATTGCCTCTAGGGCATATTTCCAACAGTCTCCCACTTGCACTAGAGTCAATAATCTAGTTACATTGTGATGAATCGAACACCCATAGAGTTCTGGTGTTGATCATGTTTTGCCCGCGGAAGAGAGTTTAGTCAGCCGGATTCATGCGACATTCAGATCCGTATGCACTTTGCAAATTTCTATGTATCCATCTTGAACATTTTCACGGAAGGAGTTGAAGCGACGCTTGATGTGACTGGTCTTCTTGTGAAACCTGGGCTCCTTGGCAAGTGCAATAGCTCCAGTGTTGTCACAGAAGAGTTTGATTGGCCCCGACGCATTGGGTATGACTCCTAGGTCGGTGATGAACTCCTTCACCCAAATTGCTTCATGCGCTGCCTCCGAGGCTACCATGTACTCCGCTTCACATGTAGATCCCGCCACGACGCTCTGCTTGCAGCTGCACCAGCTTACTGCTCCACCATTCAACATATACACGTATCCGGTTTGTGACTTAGAGTCATCGAGATCTGTGTCGAAGCTAGCATCGACGTAACCCTTTACGACGAGCTCTTCGTCACCTCCATAAACGAGAAACATGTCCTTTGTCCTTTTCAGGTACTTCAGATATTCTTGACCGCTGTCCGGTGTTCCTTGCGGGATTACTTTGGTACCTTCCTACCAAACTTACGGCAAGGTTTACATCAGGTCTGGTACATAGCATGGCATACATAATAGATCCTATGGCTGAGGCATAGGGATGACGCTCATCTCTTCTTTATCTTTTGCCGTGGTCGGGCATTGAGCTGAGCTCAATCTCACACCTTGCAAAGAGCAAGAACCCTTTCTTGGATTGATCCATTTTGAACTTCTTCAAAATCTTATCAAGGTATGTGCTTTGTGAAAGACCTATGAGGCGTCTCGATCTATCTCTATAGATCTTGATGCCTAATATATAAGCAGCTTCTCTAAGGTCCTTCATTGAAAAACACTTATTCAAGTAGGCCTTAATGCTATCCAAGAATTCTATATCATTTCCCATCAAAAGTATGTCATCTACATATAATATGAGAAATGCTACAGAGCTCCCACTCACTTTCTTGTAAACGCAGGCTTCTCCATAAGTCTCAAGATAAACCCAAACGCTTTGATCATCTCATCAAAGCGAATGTTTCAACTCCGAGATGCTTGCACCAGCCCATAAATGGATCTGGAGCTTGCATACTTTGTTAGCATTCTTAGGATCGACAAAACCTTCCGGCTGTATCATATACACTCTTCCTTAAGATAACCATTAAGGAACGCTGTTTTGGCGTCCATCTGCCATATCTCATAATCATAGTATGCGGCAATTGCTAACATGATTCGGACGGACTTAAGCTTCGCTACGGGAGAGAAAGTCTCATCGTAGTCAATCCCTTGAACTTGCCGATAACCCTTAGCGACAAGTCGAGCTTTATAGATGGTGACATTACCATCCGCGCGTCCGTCTTCTTCTTAAAGATCCATTTGTTTTCTATCGCTCGCCGATCATCGGGCAAGTCGGTCAAAGTCCATACTTTGTTTTCATACATGGATTCTATCTCGGATTTCATGGCTTCTAGCCATTTGTTGGAATCTGGGCCCGCCATCGCTTCTTCATAGTTCAAGGTTCACCGTTGTCTAACAACATGATTTCCGGTGACAGGGTTGCCGTACCACTGCAGTGCGGAACGTGTCCTTGTGGACCCTATGAAGTTCAAGAGCAACTTGATCCGAAGTACCTTGATCATTATCATTATTTTCCTCTTCGGTTGGTGTAGGCATCACAGAACATTTTCCTGGGCTGCACTACTTTCCTGTTCAAGAGGTAGTACTTCATCGAAGTTCTACTTTCCTCCCACTTAATTCTTTCGAGAGAAACTCTTTTCCGAGAAAGGATCCGTTCTTGGCAACAAAGATCTTGCCCTCGGATCTTAAGTAGAAGGTATACCCAATGGTTTCTTTAGGGTATCCTATGAAGACGCATTTTTCCGACTTGGGTTCGAGCTTTTCAGGTTGAAGTTTCTTGACATAAGCATCGCATCCCCAAACTTTTAGAAACGACAGCTTGGGTTTCTTCCCAAACCATAATTCATACGGTGTCGTCTCAACTGATTTAGACGGTGCCCTATTTAAAGTGAATGTGGCTGTCTCTAGAGCGTATCCCCAAAATGATAGCGGTAAATCTGTAAGAGACATCATAGATCGCACCATATCCAATAGAGTGCGATTACGACGTTCGGACACACCATTACGCTGAGGTGTTCCAGGCGGCGTGAGATGTGAAACGATTCCACATTTCCTTAAGTGTGTACCAAATTCGTGACTTAAGTATTCTCCTCCACGATCTGATCGTAAGAAATTTATTTTTCGGTCACGTTGATTCTCTACCTCATTCTGAAATTCCTTGAACTTTTCAAAGGTCTCAGACTTGTGTTTCATCAAGTAGACATACCCATATCTACTCAAGTCATCTGTGAGAGTGAGAACATAACGATATCCTCCATGAGCCTCAACACTCATTGGACCGCACACATCGGTATGTATGATTTCCAACAAGTTGGTTGCTCGCTCCTTGTTCCGGAGAACGGAGTCTTGGTCATCTTGCCCATGAGGCATGGTTCGCATGTGTTAAATGATTCATAATCTAGAGACTCCAAAAGTCCATCAGCATGGAGCTTCTTCATGCGCTTGACACCAATGTGACCAAGGCGGCGATTGCCACAAGTATGTGGGACTATCGTTATCAACTTTACATCTTTTGGTATTCACACTATGAATATGTGTAACATTACGCTCGAGATTCATTAAGAATAAACCATTGACCATCGGAGCATGACCATAAAACATATCTCTCATATAAATAGAACAACCATTATTCTCGGATTTAAATGAGTAGCCATCTCGCATTAAACGAGATCCAGATACAATTTCATGCTCAAACTTGGCACCAAATAACAATTATTAAGGTTCAAAACTAATCCCGTAGGTAAATGTAGAGGTAGCGTGCCGACGGCGATCACATCGACTCTGGAACCATTCCCGACGCGCATCGTCACCTCATCCTTCGCCAGTCTCCGCTTATTCCGCAGCTCCTGCCGGTGAGTTACAAATATGAGCAACGGCACCGTATCAAATACCCGGGGAGTTACTACGAGTACGGTAAGGTACACATCAATTACATGTATATCAAATATACCTTTGGTGTTGCCGGCCTTCTTATCCGCTAAGTATTTGGGGCAGTTCCGCTTCCAAGTGATCCTTCCCTTGCAATAAAAGCACTCGGTCTCGTGCTTGGGTCCATTCTTTGACTTCTTCCCGATGGCGGCTTACGGGCGGCTGAACATCCTTGCCGTCCTTCTTGAAGTTCTTCTTGCCCTTGCCCTTCTTGAACTTAGTGGTCTTATTGACCATCAACACTTGATGTTCTTTCTTGATCTCAACCTCTGCTGACTTCAAAGATTGAAAATACTTCAGGAATGGTCTTCACCATCCCCTGCATATTGTAGTTCATCACAAAGCTCTTGTAGCTTGGTGGGAGCGACTGAAGGATTCTATCAATGACCGCCTCATCAGGGAGGTTAATATTCAGCTGGGTCATGCGGTTGTGCAACCTGCATATTACGAGTATGTGCTCACCGACGTAACTATTTTCCTCCATCTTACAACTATAGAACTTGTCGAGACGTCATATCTCTCGACCGGGCGTGAGCTTGGAAAACTAGTTTCAGCTCCTCGAACAACTCATAAGCTCCCTCATGCTCAAAACGCTTTTGGAGCGCCGGATCAAGGCTGTAAAGCATGCCGCACTGAACGAGGGAGTAATCATCAGCACGAGTTTGCCAAGCATTCATAATGTCTTGGTTCTCTGGGACGGGAGCGTCACCTAGCGGTCCTTCTAGGACATATTGTTTCCTGGCAGCTATGAGGATGATCCTCGTGTTCGGACCCAGTCCGTATAGTTCTTTGTCGTCATCTTTCAGCTTGGTTTTCTCTAGGAACGTTGAAGTTCAAGTTGACATGAGCGTTGGCCATTTGATCTACAAGACATATTATGCAAAAGTTTTTAGACTATTGTTCATGATAATAAAGTTCATCTAATCAAATTATTTAATGAACTCCCACTCAGATTAGACATCCCTCTAGTCATCTAAGTGTTACACGATCCGAGTCGACTAGGCCGTGTCCGATCATCACGTGAGACGGACTAGTCATCGTCGGTGAACATTCTCATGTTGATCGTATCTTCCATACGACTCGTGTTCGACCTTTCGGTCTCCGTGTTCCGAGGCCATGTCTGTACATGCTAGGCTCGTCAAGTTAACCCTAAGTGTTTTTGCATGTGTAAAACTGTCTTACACCCGTTGTATGTGAACGTAAGGATCTATCACACCCGATCATCACGTGGTGCTTCGAAACGACGAACTTTAGCAAGGGTGCACAGTTAGGGGAGAACACTTCTTGAAATTGTTGTAAGGGATCATCTTATTTACTACCGTCGTTCTAAGTAAACAAGATGCATAAACATAATAAACATCACATGCAATTATATAGTAGTGACATGATATGGCCAATATCATATAGCTCCATTGATCTCCATCTTCGGGCTCCATGATCATCTTGTCACCGGCATGACACCATGATCTCCATCATCATGATCTCCATCATCATGTCTTCATGAAGTTGTCACACCAACGACTACTTCTACTTCTATGGCTAACGCGTTTAGCAATAAAGTAAAGTAATTTACATGGCGTTCTTCAATGACACGCAGGTCATACAAAAATTAAAGACAACTCCTATGGCTCCTGCCGGTTGTCATACTCATCGACATGCAAGTCGTGATTCCTATTACAAGAACATGATCTCATACATCACAATATATCATTCATCATTCATCACAACTTACGGCCATATCACATCACATGACAATTGCTGCAAAAACAAGTTAGACGTCCTCTAATTGTTGTTGCATCTTTTACGATGGCTGCAATTGGGTTCTAGCAAGAACGTTTTCTTACCTACGAATAACCACAACGTGATTTTGTCAACTTCTATTTACCCTTCATAAGGACCCTTTTCATCGAATCCGCTCCAACTAAAGTGGGAGAGACAGACACCCGCCAGCCACCTTATGCAACTAGTGCATGTTAGTCGGTGGAACCGGTCTCACGTAAGCGTACGTGTAAGGTTGGTCCGGGCCGCTTCATCCCACAATACCATTGAAGCAAGATAAGACTAGTAGCGGCAAGCAAGTTGACAAGATCTACGCCCACAACCAAATTCTGTTCTACTCGTGCAATAGAGAACTACGCATAGACCTAGCTCATGATGCCACTGTTGGGGAACGTTGCAGAAAATTAAAATGTTTCCTACCGTTTCACCAAGATCCATCTATGAGTTCATCTAAGCAACGAGTCAAGGGAGTGAGTTTGCATCTACATACCACTTGTAGATCGAGTGCGGAAGCGTTCAAGGGATGGTGATGATGGAGTCGTACTTCCGTGATTCGGATCACCGATGACCAAGCGCTGAATGGACAGCACCTCCGCGTTCAACACACGACGTGTGCGGATGGCGTCTCCTCCGTCTTGATCCAGCAAGGAGGAAGGAGAGGTTGAGGAAGATGGCTCCAGCAGCAGACGACGGGCGTGGTGATGGTGGAGTGACAGTTCTTCGGCAGGCTTCGCCAAGCACACGCGGAGGAGGAGAGGTGTTGGGGAGGGAGGGCTGCGCCTTGGCTTGGGTGTTCAGCCTCCCTCACCCCTCTATTTATAGGGGAGAGGGCAGGGGTCGGCCCCTCTAGATGGCATCTAGAGGCGGCGGCCAAGGGAGGGTGGCTTGCCCCCCAAACAAGGGGGGGCCGCCCCCTTCTAGGGTTCCCCCCTCAACCCTAGGCGCAAGGGCCCAAGGGAGGGGGTGCGCCCAGCCCACCAGGGGCTGGCCCCTTCCCCACGCAGCCCAAGTGGCCCCCCAGGAGGGGTGGCCCCTCCCGGTGGACCTCCGGAACCCTTCCGATGACCCCGGTACAATACCGATATGCCCCGAAACTTTTCCGGTGTCCGTTTGACAACTTCCCATATATAAATCTTTACCTCCGGACCCTTCCAGAACTCCTCGTGACGTCCGGGATCTCATCCGGGACTCCGAACAACATTCGGTAATCACATACAAGTCTTCCTAATAACCCTAGCGTCACCGAACCTTAAGTGTGTAGACCCTACGGGTTCGGGAGACATCTTGAACATGACCGAGACGGTTCTCGTGTCAATAACCAACAGCGGGATCTGGATACCCATGTTGGCTCCCACATGCTCAGCGATGATGTCATCGGATGAACCACGATGTCGAGGATTCAAGTAACCCGTATACTATTCCCTTTGTCAATCGGTACGTTACATGCCCGAGACTCGATCGTCGGTATCCCAATACCTCGTTCAGTCTCATATCGGCAAGTCACTTTACTGCATCAGTAATGCATGATCCCGTGACCAAACACTTGGTCACTTTGAGCTCATTATGATGATGCATTACCGAGTGGGCCCAGAGATACCTCTCCGTCATACGGAGTGACAAATCGATCTCGATTCGTGTCAACCCAACAGACACTTTCGGAGATACCGTAGTGCACCTTTATAGTCACCCGATTACGTTGTGACGTTTGGTACACCCAAAGCACTCCTACGGTATCCGGGGTTACACGATCTCATGGTCTAAGGAAGAGATACTTGACATTGAAAAAGCTCTAGCAAAGCGAACTACCACGATCTTGTGCTATGCTTAGGATTGGGTCTTGTCCATCACGTCATTCTCCTAATGACGTGATCCCGCTTGTCAATGACATCTAATGTCCATAGTCGAAACCATGACTATCTGTTGACCAACGAGCTAGTCAACTAGAGGCTCACTAGGGACGTATTGTGGTCTATGTATTCACACGTGTATTACGATTTCCGGATAATACAATTATAGCATGAATAAAAGACAATTATCACGAACAAAGAAATATAATAATAATGCTTTTATTATTGCCTCTAGGGCATATTTCCAACACCTTCCCCCACGCAGCCCAAGTGGCCCCCCCGGGAGGGTGGCCCCTCCCGGTGGACCTCTGGAACCCTTCCGGTGGCCCCGGTACAATACCGGTATGCCCCCGAAATTTTCCGGTGTCCGTTTGACAACTTACCATATATAAATCTTTACCTCCGGACCCTTCCGGAACTCCTCGTGACGTCCGGGATCTCATCCGGGACTCCGAACAACATTCGATAATCACATACAAGTCTTCCTAATAACCCTAGCGTCACCGAACCTTAAGTGTGTAGACCCTACGGGTTCGGGAGACATGCAGACATGACCGAGACGGCTCTCGGGTCAATAACCAACAGCGGGATCTGGATACCCATGTTGGCTCCCACATGCTCCTCGATGTTGTCATCGGATGAACCACGATGTCGAGGATTCAAGCAACCCCGTATACTATTCCCTTTGTCAATCGATGCGTTACTTGCCCGAGACTTCGATCGTCGGTATCCCAATACCTTGTTCAGTCTCGCTTCCGGCAAGTCACTTTACTCGCATCAGTAATGCATGATCCCGTGACCAAACACTTGGTCACTTTGAGCTCATTATGATGATGCATTACCGAGTGGGCCCAGAGATACCTCTCCGTCATACGGAGTGACAAATCCGATCTCGATCCGTGTCAACCCAATGTACACTTTCGGAGATACCGTAGTGCACCTTTATAGTCACCCGATTCGTTGTGGCGTTTGGTACACCCAAAGCACTCCCTACGGTATCCGGGAGTTACACGATCTCATGGTCTAAGGAAGAGATACTTGACATTGAAAAAGCTCTAGCAAAAGCGAACTACACGATCTTGTGCTATGCTTAGGATTGGGTCTTGTCCATCACGTCATTCTCCTAATGACGTGATCCCGTTGTCAACGACATCTGATGTCCATAGTCAAGAAACCATGACTATCTGTTGACCAACGAGCTAGTCAACTAGAGGCTCACTAGGGACGTATTGTGGTCTATGTATTCACACATGTATTACGATTTCCGGATAATACAATTATAGCATGAATAAAAGACAATTATCATGAACAAGGAAATATAATAATAATGCTTTTATTATTGCCTCTAGGGCATATTTCCAACAAGATCTTGTTGGCCGCAGTGATCGTCTTAACCGGCAGGTCAATCGCCATCATAGCATGAATTGGCATAGAGGCCAACTTAGTGCGCAAAAGCTCCAATATTCCCATGCGGAATAGGAGCCTGGCCTGCCAGGCAGGCAACCGATCGGCCATCTTATCGATCATATACTGTAACTAGGCCGCCGAGACCTTACGCAAGCCAAGCGGGAGCCCGAGATACCTGCAGGGCCAACTCATGACTTGGCACTCCAGCTCGGTGGCAATCTGCAGAATTTGCACCTCCGTGCATCTTATGGGGTGAGCGGAACTTTTGATCAGATTCGTGCGTAGCCCAGACGCCATCCCGAAGTCACGCAACAGCATAGAGCATGCCCTGAGGCTTTGCAGGTCCGGTTTCATGAAAGTGACCATGTCGTCGGCATAGATGGAGGTGTGTTGCCGGAAACCAGCGGCCGCAAGGGGCTGCCGAACACCCTCCGTCGTGGCTGAGCCCAGTAGATGGTGAAGCGCCTCCATGACGAGGACAAACAAGAGCGGCGAGGCCGGGTCTCCTTGCCGCAGGCCCTGTCGGTTGAAGATGATATCCCCAGGTACACCGTTCAGCAGAACCCTAGTTGAGGAGGAGGCGAGCAGGCCTGCAATCCACGAAATCCACTTAGCCCCGAAGCCCATATGTCTCAAGACATCCATCAGGAAAGCCCAATCTACTATGTCGAAGGCTTTAGTAATGTCGAGCTTAAGCATCACCACTTCCTTCCTAGAAGCATGCGGTTTTCTAGCCATCCCTTGCACCATCACAAAGTTATCATGGAGCCATCATCCTCTGATGAATGTGCTATGGTGTGGCCCGACCAGGTCCGGCATCTCCAAGGCAACGGGGGACTTGGGAAGCAAGGTGATGAACGCTTGATTGATGGAAGTTAGGCCACGGAAATCCAAACTTGAAGAGAGGCAAACGCCTCCATCACATCCTCTCTAATGACCGACCAGCAAGCCATGTAGAATCTGGCCGGGAACCCGTCGGGCCCCGACGCCTTGTCCAGCCCTTGCTCGTGAACAGCCGCCAGCACCTCCTCCTCGGTGAAATCACAGTCGAAGCGGGAGAGGTCCTTGCGAGGGACGCCAATTTCCTCCAAATCCAACGTGAACTCACGCTCAGTGGTTTCCCCAAGCAGCTGGGAGAAGGAGTCCACAGCCCCGGCCATTACCTCGTGATCCGTCGAGAGCACACCGTATGGCCTTTTTAGAGATTTCAATACAAACAACATATAAATGTATATAGACATATTTTAGTAGTAATATTATTCATCACCCAGGATGTAGAATAAGTTATTTTTCACCTGAGATAATTTTTCGATCGTTTCATAAATAAATTATATTAAAATACAAATAGTTAATATATTATTCTTCACTGGTAATTTTACGACCGTTTTATAAATAAATTACATTTAAAATACAAATACTGACATTCATATTGATTCGGTACGTAAAATTTGCATAAGAAAATAAAAATGTAGGTCATAAGACCAGAAAATTTGTATTGTACGTATATTTTATGCTATGTTTTTACGTTGTAATTTTATGTAACACAATTTTTTTTTACGGCGACTATATATTTTCTTACGGTCTCTCTTTACGTATGAAATGAGACAATATTTACGGAATGTAAAATTACGGTGCATTGATATTAAAATAGAGGGGGGGTGAAGAATAACTATTCCTCACTCAGGGTTATATATTTGAGAGTGTAGTTCATTCATTTTACTCAGTGTGTAGTCCCTTATTGGAATATCTAAAAAGACATATATTTAGGATTGGAGGGAGTAATTTGAGTCGGTCGATCATGAAAACCATATTTTGCTTTTTCTTTATTGACAAAAGTATACTTTTCCTCCTCAAATGTGCCTAATGGGACCAAATGCCCCCCAAAAAAAACTCCAAAACAGGTAATTTAGGGCCCTCAAATCTGTAAAACCGGACAAGTCTCACCTTTGGTGCTTTTGGTCCACAATTTTTTTGGCGAATCTTTTTTATTTTGCAAATCGTTTAGGTCTGCAGTTGAATAGAACTCTAGCAAACATGTCAATGGAAAAGCGACCAACACGGTCGGTGTTCGGTAACTGTCCAGCCCGCCAAACTTCCGCTCCTCGCTCCAGTTATGTGTTTCGGGGATGATTTGCCCCAATTGTTTCAATGGTGGGTGGTCGTGGCCCCATCCGTCAATCTCAGGGGGGTGGCAAATTATCAAATACAAAAGTAAGTGCGGGTTAAGATCAAATTTCGCTCTGTGCTTTTCAGGAGAGTAGATCGATGATGAAAACCATATTCCGCTTGTTTTTAGAATTGAAATCATATTCCGCAGCGCGGCTTCAGGATCTTTCAGGGGTTGGAGTATTTGTCCCAACTCAGAGGGATAGTAGGCCAGGCATTTGGCCCAATTCAGAGGTGACGAGAGGTTATGTTGAGAGGAGTTCCTCTATGTCTTGCTTCACATGAGACACAGGGAAGCCTCACCCGGGAGGCACGAGAGGCACCGGTCTTGTTTTTTTTATCACGTTTTCTATTTTTTTAAATGTTTATCCAAACATCAAAAACTTCGTTCAAATTTTTGAAGAGAAATATTTACATCTAAAATGCCAGATATATATCATTAGATTCATCATAAGATGTAGTTCAATATTTTATAGTTTTTGTATTGTAGATATAAATATTTTTCTCTATAAATTTGGCCAAAGTTTAGAAAGTTTGATTTTTAAAATCTATACGTGCAAATATTTCAAAAAGTATTAACAAAGCATTTGAAAAATGCTAAATATGTATGGAGAAAATATTTCTCATGTATACAAAAAAATACAATTGTGTGATTTTTTTTTTATCATTACCTCAAAATGTTAATCAAAGATTTTAAAAAAAGTCAAACAAGTATTTGAAAATGTTAAATGTGCATAGAAAAAAAGTTAACCATGTAGTCAAAAATATTAATTTTTAATTTGAAAACGTTAATCAAATAATTGAAAATTGTTAAATGCATATCGAAAAAATCATGACCATGTATTCAATAAATGTTAATCAAGCATTTGATTCTTTGAAATGTGAATAAAAAAGATGTTGACTATGTAGTAACAATGTTAATCTTGTATTTAAAAATGACAACCAAGCATTTAATAATGTTAAACATAAATGAATAAACATAAATGTATTTAGAATTGAAATACGTCTAGATACATCTATTTCTTCGACAAGTAATTTCAGATGAAGGGAGTAGAAAATTAAAGTGTTGTTAAGATGTTTCTAAATATATGTATTTTTAGATATTATAATACAAACAACATACGAATGTATATAGACATATTCTAGAGTGTAGATTCATCCATTTTGCTCCGTATGTAGTGTTTTATTCAAATATCTAAAAAGTCTTATATCGATCATGAAAATTTAGGGCCCTCAAATCTGTAAAATCGGACAAATCTCAACCTATGGTGGTTTTGGTCTACAATTTTTTTTGCGAACCGTTTTGGTCTGCAATTTAATAGAACTCTAGCAAACATTTCAATGGAAAAGCGACCTGCATGTTGGGTGCTCGGTAACTCTCCAGCTCGCCAAACTTCCGGTCCTCAGTCCAGTTCTATGCTTCGGGGATGATTTGCCCCATTTTTTTCAATGGCTGGTGGTCGTGGCCCCACCAGTCAATCTCAGGGGGTGGCAAATTAGCAAATAGAAAGTAAAGTGTGGGTTAAGATCAAATTTCTCTTTGTGCTTCCAGGCGAGTCGATAGATCATGAAAACCATATTCCGCTTGTTTTTAGAATTGAAAATCATATTCCGCAGCACGGCTCCAGGATCTTTGTGGGTTAGGAGTATTTGGCCCAACTCAGAGGGACAGCAAGCCAGGCATTTGACCCAATTCAGAGGCGACAAGAGGAGAGGCTGAGAGGGGTTCCTCTATGTCTTGCTTCACATGAAACACAGGGGAGCATCGCCTGATGGGAGGCACGAGAGGCGCCGCCTCGTTTTTTTTCTTCACATTTTCTATTTTTAATTTTTGATTTATTTTAAAATTTTGATTATAAATCCAAATATTTTAAATAAATACCCCCCCATTTGATAATGCCAAACGTCAAGAACTTTGATCAAATTTGTGGAATGAAATATTTACATCTAAAATGCCAAATATATATCATTAGATTCATCATAAGATGTAGTTTCATATTTTATAGTTTTTGTATTGTAGATATAAATATTTTTCTCTATAAATTAGGTCAGTGTTTACAAAGTTTAATTTTTTAAAATCTATACCCACTACATTATGGAACTAAGAGAGTATATTCCGCAAACACTTTACATACAAATATTTTAAAACGTATTAACCAAGCATTTGAAAAATGTTAAATGTGTAGAGAGAAAATATTCCTCATGTATACAAAAAAATACAATGGTATGATTTTTATCATTATTTTTTTAATCAAATAGTTGAAAACAATGTTAAACAGGTATTTGAAAATGGAAATGTGTATAGAAAAAAAATTGATCTTGTACTAAAAAATTTAATTTTGAATCTGAAAATGTTAATCGAGCAATTTAAAAATGTTAAATGTGTATAGAAAAAATGTTGACCATGTATTCAATAAATGTGAGTCAAGCATTTTAAAAATCTTTGAAATGTGATAAAAAAAGATGTTGACTATGTAGTAAAAATGTTAATATTGTATTTAAAAAATGGTAATCAAGCATTTGAAAATGG
Source organism: Aegilops bicornis (assembly GCA_021605145.1). Taxonomy (NCBI): domain Eukaryota; kingdom Viridiplantae; phylum Streptophyta; class Magnoliopsida; order Poales; family Poaceae; genus Aegilops; species Aegilops bicornis. The sequence continues at coordinate 107,715,030 of CM038674.1, forward strand.
TAAACATAAATGATTAAGCACAAATTTATTTAGAAATTAAATCCGTCTAGATACATCTATTTCTTTGACAAATAATTTCGGATGAGGGAGTCGAAAAGTAAAGCGTTGTTAAAATGTTTCTAAATATATGCCTTTTTAGAGATTTTAATACAAACAACATACGATTGTGTATAGACATGTTTTAAAATGTAGATTCATTCATTTTGCTCCATATGTAGTCTCTTATTGAAATATCTAAAAAAACTTATATTTAGGAACGGAAGGAGTAATTTGAGTCATTCGTTCATGAAAATCATATTCCCGCTTTTTCTGTTGAGAAAAATATACTATTCTGCCTCAAATGTGCCTAATAGGATAAAATCCCCCCCCCCCCCCCCCCCGCCCGCAAAAAAAACCTCCAAAACAGGTAATTTAGGGCCCTCAAATTTGAAAGACCGACAGTTCAATTCGACAAATGTCACCCTATGGTGCTTTTGGTCTACAATTTTTTTGCGAATCATTTTGGTCTGCAGTTGAATAAAACTCTAGCAAACATTTCAATGGAAAAAGCGACCTGCATGTTGGGTCTCCGGTAACTCTATAGCTCGCCAAACTCTAGCAAACAAATATTCGAAAATGTTTAATGTGCATAGGAAAAACATTGACCATGTACTAAAAAATATTTGTTATTAACTTGAAAATGTTAATCAAGTAATTTTAAAATGTTCAATGTGTATAGAAAAAAGGTCGACCACGTATTCAATGAATGTTAATCAAGCATTTCAAAAATCTTTGAAATGTGCATAAAAAAAGATGTTGACTATGTAGTAAAAAAAATTAATCTTGTATTTAAAAATGGTAATCAAGCATTTGAAAATGTTAATCAATACATTAAAAATGTTTAAAATGTGTATAGAAAAAGGTTGATCATGTAATGAAACATGTTAAACTTGTATTTAAAAAATTTAAACGTGTATTAAAAATGTTCTTAATGTAATGGAAATCGAAAGGAACAAAGAAAAGTGAAAAAAACTAATAAGAACCAAAAAAGAAACAAAGGAAACCAAAGAAGAAAGAAAGTGAAAAAAACCAAAGAAAAACGTATAAAAAGAACAATGTAAAACAATGAAACCTGGTAATTAAACATCGAAAACAAAAGAAAATGGTTGAAAACAGAGAAATAAAAAGAAAACAAAGAAAACAGAAGGAAATGAGAAAGAAAAGAAAAATACATGAAAACCATGAAAGAAACCAACGAAAAAAAAGAAAAGCAAAGTGTAACGAGAAAAGGAGAAAACTAGAGAAGAAATAAGGAAACCGAAGAAAAAAGAAACAAACAAATACATCAGCAAATAGACCAACTAAAGAACAGATGAGGAACATGCTATCGGGCTGGCCCATACGCGTGCGTGCTGCAGGAAAGGTTAAGAGCCGGTTCTTTTGAAGGCTTAAAAAATAAGCCGCCTTTTCCCAACTTTCTCCATAAGCAGCATCTCTTATTAATTGGGGCTTTTGAACTTGTTGGGATAATTAATTTCGAACCCTTGCTAAATTTAAGAAGCAGTTTATTTTTTAAGTTGGGGAGAGACGGTATATATTTTAAGCCGCCCAAAAGAACTGACCCTTAAGCAAGACGGATTCTAGTCTCGCTATAAGCGAGGCATAGCATTCGGTGGTTGAGGGACCTCCAAACCAGCCCTGATTCCTATTTACCGCTTCAGGCGCCAGTTACTTAATTACCAGTAACTTCACACATCCTCGATTCCTTCTGATGTTTTTGCTTTTATCTTTTTCTTTTCTTTTCCGTTTCCCTTTTTTTATCTTTTTCCTTATTTATTCATAGTTTTGTAAGATTCACAATTTTTTTGTTAAAATTCGCAAACTGTTTCAAATTCATGAAGATTTTTTTAATTCATGAACGTTTTCCAATTTTGTGATTTTTTTCAAAGCTTGTGAACTTTGTTCAAATTCATGACATTTTCCTAGATTTTAGAAAAAAATGTATTCGTGAACCTTTCAAATTCACGAACTTCTTTAAAATTCATGAACATTTTTTTGAATTCCTGATTTTTTCAAAAATGGAAAAGAAAAAGGAAAACTTCAGAAACTGAACAAAAACTCGTGAAACACGAAAACCACAAGATCCCAACCCAAAAAACCGGAAGGGAACCTAAAACCGATGTTGGGAGTATTTGTTTTGGGCCGGCTCAGTTCGCTAGCCAGAAGGAAACAAGGGTGTGCGCCAGTTGCCGGTGACAAAGTAACTGGCGCCTGAAACGCTAAATAGAATCAAGCTAGGCTGAGAGCTTACTGATATTCTGCACGGAAAGGAAGACCGGGTATTTAGCCCATTTCGGAGGGAGGAGAGGATTGTTTTTCCTCTCCATCTTGGACCAACAGAGAGCAATTAATTTTTTTGCAGTATAGAAATGATGAATTTGTACACCGGAACTATCAATTGGATCATAAAAAATAGAAAAGCTTCACGTTTCATATAATAAAAGCGTCACATTTGGATAAGTTTGCAAATAAAAACGGGCACACATCAACCAAGCCTCACCAGCCTAGAGCATTGGTAGTATCAAGTCAATTCATAATCACATCTATGTGAGGACCACTTGCCTATAGTGTGGATGCACGCACCTACAGGAACAACATACTTCTTATATCGTTCGGAAATTATTGGCACATAATCTAGATGCCGGTACCAACGAACAAAGGGGAGAATAAAAGGTTTTCATGAAAGCGAGCATAATTGTAAAAGAGTCAATTACACCGGTGGTGCTAGAACTTGGCACAAACGGTCACTTTGGTGCTAGAAGTTGTGACATACATTAAAGTGGTGCAAAAACTTGGCTTTGACATGCAAATACAGTACTTATTTCATTTTTGCATACGAAACCGGTGCTGACTAGACGTATGGGGCCCGTTGTTAGCCACTGAACCAGGAGAAGGGGTTGTCCTCACCAGCCTAGAGCATTGGTAGTATCAAGTCAATTCATAATCACATCTATGTGAGGACCACTTGCCTATAGTGTGGATGCACGCACCTACAGGAACAACATACTTCTTATATCGTTCGGAAATTATTGGCACATAATCTAGATGCCGGTACCAACGAACAAAGGGGAGAATAAAAGGTTTTCATGAAAGCGAGCATAATTGTAAAAGAGTCAATTACACCGGTGGTGCTAGAACTTGGCACAAACGGTCACTTTGGTGCTAGAAGTTGTGACATACATCAAAGTGGTGCAAAAACTTGGCTTTGACATGCAAATACAGTACTTATTTCATTTTTGCATACGAAACCGGTGCTGACTAGACGTATGGGGCCCGTTGTTAGCCACTGAACCAGGAGAAGGGGGTGTGTGACTTGTTTTTTCTAGAAACACCCTCGAAATATATATTTTTTTTACAAAAAAACCTTCTTGGTGTGGGGGTGGTGCCATTTTCTTCACCTCTATGAATAGTGGGTTCCACCTGTCAGGTGAGAGTAAAAATGAAAGAGAACATGCGTATTCTAGGGTCTCGAACCCACAACAGAGACTTTACTAGCAAGCCGGCTAAACCAGTCCACCATTCACGTTCCTGTGCACGAAAGGGGTAACAAAGTTATACGTAACACAAAGCACGTGGAATTTGGGCTGCAGATGCTGCGACCCCTTTTACACCAGTTTGGTTCTTTTTCTATTTTATTTGTAGAAAGTATGTAAATTAAAATCTCTTCCCTCGAAACAAAATATAAACTATAATCTCAGTACAACAATAAAGTTTGAATATTTGTGTCCATAAATATACAGACGAATGAAATACCTTATTTTAAAAAAGTTGTTCACATATTATTTAAAAAACAATCATATATATAATATAATATTTGTGAGTTACAAAAATATTGTATATTTTAAAATAATAGCAAATATTATTAAAATTACAATTCAGAAAATTATTTTAGTTATACAAATATTTCAATCATTACGCAGTTTGTATAGTTCAATGTTTGTATAATTAAAGTTATTCATAATTTAAATTGTTGATATTAATATTACTTTTTAATAATTTAAATATAAGCCGCGAGTGTGTGATAATTTTTTTCCATATCAACTACATATTTTTTGTATAATACACGGATGTATATTTTGTTTTTATTAACTAATCATTGTTTTTATGTCTAATATTTATAAAAAACAATTATTTGAAAGTATTTTTTATTACTTATGTTTTAGAAAAATAAATGAAAAACAAACAGGTGAAAATTGGGCCGCAATATCGGCAACCCATTTTTTGTCGAAAAAGCAGCAGATTGCTGATTTTCATTGATGAAGTGGTAGAAGTAAACAGTTACTACAGGCAACTGGATGGAAAAGAAAAAAGAAGAAGGAAAAAGCGGTCTAGCGAAGCGCCAGCAGCGTCTCATAAATACACTGGCCTCTACTGAACTCATGGTGGTTCGGCGACCCATTTAAGTTCCATATGCATACAGGTTAAGTACGTATATATAACGTTCTTATCCACATTAAACAAGGTAGTGCGATGGGTGTATTGGCTAGCCGGCTTGCACGCTTGGTGCTGATCTTTGGTTCGATTCTTGCGGCCAAATTTTTAGTTTAATTTTCACTCCCCACCCCACCCCCCGACAGGCGGGACCCACTGGTCCTGGTCTTAGATTAAAAAAACATCCCACGTCAACAGTTTTTTTTTAATATTTCGAGGGTGTTTCTAGAAAAAGACAAGTCACACACCCCCTTCTACCGGTCTAGTGGCTGACAGCGGACCCACGCGCCTAGTCAGCATAGATTCCGTATACAAGCGAGATAAGCACTGTATTTGCACGTCGAAGCCAAGTTTTTACACCACTTTAATGTACTAGATGACCTGGTTGCGTCAATGGCGCAAGAAGCGAATTAGAAGCGATGATGGTAGTGAGTAGTCCTGGCCATGGGCAGCCCGACCCGGACGGCCCGACCCGACCCGGTCCGGCCCGACCTTGTCCATGGGTCGGGCTCGGGCCTAGGTTTTGAGCCTGAAGCACTGGCCGGGCCGGCCCCAGGCCCGTTGTTTTCAATGTTTAAGGAAGAAGCCCGGCCCATGGGCCGACGCCCGACGGGCTTTTAGCGTGATGGGCCGGGCTCGGGCCCGATTTTTAGGCCTGACAGCCGGGCTCGGGCTTGGGTTTTTCGCATCGGGCTTTGGTTGGCCCGACCTGACAGCCGGGCCTGGGATTTTTGCGTCTGTTGAACGATCACCGTCATACTGCACTTGGTCAGCTGAACGATCCTCCCACCTACCATAAGAGGAGCTTACCAAAGTAAGCTGACTAAAAATTAAGAAACAAGAACAAGCGGAACATCGCAAGGCAAAACACTCAAAGCACCAACCTGCTCATTGTCGCTTGAGCCCGAGTGTACTGTCACAAACATAGTCGGTTCTTGGGTAGGCGATCAGGCACAGTCTCTTGGAAGTGCATTTGAAGGCAAAAGCATATGCTTGACCTTCCTCCATGTGCGCCTGATGGAAGAAGTCGCTTCAGCCTCTAATGATGGTGGCCCTTTTGTCAACACCCTTGATAGCGCAAAGGGCGAGAGCAAACCAAGCTTCCAAACCATGAGAGTAAGAATATTTAGAGACCGATCAATACTTGTAGCATAGGGAAATAGATATAGGTACAGGTATGATGTTCCTACATAGTGTTATATATTACGTTGAAGGTTGGTTCATAGGGTATTGGATACTCTTAGCAATATTGAGAGACATCCAATAAGAATTGAAAGTACATATTTGCATCAATCAAGTATCTGAAGAGATGCATAGAAGGAAATGCACATACAACTTCACGGTTTTTTATGGACAAAAAGACCCACATCTAGACCTATCACCCAAGGATGATACATGACACATGACTATTATTTCAGAATATAGAGCAGAGAGCCTATTAACCGTGGTATTCCAAATCTCTTGACAGCACAACTCGTGCAAGAAAAATGGACAAAATAAGACACTGCAATTCTCTCCTGAAGGTGAAATAGTGCGCCATGCCCCCTTCCCACGTTCTGTAAACATAAACAGAAACATAAAATGCTCGACATTCAGACTATCAGGGTGATTTTCTTTTGTATTGGGTAAGACATTGCATCAATCCATCATCTATTTGTGAAACATTTTACAACATTCATCCCAAACATCACGGGAGGGGGGCTGTAATATTAGTCACATGCTACTCAAATACTTGCACATGTCGAAAGGCAATAAAAGTAGCCATTCGGGTACCACACCGTCGTTGTATCAATCCTTATTACTACTTCAGAGAAAAAGTACATCATATCCTTAGGTCGGCCGTAACCCTCAGGGATAAGGACTGCGAAACCTTCCGAAGGGTTTTTGACATGTAAGGTCAGAAGAATCTTATTGTTCGTTGGCCTGAAAGGAAAATGTTGCAAGGATTCAGTCAAAGATAAAGTCTGCCCCATGGCCACACACACACACACACACACATGCTCAGTCACGAACATAGGAGTCAGCCTGTGAGAGGAGCTCAAATACATATAGAGATCGATGGTTCAAGCAGAGCGGCAACATGTGTACAGGTCAATTACACAGAGAAAATAATATAGTGGTTACTTATCTGAAGTGATAACTCATAACATTTTACTCATGCTGCAGGGCAGAAATCGTTGCATACTTATCAAATTCGGTTACTGTTTCAACTGAAAAAATGCAAGCACAATTCACAGAAGAGATAATGTCAACCAAAATTATATGTGAACGTACGTTAGAAACTTACATGGAGATGTAATGCGGAAGCAGAGGCGACTATACCCTTCTGAGAGGCTTATAGCTGATTCAACTTGTTGGTGACTTTACAATAATAAGCTCAATAGAACAATATATATGATCAAATTCGGTATTGACTAATGGACAAATAATCTTTTTTCTGTAGTTTACAACTGTACGTGCTAATCCATCTTAGCACTGTCCAAGTTTCTACTGTATAAACTGATTTGATACCAACGACGACTATAATGAAAATTCATAGCACTGTATCAGCTACTAATCAACTCTATTATTGTTAACTTGGTGCTTACGGAAAGCCAAATACGATGGTTTTGTTGCTTCAATTGAAAATATCATATCAAACTGGATTGAAAACATATTTGTCCACACCTGATTAATTACTAATGAGATTGTAGGACGTTTGGTCAAAGTACGCTTCAATAGGATATATTAGATCAAATTGGACTGAAAACATATTTGTCCACACCTGATTACTAATGAGATTGTAGGACTTTTGGTCAAAGTTATTAATAAGATTGCACTGGTGAAAAAACTACAGTTTTGACCATATTTGATTGATCAAGAACATGGATCTTCCTATCTTGTCTTCACAAAGACCAGCAAAACAATGCTTCTCATCCAAGCTAACTTTTGAGAAGTACATGGACATAGAGATATATAACAGAAACTTTATAGAACAAATATGGTTATTTAAACCGCAAAGATAATGTGTGAACGTGTTGCTGCTCATCTTAACGCACATCGGTTATCCACCATGCAAACCATGGTATGTTAGGAATGGTCGTGTTACACGCAACATATTGGTGTGGTGATGTAGGTGCGTCCTATTTAGATTCACAGCTTCGTATGTACCTGGCCAATTAACTAATCTATGTGAAGCTATCTTGATCCTTTTGATTGCGTGGACACATACATTGCGATGAAAACAAACCAATCATAGAATCAAAGAAAACCCAGTCTAGTGACTATGCAACACAAGGAAGTACTGAAGCGCTTGCCTTAAATCTGAAGGCAGGTCCAGGAGTTGCGTGTGTAGTTGATAGACTGAACTGGGAGCGGAGCCCTTGTCATCGCCGTCATAGAAGAGGATCCCGCTGCAAACACTTGAGCAGCGCCAACCTTAGTTGTGCTCCAACTACGATCAGATCTGCATGACGTATCACGTATGTGAGAAGATTTTGTTAACTTAGAAAATTAGAATACTATTGTCAGAGTGCAACATTATTTCAGTTTACTAAAAACCCGAACATGCTTGATCATTCAGAACTTCCTTGGAAGTCAAGTTAAAAGTCCAGGTGGATTAATCTTCTTAGGAGAAATGACCAAGTATATGTGCTATATTTTCTTCACTTTAGGTTCTGGATTAAGCCATCTATGCAAGTGAACATACAAAATACTGGATAATTTCGAATTAGATAATCTAGTTATCCAAGTATAGCAAGAAATCAACGGAAGAACCTGTCCAAAAACAAATAAAAGAGCATGCGCACTGTAGAAAGAAACAATGGATCTATACATTGATTTCCCCAAAACAAAGGATGTAATTATGTGGCAATAGGAAGATGAATTCCGGGAGGTAGAAACCTATGGAGAGGCACACCAACACCATCTGTACATAATACAAAATTCAAGTCGAACTTGCAGTAGCAGGAACAGTTATAATGTGATCAACAGTTCCAGCTCAAAACTTAACTGCTAGAGACATGATCATGTCTAGAGAATTATCTGCCATGCTGAGAAACTGGCTTGGTTTCTCATCAGATGCTGCAAGCTGCAATATAGAGTACAACACATATAAGATAGTGGCCAGCTATATACTTGCTTAGTGACAGAAAAACAGAGCAGCATTCTACTTGAATGGGATCAAGATGAAAATGAAAAAGAAATAGAGAGAGAGAGAGAGAGAGAGAGAGAGAGAGAGAGAGGTGAGCACCTAGTTCAGATTATCTTGGGGTAGCCATCTGTTCACGCCACCCATGTGCGGATGTGCACCCCGTTGATGCTTGACCTTCTTGCTGCACCTACTGGTTTTGGCATCGGAGTGAGGGGAGGAAGAATGGTATGGACCCCAACGAAAGTCGCCGATGGGCGTTCGCAGCTTGGCCCAGCTAGCCACCATCATGTCTCCCCTGCCCTTCCCCTACGGTGGCATGCTCCCCGCCGGTTTCCTGTTCGGAGGCTCTGCAGTGAGCAAATTTATGTCAATTTTTTAATTCTCTCAATGGATGAAACATTGCTATGGTTAAATGGCGTAAATTATATAGGTTTCAGTTTGGGCATGGATATGCGGGAGAACATCTGTTTAAGTTCAGCAGCTCTGTTACAATGAAAGCTCGTGTGAGTCTAAATCCTCCTGTAAAACCCTCATGATTACCATGGTGAACAAACATAACACGTGTAACTACAAAAGTCTAAATCAAGACAAAACTGGGAAAAAAATCATCACAAACCTTGTACAGCTGCATAGAAGTTTAAAAGGTCATGCAGGAGATGCTGACTAATATACAGCAAAGTTCACTTCTGAATTTGGGCAACCACATACAAAAATCATATTATTACCTAAAAAAAAATACACATGTACATGAACGCCTGAGTAAATAGCATAAAACTACCGGTTTACAGGCTAGGGTTCCCAAAAACTACCAGTTTTTAATTTTTCTCAGATAACTACCAAACGGGTGGTTGGCTGTTTCAGAAAACCCAAATCATCGAGTCATTTTCAGTTGATCACGATTATGACAGTTGGGGCCCACATGTAAGATAATCGTTTGTTTGACCGTTTACTTTGACCGTTAACTTACATGTGGGTCCCACATGTAAGTTTTGTAAAAAGCAATCAGGTCCTTATAAGTTCTCTGAAAAAGCAATCAGGTCCCTGTGAATTTTCCGAAAAAGCAATCGGGTCCCCGCGGCAGCCGGGAGCTCGATCCCGCTCGGCAGGGCAGTGCTGCCTCCTCCGGCCGGCGAGCCGCGCCCACAGCAGCGGAATCCACGCCGTGCACCACCTGAGGCCGGCGAGCTGCACCCGCAACGGCCGCCATGCCGGGCATCAGCTGCAGCGGCGAGTCGCGCCCCCAACAGCCGCCATGTCGTGCCTCACCTGCGCCGCCGCCACGCCATGGCTCGCGCCTCCCGTGTCTCGCCTGCGGCCATCGCCACGCCATGACTCGGGGACGAGGCCGACCTCGTCACCACCAGGAGCTCCGGCTCGGGGGAAAGGGTCGCCAGCTCAGGGGGATGGGGGAGAGTCACCGGCTCAGGGGGGAGGGTCGCCGGCCTGGGAGGGAAGGGGGGTCGCCGGCTCTGGAGGGAAGGGAGGTCGCCGGCTCGGGAGGGGAGATGGCCGGGACGGGAGACACAGGGGGAGGGAAGAACAGAGAGGGAGAGGAAGAAGAAAGAGAAGAGGAGGATGAATCTTACATGTGGGCCCCACATGTAAGTTAACGGTCAAACTAAGGTCAAACTAACGGTGTGTTTAGATGCGGGCCCGACCTGTCATAATCGGTATCAATTGACGAAGACTGGACGATTTGGGTTTTTTGAAACAGCGGACCGCTCGACTGGTAGTTTTCTGAGAAAATTAAAATTTTGGTAGTTTTTTGAAACCCTAGCCTGTAAACCGGTAGTTTTATGCTATTTACTCTGAACGCCTAGAAAGCTTAAGAGTTTACAAGACACTTAGAGTTCACAACATAAAGAAATAATATTAGTACCTAAAAAATACACGTGCACATGTATGCCGAGAAAGCTTAGAATTTACAGTACACACAACAAGCAAATATACCTCAAAAATTCACTTCTGAATCTGGGCAAACAACATAAAGGAATCATATTATTACCTTTGGGATTAGGGAAGCCGAGCGAAACTGTAAACATAATGTATATCTAGAAAGCTTTTTACGAGAACTTGACAAAGCACTTCTGAACAAGGCTGCTTTATCTACACATACACAAGATACACTCAGACATCATCAAAACTATATTACTTGCATTTCTTGAACATGTCTGCATAGCGATAGAACTACCAACAGGCGGCATCACATGCGGATCTACTGATCATGAAGATACACTTCATCTTCTGTTGCAATGACAGCTTGAAGGAAACTATATTAATCTATTTTGTTTTCAGAGATCATGCCACATATAAAGATTTTAACCAAGAAAATTTCATAAATCTGGTCATCAAAAACCTCAAAATACATGGAAACAAACTGCAGATACAAAACCACATGTAACTATTGAATCTTTTAGAGCCCAGTTATCTGCAAAAGAAAAATTTATCCTCTCTGCCAAGCTTAGCGAATCTCGGTTCAACAACACAAATGTAGTCTTGACCTACTGGGATTACAATCATACAATTGCTGTAGCAATCTAAGAAAATTATATTAGGCATACATGGCAAACTTGACAAACTCCAGCCCTCCTTAATCAGTTTGCACCAAAAACACCAGAACAATCTCAGGAAAATAAATTCAGCATAGATGTCAACCAAACACAACAAATCCACCAGAACAAAGAATGCAAAACTTTATTAAGTATTAACACCTCATGCACAGCAACACATACCCTTCTTCTTGCGAGGATTTGGTGCCAAGATACCTTCTCGGTGTTGGGGTTCGACCTTGCCTGTGGTGGAGAAGGGGTTCAAAGTCAACTTGCGTTTTATGTCAAAAGTAAGACTGAATAAATTAATTGGGGATATGAAGAACACAAATAGCATTGAAAATAATAATGATGGGCGTACGACCCTTTGGTTCAGGTAGGGATGTGTCGATCTTAGGTTGTGTATCCTCTGAATTTGATTTCAAACAACTGCGGGCATCAACCTACTGTTGTGAACAAAAAATTTCAAACAAGAAGAGCACTCAAATATTCAGTTTGGAAGGCTCATCTATACATATTAATTCCCCACCATATAGAAAGCGAATGGACAAAGATTAGAGAGTTAACTGTCTTTTAGCAATACCTTCTCAACAATAATGATATGAAGTTCTAGCACTGAACAATCCATGTCCAAATCAAAAAAGTAACAGCAACACAAATAACAATTTCTCTATCCTAGTATCAATTCTCCACTATCCAATCCATGTCCAGATCAAAACAATCAGCAACACAAATAACAGTTTATTTATCCCCAATATCAATCACCAAAAAATTGTAGGAATTATTAAAAGAAAGGGAGTGAGACACACATAGAGAGAGAGGGGGGGGGGGGGGGGCACAGTGGAGAGATGGGGAGTACCTGTGTGTGAAGGGGAGGTTGGCCTCGCCGACATCCGTCCCTTCGCTCCAGATCGGGAACCTGGGAGGAGGTGAGGAGAGGTGGCGGCCTCCCCGAGGCTCACCAGTGCCCGCCGTCGGCCGCATCAATCGAGCCACCACAATGACGCTGTAACTTCCTCCGGGGTCTCCTTTTCCTCGCCCAGATCGCGGCCAGCAGCTCCAATAGAACTCGGGGAGCGAGTAGCTGGAGGCGGCAGGCGAGATGTACGGGCAGGCGTTGTCGGGGAAGAAGAGGTAGCGCACAGGAGGCCATCGGCGAGGTCAGCGCTGCCAGGGCCGGGCGCCGCGCACGGGAGGCCAGCGGCGAGGCTCCTGCAACGAACGCCCCCATGGCCCGAGGCCCTGCGTCACGAGCGGAGGAGGCGGCGGGGATATTCCTCCCCAGACGCCCCCACACTCTCCTCCTCCTCCTCCCCCGTCTCATCCACCCCTCCTCGTCCCGGATCCCGCCGAATCCGAGGCTTGTGGGCGCGGAGGCGAGCTTCTCCGGCGGCGGCGACGGCAGGAGAGGAGGCGGGGGTCGCGGGGGAGACGCGCGGGCCGGAGCTGGCCGGAACCGGCCGGCGCGATGGGGAGAAAGGGGTTAGCGAGAGAGAGAGAGAGAGAGAGAGAGGAGGGCGACGAGGAGGGGGAGGCGAGTGGGACGGAGGCGGCGGCTAGGTCTTCTCCACGGGGGAGGCTGCCTTTTATATGCCTGCGCGTGAAATGACTAAAATGCCCCTGGCGGGGCACGGAATTTACAGGCGGTGGCACGAGTACTGTTCATGGCGATTTAAAGGCGACGTGACCACCTTCGTTGTGACTACCACTTCTTCAGGGTTTATATGTTCAGGGCGATGCTATTTCGCGCGCGAGCGTTCCAGCGCTCGATTTCCGACCGGAACGCGGGTAAGTAAAGACTGGGTCCACTAATTAATAGAATTAACTGGAGGAGAGGTTATGGATCGAGCGTTTCAACGCTCGCCCGCAAACGAGCGTTCTCCATATGTTCAATGCCGCAACTTGTAGCACTAAAGTGACAGTTTGCGCCAAGTTTTAGCACCATCACTGTAATTGACTCATTGTAAAATGCCATAGTGTTGGGGAACGTTGCAGAAAATAAAAAAATTTCTACGGTTTCACCAAGATCCATCTATGAGTTCATCTAAGCAACGAGTCATGGGAGAGAGATTGCATCTACATACCACTTTGTAGATCGCGAGCGGAAGCGTTCAAAAGAACGGGATTGAAGTAGTCGTTCTCGTCGTGATCATATCACCGGAGATCCTAGCGCCGAACGGACGGCACCTCCGCGTTCAACACACGTACGGAGCGGATGACGTCTCCTCCTTCTTGATCCAAAGAAGGGGAAGGAGAGGTTGAGGAAGATGGTTCCAAAGAAGAAGACGACGTGATGATGGTGGAGAGGCGATCTCGGCGAGGCTTCGCCAAGCACTCAACGAAGGAGGAGAGATGTTGGGGAGGGAGGCTGCACCTTGAAGTGTGTTGCAGCCTCCCTCGCCTCTATTTATAGGGAAGGGAGAAGGGGGCCGGCCCTCTAGATGGGATCTAGAGGCGGCGGCTTGAGGAGGGCTTGCCCCCCAAGGCGCCCCCTCGGGGTTTCCCCAACCCTAGGCGCATGGGCCCTAGGGGAGTGGCGCCCACCCCACTTTGGGCTGGATCCCTTCCTCATACAACCCATAAGGCCCTCCGGGAGAGGTGGCCCCTCCCGGTGGACCCCCGGAACCCCTCCGGTGGCCCCGGTACAATACCAATATGCCCCCGAACCTTTCCGGTGACCGTACGATGACTTCTCATATATAAATCTTTACTTCCGGACTATTCCGGAACTCCTCGTGACGTCCGGGATCTCATCCGGGACTCCAAACAACATTCGGTAATCACATACAAGTCTTCTTAATAACCCTAGCGTCACCGAACCTTAAGTGTGTAGACCCTACGGGTTCGGGAGACATGTAGACATGTAACGCCCCGAATTCAATGCGCCAGGTGTCTGCCAGTTATTCGCCGTCTTTGCCATGTCATGTGCTTGCGTGTTGCACTTTGCCATGTCATCATCTGCATTTCATATCATGTCATCATGTGCATTGCATTGCATACGTGTTCGTCTCATGCATCTGAGCATTTTCCACATTGTCCGCTTTTGCAATCCCAAGACTCCTATGTCTCCCGGCGTCCCCTTTTACCTCTTTTCGTGTGCGGGTGTTAAACGTTCTCGGAATGGACCGAGGTTTGTCAAGCGGCCTTGGTATAGCACCGGTAGACCGCCTGTCAAGTTTCGTGCCATTTGGAGGTCGTTTGGTACTCCAACGGTTAGCACTGTAACCGCAAAAGCCTCTTTTGTTTGCAGCCCAACACCCCTTTAAACTGGCCCAAAACCCAGCAAACTCCCTCCATGCTCTCGGTCGTTCGATCACGATCGTGGGCGAAACCGCACCTCATTTGGACTCTCCTAGCTCCCTCTACCTATATAAACACCTCACCTCCAAAAATTCGCAATGAAACCCTAAATCGCCGCCGCCACCGGACGCGTCCGCACTCGCCGGACACGTCCCCGCCCGCGTCAATCGCGTCCACGTCGCTGCTGACTCCAGCCGCTTGTCGCCGCCCGCCAGCGCCCGCCCGCGCCTTCGCCGCGCCGCCTGTGCTGCCGTTCGAACTCCGTCGCCGCGGACCCGCTCCTCGCCACTGCCGCCCGTCCCCGGCCTGCGCCGCCCCTCGCCCGGCCAGCGATCACGCCGCCTCTGTCCGTGGCGGCGCCGCCCTCCTGCGCCTCGTGGCGCCGTCGCCTTCCGCGCCCGTGGCCGCCAGCGCCGGCCGCCTGCGCCCCCGCGTCAGCGCCGCGCCTCCGGCGTCCCCACGGCGGATCCGCCACCGCCTCCTCGGCTTCCTCTCCCTCAACTCCGGCGCGAGATTCCGGCCATCCTCGAACTCCGTGTCGCGGTTGACTTTTCCCCGGGGTGAGAAAATTCGCCTAAGTCCCCGGATTTTGCATATTTTTATGCCATTTTCATTATGCCATAACTCTCTGTATATTGCTCCGTTTCGTGCGTGTAATATGTAGAATTGTTCGTCTCGACGAGTAAATCATTTCTTCTCATTGCATCATTTTCATTTGAGCTCATCTTGATGCCCGAAATTCTGTTAGAAGAGGGCTATGTGATGTTAGTTTCTGTTTCTTAACAGAACATGCACTTTTGTCATTTTTGCCATGATTGATGTGTGCATCCTATGATCTTGAGTCCTACATGTGTTTTGTAATATGCCATTCCATCTTTACAGGGGTGTATGCCATGTATTTTTGTGATCTCTGTGGTGACTAGCACAAGCATGCAAACTAGGCTTCATGATGTTGCTGATTTCAGCCCCTGTTCTGCTGATATTTTTATGCCATGTTAACTTGATGCTATCGAGAGATCCATGCTTGTTTTGAGATACTTCAATAAGGATGTTTTGTACATATGGTTATTCTCTATCCATCCATGCCCTTTTTGCAATTATGGAGTGCCATAGCTTGAGTCAATCAAGCTCTACTTTTGCTATAAAATGTTTTCCTGGCAGGTTGTTTACATGTTATTCAATTTTGCCAAGGTTGTTGTAGTTGATCCGTGTATGCTATGATGTTGTTCTTGCCATGTATAGCCTCTATGCCATGTCTTCTTATTGTGAGTTTCCTTGCCATGCCATGTATTGCTCTATGGTGAGTGGTTCAAGCTCACCAACATGTCTACTTATTGTTGTTCCTGCCATGTATGAATCTGTAATATATCTTGCCATGTTTACATGGGTGCCATCATATTTTCTGATCCTTTTTGGCTCATGGTCACTAAAGAACTTTTGTTCTATGCATTTAGTAGTATCATGCCATGCCTTTGTTTTCCATGATAAGTTCCTGTAGCATGTTGTTTGATAGCTCTAAACATTGCAACCTGATGTTATTTCTGCTAAAGTCTGAAACTGTTATTATTTGCAATCTTGCCATGTGTGTTTGAGCATGTTCTAGTGATTTCTAGAGATAGCTCAGTGTTCATGTTTTGTTATGCTTTACCTGTAGATCATGACCATGCCTTTTGTTATTGCGTTGAGATGTCGTAGCTTGTTGTTTTGATGCTTGCAATATGCCTAGTTGCTGTTTTGGACAGCTTGTCCCTTAAACTTGTATAGGGTGTATGTGTTGCACCGTTGCTCCGTTTTGAGTGTGCTCTATATGAAACTTGCTTGTTTTTGCATGTAGTTTCATATTATCATGTTGCATCCTTGTTTTGAGGTGTTTGCTTGATGTTTGTATGCATTTTGCATCAATGCCATGTTTAACTTGTTTTGCTCATATCTTCTAGGCCGTAGCTCCGAATCTAATGAACTTTATATGTAACTTGACTAGAATTTCGTGTAGATCATCTTGGTGCATTTTAACTTGCTGTTTAACAACTTCAACTTAAGGTTTATTCAGATCTGGACCAATTTCGAAATTTGCATATGAGGACTTACCGGAGTTGTTATATGTTGTTTCCGGCCTCAATTAAACTTGCTTTGATGTGTTGCTCTTGTTTGCATCATCTCTTGCCATGAGTAGCTTCATGTAGCTTTGTCATGCATCATGCTTGGTTGAGCATCATGTTTTGTTCATGTGTGGTGTGTTTACCTATGTTGTGTGCTTCTTCTTGTTAGTTCCTGTTTCGTTGCGATCGTGAGGATTCGTTCGTCTACGCTTGGTTCGGCTTCATCCGCTCGTCTTCTTCATGGACTCGGTCTTCTTCCTTGCGGGATTTCAAAGTAGATGACCACTACCCTGGATCTCACTATTATCATTGCTATGCTAGTTGTTTCGTTCTATCGCTATGTCACGCTACCTATCACTTGTTCCTCAAGCCTCCCAAATTGCCATGTCGGCCTCTAACCTTTTGCACCCTTCCTAGCAAACCGTTGTTTGGCTATGTTACCGCTTTGCTCAGCCCCTCTTATAGCGTTGTTAGTTGCAGGTGAAGATGAAGTTTGTTCCTTGTTGGAACATGGAGATGTTGTTCCTTGTTGGAACATGTTTACTTGTTGGGATATCACAATATATCTTATATTATTAATGCATCTATATACTTGGTAAAGGGTGGAAGGCTCGGCCTTATGCCGGGTGTTTTGTTCCACTCTTGCCGCCCTAGTTTCCGTCATATCGGTGTTATGTTCCCGGACTTTGCGTCCCTAACGCGATCGGGTGATTTATGGGACCCCTTGACAGTTCGCTTTCAATAAGACTCCTCCAAAGAAGGCCCAACATTGGTTTTACCATTTGCCTCACCTATGCCCTTTTTCCCTTGGGTTTCCGGAGCCCGAGGGTCATCTTTATTTTAGCCCCCCGGGCGGTGCTCCTTCGAGTGTTGGTCCGAACCGAGCAAATCAGGGCCACCACGGGAAACTCGAGGCTTGGTTGTACTCGTAGCTTGACTTATCCGGTGTGCCCCGAGAACGAGGTACGTGCGACTCCTATCGGGATTTGTCGGCACATCCGGCGGCTTTTGCTGGTCTTGTTTTATTGTCTGTCGAAATGTCTTGTAGCCGGATTCCGAGACTGATCGGGTCTTCCCGGGAGAAGGAATATCCTTCGTTGATCGCGAGAGCTTATCATGGGCTAAGTTGGGACACCCTGCAGGTATAAACTTTCGAGAGCCGTGCCCGCGGTTATGTGGCGGATGGGAATTTGTTAATATCCGGTTGTAGTAAACTTGAAGCAAACTCTTCTAAAATACACCAACTGGTAAAGCGTAATCGTGAGTGTCTCTCGGGGTTGATCGAGAGGAGAACACGGTTTCGGGTTATGTCCGGCGTAAGTAGGAGTTCAGATCACTTCTTGATCATTACTAGTTGACGACCGTTCCTTTGTTTCTCTTCTCGCTCTCGTTTATGTATGTTAGCCACCATATATGCTTAGCCGCTGCTGCAACCTCACCACTTTACCCCATTCCTTTCCCATTTAGCTTTGCTGGTCTTGATACCCATGGTAATGGGATTGCCGAGTCCTCGTGGCTCACAGATTACTACACCACCGATTGCAGTGTACAGGTTATGCGATGATCATGACGCGAGAGCGATGTTTATTTGTATTGGAGTTCTTCTTACGCTTCTTCTTCGATCGGGGATAGGTTCCGTGTCGGCAGCCGGGATAGCGAGGTGGATGTCGTTTGAGTTTCATTTATGTTTCATCCGTAGTCGGATGTTGTTCTTGTATATGATGTTGATGTATTCTTGTGGCATTTGTGCCTTATGTATGTATCCCCATCTATTATGTAATTTTGATGTAATGATATCCACCTTGCAAAAGCGTCTTCAAGATGCGCTTCTATCCTTGGTGGGACCTTCGAGTTCCTTTTGGATAGGGTCACATCTTGGGCGTGACAAGACATGACCGAGACGGCTCTCCGGTCAATGACCAACAGCGGGATCTGGATACCCATGTTGGCTCCCACATACTCCTCGATGATCTCATCGGATGAACCACGATGTCGAGGATTCAAGCAACCCAGATACTATTCCCTTTGTCAATCGGTATGTTACTTGCCCGAGACTTCGATCGTCGGTATCCCAATACCTCGCTCAATCTCTCTACCGCAAGTCACTTTATTCGCATCGTAATGCATGATCCCGTGACCGGACACTTGGTCACTTTGAGCTCATTATGATGATGCACTACCGAGTGGGCCCAGTGATACCTCTCCGTTATACGGAGTGACAAATCGATCTCGATCCGTGTCAACCCAATGTACACTTTCGGAGATACCTGTAGTGTACCTTTATAGTCACCCAGTTACGTTGTGACATTTGGTCTACCCAAAGCACTCCTACGGTATCCGGGAGTTACACGATCTCATGGTCTAAGGAAGAGATACTTGACATTGGAAAAGCTCTAGCAAAACGAACTACACGATCTTGTGCTATGCTTAGGATTGGGTCTTGTCCATCACATCATTCTCCTAATGATGTGATCCCGTTATCAATGACATCCAATGTCCATAGTCGAAACCATGACTATCTATTGATCAACGAGCTAGTCAACTAGAGGCTCACTAGGGACATATTGTGGTCTATGTATTCACACGTGTATTACGATTTCCGGATAATACAATTATAGCATGAATAAAAGACAATTATCATGAACAAGGAAATATAATAATAATCCTTTTATTATTGCCTCTAGGGCATATTTCCAACACATAGTAGCAACAACAATTGCTGAAACGTGCGCTGTCAACTGAACCAAACCTTAGGCGCAACACAATGTAGAGCACGACTCGCACATAAGCGCCCAGAGATGCGTCTCAACTCCTAGTAGAAGGAATGGCAGGGAGAATCAGCGTTACTAGACAAGTGACACATGGGTAAGGGTAAAGATGACTACAAATTTCATTCCAGTGAGAGCTTTCAGCACTAGATACACTCTTTATTTCGAACAACAATATAAGATTTTTTTGGCCCCCGCAAAAAAAATATAAGATTTTTTTTTGCGAAAAATACACAGGAGCTCCCGGGTGCTCCACACCCCTATACGAATATTAAATATAAAAAATTCAAAAATATCAAGCCTGGGTTCTCAATCTACTCCCGTGTTAAGTTTCATGGAAAAAAACCACCAGAAAACGTATCCGTGACGAAGGAAATATTGTCTGAACAAAAATCCATCCAAACCGTTTTTTTCTACACATAGGAATTTTTTGCCTTCTTTTGCCACAAATACGTTTCTTGGTATTTTTTCACGAAATTTCACGGAATTAGATCGGGAACCTAGGCTTGATATCCCAAAACCCCAACTTTTTTAAAACAAAATCTCGGTATTTTTCTGAATTTAATGTTCGTATAGGACTGTGGAGCACCCGGGTGCTACAAATCCGCTTCCCTTTTTGCAAACTATTTTAGCTATCACTATATATAAAAGAAATTATAACAAACTGTAGGAAATATGCCCTAGAGGCAATAATAAAGTTGTTATTTATATTTTCTTATATCATGATAAATGTTTATTATTCATGCTAGAATTGTATTAACCGAAAACTTAGTACATGTATGAATACATAAACAAACAGAGTGTCACTAGTATGCCTCTACTTGACTAGCTCGTTGAATCAAAGATTGTTAAGTTTCCTAGCCATAGACATAAGTTGCCATTTGATTAACGGGATCACATCATTAGAGAATGATGTGATTGACTTGACCCATTCCGTTAGCTTAGCACTTGATCATTTAGTATGTTGCTATTGCTTTCTTCATGACTTATACATGTTCCTATGACTATGAGATTATGCAACTCCCGAATACCGGAGGAACATTTTGTGTGCTACCAAACGTGACAACATAACTGGGTGATTATAAAGGTGCTCTACAGGTGTCTGCGATGGTGTTTGTTGAGTTGGCATAGATCGAGATTAGGATTTTTCACTCCGATTGTCGGAGAGGTATCTCTGGGCCCTCATGGTAATGTACATCACTATAAGCCTTGCATGCAATGCAACTAATGAGTTAGTTGCGGGATAATGTATTACGGAATGAGTAATGAGACTTGCCAGTAACGAGATTGAACTAGGTATTGAGATACCGACGTTCGAATCTCGGGCAAGTAACATACCGATGACAAAGGGAACAACATATGTTGTTATGCGGTTTGACCGATAAAGATCTTTGTAGAATATGTAGGAGCCAATATGAGCATCCAGGTTTCGCTATTGGTTATTTACCGGAGACGAGTCTCGGTCATGTCTACATAGTTCTCGAACCCGTAGGGTCCGCACGCTTAACGTTCGGTGACGATCGGTAATATGAGTTTATGTGTTTTGATGTACCGAAGGTAGTTCGGAGTCCCGGATATGATCACGGAGATGACGAGGAGTCTCGAAATGGTTGAGACATAAAGATCGATATATTGGATGACTATGTTTGGACTTTGGAAGGGTTCCGGGCAAGTTCGGACAAATACTGGAGTACCGGGGGTTTACCGGAACCCCCTGGGGAGTGTAATGGGCCTACTGGGCCCTAGTGGAGAAGAGGAGGGGCGGCCAGGGCAGGCCGCGTGCCCCCTCCCCCTCTAGTCCGAATTGGACAAGGAGGAGGGTGGGGGCCTTTTTCCTTCCCCCTCTCTCCTCCTTCCTTCCCTCCTACTCCTACTCTTGGAAGGGTTGGAGTCCTACTCCCGGTGGAAGTAGGACTCCCGTTGGGGTGCGCCTAGGAGGTCCGGCCCCTCCTCCTCCTCCACTCCTTTATATACGAGGAGGGGGGCACCCCATAGACACACAAGTTGATCAGTTGACCTTTTAGCCGTGTGCGATGCCCCCTCCATCATAATCCACCTCGGTCATATCTTAGCGGTGCTTAGGCGAAGCCCTGCGTTGGTAGCATCATCATCACCGTCTTCACGCCTTCGTGCTGACGAAACTCTCCCTCGAAGGTCTGCTGGATCGTGAGTTCGAGGGACGTCATCGAGCTGAATGTGTGCTGAACTTGGAGCTGCCGTGCGTTCGGTACTTGGATCGGTCGGACTGTGAAGACATACGACTACATCAACCGCGTTGTCATAACGCTTCCTCTTTCGGTCTACGAGGATACGTGGACAACACTCTTCCCTCTCGTTGCTATGCATCACCATGATCTTGCGTGTGTGTAGGAATTTTTTTGAAATTACTACGTTCCCCAACAGTGGCATCCGAGCCAGGTTTATGCGTAGATGTTATATGCACGAGTAGAACACAAGTGAGTTGTGGGCGATACAAGTCATACTGCTTACTAGCATATCACACTTTGATTCGGCGGTATTGTTGGATGAAGCGGCTCGGACCAACATTACGCGTACACTTACGCGAGATTGGTTCTACCGACGTGCTTCGCACACAGGTGGCTGTCGAGTGTCAGTTTCTACAACTTTAGTTAAATTGAGTGTGGCTACTTCCGGTCCTTGTTGAAGGTTAAAACATCACATACTTGATGAAAAATCATTGTGGTTTTGATGCGTAGGTAAGAACGGTTCTTGCTCAGCCCGTAGCAGCCACGTAAAACTTGCAACAACAAAGTAGAGGACGTCTAACTTGTTTTTGCAGGGCATGTTGTGATGTGATATGGTCAAGACGTGATGAGATATAAATTGTTGTATGAGATGATCATGTTTTGTTAAAGTTATCGGCAACTGGCAAGAGCCTTATGGTTGTCTATTTATTGCATAAGATGCAAGCGCCATATAATTGCATTACTTTATCGCTATGCGATAGCAATAGTTGCAAAAGCAATAGTTGGCGAGACGACCATGTGACGACACATTGATAAAGATCAAGATGATGGAGATCATGGTGTCATGCCGGTAACGACGGAGATCATGACAGTACTTTGGAGATGGAGATCAAAGGCACAAGATGATAATGGCCATATCATGTCACATATTTTGATTGCATATGATGTTTATCTTTTATGCATCTTATTTTGCTTAGTTCGACGGTAGCATTATAAGATGATCTCTCACTAAATTTCAAGGTATGAGTGTTCTCCCTGAGTATGCACCGTTAAGCAGTTCTTCGTCTTTGAGACACCACGTGATGATCGGGTGTGATAAGCTCTCGTTCACATACAACGGTGCAAGCCAGTTTTGCACATGCAGAATACTCGGGTTAAACTTGACGAGCCTAGCATATGCAGATATGGCCTCGGAACACTGAGACGGAAAGGTCAAGCGTGAATCATATAGTAGATATGATCAACGTAGTGATGTTCACCACCGAAAACTACTCCATCTCACGTGATGATCGGACATGATTTAGTTAATTTGGATCACGTGATCACTTAGATGATTAGAGGGATGTCTATCTAAGTGGGAGTTCTTAAGTAATATGATTAATTGAACTTTTAATTTATCATGAACTTAGTCCTGATAGTATTAGCATATCTATGTTGTAGATTGATACGTCTCCAACGTATCTATAATTTATGAAGCATTCATGCTATTTTATTATCTGTTTTGAATGATTATGGGCTTTATTATACACTTTTATATTACTTTTGGGACTAACCTATTAACCGGAGGCCCAGCCCATATTGCTGTTTTATTGCCTGTTTTAGTATTTCGAAGAAAAGGAATATCAAACGGAGTCCAAACGGAATGAAACCTTCGGCAGCGTTATTTTTGGGAAGAATATGATCCTGGAGACTTGGAGTTCACGTCAGAAGATCCCCGAGGACTACACGAGATAGGAGGGCGCCCCCCCCCCTACAGGACGCGGCCCCCTGTCTCGTGGACCCCTCGAGCACCCCCGGCCCGACTTCTTTCGCCTATATATTCCCTCGTACCCTAAAATCATCGAATATGAAGATAGATCGGGAGTTCCGCCGCCGCAAGCCTCTATAGCCACCAAAAACCTCTCGGGAGTCCATTCCGGCACCCTGCCGGAGGGGGAATCCATCACCGGTGGCCATCTTCATCATCCCGGCGCTCTCCATGACAAGGAGGGAGTAGTTCACCCTCGGGGCTGAGGGTATGTACCAGTAGCTATGTGATCTCTCTCTCTCTCTCTCTCTCTCTCTCTCTCGTGTTCTCTCTATGGCACGATCTTGATGTATCGCGAGCTTTGCTATTATAGTTGGATCTTATGATGTTTCTCCCCCTCTACTCTCTTGTGATAAATTGAGTTTCCCCTTTGAAGTTATCTTATCGGAATGAGTCTTTATTTGAGAACACTTGATGTATGTCTTGCCGTGTTTATCTGTGGTGACAATGGGATATCACGTTCCACTTGATGTATGTTTTGGTGACCAACTTGCGGGTTCCGCCCATGAACCTATGCATAGGGGTTGGCATACGTTTTCTTGACTCTCCGGTAGAAACTTTGGGGCACTCTTTGAAGTACTTTTATGTCGGTTGGATGAATCTGAGATTGTGTGACGCATATCGTATAATCATGCCCACGGATACTTGAGGTGACAATGGAGTATCTAGGTGACATTAGGGTTTTGGTTGATTTGTGTCTTACGATGTTATTTTAGTATGAACTCTTTAATAGATCGATCCGAAAGAATAACATTGAGGTGGTTTCGTACCCTACCATAATCTCTACGTTTGTTCTCCGCCATTAGTGGCTTTGGAGTGACTCTTTGTTGCATGTTGAGGGATTGTTATATGATCTATCTATGTTATTATTGTTGAGAGAACTTGCACTAGTGAAAGTATGAACCCTAGGCCTTGTTTCCTATCATTGCAATACCGTTTACGCTCACTTTTATCATTAGTTACCTTGCTGTTTTTATATTTTCAGATTACAAATACCTTTATCTACCATCCATATTGCACTTGTGTCACCATCGTCACTTGAACTAGTGCACCTATACAATTTACCACTGTATTGGGTGTGTTGGGGACACAATGTACTCTTTGTTATTTGGTTGCAGAGTTGTTTGAGAGAGACCATCTTCATCCTACGCCTCCTACGGATTTATAAACCTTAGGTCATCCACTTGAGGGAAATTTGCTACTGTCCTACAAACCTGTGCACTTCTCAGGCCCAACAACGTCTACAAGAAGAAGGTTGTGTAGTAGACATCAAGCTCTTTTCTGGCGCCGTTGCCGGGGAGGCTAGGTAAGCGGCACTCACTCACACCCCATCAACTAAGCTCTTTTCTGGCGTCGTTGCCGGGGAGGTTATCGCTTGAAGGTATATCTTTAGATCTTGCAATCGAATCTTTTTGTTTCTTGTTTTATCACTAGTTTAGTTTATAAAAGAAAATTGCAAAAAAATGGAGTTAAGCTTGTCTCATACGCTTCATCTTTTTAATATCTTTCGTGAGTATGATGAAAAGGAAAATTGCGCTCAAGTGCTAGAAGAAGAAATCTATAGAATGTTTGATACTAAATCTTTGTATGATGAGCATGATTGCAATGTTGTTAGTATGAATTCCTTGAATATCCATGATGCTAATGATATGCAAAGCCACAAGCTTGGGGAAGCTATGTTTGATGAATATGATATTTTTAGTCCCCCAAGTTTTGATGAGCAAATTTATTATGATGATAGCATGCCTCCTATTTATGATGTTGAAAGTGGGTTTGGAAGAGTGTCAACTTTAGGAAGTAGTGATACCACTAGTTTGGAGGATGTTGAATATTATTGTGATGAACATGAAAGTGGATTTGGAAGAGTGTCAACTTTATTTAGTGATGATTCCACTATTTTGGAAGAGGTTCCAATTGATTATGAGAACAAAGTTGCTATCTATGATGATTATTGTGATGACTTGTATGATATTAGGAATAATGATAACCGTGAAACTTGTCATCATGATTTTAGTTTTCAATTGGATTATGCCTCACATGATAATTATTTTGTTGAATTTGCTCCCACTACTATTCATGAGAAGAATTTTGCTTATGTGGAGAGTAGTAAAATTTCTATGCAAGTAGATCATGAAAAGAATGCTTTAGGTGCTGGTTATATTGTTGAATTCATTCATGATTCTACTTAAAATTATTATGAGTGAGGAATGTATGCTTGTAGGAATTGCAATAATATCAAGTTTCCTCTCTATGTGCTTAAAATCTTGAAGCTATGCTTATTTTACCTTCCTATGCTAGTTGATTATTGTTCCCATAAGTTATTTGCTCACAAAATCCCTATGCATAGGAAGTGGGTTAGACTTAAATGTGCTAGTCATATTCTTCATTATGCTCTCTTTATGTTTCAATTCTTATCTCTTATGTGAGCATCATTGAAATCATCATGCCTAGATAGGGCGTTAACGTTAGCGCTTGTTGGGAGGCAACCCAATTTTATTTTAGTTTCTTACTTTTTGGTTCTCTTTAGTAATAAATAATCCATCTAGCTTCTGTTTTGATGTGGTTTTATGTTTTAATTAGTGTTTGTGCCAAGTAGAACCTTTGGGAAGACTTGGGTGAAGTCTTTATGATCATGCTGTAAAAAACAGAAACTTTAGCACTCACGAGATTAGCTTCAACTTTTTACTGGAGAGTGCTATTTAGTTTATTATTTTTTAATATGATTACTAGACAAATTTCTCAGGTCCACCAATTTATTTTATAATTTTTGGAGTTCCAGAAGTTTGTGTTAGTTACAGATTACTACAGACTGTTCTGTTTTTGACAGATTCTGTTTTTCGTGTGTTGTGTGCTTATTTTGATGAATCTATGGCTAGTAAAATAGTTTATAAACCATAGAGAAGTTGGAATAAAGTAGGTTTAACACCAATATAAATAAATAATGAGTTCATTACAGTACTTTGAAGTGGTGTTTTATTTTATTTCGCTAACGGAGCTCACGAGTTTTCTGTTAAGTTTTGTGTTGTGAAGTTTTCAAGTTTTGAGTAAAGATTCGATGAATTATGGAATAAGGAGTGGAAAGAGCCTAAGCTTGGGGATGCCCAAAGCACCCCAAGGTAATATTCAAGGACAACCAAGAGCCTAAGCTTGGGGATGCCCCGGATGGCATCCCTCTTTAAATCTTCGTTCATCGGTAACTTTACTTGGAGCTATATTTTTATTCACCACATGATATGTGTTTTGCTTGGAGCGTCATTTTCTCTTGTTAGTATTTGATTGCTGTTACTTAGAATAATTTTTTGCATCTTTAGTTCGAATAAAAATGTCAAGGATAGCCTTTTCCATGCTTATTTTGCTATTATACATGTTGCTGTTTGAAAACAGAAAGTTTACCGCTGTTGCAAAAATTCCCTAGAAAAGTAAGAGAATGATATAATGTTGAAACTTTTTGCATAATGAGCTCTGATAAATGTAGCGACCCGACCCAAAATCGGTCAAGTCTCTGTGTAACTGTACCATCCCAAGATCATGCTGGCACACACAGTACATTGATGAAATTCAAAGTTCAATCACACCTGAATTTATTACACGATTCTCATATCGAGTCTTTATTACAATAGAATAAATTCGGCCGAAGGCCAACTCATGAGAAATAAATTAAATAAAGCTGCGGAAGCGTAGACGAATAGCGAGTCCATTCGACTCCATAGGGCAATCACCAAGCGTGGATCGTAGCCTCACTCCTGATCGGAAATCTCCTCTGCAACATAAGACGTTGCAGCCGTGTAGGTCAGCATTTTGAATATGCCGGCAAGTCAAAGAGAGAAACAACAATAAAATTACTAACACTATATGCAATTTGGCTGTGGGGCTCTAAGTTTCAATGTTTTGCGAAAAAAGCCAGTTTTTCCCTACAACAAGGACTTGTTTGCAAATACTACAAAATGTTGGTAGTTATTGAGATGGTTCCACCAACCAATGTCTCATTCCCAATTATTAAATAACTCCCTCAATTAATTTATTAAGTTCGGTGTTGAGATATCCAAATACTTCAAGTTCCAGAGGCTCAATTGTCCGTGAATCGGGACACGGCTAACCGATTAGATCTTCACTCTGCAGAGGTTTGCGCACTTTACTCCATAAGAATCGTTCCTCCCTTAAGTCTTCGCACTTCACGGTGTTTGAAGACGGAATGACGAAACAGGTCTTCCGAAGAGTTCCTCAGGCCACTGCCGGTGCCCATCCAATCCTACCGCTCTTCTACATCTCGTAGCACCGTCCGGCCGTAGTCACGCCTAAGGTCGACCAAGCCAGAGCCCATAATGGCTTGCGGCTGCACAGTAAGCTTCCGTCAATGGGGTATCCATCCGCCTCTTCGTGGCTGGGTGAAGCTATCCGCAAGATGTCATGTCGCATCTCCAAGCATCCCGGCCAGACGCAGGTTTCTCCAGGGAGCCCGTCAACCGTCCACCACCCAGGAGAGAATTTTGAAGTCCATCAAGAGCTTGAAGTCATGGGGTTGTCATCATCTTGACTCTCACATCTCCCTTATGAATCACTCAACCAACCCGCTCTCTGAGCATAGCAAAAATAAACTATTTCGTCCCGGGCCATGGTAACAAGGGGAATTGGTTTCATCCTACCTCATGATACTACTCAAGAACATAACTTAAAATTCTCCTCTTGCATGCATGGTGGGGAGGTATAATTCTAATGCAATAAAATCATAGGTATTGTAAAAGAAAACATGATCAAATGACTTGCCTGGCTGACGGTCCTCGAAAGCTAGGGACTCGTAATAGCAGGCTTCCCACTCCGGAAATTCTATCGAATCAAACAATAGCACAAATAAGTATGGCACAATATAACATAACAGCAAGTTGGAAGTAAAACACCCAAGCACTCAAACCAAAATCCAAAGAAAACTCGGAGAAAGCAAATCAAGGTTTTCACCACATCAAGCAACAACTAAGAAATAGTTCTACACAACTAAAACTTTTCTTAACAGAACCTAAGCATGGGTTTTGCTAACTAACAGAAGGGAAAACATCATACAAACTAGGAGCAAAAAGAATCACATCAAAAGCTATTATTGAACTCCTATTATGCCTATAACAATCCTAGCAAGGAAAAATAAAATAAATTTTTTATTCTATTGTAAATAAAAGTTCATCCTCTGTAGCTACAGAAACTAACCTAAAATAAACTATAACATAGTAAAAATAAAATAATTTACTAACTAGAACAATAGGAAAACAATAGCTAGTTAAATAAACAAGAAACACATGATTTCGACTAAAACTATTTTTTTTATTAAATCTAAAATACCCAAATAAATTCCTACTGCTAGGCAAAGTAAAAAAAAGCAGTGACAAAAAGAATCACTAAAATAAAATAATCCTAACTCATTTTATAGCAGAAATAATAATCTGGCTAAAACTAAAATAAAACAATATCGAATAATTTAAACATGGCCAAACATATTTTCTACAGTCACTACAAAAAATTTTCAAACTAACAAAAAAGAATCAACTAAAAATATTAAGTAACCTAAAAGATATGGATTTTACAAAATTGGAACTATTCTGTTAAAAACAGAAACAAAAAAAATAACTAAAAAGAAAAAAAAACTAGCGCTAACGGGCCTATCTAACGCTTCAGGCGTCATATAACTAAAAGCGTGCCCATGGTTAATAGAAAATAAACCGATCGGGCGGTCCAACTAAACAGCTAACTAAACCAAAAAACCGTAACTAAACCGGTCTTTTAAAAATAAACACGTACCCCTTCGCTAGTCTAATCTAAACCCTAGATTTTAGATCGGACGGTGGTGGGGGCTCCGGTGGCTTACCGCGGTGGTCGGCGGCGACGGCGGCTCGGGTGTTGGCGGCGCTCGGTGGTCCGGGCGACGGCGGAGACGTCTTGCGGACGAGCGAGGTGGTGTCGTTGGAGCTCGGGGTCGGAGTAGCTCGGTGGCGGCAATGGCCTTGGCGCCTGCTCCCATGAGCGATTGCGGCGAGGGGAGAGGGTTTGGGGCGCGGCGAGGGGGCGGAACGGGGTGAGGGGGTCGGTATTTATAGTGGGGTGGTCGGCTTGGAGGAGGGGGCGAATCGGGGGAGGCGATCCCGGGATCTCCGGGATTCCGGCGGCGGCGGCGGTTCGGGCGTGGGGAGGCGTGGGCGAGGGGAAAGGGACGAGGCGGCCCAAGGCCGAGAGAGGGAGAGGTGAGCGAGCGGGCGACCGAGGGGAGGGTTCAAGGCTGGCGCTGGGCAGGCCGGCTCGAGCGCTTTGAGGGCTGGTGGGCTGCCTCACTGGCCGGGCTTTGGTGGCGCCGGTTTTTTTTTTCTTTTCCTTTTTTTTTTGAATTAGGGAGAGGGAATATATATAATATATATATTTTTATATAGGACATATATATATCAAAATGATCGTGGAATTTACCCTACAACTTGGACATTTTTCCAGGGGCAAAACTCAAACTTAAAAAAAAACATTTTCAAGAAATCCCAAATAAAATCAAATTTGAATTCAAACTTTTTGGCAAAATTTTCATCTGACATTTTTGGAGTGTCATGTTTACTCCTCTCATACTTTTTCTCAAGTATTTGTCGTGCATTGTTTTGAAGTAAATTCAACCGCCAATTTGAATTCAAATTCCAACAAACTCAAAAGCCTCTGAATAATTCAAATGTCACTCAATTCAAACAATAATGCATAGATGCTTAGCTATAATTGTAAAACATTCCAAATGGGAAATTTGGGATGTTGCAAACCTACCACCTTAAGATGAATCTCGCCCTCGAGATTCGGGTTGGCTAGCAAATAGGTGCGGGTGGTCTCGGCGGAGGTCTTCTTCTCGCTCCCGGTGGCTTCCTCCTCGGAATGATGACTCCGCAGACCTTGCAAAACTTGATGATCTTGTCGCGGGTGACTCTGTTACATGATCTCGAGAATTCGGACGGGTTTCTCCTCATAAGTCGAGATCCTTTGTCGAGCTGTATGGCCTCTAGGGGCCTTTGTATCTCTTAAAGTAATATCGGCCATCTCGGCATGGCATTTCTTTAGCTGAGAAACATGGAAGACATCGTGAACTCCGGACAATCCTTCCGGCAATTCCAACTTATAAGCAACTTCTCCACGACGTTTGAGGATTTTGTAGGGGCCAATGAACCGGGGTGCTAACTTTCCTTTAACACCGAACCTCTTGATTCCACGAAGTGGGACACACGAAGATATGCCCGGTCTCCGCTTAGTATGTTACTTCCTTGCATTCTTGTCGGCATAACTCTTACATCTCGGTGAGCTACCTTGAGCCTATCTCGAATCAGCTTGACTTTCTCTTGAGAATCTCACGATAAGATCGGGACCGAAAAGTTTCGATCTCCAACACCATCCCACAAAGAATGGTGTTCTCGCACCTCCTTCCGTATAGAGCTTGAAAGGGGCCATCTTCGATCGGTCGATAAGCATTATTGTACGAGAACTCCGGCGTATGGCAAATTATCATCCCAGCTAGACCCATAGTCTAGCGCACAAGCTCTCAACATGTCCTCCGAGGATCTGGTTGACTCTCTCGGTCATCCATCTATCTGCGGATGAAAAGCTGTCTTGAACTCCGACCTCGTACCCAAAGTTTCATGCAACTGATTCCAAAACTTTGAGGTAAATTGTGTTCCTCTATCTGACACGATACTCCTCGGAACTCCATGCAGACATACTATCCTGGTCATGTATATCTTGACCAACTTAGCGCTGGTATAGGTAGTCTTCACGGGAATGAAATGAGCTACCTTGGTCAATCGATCAACCACTACCCAGATGGAATCATAACACGAGCAGGGCACAGGTAATCCTGTGATAAAATCCATTCCAAGTTTTTCCCATTTCCACTCGGGGAATCGGCAAGGGTTGAAGTAACCCGGTGGCTTCGATGTTCCGCCTTTACTCATTGGCAAACATCGCATATTGCTACGTACTCAGAATATCCTTCTTCATACATCCACCGTAAACTTTCCTTCAAATCCAGATACATCTTGGTGTTACCGGGGTGAATCGAGTACGGTGAATCATGAGCCTCCTGAAGAATTAGCTTCCTGAGTTCGGGATCATTGGGTACATAAATACGATCCTCGTACCATATAGCTCCGTATTCATCCTTACGAAACCCTTTAGCTTTTCCTTCATTCATCCTTTTCTTTATCTCATCAATTTCCTTATCCGACTTACGGGCTTCACGAATTCTTTCGCCAAAGTGGACTGAACTTCGAGCTGCAACATATCCTCTGAACTATCTCCGATCGGAGATCTACGAGGCCATCGACTAACTCCAGGGTAATCCTCCCGCTATAAGAGTATTCACATAACTCTTACGGCTCAAAGCGTCTGCTACAACATTAGCCTTTCACAGGTGGTAATGCAATCTCATGTCATAGTCCTTGATTAACTCTAGCCATCTCCTCTCGCTCGAGGTTCAACTCTTTCTGCGTGAAAATATACTTCAAGCTCTTATGATCTGTGTAAACATCACAACTATTTCCGATAAGGAAATGTCTCCAGGTCTTGAGTGCATGCACTACGGCTGCTAACTCCAAATCATGTGTGGCGTAATTCATCTCGTGAGGTCGTGGCTATGCGGAGGTATAAGCTACAACTTTTCCTTCCTGCATGAGTACTCCTCCGAGTCCACTGGCGAGAAGCGTCACAATATACCGTAATCCTTGTGTATGTCCGCAAAATCAGCACTTTGAGGGCTGTAACGAGACGTTCTTCAATTCACAGGCGGCTTCACAATCCTCGGTCCAAATGTACTTGGCGTCCTTCTTCAACAGCTCAGTCATGGGCTTGGCAATCTTCAAGAAATTCTCAATGAACCTCCGATAATATCCCATGAGTCCGAAAAGCTGCGGATCTCCTTGGCGAGGTGGGTGGCCCAATCGGTGACCGATACAACCTTGGTGGGGTCAATCGCTATTCCTTCTCCGAAATAAGATGTCCGAGGAATCCGACTTCCTTCAGCCAAAATTCACATTTGCTGAACTTGGCATACAATCGATGTTCTCGGAGTTTCTCGAACTAGACGCAAATGTTCCTTATGCTCTTCCTCGCTCTTGGAGAAAATCAGTATATCGTCGATGAACACCACGACAAACTTGTCCAGATATTCCATAAATACCTTGTTCATCAAATTCATGAAGTATGCAGGGCATTAGTCAATCCGAATGAAATGAAGGAATACTCAAAAAAACCATACCTGGTGGTAAATGCTGTTTTGGGTATATCCTTTTCACGGATCTTCAACTGATGATACCCTGATCGAAGATCAGTCTTGGAGAATACCTTGGCTCCAACTAGCTGATCAAATAGATCATTAATCATTGGCAGAGGGTACTTGTTCTTGATGGTCACGTCGTTCAACGAACGATAATCCACAACCATTCTCGTGCTTCCATCCTTTTCTCTACCAAAAGAACTGGGGCTCCCCAAGGTGACGAGCTTGGCGAATATATCCCTTCTCCAATAGCTCATTAATTTGCTTTTTGATCTCTTCCAATTCGCTCGGGGCATCCGATAGGGTCTCTTGGATATTGGGGCTGTGCCGCAATAACTCAATTAGAAATTCAATGTCTCTGTCCGGTGGCATTCTGGTAATTCCTCCGGAAACACATCGGGAAAATCTTGTACTCTTGGCACTTCCTCTGAACAACTCCGTGAGGGAATTCACTGATTCTTCATCGGGATACGTCTGGATACATACTTGATCCTCTTACGCTCCGGAGTGGTGAGCGGAATCGCCTTCTTGAGCAGATCTATGTTTCCTTCAAACTTCGTCAACCAATCCATGCCTAGGATTACATCCAAGGTCTGGGTTTCCAATACTATGAGGTTTTGCGGAAATTTATGGTTTCCAATGTTGAGGGTTGCATGACAGCCTAAGCCTGCCATCATTTCTCCTCCTGCGGAACTGACGTGAAGAGGGCTTCTAAGGGTTCTAGTGGGCAACGCGTACTTTTCCACAACTACCCTTGATATGAATGAATGTGTTGCACCAGAATCAAAGAGTACCAATACCGATGTGAATTTAATAAAAACTTACCAACCACGGTGTATGGTTGATCATAGACGTCCTCCACGTCAATGTGGTTCACCCGAGCACGAGGAAAAGGGTTGGGCTTCTTTCTTTGAGCTTCCATTGCCGTTTCCATTCCTCCGCTTGGCCTCCGGGCGTCGGTGGCATAGTGCCCTGTTTTACGGCACTTGAAGCAGTGATGTGACTCAGATCCTTCTCGAGCCGGGCAGGCGATCTTTGGTTGCCATTGCCGTTTCCATTACCTGACTTGTTGTCGTGGTTGCGGTTGTTTCCATTCCCTCCATGGTTATGTCCTCCAAGGGTGTGATGGGTATGCCCTCCCGAGTATGGGGCATAACGGGGCTTCTGCTGAGCTCCAGAGTTGTACTTCCCCTGGCCATACTTCCGCTTGCGGCTATCAATCTGCTGCTGCTTGCCTTCGAGTATGGTGGCCTTGTCTTCCAGCTCATGGTAGTTGTTGAAGGTAGCCACCATTAGCTGCATTCCCAGCTCGTCATTGAGTCCATCGAGAAACTTTTCCTGCTTTGCGGCATCTGTGGCCACATCATCCGGGGCATAGCGAGCTAACTTACTGAACTCATCCACGCATCGCCCCACAAGATGCGGTTCCCTGGCGTAAGTTGCGGAACTCACGCTTCTTGAGACTCATGGCTCCAGGTGAGACATGAGCGGTGCGAAAGCTTCTTGGGAACTGATCCCACGTGATGGTGGCGATGGGATAAGTGGCGGTGTAGTTCTCCCACCAAGAGGCTGCGGGTCCATCAAGCTAATGTGCAGCAAAGCGCACCTTCTCTGCATCTATGCATCCAGCGTTAGCTAACTCCCTTCCGACCTTGCGAAGCCAATCGCCACAATCGGCTCGGTCTTTGCTAGAGAACACTGGCGGATTCAGCCTTAGGAAGCGGGTCAAGTTGTCAACAGGGGTGGTGGCGGTGGATTGTTGTTGTTGTTGTTGTTGTTGCAGTTACGGATGAGCATCTGCATGAGGGCATTCTGCTGCTGGATCAGCTGGGTGAGCTCCGGCGGAAAGTTGAAAACCGGGTCACGTCTCGCACGCATCTGGTGTTTTGGAGTGGATGAGAAAATTAGAATAGAACAAGGGTCTAATGAGAAAATATCACTACCCATATGAATGCACAATCATAATCACACCAATCATTTATTCAATCATCTCAAACATGGTTCAATCTCGGATTACAAATTCTCACGACTAATCGAAAATAACGGCCTAACTGATCGACGGAAAAATAAAATAACATGGCGGTCGACTAAATGTCTTCATCAATAATCCTTGCGTCCTCTGGTGTGGCGTCCTCCGGTGTGGCGTCCTCTGGTGCGGCGCCTCCTCTTGCGGCTTTCTTCGGTGGAGCTCTGTTCATAATCCTGGTCATTGCTCACGAGGGGTCCGTCATCTCCACTCGGAAAAAGGTCTTCTCCCAGGTCCATCTTCTCCTCTAATGCGGCAACATCAACCTTCAGCTTGTCGACTCTCTCCATGAAATCCTTGATTTCTTCTTCATGGTCAAGGAAATGCAGCGTGTGCTTTCTCCTCCAGTTCCAGTTCACGGAACAACAGCCTCCTGTGTACCTTCGAGTTACGGCGAGTCTGGATTTCCCGTTTCCTGAGGAGACTCTCCAAGTCTTGGACATAAGAGAGAATGGAGTCGTCCTCTACGGTATGGATGATATCTCCATTCCTAGCTCTGCGAGAAATCATGGCGAGGTCTGATGGGTCGAGAGCTCGCCTATACTCTTCTCGGAGATGTCCAAGTGCACGATATATCGCCATGTCTCTTCCGAGAATCCAACTGAAATCGGTAAAATCAAAGTCAATGGGCTCTGAATGTCCTCCGAAGGTCCTCCCCGAATGTGCACCTTAATCACATGGCGGGTATCCGTCGGGAGTGCATTGGTAGGCTTCACGGTGATTGAGGGCAGAGCAATCTTCAGCTTCTTCACGATCTGAACCGACTTCTTGCCGAGAGGCATCGTCCCATCTGGTGGCAAAACTCCGGTAGCGTAACTGGGGTGAACTTCGTGACCATCTAGAATGTTGAAAATCGGAGAGAAGTCGAAATGAGCAGGGGAGAATTACGGAATGATAAGGACATACAATAAATAGTCTCTTCCTATGGCTTTTCGATCCTAGGGGTTACGTCCCCACGGTCAGCGTGTGCTCGATACCATCTCTGTAGCGACCGACCCAAAATCGGTCAAATCTACGTATGGCTGTACCATCCCAAGATCATCTTTGGCACACGATTACATTGATGAAATTCAAAGTTCAATCACACCTGAATATATTACACGATTCTCATATCGAGTCTTTATTACAATAGAATAAATTCGGTCGAAGGCCAACTCATGAGAAATAAACTAAATAAAGCTGCGGAAGCATAGGCGAATAAGCGAGTCCATCCGACTCCATAGGGCAATCGCCAAGCGTGGATCGTAGCCTCACTCACGATCGAAATCTCCTCTGCAACATAAGACGTTGCAGCCGTGTAGGTCAGCATTTTGAATATGCCGGCAAGTCAAAGAGAGAAACAACAATAAAATTACTAACACTATATGCAATTTGGCTGTGGGGCTCTAGGTTTCATTGTTTTGCGAAAAAGCCAGTTTTTCCCTACAACAAGGACTTGTTTGCAAATACTACAAAATGTTGGTAGTTATTGAGATGGTTCCACCAACCAATGTCTCATTCCCAATTATTAAATAACTCCCTCAATTAATTTATTAAGTTCGGTGTTGAGATATCCGAAATACTCCAAGTTCCAGAGGCTCAATTGTCCGTAACCGGGGACACGGCTAACCGATTAGATCTTCACTCTGCAGAGGTTTGCGCACTTTACCCGCAAGAATCGTTCCCTCCTTAAGTCTTCGCACTTCACGGTGTTTGAAGGCGGGACGAACAAAACAGGGTCTTCAGAAGAGTTCCTCCAGGCCACTTGCGGTGCCCATCCAATCCTACCGTTCTTCTACATCTCGTAGCACCGTCCGGCCCAGTCACGCCTAAGGTCGACCAAGCCAGAGCCCATAATGGCTTGCGGCTGCACAGGTAAGCTTCCGGTCAATGGGGTATCCATCCGTCTCTTCGTGGCTGGGTGAAGCTTTCCGCAAGATGTCATGGCACTTCTCCATGCATCCCGGCCAGCCGCTGGTTTCTCCAGGGTGCCCGTCAACCGTCCTCCACCCAGTAGTGAATTTTGAAGTCCATCTTGAGCTTGAAGTCATGGGGTTGTCATCATCTTGACTCTCACATCTCCCTTATGAATCACTCAACCAACCCGATCTCTGAGCATAGCAAAAATAAACTATTTCGTCCGGGCCATGGTAACAAGGGGAATTGGTTTCATCCTACCTCATGATACTACTCAAGAACATAACTTAAAATTCTCCTACTGCATGCATGGTGGGGAGGTATAATTCTAATGCAATAAAATCATAGGTATTGTAAAAGAAAACATGATCAAATGACTTTTTGGCTGACGGTCCTCGAAAGCTAGGGACTCGTAATAGCAGGCTTCGCACTCCGGAAATTCTATCGAATCAAACAATAGCACAAATAAGTATGGCACAATATAACATAACAACAAGTTGGAAGTAAAACACCCAAGCACTCAAACCAAAATCCAAAGAAAACTCGGAGAAAGCAAATCAAGGTTTTCACCACATCAAGCAACAACTAAGAAATAGTTTTACACAACTAAAACTTTTCTTAACAGAACCTAAGCATGGGTTTTGCTAACTAACAGAAGGAAACCATCATACAAACTAGGAGAAAAAAGAATCACATCAAAAGCTATTATTGAACTCCTATTATGCCTATAACAATCCTAGCAAGGAAAAATAAAATAAAAATTTTATTCTACTGTAAATAAAAGTTCATCCTCTGTAGCTACAGAAACTAACCTAAAATAAACTATAACATAGTAAAAATAAAATAATTTACTAACTAGAACAATAGGAAAACAATAGCTAGTTAAATAAACAAGAAACACATGATTTCGACTAAAACTATTTTTTTTATTAAATCTAAAATACCCAAATAAATTCCTACTGCTAGGCAAAGTAAAAAAAAAAAGCAGCGACAAAAAGAATCACTAAAATAAAATAATCCTAACTCATTTTATAGCAGAAATACTAATCTGTCTAAAACTAAAATAAAACAATTTCTAATAATTTAAACATGGCCAAACATATTTTGTACAGAAACTACAACAAATTTGCAAACTAACAAAAAAAGAATCAACTAAAAATATTAAGTAACCTAAAAGATATGGATTTTACAAAATTGGAACTATTCTGTTAAAAACAGAAACAAAAAAAATAACTAAAAAGAAAAAAAAACTAGCGCTAACGGGCCTATCTAACGCTTCAGGCGTCATATAACTAAAGCGTGCCCGCGGTTAATAGAAAATAAACCGATCGGGCCGGTCCAACTAAACAGCTAACTAAACCAAAAAAAACCGTAACTAAACCGGT
Source organism: Aegilops bicornis (assembly GCA_021605145.1). Lineage (NCBI taxonomy): Eukaryota > Viridiplantae > Streptophyta > Magnoliopsida > Poales > Poaceae > Aegilops > Aegilops bicornis. The sequence continues at coordinate 107,752,937 of CM038674.1, forward strand.
CTTTTAAAAATAAACACGTACCCCTTCGCTAGTCTAATCTAAACCCTAGATTTTAGATCGGACGGTGGTGGGGGCTCCGGTGGCTTACCGCGGTGGTCGGCGGCGACGGCGGCTCGGGTGTTGGCCAGCGCTCCGGTGGTCCTGGCGACGGATGAGACGTCATGGGTGACGAGCGAGGGAGGTCGGGTGGTGTCGTTGGAGCTCGGGGTCGGAGTAGCTCGGTGGGCAATGGCAAGGCGCGCCGCTCGCTCGAGCGATTGCGGCGAGGAGAGGGTTTAGCGCGAGCGGAACGGGTGAGGGGTCGGTATTTATAGTGGGGTGGTCGGCTTGGAGGAGGGGGCGAATCGGGAGGCGATCCGGGATCTCCTGGATTCCACGTGGAGGCGGTTCGGGCGTGGGAGGCGGGCGAGGGAAAGGGACGAGGCGGGCCCAAGGCGTGAGAGAGGGAGAGGTGAGCGAGCGGGCGACCGAGGGGGAGGGGTTCGGCGGCTGGGCAGGCGGCTTGGCGCTTTGGTCACACTGGCTGCGCCTGATGGGCTGCCTCGGCTGCTAGGCAGTTGGCTGGCTGGCGCCCGGGTTTTTTTTTTCTTTTCCTCTTTTTTTGAATTAGGAGAGAGGGAATATATATAATATATATATTTTTATATAGGACATATATATATCAAAATGATCAGGGGAATTTACCCTACAACTTGGACATTTTTCCAGGGGCAAAACTCAAACTTAAAAAAAAACATTTTCAAGAAATCCCAAATAAAATCAAATTTGAATTCAAACTTTTTGGCAAAATTTTCATCTGACATTTTTGGAGTGTCATGTTTACTCCTCTCATACTTTTTCTCAAGTATTTGTCAGGCATTGTTTTGAAGTAAATTCAACTGCTAATTTGAATTCAAATTCCAACAAACTCAAAAGCCTCTGAATAATTCAAATGTCACTCAATTCAAACAATAATGCATAGATGCTTAGCTATAATTGTAAAACATTCCAAATGGGAAATTTGGGATGTTACAATAAATTTATTACAGTGGGAATTTTAGTTCATAATTTTTGGAGTTAGGGAAGTATGATGAATCTTGCATTCTTCTGATCGCATCTTGTTTTGGCAGATTGCTCGTTATGTTTGCATTGTTTGCATATGTTTGCTTGTTCAATGATTCTATTTGAGGATAGGAGTATTAAATATGCAGAGGCATTTAGTATGCAATGTTGAATAATAATGTTAGTGATTTTTTACAGTAGAAACTGATAAGGTTTTGCATTGGTTTATACTAACCTATCTCGCGAGTTCTTGTTGAGTTTGTTGTGAATGAAGCTTTTGATAAAAAGAAGAGAAACCATGATATGAGAGGAATTAAGGAAACATAAAAGCTCAAGATTGGGGATGCCCAAGGCACCCCAAGATAATGTTTCAAGAAGTCTCAAGCATCTAAGCTTGGGGATGCCCCGTTAGGCACCCCACCTTTCTTCTTCAACAACTATCGGTTAGTATCGGTTGAGCCTAAGTTTTTGCTTCTTCACATGAGTTGTGCTATCTTTGCAATGTCATTTTATTTTGTTTTGCTTGCTGTTTGAATACAATACCAAGATCTGAAATTCTTAAATGAGAGAGATTCTTCGCATAGTTACATATTTATTTAGCTACTCATTGATCTTCACTTATATCTTTTTGGAGTAGTTTGTCATTTACTCGTGTGCTTCACTTATATCCTATGAGTAAATTGTTGAATGAGTTGAATGTCATAAATCTGAAATTATATATTCCTCATTTGCTTATCCCATGGGGAGTAATGACTTCACGTCTAAGAAGTAGAGGTTGTAAATTTATTGAAGGTTAGCAAGCATTGTATTGGTCATTTGAACAATTCATGAAAGAATATTGAAGGAAGAGAGATTTCACATATAAATACACTATCCTAGACATCTTTTATAATTGGGAGCACTCATTAAGTATGACATGCTAAAGAGTTGATGTTGGACAAGGAAGACAACGTAATGGGTTATGTTTTCCGACATCTCAGTTAAAGTATATTGTCATGGATCATTCAAACATGTTGAGCTTGCCTTTCCCCCTCATGCTAGCCAGAAATTCCTTGCACCAAGTAGAGATACTACTTGTGCTTCCAAATATCCTTAAACCCAGTTTTTCCATGAGAGTCCACCATACCTACCTATGGATTGAGTAAGATCCTTCAAGTAAGTTGTCATCTGTGCAAGCAATAAAAATTGCTCTCTAAATATGCATGACTTATTAGTGCGGAGAAAATAAGCTTTGTACGATCTTGTTATGGAAGCAATAAAAGCGACGGACTGCATAATAAAGGTCCATATACAAGGGGCAATATAAAGTGACGTTCTTTCGCATTAAGATTTTGTGTATCCAACCCTAAAAGCGCATGACAACCTCTGCTTCCCTCTGCGAAGGGCCTATCTTTTACTTTATGTATTTTACTTTTATGCAAGAGTCAAGGTGATCTTCACCTTTCCCTTTTTCATTTTATCCTTTGGCAAGCACTTTGTGTTGGGTTGATCCTGATATATATATCCAATTGGATGTAAGTTAGCATGAACTATTATTGTTGACATCACCCAAAGGTGAATATGTTGGGAGGCAACACTATAAGCCCCTATCTTTCTCAGTGTCCGATTGAAACTCCATAATCATTAGTATTGCGTGAGTGTTAGCAATTGTAAAAGACTATATGATAGTTGAGTATGTGGAGTTTGATATTCCTGAAAATAAGATGAATTGCAATTGTTTGAATGACTGAGAATGAAGTTTGCTAGTTTTCAAGAAAGTTTATGGTCTATGCTTTGACATGTGAATTGCTTGTTACTTTATCGTGAGAAGTTTTATGAGATGAACTACTGTTATGACTTATTATCATGCTAGAAAAGGTGATTGAAATTATCATTGATCAAACTTGTGCACCTTCTAGCATTCACACTTCATAAATTCTTTCTTTATCATTTACCTACTCGAGGACGAGTAGGAATTAAGCTTGGGGATGCTGATACATCTCCAACGTATCTATAATCTATGAAGCATTCATGCTATTTTATTTTTATGAAGCATTCATGCTATTTTATTATCTGTTTTGAATGATTATGGACTTTATTATACACTTTTATATTACTTTTGGGACTAACCTATTAACCGGAGGCCCAGCCCATATTGTCGCTTGTATTGCCTGTTTCAGTATTTCGAGGAAAAGGAATATCAAACGGAGTCCAAACGGAATGAAACCTTCAGCAGTGTTATTTTTGGGAAGAATATGATCCTGGAGACTTGGAGTTCACGTCAGAAGATCCCCGAGGACTCCACGAGATAGGAGGGCGCCCCCCTTACAAGGCGCGGCCCCCTGTCTCGTGGACCCCTCGAGCACCCCCGACCGACTTCTTTCGCCTATATATTCCACCGTACCCTAAAACCATCGAATATGAAGATAGATCGGGAGTTCCGCCGCCGCAAGCCTCTGTAGCCACCAAAACCTCTCAAGTCCGCTTACGGCACCTGCCGGAGGGGGAATCCATCACCGGTGGCCATCTTCGTCATCCCGGCGCTCTGCATGACGAGGAGGGAGTAGTTCACCCTCAGGGCTGAGGGTATGTACCAGTAGCTATGTGATTGATCTCTCTCTCTCTCTCGTGTTCTCTCTATGGCACGATCTTGATGTATCGCGAGCTTTGCTATTATAGTTGGATCTTATGATGTTTCTCCCCCTCTACTCTCTTGTGATGAGTTGAGTTTCCCCTTTGAAGTTATCTTATCGGATTGAGTCTTTATTTGAGAACACTTGATGTATGTCTTGCCGTGTTTATTTGTGGTGACAATGGGATGTCACGTGCCACTTGATGTATGTTTTGGTGACCAACTTGCGGGTTCCTCCCATGAACCTATGCATAGGGGTTGGCACACGTTTTCTTGACTCTCCCAGAGAAACTTTGGGGCACTCTTTGAAGTACTTTTATGTTGGTTGGATGAATCTGAGATTGTGTGACGCATATCGTTTAATCATGCCCACGGATACTTGAGGTGACAATGGAGTATCTAGGTGACATTAGGGTTTTGGTTGATTTGTGTCTTAAGGTGTTATTCTAGTACGGACTCTTTAATAGATCGATCCGAAGAATAACTTTGAGGTGGTTTCATACCCTACCATAATCTCTACGTTTGTTCTCCGCTATTAGTGGCTTTGGAGTGACTCTTTGTTGCATGTTGAGGGATTGTTATATGATCTATCTATGTTATTATTGTTGAGAGAACTTGCACTAGTGAAAGTATGAACCCTAGGCCTTGTTTCCTATCATTGCAATACCGTTTACGCTCACTTTTATTATTAGTTACCTTGCTGTTTTTATATTTTCAGATTACAAATACCTTTATCTACCATCCATATTGCACTTGTATCACCATCTCTTCGCCGAACTAGTGCACCTATACAATTTACCATTGTATTGGGTGTGTTGGGGACACAAGAGACTCTTTGTTATTTGGTTGCAGGGTTGTTTGAGAGATACCATCTTCATCCTACGCCTCCTACGGATTGATAAACCTTAGGTCATCCACTTGAGGGAAATTTGCTACTGTCCTACAAACCTGTGCACTTGTAGGCCCAACAACATCTACAAGAAGAAGGTTGTGTAGTAGACATCATAGATCAATAGCTCGCGTTTAGCTCCCCTGTTTTATTTTTTATATGTTCCTAGAGAAAACTAAGTTGAAATATGTTAGTAGGAATGATGCGGATTGGATTCGTGATCTGAGGATTATCCTCATTGCTGCACAGAAGAATTATGTCCTTGATGCACCACTAGGTGACAGACCGATTGCAGGACAAGATGCAGACGTTATGAACGTTTGGCAAGCTCGATATGATGACTACTTGATAGTTTAGTGCACCATGCTTTACGGCTTAGAATCGGGGCTTCAAAGATGTTTTGAACGCCACAGAGCATATGAGATGTTCCAAGAGTTGAAATTAGTATTTCAGACTCATGCCCATGTCGAAAGGTATGAGACCTTTGACAAGCACTTTGCCTACAAGATGGAGGAGAATAGCTCAGCTAGTGAGAATGTGCTCAGAATGTCTGAGTACTACAATCACTTGAATCAAGTGGGAGTTAATCTTCCAGATAAGATAGTGATTGACAGAGTTCTCTAGTCACTATCACCAAGTTACTAGAACTTAAAACGATTCCCAAGCTCTTCGTGATACTGAAATCGACGAAGGTAGAAATCAAGAAAAGCATCAAGTGCTGATGGTTGACAAGACCACTAGTTTCAAGAAAAGGGCAAAGGGAAGAAGGGAAACTTCAAGAAGAACGGCAAGCAAGTTGTTGCTCAAGTGAAGAAGCCCAAGTCTGGACCTAAGCCTGAGACTAAGTGCTTCTACTGCAAAGGGACTGGTCACTGGAAGCGAAACCGCCCCAAGTATTTGGCGGATAAGAAGGATGGCAAAGTGAACAAAGGTATATTTGATATACATGTTATTGATGTGTACTTTACTAGTGTTTATAGCAACCCCTCAGTATTCTATATTAGTTCAGTTGCTAAGATTAGTAACTCAAAACGGGAGTTGCACAATTAACAGAGACTAGTTAAGTGTGAAGTGACGATGTGTGTTGGAAGTGGTTTCAAGATTGATATGATCATCATCGCACACTCCCTATACTTTCGGTATTAGTGTTGAACCAAAATAAATGTTATTTTGTGTTTGCGTTAAGCATGAATATGATTTGAGCATGTTTATTGCAATACGGTTATTCATTTAAAGTCAGAGAATAATTGTTGTTCTGTTTACATGAATAAAACCTTCAATGGTCATACACCCAAGGTGAATGGTTTATTGAATCTCGATCTTAGTGATACACATATTCATAATATTGAAGCCAAAAGATGCAAAGTTAATAATGATAGTGCAACTTATTTGTGGCACTGCCGTTTATGTCATATTGGTGTAAAGCGCATGAAGAAAATCCATGCCGATGGGCTTTTGGAATCACTTATGAATCAGTTGATGCTTGCAAACCATGCCTCATGGGCAAGATGACTAAGACTTTGTTCTCCGGAACAATGGAGCGTGCAACAGACTTGTTGGAAGTAATACATACTGATGTATGCAGTCCGATGAGTGTTGAGGCTCGTGGCAGGTATCGTTATTTTTTGACCTTCACAGATGATTTGAGCAGATATGGGTATATCTACTTAATGAAACATAAGTCTGAAACATTTGAAAAGTTCAAAGAATTTCAGAGTGAAGTGGAAAATCATCGTAATAAGAAAATAAAGTTTCTACGATCTGATTGCGGAGACGAATATTTGAGTTATGAGTTTGGTCTTAAATTAAAACAATGTGGAATAGTTGTCGGTGTCAAAACCGGCGGATCTTGGGTAGGGGGGCCTGATCTGTGCGTCAAGGCTGATGGTAACAGGAAGCAAGGGACACAGATGTTTACCCAGGTTCGGGCCCTCTCGATGGAGGTAAAACCCTACTTCCTGCTTGGTTAATATTGATGATATGGGTACTACAAGAGTAGATCTACCACGAGATCGTAGAGGCTAAACCCTAAGAGCTAACCTATGATGGTATGATTATAATTGTGATCGGGCCTTCTAAGGACCAACCTCTCCGGTTTATATAGGCACCGGAGAGGGCTAGGGTTTACATGGAGTCGGTTACAAGGAAGGAAATACAATATCCGGATCGCCAAGCTTGCCTTCCACGCCAAGGAAAGTCCCATCCGGACACGTGACGAAGTCTTGAGTCTTGTATCTTCACGCTTCAATAGTCCGGACGATGTATATAGTCCGGCTGTCCGGATACCCCCTAATCCAGGACTCCCTCAAGAGTCTCTGAACCAGACTTCAATGACGATGAGTCCGGCTCGCAGTCTTGTCTTCGGCATTGCAGGGCGGGTTCCTTCTCCGAGTACTCCAAAGTAGTTATCAAACACTTGAACCGTGTCCGGATCCACAAAATGATCTTCACATGCCACCGTAGAGAGAATGGTGTTTCACAAATGCAATCTGCTGACAACTTTTTAGACAAGGTGACGTGTCATTACGGTCGGATCACTATCCGAACCGTTTTCCCACAACCAGACACAGCGCATATTGCGAGGCGGTTTCCTTGACACGTCTTGTCAAAGCAGAGATCATGTCCCCTTATCACGGGATTCTCATCAACACGGGTATGGGTAATCCCGCCACGCCATCAATCGCGGCGCTTGGGAAGCAAGCGATTCCCAACGGGCAAATGGGGAACTCTTATCCCTTTATAGAGGCGGCGAGAGCAGTGCCTTGTTATTTTTATGCCACACCTCGGGTTTGAAGTTGTTCCTGGGAGGCAGTGTCCTCTTGCGTCTGAGCTCCAACGCCGGACTGCATTCGCGGTATCCTTTGCAGCCGAGCACCAATGCCGGACTGCTTCCGAGCTCCAACACCGAAATGTATCCGAGCTCCAATGCCGGACTATATCCAATATGTCATAGATCATCTTGGTACAAAAAAGTTGAAGGAGTGTAGCCGAGCTTAATGCCGGAAATGCCCTCTATGGAGCTAATACCGCGCCCGAGCTTTATGCCGGACCGCCTCGAGGTGGTGCACCACCCCACCGCTGGCTGATTTTTGTGAATATTTGTAATCGGTGCGCTTTATTCTCTCGCCGATGTATATCCAAGAGCCCTCAAGGTGTGTATCAGTCTAAAACCCGAGATGCACACAAGGCAAGCATAAAAACCGCTGTTCCCAAAGAGCCCTCGAGACTAAGGTCGATGCGAAATCGGCTCGAGGGTCAATTCCTAGCTCGACAAAGATACGTAGGAATAAAAACGTAGTGTAATATATTAGAGATAATAGTGATCGGCGAACGGGCCCCTGAGAGAGGGTCGTGAGAAGTCGCCGTGATATATAGCTTGATGCCAGATAGGTCCAGATGGTACTTATTGCTGTCCGAAGACACGTTTGCCCATAGTTTGGTCAAGCCGAACACTTGGTAGTTGAAATTTTCTGCATTGAATAAGGAATGCAGTAGCCCCCGAGACACTGGTCGGATGGCAACACCAGATCAGGGGATCGATGTGCCCCTTTTAATATTTATAAATAATGAGCACGAAGCCCAGTAGCCCCCGAGCCTTAATGTGGGCACGGGTGGCCGAATTAAGGATCGATATCCGAGTAAAATCACAAATTATGTGTAATGATTCTATGTATCCAACTACTTTACATCATTATTTTGACTCCATTGTGACCGCTTATCGCTTGAAAGTGGCCCATCGTCGGCTTCTACCCCTTGGTAGATACTACGCAGGTGTTTCCGTACTAACAAAACAACCCTTAGCCGACGTCTCGGTGCCCGAAGGCGGTTGTGTTAGCAGAAACGAGGCAATCAGATATGCGGGCTTTAAAACTTTCGCTTAGTCATAGGAGCTTAATACTGTGGAAGCTAGCTATGAGCCCCCGGTTAGTGTTTGGCGACAGCCGAGGTCAAGCCGTAAACGCTTCGGCCAATGTTATGAATGGCCCGTCATTTAACATAGTCATCGGATCGCTGACCAGTTTACGCCTATTGTGACAGTCAGTTTTTGGCTTTCTCCACTGAGGTGCTTGACCATGCGAGCTGGAAGCACAATCGCAGTGGTTCTCCCTTGGCACACCTAGCCGAACAAAGCGGAACATAGAAGGCAAGCACAGGAGCCGGGCAACCCAACTATTGACCGAAGACACAATTCAAACCGATGCATATATAGCAATATCCGAGAATGTTTTTGCGAATCCCTAAAGGTGTCCGCGTTGCACTACGAGACTAATGCCGAAACACACAAATAGTTTAAAAGTGCCATAGGCTCGAAAAGCCAAAAAACTTATTCAAAAGTTTAATGTCCGAACTAGATCAAGTGTTCGGTGCCAAATCGAAAATTGGGGTTAGAAGAAAAAAAAGGTGCTTCTGTCGTGCTTTAACATGACACATCCTATCTCGAGACTTCAAGCGGGTCAGCCTATGGCTTCAACCTCCTATCCCGAAGGCGGAGTACTTCTCGTTAGGCCAGTTTAGCAAACTTTAGCGGCTTTGAGAGAGAAATTAGGCGCCCCGGCTATTGACCGCACACTTGCGTCGAAAAAAGGAGTGATAGAAACAGTGATGTCAGCCGATTAGTTGAAGTAGGTCGGCGTGATGGACACCGGCTCGAAGGAGCAACAGTGCGGCCCTGCCGATGCAGGTCACACGTGGTCAATGCCGGCTTGATGAAGTGACCGTGCGGCGATGCCGGTGTGCCTGCTCCGTGTAATCCATGGGGCGGCGATGTTGGTGATGATTTATCCTTTTCGATGCCGAACTCTTGTTCGGCTTGCCGAGATGATGATCCGAAGAAGTTGAGCTCGGCTCAACAAAGCGGCGACGTGTCTAGCGCAGGTCGGCAGCCTTGGAGCAATATTGCCGGACTGGTTTGACACCAGCATGATGGTGAAGATCATGCTCAAAAGATTTTAAAGTTAGTGGGATGTGTTCGGGAACAAAACACAATACCCCATACACAACTTCCTTCAAAAAGGATGTCCGAAATCCCATTCATAAAAAAGACGAACTCGGGTCGGATTCGTTCTCGCGCGGAAAACAGATCCAAAAAGTGATGCACTAATCGGAAGGTCCCCGGAGTTCGGATGGTCGGATCGAGATGAAATTTGAGAGGTGGTAGATATAGGAATTCCGCAGCCGATCAACGGTTGGATCTTCCAAAGGAAGTCCGAGCTAGAAGCTGGACACCACGCCCTAAACTCATCCAGATTCCCATCCAGATTTGACAGGGCTCCGGTATATCACGGATTGCCAGAGATTCCTCCATCGGAACTCGACGAAATTTTCCAGGGTTGTTGTAGGCTCAATTACGCACAATTCCACCTCAGCAATCGTTAAAACGACAATTGAGGAGGCGGCAGCGGCGGACACAAGTTCGCTGTCCAGAAAAACAGCACGGTCGCCCGAGGGCAATGTTGGTGTTGAGCCCCCGGGCTCCCTGGATGATTCCTCCATGATCTTGATAGAGATCGGAGTTGATGTTGATGAAGGCCCTCATCCGAACATGACGATCGAAGGTAGGGCGCAGTCCTTGGTCGAACCTGTTGGGGAACGTAGTAATTTCAAAAATTTTCCTACGATCACGCAAGATCATGGTGATGCTTAGCAACGAGATGAGAGTGTTGTCTACGTACCCTCGTAGACCAGCAACGGAAGCGTTGACGCAACGTAGAGGAAGTAGTCGTACTCCTTCACGATCCAACCGATCCAAGTACCGAACGAACGGCACCTCCGAAGTTCTGCACACGCTCAGCTCGATGACGCCCCTCGAACTCCGATCCAGCCGAAAGTGTTGAGGAGAGTTTCACAAGACGACGGCGTGGTGACGATGATGATGTTCCACCGGCGCAGGTTTCGCCTAAGCTCCGCCACGGTATTTTCGAGGTGTAATATGGTGGAAGGGGGCACCAGACACGGCTAAGGAACGATCTCAATGATCAACTTGTGTGTCATGGGGTGCCCCTGCCCTCAGATATAAAGGAGGGAAGGGGAGGGGCTGGCCGGCCAAGGAGAGGAGGCGCACTGTGGTTTCCTACTCCCATCGGGAGTAGGATTCCCCCCAATCCTAGTCCAACTAGGTTTCCCCAAGTGGGAAGGGAGAGAGAGGGGGCGCCTTCTCCCTAGTCCTAATAGGACTAGGGAAGGGGGAAGGTGCGCCAGCACTTGGGCCCCTTTTCTCCTTTCCACTAAGGCCCATGTTGGCCCATTAGCATTCCGGGGGTTCCGTAACCTCCCCGGTACTTGGTAAAATTCCCAATTTCACCCGGAACACTTCCGATGTCCAAACATAGACTTCCAATATATGAATCTTTATGTCTCGAACATTTCGAGACTCCTCGTCACGTCCGTGATCTCATTCGGGACTCCGAACAACCTTCTGCACAGAAACATCATAAAAAACTCATAGTAACCGCCATCGAAACGTTAAGCGTGCGGACCCTACGGGTTCGAGAACTATGTAGACATGATCGAGACATCTCTCCGTCAATAACCAATAGCGGGACCTGGATGCCCATATTGGCTCCTACATATTCTACGTAAGATCTTTATCGGTCAGACCGCATAACAACATACGTTGTTCCCTTTGTCATCGGTATGTTACTTGCCCGAGATTCGATCGTCGGTATCCAATACCTAGTTCAATCTCGTTACCGGCAAGTCTCTTTACTCGTTTCGTAATCTCACAACTAACACATTAGTTGAAATGCTTGCAAGGCTTTATGTGATGTGCATTACCGAGAGGGCCCAGAGATACCTCTCCGACAATCGGAGTGACAAATCCTAATCTCGAAATATGCCAACCCAACATGTACCTTCGGAGACACTTGTAATGTACCTTTATAATCACCCGATTCACGTTGTGACGTTTGGTAGCACCCAAAGTGTTCCTCGTGCAAACGGGAGTTGCATAATCTCATAGTCATAGGAACATGTATAAGTCATGAAGAAAAGCACTAGCAACAAACTATACGATCAAGTGCTATGCTAATGGAATGGGTCATGTCAATCAGATCATTCAACCAATGATGTGATCCCGTTAATCAAATAACAACTCCTTGTTCATGGTTAGGAAACACAACCATCTTTGATTAACGAGCTAGTCAAGTGGAGGCATACTAGTGACACTCAGAGGTTTATGTATTCACACATGTATTATGTTTCCTGTTAATACAATTCTAGCATGAATAATAAACATTTATCATGATATGAGGAAATAAATAATAACTTTATTATTGCCTCTAGGGCATACTTCCTTCAGTCTCCCACTTGCACTAGAGTCAATAATCTAGATTACACAGTAATGATTCTAACACCCATGGAGTCTTGGTGCTGATCATGTTTTGCTCGTGGAAGAGGCTTAGTCAACGGTGCGCAACATTCAGATCCGTATGTATCTTGCATATCTCTATGTCTCCCACCTGGACCAAATCCGGATGGAGTTGAAGCGTCTTTTGATGTGCTTGGTTCTTTTGTGAAATCTGGATTCCTTTGCCAAGGCAATTGCACCAGATTGTCACAAAAGATTTTCATTGGACCCGATACACTAGGTACAACACCTAGATCGGTTATGAACTCCTTCATCCGAGACTCCTTCATTAGCTGCTTCCGAAGCAGCTATGTACTCGAGTTCACATGTAGATCCCGCCACGACGCTTTGGTTGGACCTGCACCAAAAGACAGCTCCACCCTTTAATGTAAATACGTATCCGGTTAGCGATGTAGACTCGTCCGGATCATTGTCAAAGCTTGCGTCGACGTAACCGTTCTGACGAAGTTCTTTGTCACCGCCATAAATGAGAAACATATCCTTAGTCCTTCTCAAGTACTTAAGGATGTTCTTGACCGCTGTCGATGATCCACTCTGGATTACTTTGGTACTGCACGCCAAACTTACAAAGAAGGCACACATCAGTGCAGTACACAGCATTGCATACATGATGGAGCCTATGGCTGAAGCATAGGGAACATCTTTCATTTTCTCTCTCTCTTCTGCGGGGGTCGGGCATTGAGTCTTACTCAACTTCACACCTTGTAACACCGGCAAGAACCCGTGCTTTGCTCGATCCATTTTGAACCTTTTCAAAACTTTATCAAGGTATGTGCTTTGTGAAAGTCCTATTAAGCGTCTTGATCTATCTCTATAGATCTTAATGCCCAATATGTAAGCAGCTTCACCGAGGTCTTTCATTGAAAAACTCTTATTCAAGTATCCCTTTATGCTATCCAGAATTCTATATCATTTCCGATCAGTAATATGCCATCCACATATAATATCGTAAATGCTACAGAGCTCCCACTCACTTTCTTGTAAATACAGGCTTCTCCAAAAGTCAGATAAAACCAAATGCTTTGATCACACTATCAAAACGTTTATTCCAACTCCGAGAGGCTTGCACCAGTCCATAAATGGATCACCGGAGCTTGCACACTTTGTTAGCTCCCTTTGGATCGACAAAACCTTCTGGTTGCATCATATACAACTCTTCTTCCGTAAATCCATTCAGAATGCAGTTTTAACATCCATTTGCCAAATTTCATAATCATAAAATGCGGCAATTGCTAACATGATTCGGACGGACTTAAGCATCGCTTCTGGTGAGAAGGTCTCATCGTAGTCAATCCCTTGAACTTGTCGAAAACCTTTTGCAACAAGTCGAGCTTTATAAACAAAGAACATTACCATCAGCGTCACGTCTTCTTCTTGAAGATCCATTTATTCTCAATTGCTTGCCGATCATCGGGCAAGTCAACCAAAGTCCACACTTTGTTCTCATACATGGATCCCATCTCAGATTTCATGGCCTCAAGCCATTTTGTGGAATCTGGGCTCACCATCGCTTCTTCATAGTTCGTAGGTTCATCATGTTCCAAAGAATATGACTTCCGAGAATAGGATTACCGTACCACTCAGTGCGGATCTTGCTCTGGTTGATCTCTGAAGTTCAGAGAAACTTGATCTGAAGTTTCATGATCATCATCATTAGCTTCTTCCCTATTTGGTGTAGGTGTCACAGAAACTGTTTTTACGTGATGTACTACTTCTCAATAAGGGAGTAGATACAGTTATCTCATCAAGTTCTACTTTCCTCCCACTCACTTCTTTTGAGAGAAACTCCTTCTCCAAAAGTTTCCGAATTTAGCAACAAAAATCTTGCCTTGGATTTGTGATAGAAGGTGTACCCAATCTCTTTTGGGTATCCTATGAAGACACATTTCTCCGATTTGGGTTCGAGCTTATCAGGTTGAATCTTTTTCACATAAGCATCGCAGCCCCAAACTTTCAGAATCGACAACTGGGGTATCTAGTCAAACCACAGTGCATAAGGTGTCGTCTCAACTGATTTAGATGGTGCCCTATTTAAAGTGAATGTAGCCGTCTCTAAAGCATAACCCCAAAAGCGATAGCGGTAAATCAAGAAGAGACATCATAGATCGCACCATATCTAATAAAGTACGATTACGACGTTCGGACACACCATTACGTTGTGGTGTTCGGTGGCGTAAGTTATGAAACTATTCTGCATTGTTTCAAATGCAGGCCAAACTCGTAACTCAAATATTCTCCTCCACGATCAGATCGTAGAAACTTTATTTTCTTGTTACGATGATTTTCCACTTCACTCTGAAATTCTTTGAACTTTTCAAATGTTTCAGATTTGTGTTTCATTAAGTAGATATACCCATATCTGCTCAAATCGTCTGTGAAGGTGAGAAAATAACGATATCCGCCACGAGCCTCAACATTCATTGGACCACATACATCGGTATGTATGATTTCCAATAAATCTGTTGCTCTCTCCATAGTTCCGAGAAGCGGTGTTTTAGTCATCTTGCCCATAAGGCACGGTTACAAGTGCCAAGTGATTCATAATCAAGTGACTCCAAAAGTCCATCAAGATGGAGTTTCTTCATGCGCTTTACACCGATATGACCTAAACGGCGATTGCCACAAATAAGTTGCACCATCATTATCAACTCTGCATCTTATGGTTTCAACATTATGAATATGTGTATCACTACTATCAAGGTTAAGTAAAAACAAACCAATCTTAAATGGTGCATGACCATAAAAGATATAATTCATATAAATAGAACAACCATAATTCTCTCTCGATTTAAATGAATAACCGTCTCGCATCAAACAAGATCCAGATATAATGTTCATGCTCAACGCTGGTACTAAATAACAATTATTTAGGTCTAATACTAATCCCGAAGGTAGATGTAGAGGTAGCGTGCCATTGCGATCACATCGACTTTGGAACCATTTCCCACGCCAAGATCGTCACCTCGTCCTTAGCCAATCTTCGCTAATCAGAGCCCTGCTTTGAGTTGCAAATATTAGCAATGTAACCAGATTCAAATACCAGGTGCTACTGCGAGTATTAGTAAGGTACACATCAATAACATGTATATCACATATACCTTTGTTAACCTTGCCATCCTTCTTATCCGCCAAATACTTGGGGCAGTTCCGCTTCGGTGACCAGCCTGCTTGCAATAGAAGCACTCAGTTTTGTGCTTAGGACCAGACTTGGGTTTCTTCTCTTGATTAGCAACTTGCTTGCCGCTCTTTTGAAGTCTCCCTTTTTCTTTCCTTTGCCCTTTTCTTGAAACTAGTGGTTTTGTTAACCATCAACACTTGATGCTCCTTTTTGATTTCTACCTCGCGACTTTCAAAGATCGCCAAGAGCTCGGGCATTGTTTTAGTCATCCCTTGCATATTATAGTTCATCACGAAGCTCTTGTAGCTTGGTGGCGATGATTGGAGAATTACATCAATGACGCAATCATCCGGAAGATTAACTCCAGCTTGAATCAAGTGATTTTATATCCGGACATTACGAGTATATGCTCACCGACGACCGTTCTCCTCCATCTTACGCCTATAGAACTTATTGGAGACATCATATCTCTCAATCCGCATTCGCTTGGAATATTAACTTCAACTCCTGGAACATCTCATATGCTCCATGATGTTCAAAACGACGTTGAAGTCCCGGTTCTAAGCCGTAAAGCATGGCACATCGAACTATAGAGTAGTCATCGACTTTGCTTTGCCAGACGTTCACAACTTCTGGCGCAGCCCTTGCACCAGGCCTGGCACCTATCGGTGCTTCCAAGACGTAATTCTTCTGTGCAGCAATAAGGATAATCCTCAAGTTACGGACCCAGTCCGTGTAATTGCTGCCATCATCTTTCAACTTTGCTTTCTCAAGGAACGCATTAAAATTCAACGGAACAACAAAGACGAGCCATCTATCTACACATCATAGACAAGCAAGATACTATCAGTACTAAGTTCATGATAAATTTAAGTTCAATTAATCATATTACTTAAGAACTCCCACTTAGAAAATATCCCTCCAATTCTCTAAGTGATTATGTGATCCATATCAACTACACCATGACCCGATCACGTGTGATGGAGTAGTTTCAATGGTGAACATCAATATGTTGATCATATCTACTATATGATTCACGCCGACCTTTCGGTCTCTCGTGTTCCGAGGTCATATCTTATATGCATAGCTCGTCAAGTATAACCTGAGTATTCTGCGTGTGCAACTGTTTTGCACCCGTTGTATTTGAACGTAGAGCCTATCACACCCGATCATCACGTGGTGTCTCAAAGACGAAGAACTTTCATAGCGGTGCATACTCAGGAGAACACTTCTTGATAATTTAGAAAGGGATCATCTTATAATGCTACCGTCAATCAAAGCAAGATAAGATGCATAAAGGATTAACATCACATGCAATCAATATAAGTGATATGATATGGCCATCATCATCTTGTGCTTGTGATCTCCATCTCCAAGCACCGTCATGATCACCATCGTCACCGGGCGCCGACACCTTGATCTCCATCGTAGCATCGTTGTCGTCTCGCCAAACTTATGCTTCTACGACTATCGCTACCGCTTAGTGATAAAGTAAAGCATTACAGGCGATTGCATTGCATACAATAAAGCGACAACCATATGGCTCTCGCCGATTGCCGATAACTTCGGTTACAAAACATGATCATCTCATACAATAAAATTCAGCATCATGTCTAGACCATATCACATCACAACATGCCCTGCAAAAACAAGTTAGACGTCCTCTACTTTGTTGTTGCAAATTTTACGTGGCTGCTACGGGCTTAAGCAAGAACCAATCTCACCCACGCATCAAAACCACAACGATACTTCGTCAAATAGACTCCGTTTAACCTTCTCAAGGACCGGCGTATGCCACACTCAGTTCAACTAAAGTTGGAGAGACAGTCTTCCACAAGCCATCTATGTGCAAAGCACGTCGAGGGAACCGGTCTCGCGTAAGAGTGCAGCGTAAGGTTGGTCTGGATCGTCATTCAACAATACCGCTGAACCAAAGTATGACATGCTTTGGTAGGCGATGACTTGTATCGTCCACAGCTCACTTGTGTTCTACTCGTGCATATCATCAAACCATAAAACCTAGGCTCGGATGCCACCGTTGGGGAACGTAGTAATTTCAAAAATTTTCCTACGATCACGCAAGATCATGGTGATGCTTAGCAACGAGATGAGAGTGTTGTCTCGTACGCCTCGTGAGACCAGCAACGGAAGCGTTGACGCAAGCGTAGAGGAAGTAGTCGTACTCCTTCACGATCCAACCGATCCAAGTACCGAACGTGACGGCACCTCCGAGTTCTGCACACGTTCAGCTCGATGACGTCCCTCGAACTCCGATCCAGCCGAGTGTTGAGGAGAGTTTAAATCGACGCGACGGCGTGGTGGCGATGATGATGTTCCACCGGCGCAGGCTTCGCCTAAGCTCCGCTACGGTATTTTCGAGGTGTAATATGGTGGAAGGGGGCACCGCTGCGGCTAAGGAACGATCTCAATGATCAACTTGTGTGTCATGGGGTGCCCCCTGCCTCAGATATAAAGGAGGGAAGGGAGGGCTGGCCGGCCAAGGAGAGGAGGCGCACCAGGGTTTCCTACTCCCTTGGGAGTAGGATTCCCCCCAATCCTAGTCCAACTAGGTTTCCCCAAGTGGGAAGGAGAGAGAGGCGCCCCTTCTCCTAGTCCTAATAGGACTAGGGAAGGGGAAGGTGCGGCCAGCACTTGGGCCCCTTTCTCCTTTCCACTAAGGCCCATGTTGGCCCATTAGCATTCGGGGTTCGGTAACCTCCGGTGCTTGGTAAAATTCCCAATTTCACCGGAACACTTCCGATGTCCAAACATAGACTTCCAATATATGAATCTTTATGTCTCGAACATTTCGAGACTCCTCGTCACGTCCGTGATCTCATCCGGGACTCGAACAACCTTCGTACAGAAACATCATAAAAAACTCATAGTAACCGCCATCGAAGCGTTAAGCGTGCGGACCCTACGGGTTCGAGAACTATGTAGACATGACCGAGACATCTCTCCGTCAATAACCAATAGCGGGACCTGGATGCCCATATTGGCTCCTACATATTCTACGAAGATCTTTATCGGTCGAGACCGCATAACAACATACGTTGTTCCCTTTGTCATCGGTATGTTACTTGCCCGAGATTCGATCGTCGGTATCCAATACCTAGTTCAATCTCGTTACCGGCAAGTCTCTTTACTCGTTCAGTAATCTCACAACTAACACATTAGTTGAAATGCTTGCAAGGCTTTATGTGATGTGCATTACCGAGAGGGCCCAGAGATACCTCTCCCACAATCGGAGTGACAAATCCTAATCTCGAAATATGCCAACCCAACATGTACCTTCGGAGACACTTGTAATGTACCTTTATAATCACCCGATTACGTTGTGACGTTTGGTAGCACCCAAAGTGTTCCTCGAGGCAAACGGAGTTGCATAATCTCATAGTCATAGGAACATGTATAAGTCATGAAGAAAAGCACTAGCAACAAACTATACGATCAGGTGCTATGCTAATGGAATGGGTCATGTCAATCGATCATTCAACCAATGATGTGATCCCGTTAATCAAATAACAACTCCTTGTTCATGGTTAGGAAACACAACCATCTTTGATTAACGAGCTAGTCAAGTAGAGGCATACTAGTGACACTCAGAGGTTTATGTATTCACACATGTATTATGTTTCCTGTTAATACAATTCTAGCATGAATAATAAACATTTATCATGATATGAGGAAATAAATAATAACTTTATTATTGCCTCTAGGGCATATTTCCTTCAGAACCAAGGTGACCAGTCGAGCTGGTGACGAAGATGCCGAAGTCGCAGTTGATCTGCAGGCGAGCCATCGACCTTTTGCCGAACACACAGCGGAACTCTCAGTGAAAGCATCAATGTCGGTGTCAAAACCGGCGGATCTCGGGTAGGGGGTCCCGATCTGTGCGTCAAGGCTGATGGTAACAGGAAGCAAGGGACACAAATGTTACCCAGGTTCGGGCCCTCTCGATGGAGGTAAAACCCTACTTCCTTCTTGATTAATATTGATGATATGGGTAGTACAAGAGTAGATCTACCACGAGATCGTAGAGGCTAAACCCTAAGAGCTAGCCTATGATGGTATGATTGTAATTGTGATCGGGCCTTCTAAGGACCAACCTCTCCAGTTTATATAGGCACCGGAGAGGGCTAGGGTTTACATGGAGTCGGTTACAAGGAAGGAAATATAATATCTGGATCGCCAAGCTTGCCTTCCACGCCAAGGAAAGTCCCATCCGGACACGGGACGAAGTCTTGAGTCTTATATCTTCACGCTTCAATAGTTCGGACGATGTACATAGTCCGGCTGTACGGATACCCCCTAATCCAGGACTACCTCAATAGTTTCACAAACTCATGCCACCTGGAACACCACAGCATAATGGTGTGTCCGCACGTCATAACCATACTTTATTGGATATAGTGTAATCTATGATATCTCTTACCGATTTATCACTACCGTTTTGGGGTTATGCATTAGAGACAACTACATTCACGTTAAATAGGGCACCGTCTAATCCGTTGAGACGACACCGTATGAACTATGGTTTGGCTAGAAACCTAAGCTGACGTTTCTTAAAGTTTGGGGTTGCGATGCTTATGTGAAAAAGTTTCAACCTGATAAGCTCGAACCCAAATTGGAGAAGTGTGTCTTCATAGGATACCCAAAAAGAAAATGTTGCGTACACCTTCTATCACAGATCCAAAGGCAAGATCTTTGTTGCTAAGAATGGATTCTTTCTGGAGAAGAAGTTTCTCTCGAAAGAAGTGAGTGGGAGGAAAGTAGAACTTGATGAGGTAATTGTACCTTCTCCCGAACTGGAAAGTAGTTCATCACAGAAATCAGTTCTAGTGATTCCTACACCAATTAGTAAGGAAGTTAATGATAGTGATCATGAAACTTCAGATCAAGTTACTACCAAACCTCGTAGGTCAACCAGAGTACGTTCCGCACCAGAGTGGTACGGTAATCCTATTCTGGAGTTCATGTTACTTGACCATGAAGAACCTACGAACTATGAGGAAGCGATGATGAGCCCAGATTCCGCGAAATGGCTTGAGGCCATGAAATCTGAGATGGGATCCATGTATGAGAACAAAGTGTGGACTTTGGTTGACTTGCCCGATGGTCGGCAAGCCATAGAAAATAAATGAATCTTCAAGAGGAAGACGGACGCTGGTAGTAGTGTTACTATCTACAAAGCTAGACTTGTCGAAAAAGGTTTTTGACAAAGTTCAAGGTGTTGACTACGATGAGATTTTCTCACTCATAGCGATGCTTAAGTCTGTCTGAATCAGGTTAACAAATTGCCACATTTTATGTAATCTGGCAAATGGATGCCAAAACTACATTCCTTAATGGATTTCTTAAAGAAGAGTTGTATATGATGCAATCAGAAGGTTTTGTCGATCCTAAAGGTGCTAACAAAATGTGCAAGCTCCAGCGATCCATCTATGGACTGGTGCAAGCATCTCGGAGTTGGAATATACGCTTTGATAAGTTGATCAAAGCATATAGTTTTATACATACTTGCGGTGAAGCCTGTATTTACAAGAAAGTGAGTGGGAGCACTAAAGTTTTTCGATAAGTATATGTGAAAGACATATTGTTGATCGGAAATGATGTAGAATTCTCTAGAAAGCATAAAGGAGTGTTTGAAAGGAGTTTTTCAAAGAAAGACCTTAGTAAAGCTGCTTACATATTGAGCATCAAGATCTATAGAGATAGATCAAGACGCTTGATAAGTTTTTTCAGTGAGTACATACCTTGACAAATTTTTGAAGTAGTTCAAAACATTGTTGAGGAAATCGTTAACTGGTAGCTGCTCGGTTGGCTAGCGAGTAGGGGATTAATCGGCTAATCAACAAGTTAATCGGCCATTTAATCAATTAATCGGACGATTTTTCGGTTTTTCGGTTACTCGGTGACCCTACGAGTAGGGATTAATCGGCAAGTTAACTGGTTAATCGGATGAATTCTTGAACAGGGGTTCAAAATGGAACAGTCAAAGAAGGAGTTCTTGCCTGTATTGCAAGGTGTGAAATTGAGTAAGACTCAAAAACCCAACCACGGCAGAAGATAGAAAGAGAATGAAAGTCATTCCCTATGCCTCAACCATAGGTTCTATAATGTATGCCATGCTGTGTACCAGATCTATTGTATACCCTACACTGAGTTTGGCAAGGGAGTACAATAGTGATCTAGGAGTAGATCACTGGACAGCGGTCAAAATTATCCTTAGAGGACTAAGGAAATATTTCTCGGTTATGTAGGTAATAAAGAGTTCGTCGTAAAGAGTTACGTTGATGCAACCTTTGACACCAATCTGGATGACTCTAAGTCTCAATCTGGATACATATTAAGAGTGGGAGCAATTATCTAGAGTAGCTCCGTGCAGAGCATTGTAGACATAGAAATTTGCAAAATACATACGGATCTGAATGTGGTAGACCCGTTGACTAAACTTCTCTCACAAGCAAAACATGATCACACCTTAGTACTCTTTGGGTGTTAATCACGTAGCGATGTGAACTAGATTATCGACTCTAGTAAAACCCTTTGGGTATTAGTCACATGGTGATGTGAACTAATCACATGGTGAAGTGAACTATTGGTGTTAAATCACATGGCGATGTGAACTAGATTATTGACTCTAGTGCAAGTGGGAGACTGAAGGAAATATGCCCTAGAGGCAATAATAAAGTTGTTATTTATATTTCCTTATATCATGATAAATGTTTATTATTCATGCTAGAATTTTATTAACCGGAAACTTAGTACATGTGTGAATACATAGACAAACAGAGTGTCACTAGTATGCCTCCACTTGACTAGCTCGTTGAATCAAAGATTGTTAAGTTTCCTAGCCATAGACATAAGTTGTCATTTGATTAACGGGATCACATCATTAGAGAATGATGTGATTGACTTGACCCATTTCGTTAGCTTAGCACTTGATCGTTTAGTATGTTGCTATTGCTTTCTTCATGACTTATACATGTTCCTATGACTATGAGATTATGCAACTCCTGAATACCGGAGGAACACTTTGTGTGCTACCAAAGCGTCTAACGTAATCGGGTGATTATAAAGGTGCTGTACAGGTGTCTCCGATGGTGTTTGTTGAGTTGGCATAGATCGAGATTAGGGTTTGTCACTCCGATTGTCGGAGAGGTATCTCTGGGCCCTCTCGGTAATGTACATCACTATAAGCCTTGAAAGCAATGCAACTAATGAGTTAGGTGCGAGATGATGTATTACGAAACGAGTAATGAGACTTGCCGGTAACGAGGTTGAACTAGGTATTGAGATACCGACGATCGAATCTCGGGCAAGTAACATACCGATGACAAAGGAAATAACGTATGTTGTTATGCGGTTTGACCGATAAAGATCTTCATAGAATATGTAGGAGCCAATATGAATATCCAGATTTCGCTATTGGTTATTGACCGGAGACGAGTCTCGATCATGTCTACATAGTTCTCGAACCCGTAGGGTCCGCACGCTTAACGTTTGGTGACGATCGGTAATATGAGTTTATGTGTTTTGATGTACCGAAGGTAGTTCAGAGTCCCGGATATGATCACAGACATGACAAGGAGTCTCGAAATGGTCGAGACATAAAGATCGATATATTGGATGACTATGTTTGGACTTCGGAAGGATTCCGGGCAAGTTCGGACAAATACCGGAGTACCGGGGGTTTACCGGAAGCCCCCGGGGAGTGTAATGGGCCTATTGGGCCCTAGTGGAGAAGAGGAGGGCCGGCCAGGGCCGGCCACGTGCCCCCTCCCCCTCTAGTCCGAATTGGACAAGGAAGGGGGGCGGCGCCCCCCTTTTTCCTTCCCCCTCTCTCCTCCTTCCTTCCCTCCTACTCCTACTCTTGGAAGGGTTGGAGTCCTACTTCCGGTGGGAGTAGGACTCCCCTTGGGGCGCGCCTAGGAGGGCCATCCCCTCCCCCTCCTCCACTCCTTTATATACGGGGGAGGGAGGCACCCCATAGACACACAAGTTGATCAGTTGATCTTTTAGCCGTGTGCGGTGCCCCCCTCCACCATAATCCACCTCGGTCATATCGTAGCGGTGCTTAGGCGAAGCCCTGCGTCGGTAGGATCATCACCACCGTCATCACGCCGTCGTCTTGTGGAACTCTCCTCGAAGCTCTGCTGGATCGTGAGTTCGAGGGACGTCATCGAGCTGAACGTGTGCTGAACTCGGAGGTGCCGTGCGTTCGGTACTTGTATCGGTCGGACCGTGAAGACGTACGACTACATCAACCGCGTTGTCATAATGCTTCCGCTTTCGATCTACGAGGGTACGTGAACAACACTCTTTCCTTTTGTTGCTATGCATCACCATGATCTTGCGTGTGCGTAGAATTTTTTTAAAATTACTACGTTTCCCAACACGAACATGGCCAGTCAACAGTCGTGTTTACAAAACAGGCAAGTGGTACCAACAAGCAGGAGATCTGGAGATGGGACTAGTAGTCGCAGGGCAGGAGCAATGAGTTTGAAATCGCTATCACTCGCCCTGTAGGGTTGGACGGAGTACTAGGCAAGGCAGGCACAGTGCTTCTGGTGGTGTCACATCGTGGCCAGATAAGGGAGATGACGGACGGGGCCATGTAATCCAGCTCAGTGACACTGCAGCGACCTTCCTACGGCCCCATGATTTCTTGGATGTGCCCATGCCATCCATGGATGTGAGCACGCATGGATCTCCATCCCTCCATTGAGAGAGAAACAAAGACCGAAAGATTTCCTTTTTTATTCCAATCACAATAAATAGTAAATAAAATTAAGAATTCGGTTTTTACACAAATATTTGGAAAACGTTTGGCTCCGGAGCGCCGGCCGAACATTGGGCCGGTAGCTCCTTCTTCCTTGTGTCTCCTTCTTCCTCGCGACTCCTGCATCTCCCCGCATCTCGCGCATGCAGCACCCCCACATTTGGCGCAGCTCGTCAGGGCGCACGCGCCGTGCTCTCCTGCCCCCCCCCCCCCCAAGGGTCGCAGCATCACGCCCCCCTCCCGCTCGACCATGGTTTCAAGCTCGAGGCGACCATCGCAACTCTGCGCGGTGACCATCCCATCTCGCTGGCGACCGGGATGACCATGGGAGATGCTGCAACCGGGAACGGCGGGGTGCTACCACGGCGATGTGCATGTCCCGCAACCCCGCGACGGCCGGGGTGCGTGACGGCGATGACCGAGGTGACCACAGGCTGCAACCACAACTTTTCTGTCGCTGATAGACGTTTGGCTGCAACCACAACTTTTCTGTCGCCGATAGACGTTTGAAGCTTTTCCCATATACGGTTGAAGCTTTTTCTGTCAACGTTCGCAACTTTTCTCTAGTTTGCAGTGTTTGGTTGGAGCTTTTTTTCCAATGGTTGAACCTGTTTTCATACACGGTTGAAGCTTTTTTCATCCATGATCGAAGCTTTTCTGTAAACGATTTGAAACTTTTTTCGTTCTTGAGCGGCGCTTGATTGAAGCTCTCTCTATCATCTGGTTGAAACTTTTTCAATCTAAGGCTGAAGCATTTTGCGCGAGCCGTTGCATCTCCCCCTGACTCCAATGCCGGTTGAGATTTTCCATATAGGGGTTGAAGCTTTTTTTCCAACGTTTGCAACACAGGGGGTTTGCGACGGTTTCAATGGCGTCGACTGACTGGGTGGTCGTGTCGTCGGCTGCAGCGAGCATCAACGGCGAGGGGCGGTGGCAGAGCTACACCCGTCGCCGTTGAGAGCTGCAACGACAGGTGCTGCTGTTGCATTGGTTGAGGCGACGATGGAGACGGCCGACGAGGGTGGGGACTGGCGACTAGGACGGCCAGCTGGCGAGGATGGGGACCAGCAAACAAGGACGAACGGCGAGGGTGGGGACCGGCAACGAGGACGGCCACCAGAGGGGACTGGAGGTGCGGCGACCAGGACGCCGAGCGGGAGCTGCAGATCTAGCCCGATGTAGAAGAAGCCCGGGACAAATCTTTTTTCTTGCTGCATCCAATGGCCACGCGGGCTCGCATCCAAGGGCTAGGGCGCGACCAGCCGAAACTTATACACGTAGTACTTGGAAAAATATTTTGCCCGCCTGTACTTTTTTATGATAAAATGACATTGGTGGAGGTCTCAGAAAAAAGAAAGGTGCTTTCAATAGTAGTTTTTTCCGAGCATCTATTTTTTTATCCAGACCTACACAAATGTTATTTCGTCACAAACTTTTACACGCAGCTGGAACATTCTTCAATGTTTATCACTAAAAAAATTCAGAATTGTTTGAATTTTATTACTATTTTTTTATTTTATTGTTTATAAGAGAGCATGTGCGCTCGGGTTCAAAAACTCCATGTCCAACAAAGGCACACAACTCATAATACCTTCTTTTTTTTTCTTCTTCAAGATTCATCCCCATCATTTGTTAGCGATCGACCTTATTAGGGCATCTCCAACATTGATCTGCAAATCGGCCCCCGCATCTGTCCGGGGACAGGGGCGTGACAAGTCTGCGGACAAGGATGCGGAAGCCGGCCATCCAAAGCTATTCACATACAATTCAAGCTAGGATGCAATAGGCCAGACGAAATTTAATCAAGCTGGATGAAATTCATTCAATTCGGTCATAATTTACATAAACGATCGATATTTCGGTTGAAATTCATTCAAGTCCCGTCCGGTCACATCGCTCGGCATCAATGTCGGTCAATGCATGTTCTGGGCTGGCATGAATGCGGCCCGGGAAGCGGCACGTGCTTTAGATGAAAAGTGCAGAAGAGGCGGGAGACATTTTAACGGTTGTTAAACGCGGTCGTGGCAGCGGTTCGGGTGTCTGCAAAGCCTCCTCCAGTTTTTCTCAGGTTTGCACAAAAAATGCCTTTTGATCGGTCGGCGGATTGATACAGACCCGTGTTGCATGACAAAACACGTTCGAACCGCACGATGTAAACAGTTATGGATAATTTGAAGGTCGGTGTTGAAGATGCCCTTACACTTTGAGGCTAGGTAATGCCCCAATAGGTTCCCGCCAGATTCAAAACAATCAAACGAAACCAATTGCTGCAACTGCAACCGCACACAAGCAAATGAAAGTGCCAAGCCAACACGCAGTCTGCACAAATGGAAATCACAAGCAAAACTCCATGGACAACATCTCGCTTCTCCTAATTAAGCAAGCATGATTGACTGCATCTATTCAAGGTCCGTCTGCTCTGCTCGATTGATCCATCACGAGATGGAGTTCCTCCACCTCCTCTGCGCCTTCCTGGCCGCCTCGCCCTGCGCCCCCGCCCCCGCGTGCCCGTGCCCGCCGCCGGGCCCCGCCGCCTCGGCGCCGGTCATCTTGGCCAGCCTCCCCAGCTTCCTCCACCCGTTGCTCCACGCCGAGGGCCCCTGCTGATGCTGCGCCTTGCCGCCGCCGCCGGCCTTGCCGCCGTGCTCGCCCGCCGGCGACTGCGTCACCTGCTTCTGCAGCGCGTCCATGTCGTGCTGCAGCTCCAGGTACTTGGCCTTCATGCTCTCCAGCTCGAACTTGAGCGTGTTGATGTCCTTCTTGGCCGCCGCCCAGCCCTCCTGGAACGACTGCGGCGTGGCGTCCAGCAGCTGCCGCCGCGTCGGCGCCGCCCCGTCCGGCGCCGCCTTGAGCGCCGACGACCCCGCCAGCGCGTTGCTGATCTTCACCTGCTCCGAGAAGAGCACCTGCACCACCACCCGCAGCGGCAGCCGCTCGTTCTGCGCCGCGTGCATGCACGCGTCGAACGACAGCTTCTGGCAGTCCATCACCCGGCACAGCCGCTTCCGCTCGTGCTCCGTCAGCGCCGGGTGCGCCTTCAGGTACGAGTCCACGGCGCGGTACAGCCCGTCGTCGCAGGCGCGCGCCGACTCCGGGAGCGACTCGGCCAGCACCTGGAACTTGGTCAGCGAGAGGTTGCGGTCGCGGGACACCTCGGAGAGGTAGCTGTCCAGCAGCCGGGCCACGCGCGCCTTGGCGTTCAGCCCCAGCCCCGACGACGAGGACGCCGCTGCCGCCGCCGCCGCGTTGGCCGGGGGCATCCTCGCGCCGGCGGCGGAGCCGTAGTGCTCCCTCTCCGGCTGCGCGTGCGCCTCCCCGCGCCCCGGGCTGTACGACGACACCTGCTCCGTCTGCTCCTGCACCAGGAAGTGCTCGACGAGCCGCTGCACGAGGTCGACGTCGTAGGCGGTGTCGGCGCGGCCGACGGAGGGATGAGGAGGTCGGGCAGCGCCGCCTGCTCGAGCTGCATGCCCACCCGCTTCTCCAGCTCCGTGACGAGGGCCGGGGCGGCCTTGAGCATGATGGCGAGGCGGAGCAGGCGGAGGAGGAAGCCGCAGGAGACGCTGTCCCGCTGCGGCGGGATGATGCTGATGAGGCTCTCCACCACCATGCGCTGCTCGCGCGCCGGCGCGCTGGTGGCCACGTCGTCCTTGCCGCCCGGGCCGGCGATGATCATGTGGAGTCCGCCGGCCGCGGAGACCTGCGCCCACTGCTCGTCGACGCCGCCGCCGGCGTGGGGGACGACGTCCTTGGTGAGCCCCGGCAGCCATTTGGACGCGTAGTGGGTGATCGCCGCGCCGATGAGGTCGAACCGCATGCCTGTGAATCCGCCGGCACAAAATGGTTTAGAACTCAAAGATAAATCTGTTCCCAAGTAAAAAAAATCTGAATCAAATCTAATAAATTTGTTACCTTTGACCTTGATGGCGGTGACGACGCGCACGAAGTGGTCGATCCGGAGAACGGCCACGTCCTCGAACCACCAGTCGGCGGGCGGCACGGGCTGCCGGCCGGGGCTAGACTCCTTGGACCCGCCGCCACCGCCGGCGGCGTTGTTCCAGCGGGGGCTCGCGGCGCCGCTCCGGGGCGGCCTGCCGCTGGCGGCGCCGGTGTAGGCCCAGCGGACGCCCCTGGGGTTGGCGCAGGCCTTCCAGGCGATGGACTCGCTGCAGCGGCGCACGATCTGCAGGTTCTCGGCCCAGGGCGAGAGGCCCTCGCAGCTCTTGAGGACGACGATGGAGTCGCGCCAGGAGGAGAGCACCACGTAGCTGAGGAACGCCTCCGTCTTGAAGATGAGGTTGCCCTCCTCCAGGTCCTCCGTCATCTCCAGGTACTCGGCGGCGCAGCGCAGCCCGGAGATGTTGGACGCCGTCAGGTCCACCGCCATGCCGTAGCAGAACCTGGCGGCGAGCTCGAAGGAGTCCGCGCCGCCGGGGAGGTCGTCCAGCTCCGCCACGGCCGTGTCCGGGTCCAGCGCCGCCGCCGAGGCCGAGGCCGCGCCCGTGGCCGACTCGTAGATGACGCGACCCATCTTGCCGCTCCGGGAGATCATGGGGTACTGCCCGTACGTGCAAGTGCAACGCCGTGTGATTAATCAACAAATTATACATCGATTGTACTAATACTGTTGAACTGAATCAACTTGTGTGTAAATTACAAGGACGCGCGCCAAAAAATGTTGTCTTGCTGCAGCGCACGAGCAGATTTGAGAAACTAAAAGGCTTCTATTTGTGGCACTGCGTGCGCACAGGTAGAATGTCTAATGATTGAGCTGCTGGCCGGGTACCACTGGTAGTCTAGTACGTAGTTACGTACCACTACTACGGAATTATGGATGATTCTCTCTGTTGGAAAAGAGGAAAGAAGAAGAAAGGCTGTACCTTGTGAAGATGGAAGCTCACATCGCCCACTTTGACAAGCAAATCGCTGGGGATATCACTGTTGACATACCTGCTCAAATTGCAGGGGAGAAAGAACATACAAGACGACCATCAGCTCAAGTGCACATAAGCAAGCCTCTCAAAAAAAAAAGACAGATCCCACAACCACATACCAAGAGTGATCTCTGCGAACGAAGCCGTCGGTCTTGAGCCCGTCGTGCAGGTCGGAGCCGCCGACTCCGAGGACGGGGACGAGCCCGCGCTCGCCGGCGTCGCTCTCCGACTCCCACATGCTTCCCCGGCCTCCTCTCCTCTACGCGGGGCTTCTCTTCTGCGGAGCATGCAAGACCAAGGATATAGCCATGAAATACACATACATACGCGCACGTTTAAAATCCCACAAAGCCCAGATGTGCAAATACGTGAGAAAGTTAATGGACATACGTACAGCTAGCTAGAAATTCTCCTGCCCGATCTGGCCTTACGCTGCAGCTGGATTCCAGAAGAAGAAGAGGAAGAAGAAGAAGAAGAAGAAGAAGAGAGGGTAGAGTGTAAGAGTGGAATGATGCGTGAAGTTGTGGACTGAAGGTTGGCAGCAAGGTCGTGATAGAAGAAGAGTATCGAAGATTGGTCCCGATGGATGGGTGAGATCGAGAGACCACATGGAGTGTTTGTTTGCTTGACACCTAGCTAGCTGCCTAGGGACCTGCCTATATATTGGCCTTCTACCATGTTACTACTTCCTCTGTAAAAAAAATATAAAAGTACTTCTTAGAGCATCTACGGTTGTGATGGACAAATCCGAACCCTCAAACGTCCGCAGACGCGTTCGCGGACAGTGACCGATCACGCATTAAAAAACACATTCCACATCCGGATACCTCAAATTAGAAATGTCAAATCCATATTATGGCATGCAACACAGCGATTTTTGAGCCAGACGGCCTCCTCGCGAGAGCGGCGGAGTACAAGCCGGACGGCCATCTCCTCCCCGAGGCCACATGGGATGAGCTCGGGGTCGACGGATCTGGATGTGAAGGACTCGGATTCGCTGCCCATCATGTCAGAGATGATCGGAGACCGCCGGAGGAGAGTTTGGGTGACGGAGGGGAGTGGAGTGAAGTGACCAAGGTCTGGTCCAACGAGTGGATGAAGAGAAATATATGTGGGGTCGGGTGGACCAGCATAGACCGGATCGACGTGACGGGCGCGCCTCATATCCATCTCATATTTGGGCTGGATATGAGGGATGCCGGTTCGCCCGGACATTTAAGACCTGTTTAAGACGTCTATTTAGGTCAAAATTTCATGACCAATCAGTGACCGGACGGACCGTCCCGATATTTGAAACGGGTTTGGGACGCCCAGCTCTAGATGCTCTTACCTGCGCATGTGTCGCCCAGCCGGCTTGTGGAGCGTCTCCCGTCCATCCATCCACCACCATCCCGCTGCAAAAGCTTTTCAAGGTCACTGTAACCTTGGTACGTGCTAATAGTAATTAACTGATTAATGGGGTGTACCATCTCTCTCCTCATGTGCAGGAGTGTGTCTTAATTTGACCCTGTTTGGGCACGGGCGACGCTCCACAAGCGTCCCTTTAGCTGTCGGCAGGTACCGGCAATCATCTGCTCTCTCGCCGTTCAATCCAAGCAGTCGACGGTTCAGATTGCCCTGAAACAGGAGAACACATATTCATCCGGCAGTGCTGGTGATTGATTGATGTCAACTGTTGGTTTTCTGACTGAATTTTGTGATGCAGCGCATCTGTCTGGCTGGTAAAAGAGAAGGACGAACCTACGGGCGATTGCAATGTAGCGTCCTTCCTTTTCATGGGGAAATCGTGTGCCCCCTTGGGCGCCAGATGCGCCATACCGGTCGGCGTCGTCAACAAGGGGCGCCGACGTAGCTCATCGCGCTGCCGCTCGTGCGCCCATATGTACGTCCATGCCACACTGTCACATGACTATAGCGACGTTGTTTCTTCTCGTTCGCTTCAGAGAAGGCTGGGCTTGCACAGCAGCAACCATCCCTTTCTTTTTTGGCCGTGGTCCATCGTCTTAAATTATACACTTTCAAGGGACAGTCTTTTTATTTTCTTGGGCACTCCAAGGATACAGGCAGAACCAGACTCTAAGGCTGGTAGTAGTGGGGAATAACGTAAGTAGTATTCGTATCTTGGGGCTCATGAACATCCTTATATGGCAGGCAATTGAAAAAGAAAGAGATGGTTAGTAACATAGGTAGATACCCTAACATAATAAATGTGATGCTACTATGTGTCATTCATGACAATAAATGAGACCACTCATGATACTAATCTATGATACTATGCTATAGAGGTAGTAACATAGACTAGTAACATATGTAGGTTACTAGTCTAAGTTACTCCCCACTATGACCAGCCTAAACGTCCGCGAACAAGCCCTGTTCGGACGTGTCTGAACCCCTATTTATTCATGCATGCCGTCATGCTCCTCGTTATCTCTTTTATATGTTCGGTCACTTGCATGTGATTGGTGGAGATGAAGAGAAAGAAAGAACGGAAAGAATAAAAAAAGAGAAAAGGTGGTTCGGGATGGGCCGCGTCTGTTGGGGAACGTAGCAGAAATTCAAAATTTTCCTACGTGTCACCAAGATCTATCTATGGAGAAACCAGCAACGAGGGGAAGGAGAGTGCATCTACATACCCTTGTAGATCGCTAAGCGGAAGCGTTCAAGAAAACGGGGTTGATGGAGTCGTACTCGTCGTGATCCAAATCACCGATGATCCTAGTGCCGAACGGACGGCACCTCCGTGTTCAACACACGTACAGCCCGGTGATGTCTCCCATGCCTTGATCCAGCAAGGAGAGAGGGAGAGGTTGAGCAAGACTCCATCCAGCAGCGGCCTGGCAGGCGTGGTGGTGGTGGAGGAGCGTGGCAATCCTGCAGGCTTCGCCAAGCACTGCGAGAGAGGAGGAGGTGTCACGGGAGGGAGGGAGGTGCCGGGGACTCAGTGCGGATGCCTCCCTCCCCTCCACTATATATAGGGGCAAGGGAGAGGGGGGAGGCGCAGCCTTGGCCCTTCCTCCAAGGAAGGGTGCGGCCACGGAGGAGTCCATCCTCCCTAAGGCACCTAGGAGGTGCCTTCCCCCTTTAGGACTTTCCCTTTCTCTTATCTCTTGGCACATGGGCCTCTTGGGGGGGGGGGGGGCGCACCAGCCCACCTGGGGCTGGTCCCCTCCCATACTTGGCCCATGCAGCCCTCCGAGGATGGTGGCCCCACTTGGTGGACCCCCGGGACCCTCCCGGTGGTCCCGGTACATTACCGATAAAACCTGAAACTTTTCCGGTGACCAAAACAGGACTTTCCATATATAATTCTTTACCTTCGGACCATTCCGGAACTCCTCGTGACGTCCGGGATCTCATCCGGGACTCCGAACAACATTCGGTAACCACATACAAACTTCCTTTATAACCCTAGCGTCATCGAACCTTAAGTGTGTAGACCCTACGGGTTCGGGAACCATGCGACATACGACCGAGACGTTCTCCGGTCAATAACCAACAGCGGATCTGGATACCCATGTTGGCTCCCACATGTTCCACGATGATCTCATCGGATGAACCACGATGTCAAGGACTCAATCAATCCCGTATACAATTCCCTTTGTCTAGCGGTATTGTACTTGCCCGAGATTCGATCGTCGGTATCCGATACCTTGTTCTATCTCGTTACTGGCATGTCTCTTTACTCGTTCCGTAACACATCATCCCGTGATCAACTCCTTGATCACATTGTGCACATTATGATGATGTCCTACCGAGTGGGCCCAGAGATACCTCTCCGTCACACGGAGTCACAAATCCCAGTCTTGATTCGTGCCAATCCAACAGACACTTTCGGAGATACCTGTAATGCACCTTTATAGCCACCCAGTTACGTTGTGACGTTTGGTACACCCAAAGCATTCCTACGATATCCGGGAGTTGCACAATCTCATGGTCTAAGGAAATGATACTTGACATTTTAGAAAAGCTTTAGCATATGAACTACACGATCTGTGCTAGGCTTAGGATTGGGTCTTGTCCATCACATCATTCTCCTAATGATGTGATCCCGTTATCAATGACATCCAATGTCCATGGTCGAAACCGTAACCATCTATTGATTAACGAGCTAGTCAACTAGAGGCTTACTAGGGACATGGTGTTGTCTATATACCCACACATGTATCTGAAGTTTCCTATCAATACAATTATAGCATGGATAATAAACGATTATCATGAACAAGGAAATATAATAATAACTAATTTATTATTGCCTCTAGGGCATATTTCCAACAGTCTCCCACTTGCACTAGAGTCAATAATCTAGTTCACATCGCCATGTGATTAACACTCATAGGTCACATCGCCATGTGACCAACATCCAAAGAGTTTACTAGTGTCATTAAACTAGTTCACATCATCATGTGATTAAGACTCAATGAGTTCTGGGGTTTGATCATGTTTTGCTTGTGAGAGAGGTTTTAGTCAAGGATCTGAACCTTTCAGATCCGTGTGTGCTTTGCAAATTTCTAGGTCATATTATAAATGTCGCTTCCGCTCCATTTGAAACTATTCCAAATGGTTGCTCCACTATACGTATCCGGTTTGCTATTCAGATTCATTCGGATAGGTGTCAAAGCTTGCATCGACGTAACCCTTTACGCCCGAACTCTTTATCACCTCCATAATCGAGAAACATGTCCTTATTTACTCCAAGGACAATTTTGACCGCTGTCCAATGATCCCCATTCTGGATAATTCTTGTACCCCTTGGTGACTCATGGCAAGGCACACTTCCGATGCGGTACCTGACGATAGCATACTATAGAGCCTACGTCTAAAGCATAGGGGCGACCTTCGTCCTTTCTCTCTTCTGCCGTGGTCGAGCTTTAAGTCTTAACTTCATACCTTACATCTCGTGCAAGAACTCCTTCTTTGATCGATCCATCTTGAACACCTTCAAGATCATGTCAAGGTATGTGCTCATTTGAAAGTATCATTTTGCGTTTTCGATCTATTCTCATAGATCTTGATGCTCAATGTTTAAGCAGCTTAATCCAGGTTTTCACTTGAAAAACACCTTTCAAATAACCACAGATATGCTTTCGGAAATTCTACATCATTTACGATCAACAATATGTCAACAACATATACTCATCGAAATTCTATAGTGCTCCCACTCACTTCTTTGGAAATACAAGTTTCTCATAAACTTTGTATAAACCCAAAATCTTTGATCATCTCATCAAAGCGCACATTCCAACTCCGAGATGCTTACTCCGGTCCTTAGAAGGATCATTGGAGCCGAGATACCTTTTAGCATCCTTAGGATCGACAAAAACTTTCGATTGTATCACATACAACCTTTCCTTATGAAGACCGGTAAGGAAACTCGTTTTGACATCCACACCGCCAAATTTCATAAATGCAGCTAATCTTTGACATGATTCCGACGGACTTAAGCATCGCTACGGATGAGAAAATCTCATCGTAGTCAACTCCTTGAACTTGTGAAAAACTCTCCGCCACAAGTCGAGCTTCATAGACGGTGACATTACCGTCCACGTCCGTCTTCTTCTTAAAGATCCATTTATCTCAATGGCTTGCCTATCGGGCAAGTCCACCAAAGTCCATGCTTTGTTCTGATACATGGATCCTATCTCGGATTTCATGGCTTCTAACCATTTGTTGGAATATGGGCCCACCATTGCTTCTCCATTGCTCGTAGGTTCATTGTTGTCTAGCAACATGACATTCAAGACAGGATCACCGTACCACTCCGGCAAAGACGCTGGCGTCCTTGTCGCCCCACGAGGTTCGGTAGTGACTTGATCTCAAGCTTCATGATCACTATCATAAGCTTCTTTTTCAATTGGTGTAGGCGCCACCGGAACAACTTCACGTGCCCCTGCTGCACACTAGTTGAAGTGATGGTTCAATAACCTCATCAAGTCTCCACCATCCTCCCACTCAATTCTTTCGAGAGAAACTTTTCCTCGAGAAAGGACTCGTTTCTAGAAACAATTACTTTTGCTTCCGGATCTTGAGATAGGAGGTATACCCAACTGTTTTGGGTGTCCTATGAAGATGCATTTATCCGTTTTGGGTTCGAGCTTATCACAATGAAACTTTTTCACATAAGCGTCGCAGCCCCAAACTTTAAGAAAGCGACAACTTAGGTTTCTCCAAACCATAGTTCAAACAGTGCCGCCTCAACGGAATTACGTGGTGCCCTATTAAAGTGAGTGCGGTTGTCTCTAATGCCCAACCCATGAGCGATAGTGGTAATTCGATAAGAGACATCATGGTACGCACCATATCTAATAGGGTGCAACTATGATGTTCGGACACACCATCACACTATGGTGTTCCAGCGATATTAATTGTGAAACAATTTCCACAATGTCTTAATAAGCGTGCCAAAGCTCGTAACTCAGATACTCATCTCTATGATCATATCATAGACATTTTATCCTCTTGTCACGATGATCTTTAACTTCACTCTGAAATTACTTGAACCATTCAATAATTCAGACTTGTGTTTCATCAAGTAAATACACTTAGTATCTACTTAAATCATCCGTGAAGTAAGAACATAACGATATTCATCACATGCCTCAGCACTCATTGGACTGCACACATCAAAATGTGTTACTTCCAACAAGTTGCTATCTTGTTCCATCTTCTTTGAAACCGAGGCTTTTCAGGTCATCTTGCCCATGTGGTATGATTTGCATACCTCAAGTGATTCAAAATCAAGTGAGTCCAAACGATCCATCTGCATGGAGTTTCTTCATGCGTATACACCAATAGACATGGTTCATGTCTCAAACTTTTCAAAACGAGTGAGTCCAAAGATCCATCAACATGGAGCTTCTTCATGCTTTACACCAATATGACTTACATGGAAGTGCCACAAGTAAGTGGTACTATCATTACTATCTTATATCTTTTGGCATGGAAATGTGTATCACTACGATCGAGATTCAATAAACCATTCTTTTAGGTGCAAGACCATTGAAGGTATTTATTCAAATAAATAGAGTAACATTATTCTCCTTAAATGAATAACCGTATTGCGTTAGACATAATCCAATCATGTCTATTCTCAACGCATAAACACCAAATAATAATTTTAGGTTTAACTCCAATCTCGATGGTAGAGGGAGCGTGCGATGCTTCATCACATCAACCTTGGAAACACTTCCAACACGTATCGTCAGCTCACCTTTAGCTAGTCTCCGTTTATTCCGTAGCTTTTTGTTTCGAGTTACTAACACTTAGCAACCGAACCGGTATCTAATACCCTGGTGCTACTAGGAGTACTAGTAAAGTACACATTAACATAATGTATATCCAATATACTTCTATCGACCTTGCCAGCCTTCTTATCTACCAAGTATTTAGGGTAATTCTGCTCCAGTGGCTGTTCCCCTTATTATAGAAGCACTTAGTCTCGGGTTTGGGTTCAACCTTGGGTTTCTTCACTTTGGGCAGCAATCGATTTGCCGTTTCATGAAGTGTCCCTTCTTGCCCTTGCCCTTCTTGAAACTAGTGGTTTCACCAACCATCAACAATTGATGCTCCTCCTTGATTTCTACTTTCATGTGTCAAACATCGTGAATACCTCAAGGATCATCATATCTATCCACGACATGTTATAGTTCATCACGAAGCTCTAGCAGCTTGGTGGCAATGACTTTGGAGAAACATCACTATCTCATCTGGAAGATCAACTCCCACTCGATTCAAGTGATTGTTGCACTCGAGACAACCGAGCACAAGCTCAATGATTGAGCTTTTCTCCTTTAGTTTGCAGGCTTAGGATATCGCCGGAGGTCTTATACCTCTTGACGTGGGCACGAGCCTGAAATCCCAATTTCAGCCCTCGAAACATCTCATATGTTCCGCGGCGTTTCGAAAACGTCTTTGGTGCCTCAACTCTAAACCGTTTAACTGAACTACCACGTAGTTATCAAAACGTGTATGTCCGATGTTCGGAACATCCACAAACGACGTTTGGGGTTCGGACACCGAGCGGTGCATTAAGGACATAAGCTTTCTCTTGTCCGCATAATCGCCATCACAACTTTCAACTATATTTTCTAGGAACATATCTAAACAAGGAACTAAAGCGAGCCATTTACATAATTTGCAAAGATATTTTGACTATGTTCAGGATAATTAAGTTCATCTCATGAACTCCCACTCGAGATAGACATCCCTCTAGTCATCTAAGTGATTACATGATCCGAGTCAACTAGGCCGTGTCCGATCATCACGTGAGACGGACTAGTCATCATCGGTGAACATCTTCATGTTGATCGTATCTACTATACGACTCATGCTCGACCTTTCGGTCTCTTATGTTCCGAGGCCATGTCCGTACATGCTAGGCTCGTCAAGTTAACCTAAGTGTTACTGCGTGTGTAAATCTGGCTTACACCCGTTGTATGTGAACGTAAGAATCTATCACACCCGATCATCACGTGGTGCTTGAAACGACGAACTTTACATAGCGGTGCACGCAGTTAGGGAACACCTTCTTGAAATTTTAATGAGGGATCATCTTATTTACTACCGTTGTTCTAAGCAAATAAGATGCATAAACATGATAAACATTTCATGCAATCAAATAGTGACATGATATGGCCAATATCATTTTGCTCCTTTTGATCTCCAGCTTCGAGGCTCCATGATCATCATCGTCACCGGCATGACACCATGATCTCCATCATCATGATCTCCATCATCGTGTCTCCATGAAGTTGTCTTGCCAACTATTACTTCTACTACTATGGCTACCGGTTAGCAATAAAGTAAAGTAATTACACGGCGTTGTTTAATGACACGCATGTCATACAATAAATAAAGACAACTCCTATGGCTCCTGCCGGTTGTCATACTCATCGACATGCAAGTCGTGATTCCTATTACAAGAACATGATCAATCTCATACATCACATATCATTCATCACATTCTTCTTGGCCATATCACATCACATAGCATACCCTGCAAAAACAAGTTAGACGTCCTCTAATTGTTGTTTGCATGTTTTACGTGGCTGCTATGGGTTTCTAGCAAGAACGTTTCTTACCTCATAAAACCACAACGTGATATGCCAATTGCTATTTACCCTTCATAAGGACCCTTTTCATCGAATCCGTTCAGACTAAAGTGGGAGGCGGCACCGCTAGCCACCTTATGCACCAAGTGCATGTCGATTCGGTGGAACCTGTCTCACGTAAGTGTACGTGTAAGGTCGGTCCGGCCGCTTCATCCCACAATACCGTCGAAACAAGATTGGACTAGTAACGGTAAGCATATTGAACAAAATCAACGCCCACAACTACTTTGTGTTCTACTCGTGCAAAGAATCTACGCAATAGACCTAGCTCATGATGCCTTTGTTGGGGAGCGTGGCGAGAAATTCAAAATTTTCCCTACGTGTCACCAAGATCTATCTATGGAGAAACCAGCAACGAGGGAAGGAGAGTGCATCTACATACCCTTGTAGATCGCTAAGCGGAAGCGTTCAAGAAAAGCGGGGTTGATGGAGTCGTACTCGTCGTGATCCAAATCACCGATGATCCTAGTGCCGAACGGACGGCACCTCCGCGTTCAACACACGTACAGCCCGGTGACGTCTCGCATGCCTTGATCCAGCAAGGAGAGAGGGAGAGGTTGAGCAAGACTCCATCCAGCAGCAGCACAACGGCGTGGTGGTGGTGGAGGAGCGTGGCAATCCTGCAGGGCTTCGCCAAGCACCTGCGGGAGAGGAGGAGGTGTCACGGGAGGGAGGAAGGTGCGAGGACTCAGTGCGGATGCCCTCCCTCCCTCCACTATATATAGGGGCAAGGGAGAGGGAGGCGCAGCCTTGGCCCTTCCTCCAAGGAAGGAAGTGCGGCCGGGGAGGAGTCCATCCTCCCTAAGGCACCTAGGAGGTGCCTTCCCCTTTAGGACTCTCCCTTTCCCTTATCTCTTGGCACATGGGCCTCTTGGGGGCGCACCAGCCCACACAGGGCTGGTCCCTCCCATACTTGGCCCATGCAGCCCTCCGAGGATGGTGGCCCCACTTGGTGGACCCCCAGGACCCTCCCGGTGGTCCCGGTACATTACCGATAAAACCCGAAACTTTTCCGGTGACCAAAACAGGACTTCCCATATATAATTCTTTACCTCCGGACCATTCCGGAACTCCTCGTGGCGTCTGGGATCTCATCCGGGACTCCGAACAACATTCAGTAACCACATACAAACTTCCTTTATAACCCTAGCGTCATCGAACCTTAAGTGTGTAGACCCTACGGGTTCGGGAACCATCTGAGACATGACCAGAGACGTTCTCCGGTCAATAACCAACAGCGGGATCTGGATACCCATGTTGGCTCCCACATGTTCCACGATGATCTCATCGGATGAACCACGATGTCAAGGACTCAATCAATTCTGTATACATTTCCCTTTGTGTTGCGGTATTGTATTTGCCCGAGATTCGATCGTCGGTATCCGATTCCTTGTTCTATCTCGTTTCTGGCTAGTCTCTGTACTCGTTCCGTAACACATCCTCCGGTGATCAACTCTTTGATCACATTGTACACCGTATGATGATGTCCTACCGAGGGGGCCCCGAGATACCTCTCCGGCACTCGGAGTGACAACTCCCAGTCTCGGTTCGTGCCAACCCAACAGACACTTTCGGAGATACCTGTAATGCACCTTTATAGCCACCCGATTCGTTGTGGACGTTTGGTACACCCAAAGCATTCCTACGGTATCCGGAGTTGCACAATCTCATGGTCTAAGGAAATGATACTTGACATTTTAGAAAAGCTTTAGCATACGAACTACACGATCATGCTAGGCTTAGGATTGGGTCTTGTCCATCACATCATTCTCCTAATGATATGATCCCGTTATCAATGACATCCAATGTCCATGGTCAGGAAACCGTAACCATCTATTGATTAACGAGCTAGTCAACTAGAGGCTTACTAGGGACATGGTGTTGTCTATATACCCACACATGTATCTGAGTTTCCTATCAATACAATTATAGCATGGATAATAAACGGTAATCATGAACAAGGAAATATAATAATAACTAATTTATTATTGCCTCTAGGGCATATTTCCAACAGCGTCGTACGTGGCGGACTGACCTGGCGCGTCCGCGAGCTCCCTACATTTGGTCTCAATATCAGGTTTTGCGGAAATCTCGGACGTACACTAGTAGAAAACAGGGCAATGGTCCAGGCCCGGCCAGCCCATTAGTCTCGGTTTAATCCAGAACCGGGACCAATGGGGGCATTGGACCCGGTTCGTGAGCCCCGGGGGCCGGCCGGGCCACGTGGGCCATTGGTCCCGGTTCGTCTGGACCTTTTGGTCCCGGTTGGTGGGATGAACCGGGACCAATGGGCCTTGCTCCTGGCCCACCACCATTGGTCCGGTTGGTGGGACGAACCGGGACCAAAGCTGCCCTTTAGTCCGGTTCAAGTCACCAACCGGGACCAATTATTTGCCTATATATACCCCTCGCATGAGCAGAGCACTCCCAAGTGTCTCGCTTTTTCGTGTGACGAGGGAGAACTTTAATGGTGCTCTAGCTCACCTCCTATGCACACGAGGTGTTCGATTGAATGCCCGAGCCACACTACTTAAGCTTTCTCCTCTCCAAGCTCGACCTCCAAGCTCCATTTTCCTTAATATTTGTCTAGGTTTAGCGGTCCGTCACGTCCGTCCCGTCTTCACCGCCGTCGATCGCCCGCCGATCTAAATCGGCACCACCGTGGTGAGCCTCTTGTTCTTATCTTATCTTCTTTCTGAAAGGAAAAAAAATTCTTACTTGTATGTTTATATAGATACTTGTATAATTTTCTTACTTTTATTATTGCATCTTATATAGTGAGATGGTTTTGGTATCCGCCCCCATCTTACTTAATTATATATAATGCACGCAGATGAACCGGGAATGGATGTACGGTTCAAGACACACCTCCGAGTACATTAAGGGCGTGCATGATTTTCTCGAAGTGGCTGAGGCAAACAAGCAGAAAGGTTTTATGTGTTGTCCATGCCCTATATGTGGGAATACGAAGTCTTACTCTGACCGGAAAATCCTCCACACCCACCTGCTTTACAAGGGTTTCATGCCACACTATAATGTTTGGACGAAGCACGGAGAAATAGGGGTTATGATGGAAGACGGCGAAGAAGAAGAGTACGATGACAACTATGTGCCCCCGAATACGGTGATGCTCCGAACATCAAGAGGAACCAGACGATGTGCACGATGATGCTTTGCAGACGAAGCTGCTGAAGATCAAGAGGAACCAGACGATGTGCTCGATGATGATGATCTCCGCAGGTCATTGTCGATGCAAGGACGCAATGCGAAAGTCAAAAGGAGAAGCTGAAGTTCGATCGCATGTTAGAGGACCACAAAAAGGGTTGTACCCCAATTGCGAAGATGGCAACACAAAGCTCGGTACCGTCTTTGGAATTGCTGCGGTGGAAGGCGAGAGAATGCCGTGCACTGACAAAGGATTTGAGAAGCTACTGAAAATATTGAAGAAGAAGCTTCCAAAGGATAACGAATTGCCCGACAAGACATAAGCAGCAAAGAAGGTCATATGCCCTCTAGGATTGGAGGTGCGGAAGATACATGCATGCCCTAATGATCTGCATCCTCTACATGCGGTGCGTACAAGGATCTGAACGCATGCCCGGTATGCGGTGCATTACTTACGGTATAAGATCGACGAGATGACCTGGTGATGTTGACGGCGAGCCCCCCGGAAGAGGGTTCCTGCGAAGGTGATGTGGTATGCTCCTATAATACCACGGTTGAAAGCGTCTGTCTGAAGCGGAGAGCATGCCAAGTTGATGCGATGGCACAGTGAGGACCGTAAGAAAGGCGGGAAGTTGAGAGCACCGCCGACGGGTCGCATGATGGAGAAAAATCAAGAGAAAATCTTTGGGATGAGTTTGCAAGTGAGCCAAGGAACGTATGGTTTGCTTTAAGCGCGGATGGCATTAATCCTTTCGGGGAGCAGAGTAGCAATCACAACACCTGGCCCGTGACTCTATGTATGTATAACCTTCCTCCTTGGATGTGCATGAAGCGGAAGTTCATTATGATGCTAGTTCTCATCCAAGGCCCTAAGCAACCGGCAATGACATTGATGTGTACCTAAGGCCATTAGTTGAAGAACTTTTACAGCCGTGGAATGGAAGCGGTGTACGTCGTGGGATGAGCACAAACAAGAGGAATTTAACCTAAAAGGCGTTGCTGTTACGTGACCATCAACGATTGGCCCGCTCTCGAGAACCTTCGTGGCAGACAAACAAGGGATACCACGCATGCACGCACTGTTTACTTGACACCGATAGTATATACCTGGCAAGGTGCAGGAAGAATGTGTACCTGTGCCATCGTCGATTTCGTCCGACCAACCATCACTGTCGAAAGAAAGGCAAGCATTTCAAAGGCGAGGCAGATCACCGGAAGAAGCCTGCCATGTGCCTTATTGATCTCTCCTAGAAAAACTAGTTGAAAAAAACTAATCAGTCTCAAGGGATCTCGTAGCTATGTTGCACAGTGCATTGCTCTTGTTAGCACCTGTGGTACTGTATCATTGTACTTACATTGATAATCAGTTGATTATGTAGTGTTATTGTACACCTTAACTTACTTATCCTAGATGTGCTTCAGATTATCATATCTATATTTACTCGTTCCAAAATGTAGGATAAAGTCGTATCTCAAGTCGAGACCGTGTTATGCTTGTAGCTGTTGGGATTGGGAAAGTGGTGGTGACGACACATGACGACTTTGATTTGGTGGTGCACCTGAAGCATCGGTCTCGAGCTCTATGGGGGGAACCCGAGATTTGACCTTTATTGGTTATATATATGTCAATTGTTATGTTTCTTCTGTTGTTACCTTGATGGAGACATTGCTTGGATTTCTTGGACTTATTCTTTAGGGTGGAAACCCATGATCTTTTCGCAAAAAAAGGAACCCATGATCTGACGTTCGATGGTTGGATCTGACGACGGCAGCGCATGTGCGTCATTCCCTTGCTGAAGGTGTTGTTGTTGGAGAATCCTCTCGCAGTACCAGTGAAGTCATGAGATGGTTGGTGCAGATATGATTGATGTTGTAAATCGTTGATCATTGTTTTGGTCTCTTAGGAGTTGTTTTCATTTTACTCCACCATGCTATAGCTACGATCTTGTTTTACTTTGCAAGTTGTTGGTGTGATTTTTTTTCAGTTGGCATGTACGTTGATATTGATTATGTGCATGCTAGGGTTGTGCTCTTTATATTTTATTCCCTGATGCTTTATTTCAATCCACCATTTGTCAATAAAATGCAAGATATGTTCGACGAGTGTTGCAAAAATAAAATCAGAAACTAGTGCGGGCTTTTGGTGAACAACCAGGATGAAGGATGTTCTTTTAAAAATCAAAGAGACCGTTTAAAAGTTTTGAAAAAATACTCTTTCTTTTTCCATGAAAACTTATATGTGTTGCTCACGAACGTGTGAAAAATCATTTGAAAAAAATCATGATTTATAGGTTGTACAAATAAAATAAAATTCCGGGCCAACAACAAAATATGTTGGCCCATTTTGAAAATACGTATTTCGGTATTTGTCTTTTTTGTGTATGGGATGTGTGAAAATTAAAAAATACGCGACATGAACATTTGTGTTTTGAAAACGCTCACCATGGTGGCCGACCACCATTAGCATTTTTTCGACGTCTCTCCGCACTTTTATAACTCGCATATGCGCACAATTTAGGATCTGCATTTTTCTTTTTTGCGAGGGAATTTAGGATCTGCATTTGAATACATGGTACCGCTGGAACTCGGAGGGGTCGGGCCAGTACAGCTCCCGCTCGGCCTACGCCCTCCAGTTCTTGGGCTCGACGTCGGGCAGGTTCCAAGCCATGATCTGGGACGCCTGGGCTCCGGCGAAGCTTAAGATGTTTCTGCGGCTCCTCCACCAGAACCGGCTGTGGTGCAACGACCGTCTCCAACGAAGGGGCTGGCCTAACTGCTACTTTTGCCAGCTCTGCCTCAGGAACCTCGAGACCTCGGATCACCTGTTCTGGAACTGCCCTTTTATGAAGACAATCTGGGCTCAACTGTCCTCTTGGCAGCACTGCCAGGGGCTCAGCCATGCGTGTGTGTCCAATGAAAACATCTCTCTGGAAAAGGTGGAAGCCATGGTCTTAGCGATGCGGCCAGCGCATGCAAAAGGAATCAAGTCACTGATAATGCTGGTGCTATGGAAAGTCTGGCAGGAACGCAACAACTGCGTTTTTAGGAAAAAAGAGGCGACAATGCAAGATGTGATCAACGACATCAGGAGCGAGCTTTGTCTTTGGCAACAGGGCAGTTTCAAATCCCTTCAGAGCCCCTTCGGGGATCCACCATGAGATTGTAGTTTAGTTCTTGGTGCTCTAGGCACCCAGGTTTTCTCTTTCTTTTGTTTACCTCCTTGATCCCA
This sequence comes from Aegilops bicornis, assembly GCA_021605145.1. Taxonomy (NCBI): domain Eukaryota; kingdom Viridiplantae; phylum Streptophyta; class Magnoliopsida; order Poales; family Poaceae; genus Aegilops; species Aegilops bicornis. The sequence continues at coordinate 107,797,185 of CM038674.1, forward strand.
GGATCATCGCCTTTGTCACTTTGTCATCTGCTCCTTGCTTAATGAATGAAACCCCAGCCAAGGATGGCCCGTTCAAAAAAATACATGGTACCGCATGCGAAAGGCTCCACCAATGGTGCGCCCGGCCGTTCTTTCCGGAGCAACCTCTGTTCGATTGCAACTTGGTTAGAAGAAGTATAATAAGGTGATGTGGGCGGGCTGTAAGACTTAAAATAATATATTGTTGCTGAGTTGGTAGAGAGAGAAAAGAAGCGGGCTACTAAGAGCATCTCCAGCCGCGCCCCAACTGTCCCCATCAGGACCCTTTTTTGTCGCCGACGCCAAAAATTCGGCCCAGACGCGCCCCCAGCAGCCCAATTTTCGCCGGCTCGGGCCGATTTTGGCGCCGGCGGACCCAGGCCGAACCCAGCGCGCTGGGGGGCGCCGGGGAAACAGATTTTGGCGCAAACGGGAATGGGCCCACCGAGTCAGCGAATCGTCACCTTCGTTGTCCTCATCTCCTCGATTCTCGCGGGAATCAATGCCAAGGCTGCCGCGCCGGTCAGCCTTCCATTGATGCCTCACGGGCGGCGCAGTGAAGCCGCGGTGGACGCACGTCCCGCTCGCTCCGCCACGTAGCACCGGCGGGCAGCCTCTCACCGCCCATCCTCGGCTATAAAATCGGACCTCCCCGTTGGTGAACGTCACAATTGTTGGGGAACGTAGTAATTTCAAAAAATTTCCTACGCACACGCAAGATCATGGTGATGCATAGCAACGAGAGGGGAGAGTGTGCCCACGTACCCTCGTAGACCGAAAGCGGAAGCGTTAGCACAACACGGTTGATGTAGTCGTACGTCTTCACGACCCGACAGATCAAGTACCGAACGCACGGCACCTCCGAGTTCAGCACATGTTCAGCCCGATGACGTCCCTCGAACTCCGATCCAGCCGAGTGTTGATGGAGAGTTTCGTCAGCCCGACGGCGTGGTGACGATGATAATGTTCTACCGACGCAGGGCTTCTCCTAAGCACCACTACAGTATTATCGAGGTGGACTATGGTGGAGGGGGGCACCGCACACGGCTAAAAGATCAAACGATCAATTGTTGTGTCTCTAGGGTGCCCCTTGCCCCCGTATATAAAGGAGCAAGGGGGGAGGGTGCGGCCGGCCTAGAGAGGGCCCAGAGATACCTCTCCGACAATCGGAGTGACAAATCCTATTCTTGAAATACGCCAACCCAACAAGTACCTTTGGAGACACCTGTAGAGCACCTTTATAATCACCCAGTTACACTGTGACGTTTGGTAGCACACAAAGTGTTCCTCCGGTAAACTGGAGTTGCATAATCTCATAGTCACAAGAACATGTATAAGTCATGAAGAAAGCAATAACAACATACTAAACGATCGTGTGCTAAGCTAACGGAAAGGGTCATGTCAATCACATCATTATCCTAATGATGTGATTCCGTTAATCAAATGACAACTCATGTCTATGGCTAGGAAACATAACCATCTTTGATCAACGAGCTAGTCAAGTAGAGGCATACTAGTGACACTCTGTTTGTCTATGTATTCACATATGTATTATGTTTCCAGTTAATACAATTCTAGCATGAATAATAAACATTTATCATGATATAAGGAAATAAATAATAACTTTATTATTGCCTATAGGGCATATTTCCTTCAGTCTCCCACTTTTACTAGAGTCAATAATCTAGATTACATAGTAATGATCATAACACCCATGGAGTCTTGGTGCTGATCATGTTTTGCTCGTGGAAGAGGCTTAGTCAACGGGTCTGCAACATCCAGATCTGTATGTATCTTGAAAATTTCTATGTCGCCCACCTGGACTAGATCCCGGATGGAATTGAAGCGTCTCTTGATGTGCTTGGTTCTCTTGTGAAATCTGGATTCCTTCGCCAAGGCAATTGCACCAAAGATTGTCACAAAAGATTTTCATTGGACCCGATGCACTAGGTATGACACCTAGATCGGATATGAACTCCTTCATCCAGACTCCTTCATTTGTTGCTTCCGAAGCAGCTATGTACTCTGCTTCACACGTAGATCCCGCCACGACGCTTTGTGAACTGCACCAACTGACAGCCCCACTGTTCAATGTAAACACGTATCCGGTTTGCGATTTAGAATCGTCCGGATCAGTGTCAAAGCTTGCATCAACGTAACCATTTACGATGAGCTCTTTGTCACCTCCATAAACGAGAAACATATCCTTAGACTTTTTCAGGTATTTCAGGATGTTCTTGACCGCTGTCCAATGATCCACTCCTGGATTTCTTTGGTACCTCCCCGCTAAACTTATAGCAAGGCACACATCAGGTCTGGTACACAGCATTGCATACATGATAGAGCCTATGGCTGAAGCATAGGGAACATCTTTCATCTTCTCTCTATCTTCTGCAGTGGTCGGGCATTGAGTCTTACTCAACTTCACACCTTGTAACACAGGCAAGAACCCTTTCTTTGCTTGATCCATTTTGAACTTCTTCAAAACTTTGTCAAGGTATGTGCTTTGTAAAAGTCCAATTAAGCGTCTTGATCTATCTCTATAGATCTTGATGCCCAATATATAAGAAGCTTCACCGAGGTCTTTCATTGAAAAACTCTTATTCAAGTATCCCTTTATGCTATCCAGAAATTCTATATCATTTCCAATCAGCAATATGTCATCCACATATAATATCAGAAATGCTACAGAGCTCCCACTCACTTTCTTGTAAATACAAGCTTCTCCAAAAGTCTGTACAAAACCAAATGCTTTGATCACACTATGAAAACGTTTATTCCAACTCCGACAGGCTTGCACCAGTCCAAAATGGATCGCTGGAGCTTGCACACTTTGTTAGCTCCCTTTGGATTGACAAAACCTTCCGGTTGCATCATCTACAACTCTTCTTCCAGAAATCCATTCAGTAATGCAGTTTTGACATCCATCTGCCATATTCCATAATCATAAAATGCGGCAATTGCTAACATGATTCGGACAGACTTAAGCATCGCTACGGGTGAGAAGGTCTCATCATAGTCAATCCCTTGAACTTGTCGAAAACCTTTCGCAACAAGTCAAGCTTTGTAGATAGTAACATTACCGTCAGCGTCAGTCTTCTTCTTGAAGATCCATTTATTCTCAATTGCTTGCCGATCATCGGGCAAGTCAACCAAAGTCCATACTTTGTTCTCATGCATGGATCCCATCTAAAATTTCATGGCCTCAAGACATTTTGCGGAATCTGGGCTCACCATCGCTTCTTCATAGTTCGTAGGTTCATCATGGTCTAGTAACATGACTTCCAGAACAGGATTACCGTACCACTCTGGTGCGGATCTTACTCTGGTTGATCTACGAGGTTCAGTAACAACTTGATCTGAAGTTCCATGATCATCATCATTAACTTCCTCACTAATTGGTGTAGGCGTCACAGGAACAGATTTCTGTGATGAGCTACTTTCCAACAAGGGAGCAGGTATAGTTACCTCATCAAGTTCTACTTTCCTCCTACTCACTTTTTGAGAGAAACTCCTTCTCTAAAAAGATCCATTCTTAGCAACGAATGTCTTGCCTTCGGATCTGTGATAGAAGGTGTACCCAACAGTCTCCTTTGGGTATCCTATAAAGACACATTTTTCCGATTTGGGTTCGAGCTTATCAGGTTGAAGCTTTTTTACATAAGCATCACAGCCCCAAACTTTAAGGAACGACAACTTTGGTTTCTTGCCAAACCACAGTTCATAAGGCGTCATCTCAACGGATTTTGATGGTGCCCTATTTAACGTGAATGCGTCTGTCTCTAAAGCATAACCCCAAAATGATAGCGGTAAATCAGTAAGAGACATCATAGATCGCACCATATCTAGTAAAGTACGATTACGACGTTCGGACACACCATTACGCTGTGGTGTTCTGGGTGGCGTGAGTTGCGAAACTATTCCGCATTGTTTCAAATGTAGACCAAACTCGTAACTCAAATATTCTCCTCCACGATCAGATTGTAGAAACTTTATTTTCTTGTTACGATGATTTTCAACTTCACTCTGAAATTCTTTGAACTTTTCAAACGTTTCAGACTTATGCTTCATTAAGTAGATATACCCATATCTGCTTAAATCATCTGTGAAGGTGAGGAAATAACGATACCCGCCGCGAGCCTCAACATTCACTGGACCACATACATCTATATGTATGATTTCCAACAAATCTGTTGCTCTCTCCATAGTACCAGAGAACGGCGTTTTAGTCATCTTGCCCATAAGGCACGGTTCGCAAGTACCAAATGATTCATAATCAAGTGGTTCCAAAAGTCCATCAAGATGGAGTTTCTTCATGCGCTTTACAACGATATGACCTAAATGGCGATTGCCAAAATAAGTTGCACTATCATTATCAACTCTGCATCTTTTGGCTTCAACATTATGAATATGTGTATCACTACTATCGAGATTCATCAAAATAGACCACTCTTCAAGGGTGCATGACCATAAAAGATATTACTCATATAAATAGAACAACCATTATTCTCTGATTTAAATGAATAACCGTCACATCAAACAAGATCCAGATATAATGTTCATGCTCAACGCAGTCACCAAATAACAATTATTTAGGTCTAAAACTAATCCCGAAGGTAGATGTAGAGGTAGCGTGCCGACCGCGATCACATCGACTTTGGAACCATTTCCCACGCGCATTGTCACCTCGTCCTTGGCCAGTGTTTGCTTAATCCGTAGTCCATGTTTCGAGTTGCAAATATTAGCAAAAGAACCAATATCAAATACCCAGGTGCTACTGCGAGCTCTAGTAAGGTACACATCAATAATATGTATATCACATATACCTTTGTTCACCTTGCCATCCTTCTTATCCGCCAAATACTTGGGGCAGTTCCGCTTCGGTGACCGATGCTGCTTGCAGTAGAAGCACTCAGTTTCAGGCTTTGGTCCAGACTTGGGTTTCTTCTCCTGAGCAGCAACTTGCTTGCTGCTCTTCTTGAAGTTCCCCTTCTTCTTCCCTTTGCCCTTTTTCTTGAAACTACTGGTCTTATTGACCATCAACACTTGATGCTCCTTTTTGATTTCTACCTCCGCAGCCTTTAGCATTGCGAAGAGCTCGAGAATCGTCTTATCCATCCCTTGCATGTTATAGTTAATCACGAAGCTCTTGTAGCTTGGTGGCGATGATTGGAGAATTACATCAATGACGCTATCATCTGGAAGATTAACTCCCAGTTGAATCATGTGATTATTATACCCAGACATCTTGAGTATATGCTCACTGACAGAACTATTCACCTCCATCTTGCAGCTATAGAACTTATTGGAGACTTCATATATCTCAATTCGGGCATTCTTTTGGAATATTAACTTCAACTCTTGAAACATCTAATATGTTCCATGACGTCCAAAACATCGTGGATGTCCCGGTTCTAAGCCGTAAAGCATGGCACACTGAACTATCGAGTAGTCATCAACATGTGATTGCCAGGCATTCACAATGTCTGCAGTTGCCGGCGCAGATGGTACACCTAGCGGTGCTTCCAGGATGTAATTCTTTTGTGCAGCAATGAGGATAATCCTCAAGTTACGGACCCAGTCCGTGTAATTGCTACCATCATCTTTCAACTTTGCTTTCTCAAGGAACGCATTAAAATTCAACGGAACAACAACACGGGCCATCTATCTACAATCAACATAGACAAGCAAGATACTATCAGGTACTAAGTTCATGATAAATTTAAGTTCAACTAATCATATTACTTAAGAACTCCCACTTAGAAAGACATCCCTCTAATCTTCTAAGTGATCACGTGATCCAAATCAACTAAACCATAACCGACCATCACGTGAAATGGTGTAGTTTTCAATGGTGAACATCACTATGTTGATCATATCTACTATATGATTCACGCTCGACCTTTCGGTCTCAGTGTTCCGAGGCCATATCTGCATATGCTAGGCTCGTCAAGTTTAACCTGAGTATTCTACATGTGCAAAACTGGCTTGTACCCGTTGTAGATGGACGTAGAGCTTATCACACCCAATCATCACGTGGTGTCTGGGCACGACGAACTTTGGCAACGGTGCATACTCAGGGAGAACACTTTTATCTTCAAATTTAGTGAGAGATCATCTTATAATGCTACCGTCAATCAAAGCAAGATAAGATGCATAAAAGATAAACATCACATGCAATCAATATAAGTGATATGATATGGCCATCATCTTCTTGTGCTTGTGATCTCCATCTCCGAAGCACCTCCATGATCACCATCGTCACCTGCGTGACACCTTGATCTCCATCGTAGCATCATTGTTGTCTCGCCAATCTTATGCTTCTACGACTATCGCTACCGCTTAGTGATAAAGTAAAGCATTACAGGGAGATTGCATTGCATACAATAAATCGACAACCATATGGATCCTTCCAGTTGCCGATAACTCGGTTACAAAACATGATCATCTCATACAATAAAATTTAGCATCATGCTTTGACCATATCACATCACAACATGCCCTGCAAAAACAAGTTAGACGTCCTCTACTTTGTTGTTGCAAGTTTTACGTGGTTGCTACGGGCTGAGCAAGAACCGTTCTTACCTACGCATCAAAACCACAATGATAGTTTGTCAAGTTGGTGCTGTTTTAACCTTCGCAAAGACCGGGTGTAGCCACACTCGGTTCAACTAAAGTTGGAGAAACTGACACCCGCCAGCCACCTGTTTGCAAAGCACATCGGTAGAACCAGTCTCACGTAAGCCTATGCGTAATGTCGGTCCGGGCCGCTTCATCCAACAATACCGCCGAACCAAAGTATGACATGCTGGTAAGCAGTATGACTTATATCGCCCACAACTCACTTGTGTTCTACTCGTGCATATAACATCAACGCATAAAACCTGGCTCTGATACCACTGTTGGGGAACGTAGTAATTTTAAAAAAATTCCTACGCACACGCAAGATCATGGTGATGCATAGCAACGAGAGGGGAGAGTGTGTCCACATACCCTCGTAGACCGAAAGCGGAAGAGTTAGCACAATGCGGTTGATGTAGTCGTACGTCTTCACGACCCGACCGATCAAGTACCAAACGCACGACATCTCCGAGTTCAGCACACGTTCAGCCCGATGACGTCCCTCGAACTCCGATCCAGCCGAGTGTTGAGGGAGAGTTTAAAGACGACGCGGCGTGGTGGTGACGATGATGATGTTCTATCGACGCAGGGCTTTGCCTAAGCACCACTACAATATTATCGAGGTGGACTATGGTGGAGGGGGGCACCGCACACGGCTAAAAGATCAAACGATCAATTGTTGTGTCTCTAGGGTGCCCCCTTGCCCCCGTATATAAAGGAGCAAGGGGGGGGGGTGCGGCTGGCCTAGAGAGGAGGCGCGCCAGGAGGATTCCTACTCCTATCGGGAGTAGGACTCCCCCCTTTTCCTTGTTGGACTAGCAGAGAGGGGGGAAAGAGGTGGAGGAGAGGAAGGAAGGGGGGGGGGCACCGCCCCCTTCTCCTTGTCCTATTCGGACTAGGGGAGGGCCATGCCCTTGCCCTGGCCGCCTCGCCTCTTCCACTAAGGTCCACTATGGCCCATTAACCTCCCGGGGTTCCAGTAACCTCCCTACTCTTAAAATCCCGATTTCACCCGGAACACTTCCGATATCCAAACACAGGCTTCCAATATATCAATCTTTATGTCTCGACCATTTCGAGACTCCTCGTCATGTCCGTGATCACATCCGGGACTCCGAACAACCTTCGGTACATCAAAGAATATAAACTCATAATATAACTGTCATCAAAATGTTAAGCGTGCGGATCCTACGGGTTCGAGAACTATGTAGACATGACCGAGACACGTCTCCGGTCAATAACCAATAGCGGAACCTAGATGATCATATTGATTCCTCCATATTCTATGAAGATCTTTATCGGTCAGACCGCACAACAACATACGTTGTTCCCTTTGTCATCGGTATGTTACTTGCCCGAGATTCGATCGTCGGTATCTCAATACCCGATTCGGTCTACATCGGGCAAGTCTCTTTACTCGTTCCGTAATACATCATCCCGCAACTAACTCATTAGTTGCAATGCTTGCAAGGCTTAAGTGATGTGCATTACCGAGAGGGCCCGGAGATACCTCTCCGACAATCGGAGTGACAAATCCTAATCTCGAAATACGCCAACCCAACAAGTACCTTTGGAGACACCTGTAGAGCACCTTTATAATCACCCAGTTACATTGTGACGTTTGGTAACACACAAAGTGTTCCTCCGGTAAATGGGAGTTGCATAATCTCATAGTCATAGGAACATGTATAAGTCATGAAGAAAGAAATAGCAACATACTAAACGATCGTGTGCTAAGCTAACGGAATGGGTCATGTCAATCACATCATTCTCCTAATGATGTGATCCCGTTAATCAAATGACAACTCATGTCTATGGCTAGGAAACAAGACCATCTTTGTTCAACGAGCTAATCAAGTAGAGGCATACTAGTGACACTCTGTTTGTCTATGTATTCACACATGTATTATGTTTCCGGTTAATACAATTCTAGCATGAATAATAAACATTTATCATGATATAAGGAAATAAATAATAACTTTATTATTGCCTCTAGGGCATATTTCCTTCAACAATCACCACGACGCCCCTCTCGCCACCGAAGCCCAACTCCCCCACTCTTCCCCCGCCGAGGAGCAATGGCCGAGCGTTACCCAGGCGACGCAGCAGCGGCGAACGGCTTCGGCCGTTGCCCTGCGCGAGGACGAGGCGCGCCTCCTCTATGAGGCCGACTACCCGGCGCCCCCGAACATGCGGGGGTGTCAATTCAACCACACCTGGATAACTTAGTATCTGCAGCAAAGTATTTAGTAGCAAAGTAATATGATAGTAGTGGTAACGGTAACAAAAGTAACGAAAGCAAAAGTAATATTTTTGGTGTTTTGTATTGATTGTAACAGTGGCAACGGAAAAGTAAATAAGCGAAGACCAAAGATATGGAAAGCTCAGAGGCATTGGATCGGTGATGGATAATTATGCCGGATGCGGCTCATCATGTAACAGTCATAACATAGGGTGACACAGAACTAGCTCCAATTCATCAATATAATGTAGGCATGTATTCCAATATAGTCATACGTGCTTATGGAAAAGAACTTGCATGACATCTTTTGTCCTACCCTCCCGTGGCAGCGGGGTCCTAATGGAAACTAAGGGATATTAAGGCCTCCTTTTAATAGAGAACCGGATCAAAACATTAGCACATAGTGAATACATGAACTCCTCATACTATGGTCATCACCGGGAGTGGTCCCAATTATTATCACTTCGGGGTTGCCGGATCATAACACATAGTAGGTGACTATAGACTTGCAAGATAGGATCAAGAACTCACATATATTCATGGAAACATAATAGGTTCAGATCTGAAATCATGGCACTTGGGCCCTAGTGACAAGCATTAAGCATCGCAAAGTCATAGCAACATCAATCTCGTAACACAAAGTGGATACTAGGGATCAAACCCTAACAAAACTAACTCGATTACATGATAAATCTCATCCAACCCATCACCGCCCAGCAAGCCTCACGATGGAATTACTCATGCACGACGGTGAGCATCATGAAATTGGTGATGGAGGATGGTTGATGATGACGACGGCGATGAATCCCCCTCTCCGGAGCCCCGAACGGACTCCAGATCAGCCCTCCCAAGAGGTTTTAGGGCTTGGCGGCGGCTCCGTATCGTAAAAACGCGATGATTTCTTCCCTTGATTTTTCTCTCCCGAAAGCAAATATATAGAGTTGGAGTTGGCGTCGGAGGAGCTCCAGGGGCCCACGAGGTAGGGGGCGCGCCCAGGAGGGCGCGCCCCACCCTCGTGGGATGTGGTGTGGGCGCCTGGTCTTCATCTTTGGCAAGGATTTTTTATTATTTCCGAAAAGTTGTTCCGTGGAGTTTCAGGTCATTCCGAGAATGTTTGTTTCTGCACATAAATAAAACCATGGCAATTCTGCTGAAAACAGCGCCAGACCGGGTTAGTTCCATGGACAGGGTGATGCAAGTTAGAGTCCAAAACAAGGGCAAAAGTGTTTGGAAAAGTAGATACGACGGAGACGTATCAACTCCCCCAAGCTTAAACCTTTGCTTGTCCTCAAGCAATTCAGTTGATAAACTGAAAGAGATAAAGAAAACTTTTACAAACTCTGTTTGCTCTTGTTGTTGTAATATGTAAAGCCAAAGATTCAGGTTTTCAAAGAAAGATTATAACTAACCACATTTGCAATAATTCTCGTGTCTCATATTTACTCATATCAATGGCATAATCAACTAGCGAGTCATAATAATAAATCTCGGATGACAACACTTTCTCAAAACAATCATAATATGATATAACAAGATGGTATCTCGCTAGCCCTTTCTGAGACCGCAAAACGTAAATGCAGAGCACCTTTAAAGATCAAGGACTGACTAGACATTGTAATTCATGGCAAAAGAGATCCAATCATAGTCATACCCAATATTAATTAACAGTAATGTATGCAAATGATAGCTGTGCTCTCCAGCTAGTGCTTTTAATAAGAGGGTGATGACTCAACATAAAAGTAAATAGATAGGCCCTTCGTAGAGGGAAGCAGGGATTTGTAGAGGTGCCAGAGCTCAGTTTTGAAATAGAGATAAATAATATTTTGAGCGGCATACTTTCATTGTCAACATAGCAACTAAGAGATGGCGATATCTTCCATGCTACACACATTATAGGCGGTTCCCAAACAGAATGGTAAAATTTATACCCCCCCCCTCCACCAACAAGCATCAATCCATGGCTTGCTCGAAACAACGAGTGCCTCCAACTAACAGCAGTCCTAGGGGGAGTTTTGTTTGCAACTAATTTTGATTTAGTTTGCATAAAGCATGGAACTGGGCATCCCGGTGACCAGCCATGTTCTCGTGAATGAGAAGCAGAGTCCACTCCTCTTGAGAATAACCCGCCTAAAATGGAAGATAAGGGCAGCCCTAGTTGATACATGAGCTATTCGAGCATAGAAAACAGAATGTTTATTTGAATGTTTAGAGTTTGGCACATACAAATTTACTTGGAACGGCAGGTAAATACCGCATATAGGAAGGTATGGTGGACTCATATGGCATAACTTTGGGGTTTATGATTGGATGCACAAGCAGTATTCCCGCTTAGTACAGATGAAGGCTAGCAAAAGACTGGGAAGCGACCAACTAGAGAGTGACAACAGTCATGAACATGCATTAAAATTAATAAACATTGGATGCAAGCATGAGTAGGATATAATCCACCATGAACATAAATATCGTGAAGGCTATGTTGATTTGTTTCAACTACATGTGTGAACATGTGCCAAGTCAAGTCACTTAAATCATTCAAAGGAAGATACCACCCCATCATACCACATCACAACCATTTTAATAGCATGTTGGCACGCAAGGTAAACCATTATAACTCATAGCTAATCAAGCATGGCATAAGCAACTATGATCTCTAATTGTCATTGCAAACATGTTTATTCATAATAAGCTGAAACAAGAACGATGAACTCATCATATTTACAAAAACAAGAGAGGTCGAGTTCATACCAGCTTTTCTCATCTCAGTCAGTCCATCATATATTGTCATAATTGCCTTTCACTTGCACGATTGAATGATGTGAATAATCATAAGAGTGCACGTGCATTGGACTAAGCTGGAATCTGCGAGCATTCAATAAATAGGAGAAGACAAGGCAACATGGGCTGTTGGTTAAATCAACAATAATGCATATAAGAGCCACTTCAACAATTTAATCATGGTCTTCTCCTATCGACCCCCAAAGAAAAGAAAGGAAATAAAAACTATTTACACGGGAAAGCTCCTAACAAGCAAAAGAAGAATGGGAAATCTTTTGGGTTTTTCTTTTTAATTATTACTACTACATCAAGTAAAGTAAACTACTACTAATAATTTTTTTGGTTTTTCTTAAGGTTTAACAGACACACAAGAAGAAAGCAGGAAAAAGAAAAATAAACTAGCATGGGTATTACAGTGAAAGAGTATGAGCACCGACATCTAGCAATGAGTGTGTGTAAATATAAATGTAATGTCGGTATGAAATACGTACTCCCCCAAGCTTAGGCTTTTGGCCTAAGTTGGTTCATTGCCAAGGATGGCCTGGCGGATACCCGTAGGTGTAGCTGGGGTTGTACTGTGATGAAGAGGACTCTGACTGCCACTGGCTGGCAATCATCTCCGGATCCCACTGGTAAGTAGACTGTCGTGGAGGCTCAAATCGTGGCTCCGGCTCCGGGGCTGGTGTAGGGTTGCGGTAAGCTTGAATGGCAGCCCACGAAATGAGATAAGGACCTTCAGACAAATTAAACAAGGAAGGAGCAGGCAAGGTAATAGTCTCAGGGTGATGTTTATTAAAGTACAATTTATACTTAAGCTCCCCTTCCCTGCCCTTAACAATAAATTCATTAGCTAGCATACTCTTATAATCTAAATAAGCACTAGGCAGCAATTTTTCTTCTTTCTCATAGAGTCTAATAGATATGTTAAAATGCGCAGCTAGGCGTGAAGCATAAATACCTCCAAAGATGGGGCCTTTAGTATGGTTCAAACTTAATCGTTTAGCAATAATTTCGCCCATACTAACAGTGTTAGCGCGGTATAAACCATGGAACAAAATTATAATATCAGGAACACTAAGGTTTCCACAGTTTCCGCGACCAATCAAGCAACGACTAGCAAATAAGGCAAAGTAGCGTAAAACAGGAAAATGTATGCTAGTGATTCTTGCATCGGAAACCTTCCTGGTTTCCCCCACAGTGACGGTGTTAATAAATTCTTCCACATCTTTACGATGTGGTTCAACTAAGGTACCCTCAAAGGGTATTTTACAAACCTCGCAAAATTCATCTAGTGGCATTTTCTTAACAACGTCATATAATTGAAACTCTACTGAAGGAGGTGTTTCCTTAGGAAAATAGTAGAAGTTTTGCACAAAAGTATTAGTGAGTAAGAGATACTGATGAAGTTGGTCGCGGAGGAAGTCGGTGAGGCCAGCATTCTCAGCCAATGAATAGAAATCATCATAAATCCCGGCTTTTCTCAAGAAATCATCGGAAGGCCATTCACACGGCCGGACCTCCGAGTGCGAGGCAAATTATATTTGGGACTCTGTGCTTCTTCATTTTGCTTTTCCTTCGAGCTTCGGCTTGATGAGCCACTCAAAAGTCTCTTCATTATTTTCTGAAATATTCTGAAATTTTTAGTAACTTCAAAATAAAAGCGAACCAAACTTAATAAAATTGCTAGCAACTACTCCTTCAAGTGCCTAGAGCCTATATCAAGCATTAGAACTACTTGTAACCATATAAATTTTACATGCAAGCTCAAGAACATGGTCACCTAGGCAGCACAAATTTGCAATGAATAGAGCACTAGAACAAAAACTAATTGGACCAATGGGGGAGTCACATACCAATGAACAATCTCCCCAAGCAGTTTTGTGAGAGGTGCTTTGAGCAAGGAGATCGAAAATCGTAGCAAAATGAGCTAGAACTCGTGCTTGAGATGGATATTTGTGTTTGTGGGAGGAAGAAGGAGTGTATGGGTGCAGGAATAAGTGGAGGAGGGCCACCATGGGCCCACGAGGCAGGGGGCGCGCCCTGGGGGGTAGGGCCCGCCCTCCACCCTCGTGGCCAGGTGGTTGACCCCCCTGCTGTGTTCTCAGTACCAGAAATCCTCATATATTCTAGAAAAAATCATATTTCATTTTCAGGGCATTTGGAGAACTTTTATTTTGGGGGTATTTTTATATTGCATGGATAAATTAGAAAACAGACAGAAAAAATACTATTTTTTACTTTATTTCAAATAAATACAGAAAGTAGAAAGAGGGTACAGAAGGTTGTGCCTTCTAGTTTCATCCATCTCATGCTCATCAAAAGGAATCCACTAACAAGGTTGATCAAGTCTTGTTAACAAACTCATTCCGAATAACCATGGGACCGGAGAAATTTTGAATAACACTATGTTACCTCAACAGGGATATGCACATCCCCAATAATAAGAATATCAAATTTCTTCTTGACAGTAGGAAGAGGAAATTCAAAACCTCCAAAAATAATTGATGGAATTTTTCCAATAGAATTGATACTATGAACTTGAGGTTGTTTCCACGGAAAGTGTACCGTATGCTCATTACCATTAACATGAAAAGTGACATTGCCTTTGTTGCAATGAATAACAGCCTCTGCAGTATTCAAAAAGGGTCTTTTAAGAATAATAGACACACTATCGTCCTCGGGAATATCAAGAATAACAAAGTCCGTTAAAATAGTAACGTTCGCAACCACAACAGGCACATCCTCACAAGTACCGACAGGTATAGCAGTTGATTTATCAGCCATTTGCAAAGATATTTCAGTAGGTGTCAACTTATTCAAGTCAAGTCTACGATATAAAGAGAGAGGCATAACACTAACACCGGCTCCAAGATCACATAAAGTGGTTTTTAACATAATTTCTTTTAATGGAGCATGGTATAGTAGGTACTCCTGGATCTCCTAGTTTCTTAGGTATTCCACCCTTAAAAGTATAATTAGCAAGCATGGTGGAAATTTCAGCTTCCGGTATCTTTCTTTTATTAGTGACAATATCTTTCATATATTTAGCATAAGGATTCATTTTGAGCATATCAGTTAATGCATACGCAAAAAATAGGTCTAATCATTCCAGCAAAGCGCTCAAAATCCTCATCATCCTTTTTCTTGGATGGTTTGGGAGGAAAAGGCATGGGTTTCTGAACCCAAGGTTCCCTTTCTTTACCATGTTTCCTAGCAACAAAGTCTCTCTTATCATAACGTTGATTCTTTGATTGTGGGTTATCAAGATCAACAGCAGGTTCAATTTCTACATCATTGTCATTACTAGGTTAAGCATCATCATGAACATCATCATTAACATTTTCATTAGGTTCATGTTCATTACCAGATTGTGTTTCGGCATCAGAAATAGATATATCATTTGGATTATCAGGTGGTTCAGCAATATGTTCACTAGAAGTTTGCAAAGTCCTATCATTTTTCTTTTTCTCCTTTTTAGAAGAACTAGGTGCATCAATATTATTTCTCTAAGAATCTTGCTCAATTCTCCTAGGGTGGCCTTCAGGATACAAAGGTTCCTGAGTCATTCTACCAGTTCTAGTAGCCACTCTAACAGCATAATCATTTTTCTTACTATTCATTTCATTGAGCAAATCATTTTGAGCCTTAAGTACTTGTTCTACTTGAGTGGTAACCATAGAAGCATGTTTACTAACAAGTTTAAGTTCACATCTAACATCAGCCATATAATCACCCAAGTGTTTAATCATATCGGAATTGTATTTCAGTTGTCTACCAAAATAAGGATTGAAATTTTCTTGTTTGACAATAAAATTATCAAACTCATCCAAGCATTGTCTAGCAGACTTATAGTGAGGAATATCACCTTCATCAAATCTATAGAGAGAATTTACCTTTACTACCTGTGTCAGGTTATCAAGACCATGAGGTTCTTCAATAGGTAATGGATTGAGATCATATATTTCTTCAAAGAAAGTGTAAATTAAGACCATGTATTTCTTCAATAGGAGGTAAATTCTTAACATCTTCAGGTTTAATACCTTTTTCTTTCATAGATTTCTTTGCCTCTTGCATATCTTCGTGGATCGAGAAATAGAACACCTCTCTTCTTCGGAGTTGGTTTAGGAATAGGCTCGATGGCTCGTGGGCTGGCTCAGGAAGTGTCCAATTATTTTCATTTGTCAACATATTATTCAATAGCATTTCAGCATCATCCGGTGTTCTTTCCCTGAAAACAGAACCAACACAACTATCCAGGTAATCTCTGGAAGCATCGGTTAGTCCATTATAAAAGATATCAAGTATTTCATTTTTCTAAAGAGGATGGTCAGGCAAAGCATTAAGTAACTTGAGAAGCCTCCCCCAAGTTTGTGGGAGACTCTCTTCTTCAATTTGCACAAAGTTGTATATTTCCCTCAAGGCAGCTTGTTTCTTATGAGCAGGGAAATATTTAGGAGAGAAGTAATAAATCATATCCTGGGGACTACTCACACAACCAGGATCAAGAGAATTAAACCATATCTTGGCATCACTCTTTAATGAGAACGGAAATATTTTAAGGATATATAAGTAGCGAGTTCTCTCATCATTAGTGAACAGGGTGGCTATATCATTTAATTTAGTAAGATGTGCCACAACAGTTTCAGATTCATAGCCATGAAAATGATCAGATTCAACCAAAGTAATTATATCAGGATCAACAGAGAATTCATAATCCTTATCAGCAACACAAATAGGTGAAGTAGCAAAAGCAGGTTCAGGTTTCATTCTATCTCTAAGAGATTCCTTACTCCATTTAGCTAATAACCTTCTAAGCTCATTGTTATCTTTGCAAGCAAAAATAGCAGCAGAAGCTTCTTTATCAAAAACATAACCCTCAGGAATAACAGGCCTATCTTCATCATCACTTTCATCATTATAATCAGTATCAATAATTTCTTTCTCTCTAGCCCTAGCAATTTGTTCATCAAGAAATTCACTAAGGGGCACAGTAGTATCAAGCATAGAAGTAGTTTCATCATTAGTATCTTGCATAGCAGAAGTGGCATCATCAATAACATGCGACATATCGTAATCTAATAGCTGAAGCAGGTTTAGGTGTCGCAAGCTTACTCAAAACAGAAGGTGAATCAAGTGCAAAGCTAGATGGCAGTTCCTTACCTTCCCTCGTAGCTGAGCAATAAATTGTTGTCTTAGCGTCTTTCAAGTTCTTCATAGTGACCAGCAGATATAAATCCCAAGTGACTCAAAGAATAGAGCTATGCTCCCCGGCAACAACCTTTAAATTAGTCTTGATAACCCACAAGTGTAGGGGATTGCAACAGCTTTCGAGGGTAGAGTATTCAACCCAAATTTATTGATTCGACACAAGGAGAGCCAAAAAATATTCTCAAGTATTAGCAATTCAGTTGTCAATTCAACCACACCTGGATAACTTAGTGTCGGTGTCAAAACCGGCGGATCTCGGGTAGGGGGTCCCGAACTGTGCGTCTAGGTGGATGGTAACAGGAGACAAGGGACACGATGTTTTTACCCAGGTTCGGGCCCTCTCGATGGAGGTAAAACCCTACTCCTGCTTGATTAATATTCATGATATGGGTAGTACAAGAGTGGATCTACCACGAGATCAGGGAGGCTAAACCCTAGAAGCTAGCCTATGGTATGATTGTTCTTCATCATACGGACTAAAACCCTCCGGTTTATATAGACACCGGATAGGGTTAGGGTTACACAGAGTCGGTTACAATGGTAGGAGATCTACATATCCGTATCGCCAAGCTTGCCTACCACGCCAAGGAAAGTCCCATCCAGACACGGGACAAAGTCTTCAATATTGTATCTTCATAGTCCAGAGTCCGCCAACGGTGATAGTTCGCTATCCGGACACCCCCTAATCCAGGACTCCTCAAGAGCCCCTGAACCAGGCTTCAATGACGATGAGTCCGCGCCATATTATATTGTCGTCGGCATTGCAAGGCGGGTTCCTCCTCTGAATACTTCATAGAATATTTTGAACACAAGGATAGTGTCCGGCTCTGCAAAACAAGTTCCACATACCACCGTAGAGAGAATAACCTTTGCACAGATCTGCTGACGTATCTCGCGGTGTGACATCACACCACAGCCAGGCCTTTATACGAATCGTTTTTACTGTCCCACCTCAGCGCATTTAGTGAGGCGGTTTCTTCGGCATGTCTTGTCAGAGCGGAGATCGTGCCCCCTTTATTCTGGGATCCTCATCAATACGGGCGCGGGTAACCCAGTCGTGCCCGTTGGCACGCCTCCTCCATCGAAGGCGAGTCCCGAACGGTCACGGGGAGGGCTCTTGGTATTCAACCTCTTTATAACGAGACCAAGGCCCGCTCCTTTCTTTCAATCTCAATCGAATCCGCCCCTCGCTTTGAGTTCCAACACCCAAAGCTCCAGATTTAGGCGCTTCGGACCTTGAACGATGTCCGGCTCCGACCTGCATGGCCGGTGGATGTCTTCCTCCGTCACGGAAGAAGATGTGCTAAAGCTGAGAGATGCCAGGTATCTCACCGGCGAAATTTCGCATAGGCTGCCTGCCCAAGGGCAGGTTATTCCCACTCCCGAGCCTGGTGAGAGCGTGGTATTTGTGTCTCACTTCCTTCGGGGTTTAGGCTTCCCGACGGACCCCTTTGTGAGGGGGCTCATGTTTTATTATGGGCTGGAATTCCATGACTTGGATCCGGAGTCCATCCTCCACATCTCGTCGCTCATTGTCGTATGTGAAACCTTCCTCCGCATTAGCCCTCACTTCGGATTGTGGCTCAAGACCTTCAAAGTGGAGCTGAAGATGATCAAGGGGCATCAGGCGAAAAGTGAGGGGCTGTTATAAGCAAGAATGCGGATGCTCCATGGCCCGAGGGCTCTTTTCAAGAGGAGCTCAACTTATGTCAACAGGAGTGGTTTTATATCACCGCTCCCAGGGGCACCAAATGGGCGGCGCCACCTGCCTTCCGCTCGGGTCCTCCACTACGGCGGGTGTCATGGGTCAATAAAGGGCTCGACTGGGGACCGTCCAAGGACGTACCTCTGTTGCAGGGCCGTATTCGAGATCTCCGAGAGAGAGAGAGAGAGAGAGAGAGAGAGAGAGAGAGAGAGAGATCAATCTGGTCGTAGTAGCGCAGGTCATGCTGATTCGCCGCACCTTGCCCTGCAAACGTCGCCCCCTCCGCCTGTGGGAGTTTAATCTGGAGGGACCACAAGCTCTCCAACATTTTATGGGCGTAACGCCCGTGGAGATGTACCAACTGTTCTTCGGATCACAAGCAATGTGTCCGGACTTAACCGAGGACGCATGTCTGAGCTGCAATCGCCCGGATACTCAAGTAAGTAGTCCTGTACCCGGACATGCTATCCGCATATTTATCATACACTCGCCCTTAAAAGAGCTATCCTTTAAACAGGAGTGGATAGCAAAAGCAAAACTGATCAGGTGTCCGGCCCCCCTCCCTGAGACCACGACGGATTCTCAGATAACTAAGATGCTAGAGGCTGTGCCTTTGAAGAAGGCGAAGGGGGGAACAAGGGAACTACTGCCTCCGTGAAGGAGGCTATCAAGAAAGGGGGATCGAGAATCCCTCCCTCCAAAGGGAGAAGAGGACCGCTTCTGAAGATCCGGAGACCAAAGCCTCGAAGCGGGGGAAGAAATCTTCACCAGAGGGTCCTGCGGCGGGAGATGCCCCAGGCGCACTATTTCCCCAAGGAGATCAGCCCTCCAGCGAGTCGTAAGTAAAGGGGGGCGTTTTTTTAAAAGAGAGACATCCTGCTTTATTTCAAGGTAACCGCAAGTTTACCTTGTAGTTCGGATCTCAGCCCTTCACAGCAGAGCTCGTCTTGAGGATCTTGGTCCGAGATGATGGAGAGCGAAACGCCTCCGCCGCTGCGTATCAAGAGTATGCGAGGTGGACGACCCCGAGGTGTCGCGGAGGGTTTCTCCGAATCCGACGGGGCCAGAAGGCAGCCGTATGTCCCCTCAAAGCCCTCCGTGTCCGGCCTTCGAAAAAGGCCACCGGACGAGTCCGGCACCAACGGGTGTACGGTCGGAGGAGCTGAAGGATCTGCTCGGGCGAGCGTCTATCTCGGAAGATCACCGTACGTTAATGGGTACGGTGATTGAAAGGATTTCATCCGCTGAGAGCGGATTGCATGAAGCCGTCGCAAGTTTACTGACAGGTTTTGAGGTACGCAAAATGATGTACCTTCTGACAGTTTTGCATATAAAATGCGCCATGTATAGATAGTAGCCCCTAAGACTTGGTGCGGTGTCAAAAATGACGGCGCGCCGAGGATCATAACCCCAGGTATAATATGCGCTCTTCCTATGTAGGTGGCGGCGTCCGTGGCTAGCCGGCTGATGAATTTGCCGAACTGAAGCGGCAACTTGACGTGGCGGATGCGGACGTCACGCTTGTTAATAAGCGGCTTGACGAGTCACAAGGTATGCAACTTCTCCGCGGACACCTGGTAAGGGAGCTTGTCGGTGTCCAAACCGGCGGATCTCGGGTAGGGGGTCCCGAACTGTGCGTCTAGGCGGATGGTAACATGTGACAAGGGACACGATGTTTTTACCCAGGTTCGGGCCCTCTCGATGGAGGTAAAACCCTACTCCTGCTTGATTAATATTGATGATATGGGTAGTACAAGAGTGGATCTACCACGAGATCGAGAGGCTAAACCCTATAAGCTAGCCTATGGTATGATTGTTCTTCGCCCCTACGGACTAAAACCCTCTGGTTTATATAGACACCGGATAGGGTTAGGGTTACACAGAGTCGGTTACAATGGTAGGAGATCTACATATCCGTATCGCCAAGCTTGCCTTCCACGCCAAGGAAAGTCCCATCCGGACACGGGATGAAGTCTTCAATCTTGTATCTTTATAGTCGAGGAGTCCGGCCAACGGTGATAGTTCGGCTATGCGGACACTCCCTAATCCAGGACTCCCTCAGTAGCCCCTGAACCAGGCTTCAATGACGACGAATCCGGCGCGCCTATTGTCTTCGGCATTGCAAGGCGGGTTCCTCCTCCGAATACTTCATAGAAGATTTTGAACACAAGGATAGTGTCCGGCTCTGCAAAACGAGTTCCACATACCATCAGAGAGAGAATAACCTTTGCACGTATCTGCTGACGTATTCCGCGGCGTGACATCACACCACGGCCGTGCCTTTATATCTGAATCGTTTTACTGTTCCACCTCGGCCGCGTTTAGCAAGGCAGTTTCCTTGGCACGCCTTATCGAGGCGGAGATCGTGCCCCCTTATTTCGGGATTCCCATCAATACGGACGTGGGTAACCCAACCGCGCCATTGATTACGGCGCTTGGGAGATAAGCAAGTTTTACCAGGCTGGCGGGGGACGCATAGCTTTGTCTGCCCATATAAGGGGATAAGGATCCACCTTTTCACCTACGCCTTCTTCCTCCTTTGCTCATCCATTTCCGCGCACTCGAGCTCCAGCGCCCAAGTCCGCACATCCCTCCTCAACCTTCTCCAGCCATGTCCGGAGCGGGAGGCAAGTGGATGGTCTCCTCCGTCACGGAGGGACAAGTCAAAAAGCTGCGGAAGGTCGGATACTTGTCCAACGACACCGCGCACCGGCTCCCCGACAAGGGGCAGCTCATTCCCACCCCCAGGACCCATGAGAGGGTGGTGTTCCTCACCCACTTCCTCCACGGACTAGGTTTTCCACTTCACCCATTTGTCCGAGGGCTCATGTTCTACTACGGCCTGGATTTCCACGATCTGGCCCCGAATTTCATCCTCAACATCTCGGCGTTCATCGTCGTGTGCGAGGCCTTCCTCTGCATCCAGCCCCACTTTGGCTTATGGCTGAAGACCTTCAATGTCAAGCCGAAGGTAGTGGGCGGCCGCCAAGCGGAGTGCGGAGGTGCCATGGTTGGCAAGATGGCCAAAGTCCTATGGCTCGAGGGCTCCTTTGTGGAGACCATAAAGGGTGGCAATCGGGGTGGTTCTACATCACCGAGCCGCGCGACTCTCAATGGGCGGCGGCCCCCGAATTCCGATCCGGCTTCCCCACACGGCTCACATCATGGAAAGAGACGGGCTTGACATGGGGTGATTCGGAAGAGCTGTACGGACTCCAAACCTGCGTCCGAACCCTAGCGGACAAGAATCTCAGGCTTGTCAATGTAGTCCAGGTTATGCTCATCCGCCGGATCCTCCCATGCCAACAATGGGCCTTCAAATTGTGGGAGTTCGATCCGGCACAGCACCAAACTCTGAAAAGGCTCTTCGACACTACGTACGAAGATGCCTAGAAGGTCAAGGGTGCCGAGGCTCCCACATCCGCTACCGAAGATCGCGGATTCAGCTCGCAGCGCCAAGCTACCGAGGTAAGCTATTTTGCCCTTTACGTGACTCTTGTTTTTCATAGTTTGACTCTATGTGGGATCTAAACTCCCTTACCTTTGACAGATCGGCGTAACATGTCCGGGCAGTTTAACTGTCCGGCTCCCTTGCCAGAGACTCCAGCGACGCCCGCTGACGGAAGCTGGCTCCGCACCTCACGTGGTGCCGGAGAAGAAGGCCAAGAAGAAGGCCACGGGAACTCGAAGGAGCTCCCGGCGCCAGGTGCTGTCGGACTCATCGTCCGACGACTTTGAGGCGGAATCCTCCCCTGAGGACGAGGAGGAGGAAAAAGAAGCCTCTCCCCCAGCGGGGGGAGAGAAGAAAAGGAAGGCCGCCCCGACTAGGGAGGCCGGAGGGTCCAAGAAAGGAAGGACCCTTCCTCCGGACTTCTCCACCAACGCCGACAACGACGAGGAGGAGTGGCCACCAAGGGCCAAGCCCCTGGCGAGATCGTAAGTGTCCGGACTCTGGAATAGCTCATGACTTTTTATTTGTCGCATAGTGTCTTCTAACACCGAATATAACCATGTAGCCCGCCCAAGGACGAGCTCACCGCTTCGTCGAGCGGCTCCCTGGATTCGTCGGATGTGAATAGTACTTCACTTCCGACCGCCTCCTCTCCTCATGACGCAGATGACACCGCGGTGGAGTCCCAAAAGGGGCCCAGCCAGGAGGAGGTGGTCCTGGAGGCGCCGCAAGGCGACCTCCCGGACTCCGGGCGCAAAGGGGGCGAAACCCCAGAGGGCTCTAAGTCCGGCCCTGCCGGGACTCCATCGAACCTTCTGGTTCCAAGTTCGGCAAGCGCCCCTTCAGAAGAAGGGCAAGATCATGACGCCGGTGACCTCCGCCCATCCGAGGCACCGGCTAGCTTGCCGGAGGCGCTTAACGGCGCCTCCATCAACGAGGAGCACCGCCTTTGCTATGAGTGTGGTGATCCAGAAGTTCATCCGCCAAGAGCGGGCCGATCGAAGCCTGCACTCAGCCTCCTAACAGGCTTTGAGGTAAGTTTAGAATATGTAAAAATATTACCGCATAGACAGTAGCCCCTGATGCTTAGTTCGGTGTTCGGAAAGAAAAACCGGACTGAGGATCTAAAAAGATATACGCAGGAGTCTAACATAAGTATGTCAATATGGGAATTCAGGCTGCGCTGCTGACCTCTGTCGCACTGACTGCAGAGGTCAATGCATTGAAGCAGAGCCTCGAGCGGTCCGAGAACGAGCTCGGCCTTGCCAAGAAGCAGCTCGAGGACAGGGAAGGTAAGTAATACCTTCTTAAAGTAATACCTTATAGAAAGGATTTGGTTGCAAAAATGACAGGACTAACGTGGGTATTGTAGGGGCCACGAACAAGGTGGCGACCCTGAAGGAAGCGGTGTCCACGGCCGAAAGCAAAGCGGCCGCGGAGCGCACCGAGCGAGAGAAGCAGGAGGCGCGGGTGGCGGAGGTGCGGCAAGAGCTCCAGGCTCTCGTGAAAAAACACGAGAGTTTGGAGCGTGACTCGAAGAATCGAGAGTCCGGGCTCGCCTCGGCTCTTGAGAGTGCCAAAGCCGCTAAGGCCGAAGCCCAAAAAGCCCTCCAGGAAATTGAATCATTAAAGGAGATAGCGGCGGGTAAGGCATTCTTTATGCAAAGCAAGCATGTGAAAGTGGATTATCTATTACTTACCCGAATCTGGAGCTCTCCAGGAGCATTCGCACATCTGCCACATAGTGTATCTGATGCTGCCGCGTTCTACCGCGCCAAGGAGGGGAGCTCGACGGAAAAGGTGTTCTGGTCTCAGTATGCTGAGGCCGGACATCCGGTGCCCCTGAGCGACCAGCTGAAGCAGCTGGTCGAGCTCCACAAGGTCGCCGAACAGGCCATGAAGGGCCTCATAATTCGGCCGTGGCCATTGGAAGCCATGCCTGGGAGCTACTTCGGGCTAGTGCGGCGGCTGGTGGACGCCTGTCCATGGATTGAAGTCATCAAGCGCCCGTCTGCATTGAAGGTGCCTGTTGGCCTTGCCCGTGCTAAAGTGCACTGGGGCAAGCTGGATGCCGAGAAGCTTGTGACGGACGGGCCACCGAAGGGCAAGGAGCATCGCAAGCCCGAAATGTACTATGAGGGCGTCCTGAAGGGTGCCCGCCTTATAGCGGGTGAATGCTCCAAAGATGTAATTTTTGAATAGACTCGCATTTGTTATCCTGTACGCTACAAACTTGTTCATATGCGCTAAGCAACGCTTGTGAATTTAAAATATTACCTTCAGGCGGCCGTTTATCAAATTTGAGAGATGGCAAGTTGTTGGCTTCACCCCCATGCCACGAAAAGTGCTTGGTGTTCGATAAACTTGAGCGCTCTTGTTCCCATTCTTGGGTCCTTCGAGGGAGGCGCTCAACGCAATGAACAAGGCAACCGGACTATAGTGCTTGAACACTCTCACTTAGCCATAGAATTCTATAATTTTAAATTTCGGCGAAGCCCCTAGTATTCGGAAGACCGAGTTCGGGGCGCTATCCACGCATTGGCCGGACAATGCTGACTCCTCGCTCTAAGCGGCATAAGTCTTTAGGGACCCGAAAAAACCTCTCGAACAGCAACCGGCTCTCGCCCTATCATGACGGTCAGTTTTAGCTTTCTCCACTAAGGTGCTCAACCCAGCTCAACCGGGGCACAATCGCAGTGGTTCTCCCAGTGCTACCTTGGCCGATATAACGGAACATAAGGTACGAAAACATGGGAGGGGCAAACCCAACTATTGACCCAAGACATGATTTGGAGCCGATGCATATAATGCTATAAGTCCGGGGTGCCTCACTTGTGGAAGTGTTCGGACTTATCACACCATATTTTTGGGGTACTTAAGCCCCTGGTGTATTGGCCGTACCAAAGTGTACGGGTGCAACATGTCATGAATGAACATATATATAGATAAAGAAAGGAGTGCAATAATAGGCAAAAGCTATGTATTGTTTATTTGAAAAGGTACAGCAATGAAAGCAGAACGATACAAATAGTGCGATAAGCAAGGGGTGGGACTATTTAAAATGTCCCCCTCCAGGGGTAAGTTGCGGGATGGTATGTAAAACAGGTATAATGCTCGTAGTAGAGACCACCTGGACACTCGACGTAGCTTTCTGCTTCCCTGGCTGTTGCATCGTGAGTTCGGGAATTCTAGTGCCGGATAGGGCTTCTGGAAAACGGAGTCCGGAAAGTAAGAGAAAAGAAGAAAGAAAAAGAATGACACAATCGGGAGCCGCTGGTGCGGTTGAGCCGCATTCTGGGCGTTCCGTGGTCGTGCCCCTCCACTTATGCCCATGGTATCTCCAGAGCGTAGTTATGTACGCGTAGTACTGGCTTCGCAATTTCGCGAGGGCTGGGGTTGGGGCCGGATTGCTACGTGTGCTCGGATCGTGCCAGGCGGTCTTGTTGTAGATTACTCCGGGCGTGCTTGACGGTGCCCGGACGTTTAGTAGCCGAACTCGAGAATTGCTGTGAGAGGTTGCTTTGCACCTCCACCGCGAGGGCCGCCGTATGCTCCTCCGTTCGGAGAGAGCGTTCGGTGTTTCCATTGACCGTGATTACTCCTCGAGGGCTTGGCATCTTGAGCTTGAGGTATGCGTAGTGCGGCACCGTATTGAAATTTGCAAATGCGGTTTGTCCGAGCAGTGCGTGATAGCCACTGCGGAACGGGACTATGTCGAAGATTAACTCTTCGCTCGAAGTTATCCGGGATCCAAGACCACTTCGAGTGTAACTGAGCCTGTACAATTGGCGTCTACACTGGTATGACGCCTTTAAAAGTCGCCTTTGTGGGTTTAATCCTTGAGGGTCTATGCCCATTTTGCACATCAGATCCTGATAGAGCAGGTTCAGGCTGCTACCGCCGCCCATCAGGACTCTAGTGAGGTGAAATCCGTCAATGATTGGGTCAAGAACCAATGCGGCGCGAATCCGCCGTGGCGGATGCTAGTGGGTGGTCCTTCGATCAAAGGTGATCGGGCAGGAGGACCATGGGTTGAACTTCGGGCGACTGCTCCATCGCATATACGTCCCTTAGTGCACGCTTCCGCTCCCTTTTGGGTATGTGGGTTATGATATCATGTTCACCGTCCGCACTTGTGGGGGGAAGCACTTCTATCCTCTATTGTTCGGCGGCCGGGGCTCCTCCTCGTCATCGCTATGCAGCCCCTTGTCATTGAGTTCGACATTTAACTTGCCTTCCTGTTTGAAGACCCAACAATCCCTGTTGGTGTGGTTGGCTGGTTTTTCGGGGGTGCCATGTATTTGGCACGAGCGATCGAAAGTATTCGGTCCAGATTGGACGGGCCCGAGTATTTCTTTTGAACGGCTTTTTCCGCTGACCGGTTTAGAGCCTCTGAATCCGCATTGACCGCCGTATCTTCAGCATTATCGCCGTTAATGCAGCGCTTGTGCTTGTTGCGACGCGACCTGCCATTACTGTCCTTGATATCCGAACTACCAGGGTTTTTGGTCAAGTTGTTGCTACAAGCTAGCCAGCTGTCCTCTCCCGCGCAAAAGCGGGTCATGATTGTTTTGAGGGCTGCCACGGATTTCGGCTTTTCCTGCCCTAGGTGCCGGGCAAGCCACTTGTCGCGGATGTTATGTTTGAAGGCTGCAAGGGCCTCTGCATCCGGACAATCAACGATTTGATTTTTCATGGTTAGGAACCGTGTCCAGAATTGTCTGGCCGATTCTTCTGGCTGCTGAATTATGTGGCTGAGGTCATCGGCGTCTGGTGATCGCACATATGTGCCCTGGAAGTTATCAAGGAATGCGGCTTCTAGGTCCTCCCAACAACCAATTGATTCTGCTGGCAGGCTGTTAAGCCAATGCCGAGCTGGTCCTTTAAGCTTAAGTGGGAGGTATTTGATGGCATGTAGATCATCACCGCGGGCCATGTGGATATGGAGGAGGTAGTCCTCGACCCAAACCACAGGATCTGTTGTGCCATCATATGATTCGATGTTTACGGGTTTGAAACCCTTGGGGATTTAATGATCCATCACTTTTCTGTGAAGCATAGTGGTGGTGCGGCGCCTCTGTATTGAGCTATATCACGACGCAGCTCAAATGAGCTTTGTCTACTATGTTCGGCCCGGCCGGAATTGTTGTATCCAGCGTGACGGTTATCGTCGCGTGTCGTGAGGCGCCCACGTGATCCATAGATCGATCTTGTTTGCCTTGCCTTGTCCTCCAATATGTCTCGCAGGTCTGGCGCGTTTCCCCGTGCCTTGGTACTTTTCGAGCGACGCCGGGGTGCGGCTTGAATGGAGGGTCTAGAGGCCTCTGTCAGCGACCACGGGGTGGCCGGCCGCATCATCATGCGCTGGTGATGTAGGTTTGGGTGCTTCTTCCTCTAATTGGGGTAGCAGCTCTGCGTTTTGGGTATCTCTTGGAGGGGCGTTCGAAGTTCGTACTCTTCGCTGCAAGGACTTTAGTCCATCCGTCACCTAGCAAGTCTTGGTCAGCTCTAAGCTGCTGCTGCTTTTCTTGAGGCTGCTTGCCGTGACCATAAGCCTGCGTTTGAAAGCGCCTCCTGCTCAAGGGATCCTCAGGCACGACAAATTCATCGTCATCGAGGCTTGCCTCATCTTCGGAGGGAGGCATATAATTATCCTCCTCCACCTCCCTGTCTGCCGCTCTATCATGTGGCTTCTCCCTCCTCCTGTGCTGAATCCTGCCGGAGGGGGTTGTCTTCGGCAATGTCCGGGGTGTTATTATCTCTCGTGCCGGAATCACCGTTTTTACTGTGGCGGGATTTAGAGTGGCGCTGCTGACGCCGGCGCTTGGGCTGTTTCTTGGAGGGGTCATCCTCCGTTGTTCCATCGCCGTTCCCATCTTTTGGGATGTCCACCATGTATATGTCGTATGACGAGGTGGCCTTCCAGTGCCCTGTAGGTGCTGGTTCTTGGTCGTCTCCAGCATCGTCGTCCATACCATCGATGTCTTTGGAGTCAAAGTCGAGCATGTCGGTTAAATCATCGATAGTGGCTACAAAGTGGGTGGTGGGTGGGCGTTGAATTTCTTCGTCGTCCGCATCCCAACCTTCCTGACCGTAGTCCAGGGCACTCCTGATAAAGAGAGAGACTTTAGTGAATTCAGGATGTCGCCAAAGGGCGAGTGCTGAAAGATGTCCGCGGCAGTGAACTCCATAACCGGCGACCAATTGGATTCGGTTGGCAGGGGCGCAGAGGGTTCGGAGTCCGGAGAGGAGACCGGCACCTTGGAGTCACGGTCTTCGCAAAGGACAGGGATGGAGTTCGGCTCAATCACCATAGAGATCGTAGCCCCCGAGGCGGTGTCCAACCACTCGTCCTCGACCGGCGGAGTCGGCTCCGAGCTGAGGGTCGGAGCAGACGCTGGTGTGGCCTCCATGGCACTGTTCGGCGACAGAGCTAGATCGTGCCCATCGAGACAGTGCGGCGCGCTTGGCTGTGGCTCGAGTCCGTCGAAGATCAAGTCTCCGCGGATGTCGGCCGTGTAGTTCAGACTCCCGAATCTGACCTGATGGCCAGGGGTGTAGCTTTCGATCTCCTCCAGATGGCCAAGTGAATTGGCCCGCAGTGCAAAGCCGCCGGATACGAAGATCTGTCCGGGGAGAAAAGTCTCACCCTGGACCACATCGTAGTTGATGATTGAAGGAGCCATCGGGCCTAAGGATGACGACACAGAGGAACTCTCAATGAAAGCAGCAATGTCGGTGTCAAAACCGGCGGATCTCGGGTAGGGGGTCCCGAGCTGTGCGTCTAGGCGGATGGTAACAGGAGACAAGGGACATGATGTTTTTACCCAGGTTCGGGCCCTCTCGATGGAGGTAAAACCCTACTCCTGCTTGATTAATATTGATGATATGGGTAGTACAAGAGTGGATCTACCACGAGATCAGAGAGGCTAAACCCTAGAAGGTAGCCTATGGTATGATTGTTGTTCGTCCTACGGACTAAAACCCTCTGGTTTATATAGACACCGGATAGGGTTAGGGTTACACATAGTCGGTTACAATGGTAGGAGATCTACATATCCGTATCGCCAAGCTTGCCTTCCACGCCAAGGAAAGTCCCATCCGGACACGGGACGAAGTCTTTATCTTGTATCTTTATAGTCCAGGAGTCCGGCCCACGGTGATAGTTCGGCTATCCGGACACCCCCTAATCCAGGACTCCCTCAGAGCTTGACGCCCATGCCTTACAACATGTATGCTTAATGCAGATGGTGCCACTGCTATGGAGAGCCTTCGGGCGGAGCTCGCCCGAGCCAAGGAGCAAGCTAGAAAAAGTGATGCGGCTGCCTTAAAGGTGGCCGCAGAGCTAAAAGCCGAACATGCTACTCACTGCCGAAGCAAGAAAGAAATGGCCGAGATGGCCGTGAAACTGAAGAATGCTACTGACCGTTGTGAGCTTCTTGAAAAAGAAGATCGAGCGAAAAAAGAGGACCTGAAAAAGGCCGCCACTGAGGCCAAGGATACTCGCTCTGCAATGAGAGCTATGAAGGAGGAGCTACGTCGGTCGGAGATATTGCGGCCGGAAAGCCCTTTTCGATGCGGAGGAAATTCACAGATCCTAAATGCGCTCAATTGGACCGGCTGTGGGGTGCGGAGGATGCTTATCTGGACTTGGCGGCGAAAAGTGCCGCAGACGCGCCGAACACTTCCGGAGGTCAAAAGGATCACGGAATGGAAGAGCTTTTTTGGTCGCAGTTCCATAGTCCGGAGCGTCCACTTTCATTAACCGATCGTTTGGCCGAATGGGCTGAGCTGAATAGGTTGTGCGGACTTGCCATGAAGGCTGTCGTGACTCATTTGTGGCCGAAAAGGCCCGAGCCGAAGAGTTATTTTGGCTTGTTGCAACAGTTCCTTGGTACGGTGCCGCATATCGATGCAATGAAGCGGTCAACATGCATAGAGGGTGCGCGGATGGCTCTTGCCCGTGTCAAGACATACTGGGCGGAGATGAAGGCCACCGACGTTGCATCCCAAGATTCGGACAGAAGCCGAGTACCTGCCGAGCACTATTTTGAGGAAGTCCTGCAGGGCGCTTGTTTAATAGAGACGCAGTGCTCGAAGGATATTATGTTTAAATTACATGTATGATTTGTGAAAACAATGTTTCAATATAATATAAGAGCTTTTTATACTTGTGCGTTCAAGTATTAAAACACCTCATGTGCGGCCGTTGATGTATATGTGTATATAACCTGAAAGATGGCAGTCTTCGGCTTCAGCCCCCACGCACATAGTGCGGGGGTGTTTGCAAAAAGGCGCATTTTCACACTTAATCCAACGTCTTGGTCCTGTAAAGGAGGTGATAGCGTAGCAAACTAGGCAACCGGACTATAATGCTTTATCACTTTCACTTAGCCATAGGAGTTCGATGGTGGGGCTACTATATAGCCCCTAGGGGCACCAAGGCTCTCCTGAATTGGGCGGCGTATGTGCCTGACCGAAACGGTCCTTCGTTAATGCGGGGAATTCTAAACATTCCGGTGGGTCATCGAGTGGTTGACCAGTCTCACGCTATATCATGACAATCGGTTTCGGCTTTCTCTCGAGGTGCTCACTGGCGAACCGGGCACAATCGCAGTAGTTCTCCGGTGCCGCGTTAGCCGATAGAACGAAACGTAAGACAGCAAAACACAGGAGCCGGGCAAAACCAACATTTGACCAAAGACATGATTCGGAGCTGATGCATATAAGGCCTAACTCGAGACGCCGAACACCCCCTAAGGTATTCGGTCTTTATGAAAACGGGCAGAATAATGCCCTAAGCCCCTGGTGTCCAGTGCACGCAAAAATTCTGGTGTGGCCGATGCCAAAACGCTTGCCTCCTCCTCGGTTATAGCAAGAAACCGGGGATGTGTATCAACAAGAGACAAGAAAAAGGTTTACGCAGAGCCTTAATCTGAAAAGAATCCTTGCAACGGGTCCCTACTGCACGTCTGCGCCTGTGTCTCTGTTGTGCCGTATCCTGGACGGGTAGCACGGTGTTCATCTTTAAAAGAGAAGAACTTAGTTGAAAAGAAAAAAAGATCATGCGAAAAATGTACTTTATATTAAATAAACAGAGTACGGTTCGAAAAGTGAATAAAATTGAGTTTTATTGTCTCTTGTTGTACATGTGTGCAGCCCCTTGTACGGGGGTATGCCGCTAGTAGGCCTTTATATGTTTACGCCGGACTCGTCTAGCCATGTCCGGGGTTCGAATGACCTATTCAGGTGCTTTGATTAGCGGAGCCGGATTAGTGTGGGGCTGTCAAGGCAGTCTCACGTTCTTCCGTGCTCGAGTAACACTTGGTACTCCCTTTTAATGAGATGATGCCGCGTGGACCGGGCATTTTAAGTGTAAGAGATGCATGTGCGGTGTTGCATTAAAGCGGGCGAAGGTTTCACGTCCCAGTAGTGCTTGATAGCTACTTTCGAATGGGGCGATGTGGAAGGTTAACTTTTCGCGGCGGAAGTTGTCGGATGACCCGAACACAACTTCTAGAAGTAGGGAGCCCGTACAATGGGCATATAGGCCTGACATTACCACTTTGAAGGAGGTGTTGCTATGGCGAATTTTGGTTGGTTCTATCCCCATATTGCGGATTGTGTCCTGATATAGCAGGTTTAGATCACTACCTCCGTCCATTAGGACTTGTGTAAATTGGAGTCCGTCGAATATAGGATCTAATATCAAGGCAGTCCATCCTGCGTTCCGGATACTTCTGGAATAGTCCTGATGATCGAAGGTGATTGGTTTTGACAACCATCATTGGGACTCTTCTGGGATAGACCGTGCGGCGCGTGTTTCTATGGGCGCCGCTCTGTTTTTCCCTTTTGTCACTTGAAGTGAGTTCACTGTTTTGACTTTTTGTGGGAAATTCTTTTTCCGGTGCTCTGCTTGTGGGGTTCGTCATCGTCCTCGCTTGGTGTGTCGAGCCCCTTGTGTTCGGCATTGAGTTTGCCGGACTGCTTGAAGACCCAACAATCTCTGTGGGTATGGTCTGCAGGCTTCCCGGGACTACTGTGGATTTGGCATATTTGTCCAAGATTTTTTTTAGGTTGGATAGCTCGTCGCTGTTGTCCTTGAGGGGCAGTTTTTTATGATTCTGCCGGGAGCTTCTGAATTCGGTGTTGACTGCCGTGCTCTTCGGGCTGTTTCCCTTTGTCCGGCGCTGGTCCTTGCTGCGTCGTGGTTCTCCATTTACATCCCTGACTTCGGATGTACTTGGGTCGCTGGTACTGCATCTTGCTAGCCAACTATCCTCTCCCACGCAAAAGCGGGTCATGAGGCTTGTTAATGCAGCCATTGTTCTCGGCTTCTCCTGGCCGAGGTGTCTGGCGAGCCATTCGTCTCAGACGTTGTGTTTGAAAGCTGCTAAGGCTTCGGCGTCCGAACAGTCGACTATTTGGTTCTTTTTGATGAGGAACCTGTTCCAAAATTTGCAGGCTGACTCTTCGGGTTGTTGAGTTATGTGACTTAAATCGTCTGCATCCGGAGGACAGACATAAGTCCCTTGAAAATTTGCCCGAAAAGCATCCTCGAGCTCTTCCCAACTTCCAATGGTATTTTCAGGGAGGCTTTTGAGCCAATGCCGGGCTGGCCCTTTGAGCTTGAGGGGTAAGTATTTTATGGCGTGGAGATCATCTCCTCTAGCCATGTGTATGTGGAGGATGTAATCCTCAATCTAGACTCCAGGGGTCTGTTGTTCCGTCGTATGCCTCTATGTTTACGGGTTTGAATCCCGCTGGGAATTCTTGATCCAGCACCTCATCGGTGAAACACAGGGGGTGTGCGGCACCCCTATATTTGGGTGTGACGTGATGTTCAGATATTTGGCGTGTTGCATTGCTTGGAAGAGCTTGATTTCTCGACCCATAGATGGACCTAACTGGGCCATCCTTTTGATGCGAATCCTTATGCGGATCGCGTGCCGGCTTGTTTGTGGCGCCGTTTGCCGCTCCATGTTTGCCGTGTGGCCGTCTATCTGACCGGGCGGCCTCTTTGTTCTTTGATTGCGGGGGCTCTACGGCCTCCTCATCGAATTCGGGCAGTAATTTGTGCTTCGGGTAGCTCTTTGTTTGGCGATTGTCGCCGTATTTCTCTGCGGTGTTGAGTACTTTGCTCCATCTGATTCTGAGTGCATCTTCCGCTGTTTTGAGCTTCCGCTTCTGCCTTTTCAGGCTACGTGCAGTGGCGACGAGCCTTTTGTGGAGGTTCTGATCCAACAATTTGTCCGGCGTGAGATCGTCCGGACTGTTATCTTCGCCGGGGACGGGTTATTTATCCAAGTTGTCCTATTCGGATGGTTGCTCAATAGCATGTTGGTCGTCCACCGGTTCGCCCTGCTCTATGGCTGGGTCTGTGTGGCTGCCGTCTTTGTTGAGGGGGGACATGGTGCGGCGTTTACGTTGCCGTTTTGACTGCTTTTCGAGGGATTTATCCTTCGTAGTGTCCCGTTGTTCCTCGTCGTCACTTCCTTTAGGTGTATCCACCATGTATACATCGTGGGATGAGGTGGCTGTCCAATATCCTATAGGTGCTGGTTCATGGTTGTCTCCTACATCGTCGTCCATACTGTCGATGTCTTGAGTCAAAATCGAGCACGCTGCTTAAGCTTTTGACAAGGCTACAAAGTGGGCGGTGGGTGGGCGTTGAATTTCTTTGTCGTCCGCATCCCAACCTTCCTGACCGTAGTCCGGCCAGGGCTCTCCTGATAAAGAGAGAGACTTTAGTGAATTCAGGATATCGCCAAAGGGCGAGTGCTGAAATATGTCCGCGGCAGTGAACTCCATAACCGGAGCCCAATTGGATTCGATTGGCAGGGGCGCGGAGGGTTCGGAGTCCGGAGAGGAGTCCGCCACCTTGGAGTCACGGTCTTCGCAAAGGACAGGGATGGAGTTCGGCTCAATCGCCGTAGGGATCGTAGCCCCCGAGGCAGTGTCCAACCACTCGTCCTCGATCGGCGGAGTCGGTTCCGAGCTAAAGGTCGGAGCGGACGCTGGTGCGGCCTCCAGGGCACTGTTCGACGGCAGATCTAGATCGTGCCCATCGGAGACAAAGGCGGTAGCGCTTGGTTGTGGCTCGAATCCGTCGAAGATCAAGTCTCCACGGATGTCGGTCGTGTAGTTCAAACTCCCAAATCTGACCTGATGGCCAGGGGCGTAGCTTTCGATCTGCTCCAGATGGCCTAGTGAATTGGCTCGCAGTGCAAAGCCGGCGAATACGAAGATCTGTCTGGGGAGGAAAGTCTCACCCTGGACCGCGTCATTGTTGATGATCGAAGGAGCCATCGGGCCTAAGGATGACGACACAGAGGAACTCTCAATGAAAGCACCAATGTCGGTGTCAAAACCGGCGGATCTCGGGTAGGGGTCCCGAACTGTGCGTCTAGGCGGATGGTAACAGGAGACAAGGGACACGATGTTTTTACCCAGGTTCGGGCCCTCTCGATGGAGGTAAAACCCTACTCCTGCTTGATTAATATTGATGATATGTGTAGTACAAGAGTGGATCTACCACGAGATCGGAGAGGCTAAACCCTAGAAGCTAGCCTATGGTATGATTGTTCTTCGTCCTACGGACTAAAACCCTCCGGTTTATATAGACACCGGATAGGGCTAGGGTTACACAGAGTCGGCTACAATGGTAGGAGATCTACATATCCGTATCGCCAAGCTTGCCTTCCACGCCAAGGAAAGTCCCACCCGGACACGGGACGAAGTCTTGAATCTTGTACCAGGAGTCCGGCCAACAGTGATAGTTCGGCTATCCGGACACCCCCTAATCCAGGACTCCCTCACTTAATATCTGCAGCAGAGTATTTAGTAGCAAAGTAATATGATAGTAGTGGTAACGGTAACAAAAGTAACGAAAGCAAAAGTAATTTTTTTGGTGTTTTGTAGTGATTGTAACAGTGGCAACGGAAAAGTAAATAAGCGAAGACCAGTATATGGAAAGCTCGTAGGCATTGGATCGGTGATGGATAATTATGCCGGATGCGGTTCATCATGTAATAGTCATAACATAGAGTGGCACAGAACTAGCTCCAATTCATCAATATAATATAGGCATGTATTTCGAATATAGTCATACGTGCTTATGGAAAAGAACTTGCATGACATCTTTTGTCCTACCCTCCCGTGGCAGCGGGGTCCTAATGGAAACTAAGGGATATTAAGGCCTCCTTTTAATAGAGAACCGGAACAAAGCATTAGCACATAGTGAATATATGAACTCCTCAAACTATGGTCATCACCGGGAGTGGTCCCAATTATTGTCACTTTGGGGTTGCCGGATCATAACACATAGTATGTGACTATAGACTTGCAAGATAGGATCAAGAACTCACATATATTCATGAAAACATAATAGGTTCAGATCTGAAATCATAGCACTTGGTCCCTAGTGACAAGCATTAAGCATAGCAAAGTCATAGCAACATCAATCTCAGAACATAGTGGATACTAGGGATCAAACCCTAACAAAACTAACTCAATTACATGATAAATCTCATCCAACCCATCACCGTCCAGCAAGCCTACGATGGAATTACTCACACACGTCGGTGAGCATCATGAAATTGGTGATTTAGGATGGTTGATGATGACGACGACGGCGAATCCCCCTCTCCGGAGCCCCGAATGGACTCCAGATCAGCCCTCCCGAGAGGTTTTAGGGCTTGGCGGCGGCTCCGTATCGTAAAACGCGATGATTTCTTCTCCTTTATTTTTTCTCCCCGAAAGCAAATATATAGAGTTGGAGTTGGCGTCGGAGGAGCTCCAGGGGGCCCACGAGGTAGGGGGGAGGGCGCGCCCCCACCCTCGTGGACAGGGTATGGGCCCCCTGGTCTTCATCTTTGGCAAGGATTTTTATTACTTCCAAAAAGTTGTTCCGTGGAGTTTCAGGTCATTCCGAGAATGTTTGTTTCTGCACATAAATAACACCATGGCAATTCTGCTGAAAACAGAGTCAGTCCGGGTTAGTTCCATTCAAATCTTGCAAGTTAGAGTCCAAAACAAGGGCAAAAGTGTTTGGAAAAGTAGATATGAAGGAGACGTATCAGGGTGCCAGGCTCGTGGAGGCTGAGAACCGATGGTGCCCCGGTGACCCCGGTGCAAACCGGTTCAGAACAGCGTGCCGACATAGCGCGCATCCGCTCATCGCTGTCGGAGGAGAACCAGAACGAGCCGAGGTACGCAGCCGACAGCCACACGCTGTGGACGATGTACTTCGATCGCTGCCACGCCAACCAGGTCGCCTCCACAAATGGCATCCTGCCCCGCTGACGCCTCAACTCTGACGGGCGGCGCGAATGGTGGGGCGTGCCTGGCCGCACCATCAAAGTTTTCCTCGACCATATCGAGTCCGGCAACACGCCGAGCCTGGAGTACCCGGCGCCCCCGTCCTTCTCTTGCCGATGTGGTAGTTCCTGGACGCCGCGGTGAATGGAGACGGTGACCTCCTCCTCGTCGGGCTTTGGATCTCTTTGTTGGGGAACGTAGTAATTTCAAAAAAAATTCCTACGCACACGCAAGATCATGGTGATGCATAGCAACGAGAGGGGAGAGTGTTGTCCACGTACCCTCGTAGACCGTAAGTGGAAGCGTTATGACAACGCGGTTGGTGTAGTCGTACGTCTTCACGATCTGACCGATCCAAGTACCGAACGTACGGCACCTCCGAGTTCAGCACACGTTCAGCTCGATGACGATCCCCGGGCTCCAATCCAGCAGGGTGTCGGGGATGAGTTCCGTCAGCATGACGGCATGGTGACGATGATTATGTTCTACCGACGCAGGGCTTCGCCTAAGCACCGCAACGATATGACCGAGGTGGAATATGGTGGAGGGGGCACCGCCTGCAGCTAAGGAACGATCACGAAGATCAACTTGTGTCTTCTAGGGTGCCCCCTGCCCCCGTATATAAAGGAGCAAGGGGGAGGCCGGCCGGCCCTTGGGGCGCGCCAAGTAGGAGGAGTCCTCCTCCTAGTAGGAGTAGGACTCCCTCTTTCCTACTCCTACTAGGAGGGGGAAAGGAAGGGGGAGAGGGAGAGGAAGAGGGCGCCGCCTCTCCTAGTCCAATTCGGACCAGAGGGGGAGGGGGCGCGCGGCCCATCCTGGCTGCCCTCTCTCTCTCCACTAAAGCCCATAAGGCCCATTACTTCTCCCGGGGGTTCCGGTAACCCTCAGACTCCGGTTTTCTCGAAATCACCCGGAACACTTCCGGTGTCCGAATATAGTCGTCCAATATATCAATCTTTATGTCTCGACCATTTTGAGACTCCTCGTCATGTCCGTGATCATATCCGAGACTCCGAACAACCTTCGGTACATCAAAAATTATAAACTCATAATAAAACTGTAATCGTAACGTCAAGCGTGCGGACCCTACGGGTTCGAGAACTATGTAGACATGACCTAGAACTGTTTCCGGTCAATAACCAATAGCGGAACCTAGATGCTCATATTGGCTCCTACATATTCGATGAAGATCTTTATCGGTCAAACCGCATAACAACATACGTTGTTCCCTTTGTCATCTGTATGTTACTTGCCCGAGATTCGATCATCGGTATCCAATACCTAGTTCAATCTCGTTACTGGCAAATCTCTTTACTCATTCCATAATGCATCATTCCGTAACCAACTCATTGGCCACATTGCTTGCAAGGCTTATAGTGATGTGCATTACCGAGAGGGCCCAGAGATACCTCTCCGACAATCGGAGTGACAAAACCTAATCTTGAAATACGCCAACCCAACATGTACCTTCGGAGACACCTGTAGAGCACCTTTATAATCACCCAGTTACATTATGACGTTTGGTAGCAGACAAAGTGTTCCTCCAAGAACGGAGTTGCATAATCTCATAGTTGTAGGAACTTTGTATAAGTCATGAAGAAAGCAATAGCAACATACTAAACGATCAAGTGGTAGGCTAACGGAATGGGTCAAGTCAATCACATCATTCTCCTAATGATGTGATCCCGTTAATCAAATGACAACACATGTCTATGGTTAGGAAACATAACCATCTTTGATTAATGAGCTAGTCAAGTAGAGGCATACTAGTGACATTATGTTTGTCTATGTATTCACACATGTATCATGTTTCCGGGTAATACAATTCTAGCATGAATAATAAACATTTATCATGATATGAGGAAATAAATAATAACTTTATTATTGCCTCTAGGGCATATTTCCTTCAGTCTCCCACTTACACTAGAGTCAATAATCTAGTTCACATCGCCATGTGATTTAACAACAATAATTCACATCACCATGTGATTAGCACCCATAGTTCACTTTGTCATGTGGCCAACACCCAATGGGTTTACTAGAGTTAATAATCTAGTTCACATCACTATGTGATTAACACCCAACGAGTACTAAGGTGTGATCATGTTTTGCTTGTGAGATAATTTTAGTCAACGGGTCTGTCACATTCAGATCCGTAAGTATTTTGCAAATTTCTATGTCTACAATGCTCTTGCGGAGCTACTCTAGCTAATTGCTCCCACTTTCAATATGTATCTAGACCGAGACTTAGAGTCATCAAGATTAGTGTCAAAACTTGCATCGACGTAACCCTTTACGATCGAACCTTTTGTCACCTCCATAATCGAGAAACATATCCTTATTCCCTAAGGATAATTTTGACCGCTGTCCGGTGATCTACTCCTAGATCACTATTGTACTCCCTTGCCAAAATCAGTGTAGGGTATACAATAGGTCTGGTACACAACATGGCATACTTTATAGAACCTATGGCTGAGGCATAGGGAATGACTTTCATTCTCTTTCTATCTTCTGCCCTGGTCGGGCTTTGAGTCTTACTCAATTTCACACCTTGTAACACAGGCAAGAACTCTTTCTTTGGCTGTTCCATTTTGAACTACTTCAAAATCTTGTCAAGGTATGTACTCATTGAAAAAAACTTATCAAGCGTCTTGATCTATCTCTATAGATCTTGATGCTCAATATGTAAGCAGCTTCACCGAGCTCTTTCTTTGAAAAACTCCTTTCAAACACTCCTTTATGCTTTGCAGAATAATTCTACATTATTTATGATCAACAATATGTCATTCACATATACTTATCAGAAATGTTGTAGTGCTCCCACTCACTTTCTTGTAAATACAGGCTTCATCGCAAGTCTGTATAAAACTATATCCTTTGATCAACTTATCAAAGTGTATATTCCAACTCCGAGATGCTTGCACCAGTCCATAGATGGATCGCTGGAGCTTGTACATTTTGTTAACACCTTTAGGATCGACAAAACCTTCTGGTTGCATCATATACAACTCTTCTTTAATAAATCCATAAGGAATGTAGTTTTGTTTATCCATTTGCCAGATTTCATAAAATGCGGCAATTGCTAACATGATTCGGACAGACTTAAGCATAGATACGATTGAGAAACTCTCATCATAGTCAACACCTTGAACTTGTCGAAAACCTTTTGCGACAATTCTAGCTTTGTAGATAGTAACACTACTATCAGCGTCCATCTTCCTCTTAAAAATCCATTTAATCTCAATGGCTCACGATCATTTGGGCAAGTCAATCAAAGTCCATACTTTGTTCTCATACATGGATCCCATCTCAGATTTCATGGCCTCAAACCATTTCGCGGAATCTGAGCTCATCATCGCTTCCTCATAGTTCGTAGGTTCGTCATGGTCAAGTAACATGACCTCCAGAATAGGATTACCGTACCACTACAGTGCGAGACCGTACTCTGGAAGACCTACGAGGTTACGTAGTAACTTGATCTCAAGTTTCATGATCATCATCATTAGCTTCCCGACTAATTGGTGTAGAAATCATCGAACTAATTTACGTGATGAACTACTTTCCAATTTGGGAGAAGGTACAATTACCTTATCAAGCTCTACTTTCCTCCCACTCACTTCTTTCGAGAGAAACTCCTTCTCTAGAAAGGATCCATTCTTAGCAACGAATATCTTGCCTTCGGATCTGTGATAGAAGGTGTACCCAACAGTAACTTTTGGGTATCCTATGAAGACGCATTTCTCCGATTTGAGTTCAAGCTTATCATGTTGAAACTTTTTCACATAAGCATCGCAACCCCAAACTTTAAGAAACGACAACTTTGGTTTCTTGCCAAACCACAGTTCATAAGGTGTCATCTCAACGGATTTAGATGGTGCCCTTTTTAATGTGAATGCAGCTGTCCCTAATGCATAACCCCAAAACGATAGTGGTAGATTGGTAAGAGACATCATAGATCGCACCATATCCAATAAAGTGCGGTTACGACGTTCGGACACACCATAACATTGTGGTGTTCCAGGTGGCGTGAGCTGTGAAACTATTCCACATTGTTTTAATTGAAGACCAAACTCGTCCAAATATTCATCTCCGTGATCAGATCGCAGAAACTTTATTTTCTTGTTACGATGATTTTTCCACTTCACTCTAAAATTCTTTGAACCTTTCAACTATTTCAGACTTATGTTTCATCAAGTAGATGTACCCATATCTGCTCAAATCATCTTGTGAAGGTCAGAAAATAACGATACTTGCCACGAGCATCAACACTCATTGGATCGCATACATCGGTATGTATTATTTCCAATAAGTCCGTAGCTTGTTCCATTGTTCCGGAGAACGGAGTTTTAGTCATCTTACCCAAAAGGCGCGGTTTGCAAGCATCAAATGATTCATAACCAAGTGATTCCTAAAATCCATCTTTATGGAGTTTCTTCATGCGCTTTACACCGATATGACCCAAACGGCAGTGCCACAAATAAGTTGCACTATCACTCTTAACTTTGCATCTTTTGGCATCAATATTATGAATATGTGTATCACTACGATCGAGAGCCAACAAACTATTTTCATTGGGTCTATAACCATTTGAAGGTTTTATTCATGTAAACAGTACAACAATTATTCTCTGACTTTAAATGAATAACCATATTGCAATAAACATGATCAAATCATATTCATGCTCAACGCAAACACCAAATAACATTTATTTAGGTTTAACACTAATCCCGAAAGTATAGGGAGTGTGCGATGATGATCATATCAATCTTGGAACTACTTCCAACACTCATCGTCACTTCCCTTCAACTAGTCTCTGTTTATTCTGTAACTCCTGCTTTGAGTTACTAATCTTAGCAACCAAACAAGTATCAAATACTCGGGGCTACTATAAACACTAGTAAGGCACACATCAATAACTCAGATATCAAATATACTCTTGTTCACTTTTCCATCCTTCTTATCCACCAAATATTCAGGGCATTTCCTCTTCCAGTGACCATTTCCTTTGCGTGTAAGCACTCGGTTTCAGGCTTTGGTCCAGCTTTGGTATTCTTCACGGAGTGACAACTTGTTTGCCATTCTACTT
This sequence comes from Aegilops bicornis, assembly GCA_021605145.1. Lineage (NCBI taxonomy): Eukaryota > Viridiplantae > Streptophyta > Magnoliopsida > Poales > Poaceae > Aegilops > Aegilops bicornis. The sequence continues at coordinate 107,838,610 of CM038674.1, forward strand.
GAAGTTTCCCTTTCTTTCCCTTTGCCCTTTTCTTGAAACTAGTGATCTTGTCAATCATCAACACTTGATGCTCTTTCTTGATTTCTACCTTCGTCGATTTCAACATCACGAAGAGCTCGGGAATCATTTTCGTCATCCCTTGCTTACTATAGTTCATCACGAAGTTCTAGTAACTTAGTGATGGTGACTAGAGAATTCTGTTAATCACTATCTTATCTGGAAGATTAACTCCCACTTGATTCAAGCGATTGAAGTACCCAGACAATCTGAGCACATGTTCACTAGTTGAGCGATTCTCCTCCATCTTTTAGCTATAGAACTTGTTGGAGACTTCATGTCTCTCAACTCGGGTATTTGCTTGAAATATTAACTTCAATTCCTGGAACATCTCATATGGTCCATGACGTTCAAAACGTCTTTGAAGTCCCGATTCTAAGCCGTTAAGCATGGTGCACTAAACTATCAGGTAGTCATCATATTGAGCTAATAAACGTTCACAACATCTGCATATGCTCCTGCAACAGGTATGTCACCTAGCGGTGCATCAAGGACATAATTCTTATGTGCAGCAATGAGGATAAACCTCAGATCACGGATCCAATCCGCATCATTGCTACTAACATTTTTAAACATAATTTTTCTCTAGGAACATATCAAAAGAAACATATGAAAGCAACAACGTGAGCTATTGATATACAACATAATTTGCAAAATACTACCAGGACTAAGTTCATGATAAATTTAAGTTCAATTAATCATATTACTTAAGAACTCCCACTTAGATGCACATCTCTCTAGTCATCTAAGTGATCACGTGATCCAAATCAACTAAACCATAACCGATCATCACGTGAGATGGAGTAGTTTTCAATGGTGAACATCACTATGTTGATCATATCTACTATATGATTCACGCTCGACCTTTCGGTCTGCTTGTTCAGAGGCAATATCTGCATATGCTAGGCTCGTCAATTTTAACCTGAGTATTCTGCGTGTGCAAATCTGGCTTGCACCCGTTGTAGATGGACGCAGAGCTTATCACACCCGATCATCACGTGGTGTCCAGGCACGACGAACTTTGGCAACGGTGCATACTCGAGGAGAACACTTCTTGATAATTAGTGAGAGATCATCTTAAAATGCTACCGTCAATCAAAGCAAGATAAGATGCATAAAGGATAAACATCACATGCAATCAATATAAGTGATATGATATGGCCATCATCATCTTGTGCTTGTGATCTCCATCTCCAAAGCACCGTCATGATCACCATCGTCACCGGCGCGACACCTTGATCTCCATCGTAGCATCGTTGTCGTCTCGCCAACTATTGCTTCTACGACTATCGCTACCGCTTAGTGATAAAGTAAAGCAATTACAGGGCGTTTGCATTTCATACAATAAAGCGACAACCATATGGCTCCTGCCAGTTGCCGATAACTCGGTTACAAAACATGATCATCTCATACAATAAAATATAGCATCACGTCAAAGATGATAGTTCGGCTATCCGGACACCCCCTAGTCCAGGACTCCCTCAGTAGCCCCCGAACCAGGCTTCAATGGCGATGAGTCCGGCGCGTTGATTGTCTTCGGCATTGCGAGGCGGGTTCTTCTCCAAATTCCATATACTTGTCGAATAGTGTCCGCTTACGATAAATGCTGCGCTCCTTGGCTTCTACGCCCAATAATGGCCATCTTCCACATGTTTGAATGAATGCGAAAAGCCAGGGTATTTTTACACTTACCCCCCTAGCTGCACAAATGAGCCGCCTATAAAAGAGACGAGGATCTAGATCTGAGTCACACCATCCCCCCTCCGTGAGCTTTCATCGGAGCGCCTCTGACAAAAACCCATTCCATCTTGGACAGTCGACGCGGCTCCTCCTCTCGCGCTCCCAGCCCTCGGCACGAAATTGGGAGAGATGCTCAGTCCGCATAGCGAGCTAGTTATACTCCAAGCCAAGGGATTTCTTCCCCCGGCCTTCATGGTTCCGGTTCGAGCCGGACTTGCCACCTACAAGGGTGGAAAGCAAGCGGAGAGTGTCCCCGATCCCTCTAAAGGAGAGCGGGTGTGCTTTGTCTCTTATCTAGTAAGAGGACTCGGATTTCCGATTCATCCGTTTCTCGGGGCTCTTGGAGTTCTCTGACCTCCAGTTGCACCACCTTACGCCTGCCTCCATCTTGCACATCACGGGCTTCGTGGCCCTTTGCGAACTGTTCTTGGGCATCGAGGCTCATTTTGCGCTGTGGAAGAGATTATTCTGCCTAGTACCCCGTTCTCATGAGGGGTCAATATATCAAGTGGGCGAAGCCGAGCTATGGCGTATTGCGGGACCGGATATCTATCCGGAACCCCGAAGAAGGCGTCTGAAGACTGGCCTTCGGAATGGTTTTACATGGAGGACGTCCGCTGCGGATCCTGTTCGGATCGGCCTTCCGGAGTTTAGCAATGCTCCTGAAGAAGCACCTAAGCTGGCGCCATGAGCCCCGGAGGAAAATGACCGATGTCCTCTACTTGATGAGCCGAATAAGATTATCGCTCATGCCGGATTGACCATGATTGGAGTCATGGAAATCTGCATTATGAGAGTGCAGCCGCTGCAATATAGGGGCCACCCCATGTGGGACTTCAACGGGAGGACGATGCCACCCGTCATGGGCGCAAAGGGCCGGATCGATCGCCGAACTGGTGAAGATCTTATACGCCATGTATAAAGGGGAGGAGGAGGATTTCCTCCGCGTCAATCCACTGAAGGAGTTTTCTTCGAATAATCCTCGAAGCTGGGTAAGCAAACATCTTTGTGACCTGTACGATCCATGTTTCCGTGGTTAAATATCTTATTTTATGGTTTCTCAAGAGGAATCTGCGCCGGGTGGAGAAGATACACAGCCCGCCCCCACAACACGAGGATCCGGAACGGTCCCTCGATCCGACCTCCGAAGAGGATTCGGATATAAAGGTGGAGTTGATCAACGGGGTATTCCACCAACTTAGCATCGACAATGCTTTGGTTGCCATTACGGCCGATTACCCCGGAATACTTCCAGCCTCACAGGTAACTGAGACCAAGGTCCCAATATTCTGATAATGACCCATCCATGCTTATTTCTTGATCACCGTATACCAATGGTGTTTCGCTGGGGGTACCTTCGAGGCAGGAAGCCGAGCCCGCGGCGGCTAGCCAACAAGGGGCACTACGGCCCCGCAGGCTAAAAAGGAGTGCGGTCAGGATCGAAACTCCGCCGCAACGGTATGGCGTATCACCATGTTCCTAGGATTGATTCCTGGAAGGCGTACTAACGCTGACGCTCTTTTCAGGAAAAAGAGCGCTCGCCGGACTGAGTCCGGAGAGGTTGCGAATCGTACCACCGCCGGCCAGGCTCCAAAGCCGGGTCCAGAAGCGGAGGCGAACACGAGGCGTACGTCGGATGCTCCTCCGACAGAGGATGCCGACAGATTATCCGCCACCAACTCCGAGGTGGAGAGCGCCTTGAATCACAGGCGCCGCCGGACAGTTCTTCGTGATGCATGTTTCTCCCAAGAGGCCTTGAATGCCTTCAATTCGGGAGATGCGCACCTCCGTGCCGCTCAAGATGGTCTAGCCAGAGCCACGGAGTAGTATGTAAAGGACATACGGGTAAGGAAATTTGACAGTTATATATGCAGGATCTTACAAAAAAGGAATACCCGACTGTACCAGGAGCTTGAAGAGTGCAAGGCCCAACTTGAGGCCGCACTAGCCTCTACAGGGGGAGCCACAGAGACCCCCTCTGGTAATATACGCTTCAAAAGATAAATAGTTTATGAAGTGCGGCGGGTGTGTAAATCTGACAAAAACATTGCAGATGGCGCCGGACTAGATCCGAACAAGCATCAGCTCTTGCGCCAGCTAAAGGCCGGCGAGAGCGTGCTTACTAGGGTGCGGCAGGAGAAAAATAACCTCCAAGATGCCAACACCAAGCTGGGTGAGGAACTAAAGGATGTTCGTGCCCAGTTGTCTGACTCCGTAAAGGAGAATCGGTGGCTTCGTCACGGCATTTTCAGTAAGTGCTTGAGCGAACTTTGAAAGAGTTCGGCGAGGAAGGCGACTAACATAAACATGTATGTAGGTTTGCTCACAGTTCGTCCTGAGGAGGAGATGCCCGATTCTTGGTGATCTTCTTCCCGAATTGCGTCGGCTACCGCAAACGAGTCCGGCAGGTGATGAAAGGCATCGGCCAGGCCTTGTGGCCATCTATCTCCCTGCCGCGAGCATTTGGGAGCTGGCAGAGCAGCTTCAAGGAGCACGGGGCGCTTCCGACTATGGAAGATATCGGCCTGCCTTCAAGGCGCCAGGAGGCACTGGGCCATGGTAAAGACGCTGCACACGGTTGTTGACCCAAACCACATGGCCGAGGTCGGACCTGTGGGGCCTGATGGGATGTAGATCCCTGTAAGCTTAGTGTACGGCCAAGTAGAATTGGTCGCCAAGTATTCCTAGCAGGATTGTAAATTAGATAGCCTATTAGATGGCATTGAGGAGGAATACAATGAGTCGAGTTGACTATGTAAAAATATGACATGAAAAAATGTCTTCTAGCCAGATTGTAGATCATTTGTCATAGCGGACCTTTTCGCTTCGACCTCAGGACCTGATAGTCCGGAGTGTGTCCGAATACCTTTATGGTTATATAAGAACCGGGGCATGCATGGAGACAAGGCGTAGGGGTCATTGTTGCTGTATCATACAAGTGCCCAACTAGTTATGTTATATTACATGGATAGTAAGAAACATCTTCCAGGGAGAATAGTTCCGTTAAGGGTTCCTTTCGCTGGGATGCATGCCCTAAAGTGCATGTCAAAGCTGCTATTAAAGCAGAAAATCATTTGGGGGCAGATGGGTAAATAGTTAAAAATCATCTTTCAGTTCACCGACCGAATATTCCCTTAAGAACGCTAGCTTTCGGCTTCACCCAGTCTGAGGTACACATCCGGCTAACCCGGCAGTAACAATCGCAGAGGTGCTCCCTTTACCACCTAGCCGAACAATCGGGAGCGTAGGGGTAAGCACAGGAGCCAGGCAACCCAGCTTGGCCAAAACTTAAGTCATATCGATGCATATAATGGTGAATAAAAGGTACATGCGGAAGTTTAACGCATGTGTTGGGCATGAAGCCCATATAAATAAGCTTTTGTTAAAGAAGCCCCCAGGTATAATGAGCGCTTACAGTGCGTCAAGTATGTGTGAAAAAAGCGCAAACGAGCCTCTAGAGGCGTCAATAAGAAGGGGGAGGAAGGAGAGAAATAAAAGACAGCAAAAATAGAAAATGTGGACGGAGGAAGGAGACGAACTTGGAGTCCGGCGCTTAGGCGTAGAATCTTCGTAGACGGGCTGCGTTCCATGGGTTCGGCTCGAGTCGGTTATCCGATGCGTTTCGCAGACGGTATGCTCCGCCGGTCAGGACCTGGTCGATGATGAAGGGACCTTCCCATTTGGGCTTGAGTTTGTCCTTTTTCTTGTCTGGCAGGCGTAGAACTAGTTCGCCAACGTTATAAGCTTTGGCCCGTACTTCCCTACTTTGATATCTTTGAGCCTGCCATTGATAGAATGTGGAACGAGCTTTTGCCACGTCGGGCTCCTCCTCCAATGCGTCCAAACTGTCCTGCCGATTGAGCTCGGCTTCTCTTTCTTCATACATGCGCCTTGAGGTGAGTCATGTATTATGTCGCAGGCAAGACTGCCTCTGCGCCGTATACCATAAATAATGGTGTGAATCCAGAGTACGATTCGGTGTGGTCCGCAGGCCCAGTCTGGTCGGAGTCGAAGCTCCTCAACCCAAAGGCGTGTTAGATTCCTTGAGGACCGCACTAGTCTGGGTTTAATGCCGCTCATGATTAGACCATTTGCTCGTTCGACTCGGCCGTTGGTTTGAGGGTGATAGGCGAGGCGTGTCGAGCTTGATGCCCATGTTTTTGCACCATAATTTGACCTCGGTGACCATGAAGTTGGTGCCGTTATCGGTGATGATAATGCGGGCACGCCGTAACGGTGCACTACCCACGATATGAAGTCTATCACCGGTCCGGATTCGCCGTTTTAACGAGCTTGGCCTCTATCCATTTGGTGAATTTATCCACCATGACCAATAGGTATTTTTTCTTGTGGGTTCCTCCCTTAAGGGGTCCAACCATGTCAAGCCCCGGACATGACGACCAGGTGATGGGTATAGTTTTGAGGGCGGTGGGTGGCATGTGGCTTTGGTTAGCAAAAAGCTGGCAACCGACGCATCGTTGGACTAAATCCTGTGCATCTGCCCGGGCCGTCGGCCAATAAAATCATGTACGGAAGGCCTTGCCTACAAGGGCCCGGGCTGCGGCGTGGTGCCCACCCAGTCCGGCGTGAATTTCAGCCAGGAGGTTTCGCCCTTCCTCTTCGGAGATACACCTTTGAAGGACTCTTGTTGTGCTTTTCTTATAGAGCTCTCTCCTCATGGACTTTATAGGCTTTAGATCGCCATACTATTTAGCGAGTCTCATTTTGGTCTTCGGGAGTTCCTGCCTAGTTAGGTAGGCTAGGAATGGTTCCGATCCGCAAGCGATAACCGCCATTATTTCATGGGCGAGGGTGTTATCTCGGTGGCGGGGCCTCCGATTGTGTCGAGTGTTCGGCGTCGAGGCGATGCGGTTGGGTCCGGATTGTTATTGCCGGACTCCCCTTCCCATAGTACGGATGGCTTGAACAGCCGTTCCAGAAAGATATTGGGTGGGACGGCATCGCGTTTTGCACCGATGTGTGCCAATATGTCCGCTGCCTGGTTGTTATCCCGGGCTATATGATGAAATTCGAGCCCTTCGAACCGTGCTGACATTTTTAGGACCGCATTGCGGTATGCTGCCATTTTCAAATCTTTGGCATCAAAGTCTCCCTTTATTTGAGATATCGCGAGGTTCGAATCCCCGCGCACCTCTAGGCGTTTAATGCCCATGGAGACTGCCATCCGGAGGCCGTGCAGAAGGGCCTCGTATTCGGTTGCGTTGTTGGAGTCCGTATACATTATCTGAAGGACGTATTGGAATGTGTCCCCGGTTGGGGACGTCAGGACGATGCCAGCCCCCAGACCGGCCAACATTTTGGAGCCGTCAAAGTGCATGATCCAATTGGAGTATGCGCCGTACTCCTTAGGGAGTTCGGCTTCGGTCCATTCGGCCACGAAGTCGGCCAAAACGTGCGACTTGATAGCTCGTCGTGGCTTGTAGGTTATGTCGAATGGAAGGAGCTCTATGGCCCATTTAGCAATCCGGCCCGTCGCGTCGCGGTTGTTTATAATGTCATTAAGAGGTACTTCGGAGGCTACCGTTATGGAACACTCTTGAAAGTAGTGTCGCAGCTTCCGGGATGCCATGAACACCGTGTATGCTATCTTTTGATAGTGTGGGTAACGGGACTTTCATGGAGTTAGGACAGTGGACACATAGTAAACCGGTTTTTGAAGAGGGAACCGGTGTCCGTCCGTTTCTCGTTCGACAACGAGCACCGCTACCGACAACTTGATGTGTTGCGGCGATATATAATAGCATTGGTTCGCCCACATTGGTATGCGCCAGACCGGTTATGTCGCCAATATGGCTTTTATCTCTTCGAGTCCGGCCGTGGCGTATCAAATCCACTCAAAGTGTTGGTCTTGGCGGAGGAGGCGGTAAAGGGGTAACGCCTTTTCTCCCAAACGGGAAATAAAGCGGCTTAGCGCCGCTACGCATCCCGTCGATTTTTGTATTTGCTTGAGGCCTTTTGGAATATCCAATTGTGACAGAGCTCGGATCTTGGCTGGGTTTGCTTCAATTCCTCTACCGGACACAATGAAGCCCAGGAGCTTTCCGGCTGGAACACCGAAGACGCATTTTTCCGGATTGAGCTTGATGTCGTATTTTCGAAGATTGTCGAATATGAGCCTCAAGTCGTCTACTAGAATTTCGACGTGCTTGGTTTTGATGACCACGTCATCTACATATGCTTCCACTGTTTTGCCGATCTGGTCTGCGGACATGTACGAATCATCTTGTTGATATGTTGCGCCGGCGTTTTTTGAGCCCAAAGGGCATTGTGTTGAAGCGAGCGGGCCGTATGGAGTGATGAATGCTGTTGCGGCTTGGTGCAGCTCCGCCATCTTAATTTGGTGGTAGCCGGATGCAGCGTCGAGGAAGCACAATGAGTCGTGTCCTGCTGTAGCGTCAATAATTTGATCAATTCGAGGGAGGGGGAAGGGATCCTTTGGGCAAGCCTTATTAAGGTCTTTGAAATCAACACATAGGCGCCATGATTTATCCTTCTTTGGTACCATCACCAAGTTTGCTAGCCAGTCCGGATGTTTTATATCTCTGATGGATCCGGCTTCCAAAAGTTTGGCTAGCTCATCGGGAACCCCGTCCAATTTAGGACTCAGGGGCCGAGAAGTTTCCGAACTTGAAAGTTTGGATTTTTGAGTGTTATCCAATGAGTCCAACCCGCCGCCTGACTTTAAGTTCAGGGCTTGATCGACATCCGTCCCTCTGCGGGAATCTGGCATGGAGGGATCGGGAATCCGGACGTAGCTAGACCTTAAGATAGAAGAAGAATCGCCGCATTGCTCCTCTATCACAGCAACATGATGGGTAGCCTGGGGAGAGTTGATCCATCTCAGATCGATTTTAGGCCCGATCCGGTCGTAGTCTGTGGCGACTCCCAGGGCGGCGATGCAATCCAAGAGCTCGTTTACGGAGCAGAGCTCGATCGGATCTAACTGTTTGGCAAGTTCCGAATTAACATGGAGATTGGTTTCGATGACTCGAGAGGTCATCGTCAGCGCGGTGGCCGAACTGGCGGTCATAAGAAAACCACCTAGCCGAAGAGTTTGACCAGCGGCCAAGGCTCCTTTGGCGATAGTATCGTCTTTAAAGACGGGATGAGGCATCCTACCTGACGGCAACGTCACAGAGGAACTCTCAATGAAAGCACCAATGTCGGTGTCAAAACTGGCGGATCTCGGGTAGGGGGTCCCGAACTGTGCGTCTAGGCGGATGGTAACATGAGACAAGGGACACGATGTTTTTACCCAGGTTCAGGCCCTCTCGATGGAGGTAATACCCTACTCACCTTGATTAATATTGATGATATGGGTAGTACAAGAGTAGATCTACCACGAGATCAAGGAGGCTAAACCCTAGAAGCTAGCCTATGGTATGATTGTTGTTAGTCCTACGGACTAAAACCCTCCGGTTTATATAGACACCGGATAGGTTAGGGTTACGGAGTCGGTTACAATGGTAGGAGATCTACATATCCGTATCGCCAAGCTTGCCTTCCACGCCAAGGAAAGTCCCATCCGGACACGGGACGAAGTCTTCAATCTTGTACCTTCATAGTCTTGGAGTCCGGCCGTGATGATAGTTCGGCTATCCGGACACCCCCTAATCCGGGACTCCCTCACGGACCTTTTCGCTTCAACCTCGGGACCCAATAGTCCGGAGTGTGTCCGAATACCCTCGCGGTTATATAAGAACCGGGGCATGCATGGAGGCAAGGCGTAGGGGTCATTATTGCTGTATCAGACAAGTGCCCAACTAGTTATGTTATATTACATGGATAGTAAGAAACATCTTCCAAGGAGAATAGTTCCGTTAAGGGTTCCTTTTCATTTGGGAGGCATGCCCTAAATAGCATGTCAAAACTTCAAACAAAGCAGAAAATCATCTGGGAGCAGATGTATAAATAGTTAAAATCATCTTTCGGTTCACCGACCGAATATTCCCTTAAGAACGATAGCTTTCGGCTTCACCCGGTCTGAGGTACACATCCGGTGACCCGGCGATAACAATCGCAGAGGTGCTCCTTTACCACCTAGCCGAACAATCGGGAGCGTAGGGGTAAGCACGAGAGCCGAGCAACCCAGCTTGGCCAAAACTTAAGTCATATCGATGCATATAATGGTGAATAAAAGGTACATGCGGAAGTTTGACGCATGTGTTGGGCATGAAGCCCGTATAAATAAGCTTCTGTTAAAGAAGCCCCCAGGTATAATGAGCGCAGACAGCGCGTCAAATATGTGCGAACAAAGCGCAAACGAGCCTCTAAAGGCTTCAAGAAGAAGGAGGAGGAAGGAGAGAAATAAAAGACAGCAAAAATATAAAATGTGGACGGAGGAAGGAGACAAACTTGGAGTCGGCGCTTAAGCGTAGAATAAATAAATGAGCGGGCTCGTTCCATGGGTTCGGCTCGAGTCGGTTATCCGATGCATTTACATGAGACGGTATGCTCCGCGATCGGGACCTGGTCGATGATGAAGGGACCTTCCCATTTGGGCTTGAGTTTGTCCTTTTTCTTGTCCGGCAGGCGTAGAACTAGTTCGCCAGCCTTATAAGCTTTGGCCCGTACTTCCCTGCTTTGATATCTTCGAGCCTGCTGCTGATAAAATGCGGAACGAGCTTTTGCCACGTCACGCTCCTCCTCCAATGCGTCCAAACTATCCTGCCGATCGAGCTCGGCTTCTCTTTCTTCATACATGCGCACGCGAGGTGAGTCATGTATTATGTCGCAGGGCAAGACTGCCTCTGCGCCGTACACCATAAAAAATGGTGTGAATCCGGTAGTACGATTCGGTGTGGTCCGCAGCCCCCAGAGTACAGAGTCGAGCTCCTCAACCGAGTGCGTGTTATATTCCTTGAGGGACCGCACTAGTCTGGGTTTAATGCCGCTCATGATTAGACCATTTGCTCGTTTGACTTGGCCGTTGGTTTGAGGGTGATAGACTGAGGCGTAATCGAGCTTGATGCCCATGTTTTTGCACCATAATTTGACCTCATCGGCCGTGAAGTTGGTGCCGTTATCAGTGATGATAATGCGGGGGACGCCGTAATGGTGCACTACCCCTGATATGAAGTCTATCACCGGTCCGGATTCGGCCGTTTTAACAGGCTTGGCCTCTATCCATTTGGTGAATTTATCCACCATGACCAATAGGTATTTTTGCTTGTGGGTTCCTCCCTTAAGGGGTCCAACCATGTCAAGCCCCGGACCATGAACGGCGGTGATGGGTATGGTTTTGAGGGCGGTGGGTGGCATGTGGCTTTGGTTAGCAAAAAGCTGGCAACCGACGCATCGTTGGACTAAATCCTGTGCATCTGCCCGGGCCGTCGGCCAATAAAATCATGTACGGAAGGCCTTGCCTACAAGGGCCCGGGCTGCAGCTTGGTGCCCAACCAGTCCGGCGTGAATTTCAGCCAGGAGGTTTCGCCCTTCCTCTTCGGAGATACACCTTTGAAGGACTCCTGTTGTGCTTTTCTTATAGAGCTCTCCCTCATGGACTTTATAGGCTTTAGATCGCCATACTATTTAGCGAGTCTCATTTTGGTCTTCGGGGAGTTCCTGCCTAGTTAGGTAGGCTAGGAATGGTTCGATCCGCGAAGCGATAACCGCCATTATTTAAGTGGGCGGAGGGTGTTATCTCGGTGGCAGAGCCTCCGATTGTGTCAGAGTGTTCGGCGTCAGGCAGTGCGGTTGGGTTCGGATTGTTATTTCCGGACTCCCCTTCCCATAGTACGGATGGCTTGAACAACCTTTCCAGGAAGATGTTGGGCGGGACGGCATCGCGTTTTGCGCCGATGCGTGCCAATATGTCCGCCGCTTTGGTTGTTATCCGGGCTATATGATGAAATTGAGCCCTTCGAACCGTGCTGACATTTTTAGGACCGCATTGCGGTACGCTGCCATTTTTGGATCTTTGGCATCAAAGTCTCCGTTTATTTGAGATATCGCGAGGTTCGAGTCCCCGCGCACCTATAGGCGTTTAATGCCCAATTTAAGACTCAGGGGCCGAGACGTTTCCGAACTTGGAAGTTTGGATTTTTGAATGCTATCCAATGAATCGAACCCGCCGCCTGACTTTAAGTTCAGGGCTTGATCGACATCCGTCCCTCTGCGGGAATCCGGCATGGAGGGATCGGGAATCGAGCGTAGCTAGTCCTTAAGATAGAAGAAGAGTCGCCGTATTGCTCCTCTATCACAGCAACATGATGGGTAGCACAGGGAGAGTTGATCTCTCTCGATTGGTTTTAGGCCCGATCTGAGTGCGTAGTCTGTGGCGACTCCCAGGGCGGCGATGCGATCCAAGAGCTCGTTTACGGAGGAGAGCTCGATCGGATCTAACTGCTCGGCAAGTTCCGAGTTAACATGAAGATTGGTTTCGATGACTCGAGAAGTCATCGTCGGCGCGGTGGCCGAACTGGCGGTCATAAGAAAACCACCTAGCCGAAGAGTCTGACCAGTGGCCAAGGCTCCTTTGGCGATAATATCGTCTTTAAAGACGGGATGAGGCATCCTTCGGCGGCGATGGCGGAAGGAACTCTCAATGAAAGCACCAATGTCGGTGTCAAAACCGGCGGATCTCGGGTAGGGGTCCCGAACTGTGCGTCTAGGCGGATGGTAACAGGAGACAAGGGACACGATGTTTTTACCCAGGTTCGGGCCCTCTCGATGGAGGTAATACCCTACTCCTGCTTGATTAATATTGATGATATGGGTAGTACAAGAGTAGATCTACCACGAGAGTAGAGAGGCTAAACCCTAGAAGCTAGCCTATGGTATGATTGTTGTTAGTCCCTGGACTAAAACCCTCCGGTTTATATAGACACCGGATAGGATTAGGGTTACATAGAGTCGGTTACAATGGTAGGATATCTACATATCTGTATTGCCAAGCTTGCCTTCCACGCCAAGGAAAGTCCCATCCGGACACGGGACGAAGTCTTCAATCTTGTATCTTCATAGTCTTGGAGTCCGGCCAAAGATGATAGTTCGGCTATCCGGACACCCCCTAGTCTAGGACTCCCTCAATGATGATGTTCTACCGATGCAGGGCTTCGCCTAAGCACCGCAACGATATGACCGAGGTGTAACATTGTGGAGGGGGGCACCGCACACGGCTAAGGAACGATCACGAAGATCAACTTGTGTCTTCTAGGGTGCCCCCTGCCCCCGTATATAAAGGAGCAAGGGGGAGGCCGGCCGGCCCTTGGGGCGCGCCAAGTAGGAGGAGTCCTCCTCCTAGTAGGAGTAGGACTCCCTCTTACCTACGCGTACTAGGAGGGAAAGGAAGGGGAGAGGAGAGGGAAAGAGGCGCCCCCCCTCTCCTAGTCCAATTCGGACCAGAGGGGGAGGGGGCGCGCGGCCCATCCTGGCTTCCCCTCTCTCTCTCTCCACTAAAGCCCATAAGGCCCATTACTTCTCCCGGGTCTTTCCGGTAACCCTCCGGCACTCCGGTTTTCTCCGAAATCTCCCGGAACAGTTCCGGTGTCCAAATATAGTCGTCCAATATATCAATCTTTATGTCCCAACCATTTTGAGACTCCTCGTCATGTCCGTGACCATATGAGGGACTCCGAACAACCTTCGGTACATCAAAACTTATAAACTCATAATAAAACTGTCATCGTAACGTCAAGCGTGCGGACCCTACGGGTTCGAGAACTATGTAGACATGACCTAGAACTGTTTCCGGTCAATAACCAATAGCGGAACCTGGATGCTCATATTGGCTCCTACATATTCTACGAAGATCTTTATCGGTCAAACCGCATAACAACATATGTTGTTCCCTTTGTCATCGGTATGTTACTTGCCCGAGATTCGATCGTCGGTATCCAATACCTAGTTCAATCTCGTTACCGGCAAATCTCTTTACTCGTTCCGTAATGCATCATTCCGTAACCAACTCATTGGCCACATGGCTTGCAAGGCTTATAGTGATGTGCATTACTGAGAGGGCCCAGAGATACCTCTCCGACAATCGGAGTGACAAAACCTAATCTTGAAATACGCCAACCCAACATGTACCTTCGGAGACACCTATAGAGCACCTTTATGATCACCCAGTTATGTTGTGACGTTTGGTAGCACACAAAGTGTTCCTCCGGTAAACGGGAGTTGCATAATCTCATAGTTGTAGGAACTTTGTATACGTCATGGAGAAAGCAATAGCAACATACTAAACGATCAAGTGCTAGGCTAACGGAATGGGTCAAGTCAATCACATCATTCTCCTAATGATGTGATCCCGTTAATCAAATGACAACACATGTCTATGGTTAGGAAACATAACCATCTTTGATTAATGAGCTAGTCAAGTAGAGGCATACTAGTGACATTATGTTTGTCTATGTATTCACACATGTATCATGTTTCCGGGTAATACAATTCTAGCATGAATAATAAACATTTATCATGATATGAGGAAATAAATAATTTTATTATTGCCTCTAGGGCATACTTCCTTCACTCTTTCCTCCGGTTCGCCGGCGCTCTGCCCCGTCAAGCCGGAGTTGCAGGAGACGCCACTTGGGCGCTGCACCCGCAGCGGCGCCCTCGTCATCAACGAGGGCGACCGTCCCTCCCCTCGTTCCTACCGCCTCGTCCGGCCGAAGACCAAGCCGGGTTTGCTCCCCGTGAAGAAGGAGCACGAGGACATGGCCGCCGCCGATGAGACCACCCTTAAGTGGACGAAGGCGGACTACATCTTCGAGCAGGTGGAGCGCCAGCGCCGGGCCTACGAGGAGATTGAAGCTCAGCGCGACAGACATGAGGAGGGCGGTGGTTTCGTCCTGGACAGCGATGACGAGGACGCACCCGGTCCGTCCAACCCCTGGCGTGTCAGTGACCCTAGTCAGGGGTGCAGCAGGGACGGCAATGGCGCCCGGCGGGGCCTTGAAGCGGTGGCGACGATGACGGCAATGACACCCGATTCTCTGAGCTCCTCGTCATGTAGAAGGCGGGCGGCGGCAACGGCGTAGTACTGCTAGGCATAGTTGTTTTAAATCATGTTTTTTGTTTTTGGTAAAATTTGAATGAAATCACCGAGTAAGGACAATTTTTTGTCGTGTTTGGCCGATTTGGGGGTGAGGATGGGGGCGGCGGCTGGGAACACGTTCGCCCCCACACAGAAATTAACGCCGGTTCGGCCCCAAGCGGCGCTTTTCGGCGTCCTGGGGGGTCGAACGGCTGTAGCACGTGCTCCTAGACACTTTCTGAGAGAAGAAGATGGGCCATGTATCAATGAAGTAGTACTTATTTGTAGAGCAAGTACAATAAGGTGACATAAGCAGGATATAAGTGTTTGAAATATGCCCTAGAGGCAATAATAAAATGGTTATTATTATATTTCCTTGTTCATGATAATTGTCTATTGTTCATGCTATAATTGTATTAACTGGAAACCGTAATGCATGTGTGAATACATAGACCACAACATGTCCCTAGTGAGCCTCTAGTTGACTAGCTCGTTGATCAATAGATGGTTATGGTTTCCCGACCATGGACATTGGATGTCATTGATAACGGGATCACATCATTAGGAGAATGATGTGATGGACAAGACAATCCTAAGCATAGCACAAGATCGTGTAGTTCGTTTGCTAAAGCTTTTCTAATGTCAAGTATCATTTCCTTAGACCATGAGATTGTGCAACTCCGGATACCGTAGGAATGCTTTGGGTGTACCAAAGCGTCTGGCAATCGGGTGGCTATAAAGGTGCACTACAGGTATCTCCGAAAGTGTCTATTGGGTTGGCACGAATCGAGGCTAGGATTTGTCACTCCGTGTATGGCGGAGGTATTACAGGCCCACTTTCGGTAATGCATCATCATAATGAGCTCAATGTGACTAAGTAGTTAGTCACGGGATCATGCATTATGGAGCAGTAAAGTGACTTGCCGATAACTTGAGATTGAGCGAGTTATTGGGATAACGACTATCGAATCTCGGGTAAGTAACGTACCGATTGACAAAGGGAATTGCATACAGGATTGCTTGAATCCCCGACATCGTGGTCATCCGATGAGATCATCGTGGAACATGTGGGAGCCAACTGTTGGGGAACGTAGCAGAAATTCAAAATTTTCCTACGTGTCACCAAGATCTATCTAAGGAGAAACCAGCAACGAGGGGAAGGAGAGTGCATCTACATACCCTTGTAGATCGCTAAGCGGAAGCGTTCAAGAGAACGAGGTTGAAGGAGTCGTACTCGTCGTGATCCAAATCACCGGAGATCCTAGTGCGAGCAGACGACACCTCCGCGTTCAACACACGTACAACCCGGTGACGTCTCCCATGCCTTGATCCAGCAAGGAGAGAGGGAGAGGTTGAGGAAGACTCCGTCCAGCAGCAGCACAACAGCGTGGTGGTGATGGAAGAGCGTGGTAATCCTGCAGGGCTTTGCCAAGCACCGCGGGAGAGGAGAAGGGAGAGAGGTAGGGCTGCGCCAGGGAGAGGTCAAACTCATGTGTTGGCAGCCCAAAATACCTCAACTATATATAGGGGAGAGGGAGGGGGGTGCGCCCCCTCTAGGGTTTCCACCCCAAGGGGTGCGGCAGCCCCAATCCCATCTATGGGTGGCGGCCAAGGGGGGGGGGAGAGGGGAAACTTGCCCCCCAAGTTAGGTGGGTGCGCCCCCTCCCCCAACCCTAGGCGCCTTGGGCCCACCTGGGGCTGGTCCCCTCCCACACTTGGCCCAAGCAGCCCTCCGGGGCCGGTGGTCCCACTTGGTGGACCCCCGGGACCCTCCCGGTGGTCCCGGTACGTTACCGATAAAACCCGAAACTTTTTCGGTGACCAAAACAGGACTTCCCATATATAAATCTTTACCTCCGGACCATTCCGGAACTCCTCGTGACGTCCGGGATCTCATCCGGGACTCCGAACAACATTCGGTAACCACATACAAACTTCCTTTATAACCCTAAGCGTCGCCAGACCTTAAGTGTGTAGACCCTACGGTTTCGGGAACCATGCAGACATGACCGAGACATTCTCTGGTCAATAACCAACAGCGGGATCTGGATACCCATGTTTGCTCCCACATGTTCCACGATGATCTCATCGGATGAACCAGGATGTCAAGGACTCAATCGATCCCGTATACAATTCCCTTTGTCCGGTAATTATTGTACTTGCCGAGATTCGATCGTCGGTATCCCGATACCTTGTTCAATCTCGTTACCGGCAAGTCTCTTTACTCGTTCCGTAACACATCATCCCGTGATCAACCCCTTGGTCACATTGTGCACATTATGATGATGTCCTACCGAGTGGGCCCAGAGATACCTCTCCGTCACTGCGGAGTGACAAATCCAGTCTTGATTCGTGCCAACCCAGCAGACACTTTCGGAGATACCTGTAGTGCACCTTTATAGCCACCCGATTCGTTGTGACGTTTGGTACACCCAAAGCATTCCTCGGTATCCGGAGTTGCACAATCTCATGGTCTAAGGAAAAGATACTTGACATTAGAAAAGCTTTAGCATACGAACTACACGATCTTTGTGCTAGGCTTAGGATTGGGTCTTGTCCATCACATCATTACGCTAATGATGTGATCCCGTTATCAACGACATCCAATGTCCATGGTCGAAAGCTGTAACCATCTATTGATCAACGAGCTAGTCAACTAGAGGCTTACTAGGGACATGGTGTTGTCTATGTACCCACACATGTATCTGAGTTTCCTATCAATACAATTATAGCATGGATAATAAGCGATTATCATGAACAAGGAAATATAATAATAACTAATTTATTATTGCCTCTAGGGCATATTTCCAACAGTCTCCCACTTGCACTAGAGTCAATAATCTAGTTCACATCGCCATGTGATTAACACTCACAGGTCACATCGCCATGTGACTAACATCCAAAGAGTTTACTAGTGTCATTAAACTAGTTCACATCATCATGTGATTAAGACTCAATGAGTTACGGGGTTTGATCATGTTTTGCTTACGAGAGGTTTTAGTCAGCGGGTGCAACATTCAGATCCGTATGTACTTTGCAAATCTCTAGGTCATATTGTAAATGCTGCTTCCACGCTCCACTTGGAGCTATTCCAAATGGTTGCTCCACTATACATATCCGGTTTGCTACTTAGAGTCATTCGGATAGGTGTTAAAGCTTGCATCGACGTAACCCTTTATGCCGAACTCTTTATCACCTCCATAATCGAAACATGTCCTTATTTGCTCCAAGGACAATTTTGATCGCTGTCCAATGATCCATTCTGGATCATTCTTGTACTATAGTGACTCATGGCAAGGCACATTTCGGTCTGGTACACATAGCATACTATAGAGCCTAAATGCGAAGCATAGGGGATGACCTTCGTCCTTTCTCTCTTTTACGCCGTGGTCGAGCTTTAACTCTTAACTTCATACCTTACAACTCAGGCAAGAACTCCTTCTTTGGTGATCCATCTTGAACACCTTCAAGATTATGTCAAGGTATGTGCTCATTTGAAAGTATTATTAAACATTTTGATCTATCTTATAGATCTTGATGCTTATTGTTCAAGTAGCCTAATCCAGGTTTTCCATTGAAAAACACTTTTCAAACAACCCTATATGCTTTCGGAAATTCTACATCATTTACGATCAACAATATGTCAACAACATATACTCATCGGAAATTCTATAGTGCTCCCACTCACTTCTTTGGAAATACAAGTTTCTCATGAACTTTGTATAAACCCAAAATCTTTGATCATCTCATCAAAGCGCACATTCCAACTCCGAGATGCTTACTCCGGTCCTTAGAAGGATCATTTGGAGCCAGCATACCTTTAGCATCCTTAGGATCGACAAAAACTTTCTGATTGTATCATATACAACCTTTCCTTACTGGCGGCAAGGAAACTCATTTTGACATCCATCTGCCAGATTTCATAAATGCAACTAATGCTAACATGATTACGACGGACTTAAGTATCACTACGGATGAGAAAATCTCATCGAAGTCAACTCCTTGAACTTGTGAAAAACTCTTCGCCACAAGTCGAGCTTCATAGACGGTGACATTACCGTCCACGTCCGTCTTCTTCTTAAAGATCCATTTATCTCAATGGCTTGCCGATCATCGGGCAAGTTCACCAAAGTCCGTGCTTTGTTCTGATACATGGATCCTATCTCGGATTTCATGGCTTCTAACCATTTGTCGGAATATGGGCCCACCATCGCTTCTCCATAACTCGTAGGTTCATTGTTGTCTAGAAACATGACCTTCAAGACAGGATTATTGTACCACTCAAGTAGTACGCATCCTTGTCACCCTCACGAGGTCTGCAGTAGTGACTTGATCCGAAACTTCATGATCACTATCATAAGCTTCTACTTCAATTGGTGTAGGCGCCACAGGAACAACTTCTTGTGCCCTGCTACACACTTGTTGAAATGACGGTTCAATAACCTCATCAAGTTTCCACCATCCTCCCACTCAATTCTTTCGAGAGAAACTTTTCCTCGAGAAAGGACCCGTTTCTAGAAACAATTTCTTTTGCTTCTGGATCTGAGATAGGAGGTATACCCAACTGTTTTGGGTGTCCTATGAAGATGCATTTTTATCCGTTTTGGGTTCGAGCTTATCACGATGAAACTTTTTCACATGAGCGTCACAACCCCAAACTTTTAAGAAATGACAACTTAGGTTTCTCCAAACCATAGTTCAAACGGTGTCATCTCAACAGAATTACGTGGTGCCCTATTAAAGTGAGTGCGGTTGTCCCTAATGCCTAACCCATGAACGATAGTGGTAATTCGATAAGAGACATCATGGTACGCACCATATCCAATAGGGTGCAACTATGATGTTCGGACACACCATCACAGTATGGTGTTCCAGGCGGTATTTATTGTGAAACAATTTCCACAATGTCTTAATTGCGTGCCAAAGCTCGTAACTTTCAGATACTCATCTCTATGATCATATCATAGACATTTTATCCTCTTGTCACGATGATCTTTAACTTCACTCTGAAATTACTTGAACCATTCAATAATTCAGACTTGTGTTTCATCAAGTAAATATACTCAACATCTACTCGAATCATCTGTTGAAGTAAGAACATAACGATATTCACTGCATGCCTCAGCACTCATTGGACTGCACACATCAAAATGTGTTATTTCCAACAAGTTGCTATCTTGTTCCATCTTCTGAAAGCGAGGCTTTTCAGTCATCTTGCCCATGTGGTATGATTTGCATATCTCAAGTGGTTCAAAATCAAGTGATTCCAAAGCGATCCATCTGCATGGAGTTTCATCATGCGTATACACCAATAGACATGGTTAGCATGTCTCAAACTTTTCAAAAAGCAGGTGAGTCCAAAGATCCATCAACATGGAGCTTCTTCATGCGTTTTATACCAGTATGACTTACATGGCAGTGCCACAAGTAAGTGGTACTATCATTTCTATCTTATATCGTTTGGCATGAAAATGTGTATCACTATGATCAAGATTCAATAAACCATTCCTTTAGGTGCAAGACCATTGAAGGTATTATTCAAATAAATAGAGTAACCATTATTCTCCTTAAATGGATAACCGTACTGCAATAGACATAATCCAATCATGTTTATGCTCAATGCAAACACCAAATGACAATTATTCTGGTTTAATACTAATCTTGATGGTAGAGGGAGCGTGCGATGTTTGATCACATCAAACTTGGAAACACTTCCAACACATATCGTCGACTCACCTTTAGCTAGTCTTCGTTTATTCCGTAGCCTTTTATTTGAGTTACTAACACTTAGCAACCGAACCGGTATCTAATACCCTGGTGCTACTAGGAGTACTAGTAAAGTACACAATAACTTAATGTATATCCAATATAGTTCTATCGACCTTGCCAGCCTTCTCATCTACCAAGTATCTAGGGTAACTCTGCTCCAGTGGCTGTTCCCCTTATTACAGAAGCACTTAGTCTCGGGTTTGGGTTCAACCTTGGGTTTCTTCATTAGAGCAGCAGCTGATTTGTTGTTTCATGAAGTATCCCTTCTTGCCCTTGCCCTTCTTGAAACTAGTGGTTTCACCAACCATCAACAATTGATGCTCCTTGTTGGTTCCTACTTTCGCGGTGTCAAACATCGCGAATATCTCAAGGATCATCTATCCCTGATATGTTATAGTTCATCACGAAGCTCTAGCATCTTGGTGGCAATGACTTTGGAGAAACATCACTATCTCATCAGGAAGATCAACTCCCACTCGATTCAAGTGATTGTTGCACTCAGACAATCTGAGCACAAGCTCAACGATTGAGCCTTTCTGTTGGAGATATGCCCTAGAGGCAATAATAAAAGCATTATTATTATATTTCCTTGTTCGTGATAATTGTCTTTTATTCATGCTATAATTGTATTATCCGGAAATCGTAATACATGTGTAAATACATAGACCACAATACGTCCCTAGTGAGCCTCTAGTTGACTAGCTCGTTGGTCAGCGAGATAGTCATGGTTTCACGACTATGGACATCGGATGTCGTTGACAGCGGGATCACGTCATTAGGAGAATGACGTGATGGACAAGACAATCCTAAGCATAGCACAAGATCGTGTAGTTCGTTTTGCTAGAGCTTTTCCAATGTCAAGTATCTCTTCCTTAGACCATGAGATCGTGTAACTCCCGGATACCGTAGGAGTGTTTTGGGTGACTATAAAGGTGCACTACAGGTATCTCCGAAAGTGTCTGTTGGGTTGACACGGATCGAGACTGGGATTTGTCACTCCGTATGACCGAGAGGTATCTCTGGGCCCACTCGGTAATGCATCATCATAATGAGCTCAAAGTGACCAAGTGTTTGGTCACGGGATCATGCATTACGATCTGAGTAAAGTGACTTGCGGTAATGATCTTGAGCGAGGTATTGGGATACCGACGATCGAGTCTCGGGCATATAGCGTACCCGATTGACAAAGGGAATAGTATCACGGGTTGATTGAATCCTCGACATCGTGGTTCATCCGATGACATCATCGAGGAGCATGTAGGAGCCAACATGGGTATCCAGATCCGCTGTTGGTTATTGACCTGAGATCGTCTCGGTCATGTCGCATGTCTCCCGAACCCGTAGGGTCTACACATAAGGTTCGGTGGCGCTAGGGTTATTAGGAAGACTTGTATGTGATTACCTAATGTTGTTCGGGGTCCCGGATGAGATCCCGGACGTCACGAGGAGTTCGGAATGGTCCGGAGGTAAAGATTTATATATGGGAAGTTGTCAAGCGGACACCGGAAAAGTTTGGGGCATATCGGTATTATGCAGGGTCACGGAAGGGTTAGGAGGTCCACGGGAGGGCCACCCTCCCGGGGCCACTTGGGCTGCTTGGGAAGGGCCAGCCCCTGGTGGGCTGGGCGCACCTCCCTTGGGCCCTTGCGCCTAGGGTTGAGGGGAACCCTAGAGGCGCCCCTTGGCTTGAGGCAAGCCCCCTCCCTTAACGCCGCCCCCCCCTCTAGATGCCATCTAGAGGGGTCATTACTGCCCTCTCCCCTATAAATAGAGGGGTGAGGGAGGCTGAACACCCAAGCCAAGGCGCAGCCCTCCCTCCCAACACCTCTCCTCCTCCGTGCGTGCTTGGCGATGCCACAGCCGAGATCTTGTTGCCAACAGCACCACGCCTGCCGTCGTCTTTGCCGTTGGAGCTGTCTTCCTCAACCTCTCCTTCCTCCTAGCTGGATCAAGGCGGAGAAGGCGTCGTCCGTACCCGTCACGTGTGTTGAGCAGCGGAGGTGCTGTCCGTTCAGCACTTGGTCATCGGTGATCCGAATCACGGCGATCTGACTCCATCATCACCATCCCTTGAACGCTTCCTTTTCGATCTACAAGTGGTATGTAGATGCAAACTCTCTCCCTTGACTCGTTGCTTAGATGAACTCATAGATGGATCTTGGTGAAACCGTAGGAAAATTTTTAATTTTCTGCAACGTTCTAACGGTGGCATCATGAGCTAGGTCTATCGTAGTTCTCTATTACGAGTGGAACACAATTTTGTTGTGGGCGTAGATGTTGTCAACTTGCTTGCAGCTACTAGTCTTATCTTGCTTCAGCGGTATTGTGGGATGAAGCGGCCCGGACCAACCTTACACGTGCGCTTACGTGAGACCGGTTCCACCGACTAACATGCACTAGTTGCATAAGGTGGCTGGCGGTGTCTGTCTCTCCGCTTTAGTTGGAGCGGATTCGATGAAAAGGGTCCTTATGAAGGGTAAATAGAAGTTGACAAAATCACGTTGTGGTTATTCGTAGGTAAGAAAAGCGTTCTTGCTAGAACCCAATTGCAGCCACGTAAAAGATGCGACAACAATTAGAGGGCGTCTAACTTGTTTTTGCAGCAATTGTCATGTGATGTGATATGGCCAGAAGTTGTGATGAATGATGAATGACATATTGTGATGTATGAGATCATGTTCTTGTAATAGGAATCACGACTTGCATGTTGATGAGTATGACAATCTGCAGGAGCCATAGGAGTTGTCTTTAATTTTGTATGACCTGCGTGTCATTGAAGAACACCATGTAAATTACTTTACTTTATTGCTAAACGTGTTAGCCATAGAAGTAGAAGTAGTCGTTGGCATGACAACTTCATGAAGACACGATGATGGAGATCATGGTGTCATGCCGGTGACAAGATGATCATGGAGCTCCGAAGATGGAGATCAATGGAGCTATATGATATTGGCCATATCATGTCACTACTATATAATTGCATGTGATGTTTATTATGTTTATGCATCTTGTTTACTTAGAACGACGGTAGTAAATAAGATGATCCCTTACAACAATTTCAAGAAGTGTTCTCCCTAAGCGTGCACCGTTGCTAAAGTTAAATGGTTCGAAGCACCACGTGATGATCGGGTGTGATAGATCCTTACGTTCACATACAACGGGTGTAAGACAGTTTTACACATGCAAAACACTTAGGGTTAACTTGACGAGCCTAGCATGTACAGACATGGCCTCGGAACACGGAGACCGAAAGGTCGAACACGAGTCGTATGGAAGATATGATCAACATGAGAATGTTCACCGACGATGACTAGTCCGTCTCACGTGATGATCGGACACGGCCTAGTCGACTCGGATCGTGTAACACTTAGATGACTAGAGGGATGTCTAATCTGAGTGGGAGTTCATTAAGATAATTTGATTAGATGAACTTAATTATCATGAACTTAGTCTAAAACCATTGCAAATATGTCTTGTAGATCAAATGGCTAACGCTCATGTCAACTTGAACTTCAACGCGTTCCTAGAGAAAACCAAGCTGAAAGATGATGGCAGCAACTATACGGACTGAATTAGGAACACGAGATCATCCTCATAGCTGCCCGAAACAATATGTCCTAGAAGGACCGCTAGGTGGCAGCTCCCGTCCCGGAAGAACCAAGACATTATGAATGCTTGGCAAACTCGTGCTGATGATTACTCCCTCGTTCAGTGCGGCATGCTATACAACTTAGAACCGGGGCTCCAAAAGCGTTTTGAGCATCACGGAGCATATGAGATGTTCGAGGAGCTGAAACTAGTTTTTCAAGCTCACGCCCGGGTCGAGAGATATGATGTCTCTGACAAGTTCTATAGTTGTAAGATGGAGGAAAATAGTTACATCGGTGAGCACATACTCGAATATGCAGGTTGCACAACCGCATGACCAGTGAATATTAACCTCCTGATGAGGCGGTCATTGTGAGAATCCTTGATTACTCCCACCAAGCTACAAGAGCTTTGTGATGAACTACAATATGCGAGGATGGTGAAGACCATTCACGAAGTATTTTCAATGCTGAAGTCAGCAGAGGTTGAGATCAAGAAAGAACATCAAGTGTTGATGGTCAATAAGACCACTAAGTTCAAGAAGGGCAAGGGCAAGAAGAACTTCAAGAAGGACGGCAAGGATGTTGCGGCGCCCGATAAGCCGATTACGGGAAGAAGTCAAAGAATGGACCCAAGCACGAGGCCGAAAGTGCTTTTATTGCAAGGGAAGGGTCCTTTGGAAGCGGAACTGCCCCAAATACTTAGCGGATAAGAAGGCCGGCAACACCAAAGGTATATTTGATATACATGTAATTGATGTGTACCTTACCGATTACTCGTAGTAACTCACAGGTATTTGATACGGTGCCGTTGCTCATATTTGTAACTCCACGGGGAGCTGCGGAATAAGCGGAGGCTGGCGAAGGGCGAGGTGACGATCTTGGCGTCGGGAATGGTTCAGTCGATGTGATCACCGTCGGCACGCTACCTCTACATTTACCTCTGGGATTAGTTTTGAACCTTAATAATTGTTATTTGGTGCCAAGTTTGAGCATGAACATTGTATCCGGATCTCGTTTAATGCGAGATGGCTACTCATTTAAATCCGAGAATAATGGTTGTTCTATTTATATGAGAGATATGTTTTATGGTCATGCTCCGATGGTCAATGGTTTATTCTTAATGAATCTCGGCGTAATGTTACACATATTCATAGCGTGAATACCAAAAGATGTAAAGTTGATAATGATAGTCCCACATACTTGTGGCACCGCCGCCTTGGTCACATTGGTGTCAAGCGCATGAAGAAGCTCCATCTTGATGGACTTTTGGAGTCTCTAGATTATGAATCATTTGACACATGCAAACCATGCCTCATGGGCAAGATGACCAAGACTCCGTTCTCCGGAACAATGGAGCGAGCAACCAACTTGTTGGAAATCATACATACCGATGTGTGCGGTCCAATGAGTGTTGAGGCTCGTGGAGGATATCGTTATGTTCTCACTCTCACAGATGACTTGAGTAGATATGGGTATGTCTACTTGATGAAACACAAGTCTGAGACCTTTGAAAAGTTCAAGGAATTTCAGAATGAGGTAGAGAATCAACGTGACCGAAAAATAAAGTTCTTCTGATCAGATCGTGGAGGAGAATATTTAAGTCACGAATTTGGTACACACTTAAGAAAATGTGGAATCATTTCACAACTCACGCCGCCTTGAACACCTCAACGTAGCGGTGTGTCCGAGAGCGTAAATGTCGCACTCTATTGGATATGGTGCGATCTATGATGTCTCTTACCGATTTACCGCTATCATTTTGGGGATACGCTCTAGAGACAGCTACATTCACTTTAAATAGGGCACCGTCTAAATCCGTTGAGACGACACCGTATGAATTATGGTTTGGGAAGAAACCTAAGCTGTCGTTTCTAAAAGTTTGGGGATGCGATGCTTATGTCAAGAAACTTCAACCTGAAAAGCTCGAACCCAAATCGGAAAAATGCGTCTTCATAGGATACCCTAAGGAAACCATTGGGTATACCTTCTACCTTAGATCCGAAGGCAAGATCTTTGTTGCCAAGAACGGATCCTTTACGGAAAAAGAGTTTCTCTCGAAAGGAGTAAGTGGGAGGAAAGTAGAACTCGATGAAGTACTACCTCTTGAGCTGGAAAGTAGTGCAGCTCAGGAAAATGTTCTGTGGTGCCTACACCAATTGGAGAGGAAATTAATGATGATGATCAAGGTACTTGGATCAAGTTGCTACTAAACTTCAGTGGGTCCACTAGGACACGTTCCGCACTGCAGTGGTACGGCAACCCCTCACGGAAATCATGTTGTTAGACAATGGTGAACCTTGAACTATGAAGAAGCGATGGCGGGCAGATTCCAACAAATGGCTAGAAGCCATGAAATCCGAGATAGAATCCATGTATGAAAACAAAGTATGGACTTTGGTGACTTGCCCGATGATCGGCGGCGATAGAAAACAAATGGATCTTTAAGAAGAAGGCGGACGCGGATGGTAATGTCACCATCTATAAAGCTCGACTTGTCGCTAAGGGTTATCGGCAAGTTCAAGGGATTGACTACGATGAGACTTTCTCTCCCGTAGCGAAGCTTAAGTCCGTCCGAATCATGTTAGCAATTGCCGCATACTATGACTATGAGATATGGCAGATGGACGTCAAAACGGCATTCCTTAACATGCATCTTAAGGAAGAGCTGTATATGATGCAGCCGGAAGGTTTTGTCGATCCTAAGAATGCTAACAAAGTATGCAAGCTCTAGCGATCCATTTATGGGCTGGTGCAAGCATCTCGGAGTTGGAACATTCGCTTTGATGAGATGATCAAAGCGTTTGGGTTTATGCAGACTTATGGAGAAGCCTACGTTTACAAGAAAGTGAGTGGGAGCTCTGTAGCATTTCTCATATTATATGTAGATGACATACTTTTGATGGGAAATGATATAGAATTCTTGGACAGCATTAAGGCCTACTTGAATAAGTGTTTTTCAATGAAGGACCTTGGAGAAGCTGCTTATATATTAGGCATCAAGATCTATAGAGATAGATCGAGGCGCCTCATAGGTCTTTCACCAAGCACATACCTTGATAAGATTTTGAAGAAGTTCAAAATGGATCAGTCCAAGAAAGGGTTCTTGCACTGTCTTTGCAAGGTGTGAGATTGAGCTCGACAATGCCCGACCACGGCAAAAGATAAAGAAGAGATGAGCGTCATCCCCTATGCCTCAGCCATAGGATCTATTATGTATGCCATGCTGTGTACCGGACCTGATGTAAACCTTGTCGTAAGTTTGGTAGGAAGGTACCAAAGTAATCCCGGCAAGGAACCTTTGGACAGCGGTCAAGAATATCCTAAAGTACACGAAAAGGACAAAGGCCATGTTTCTCGTTTATGGAGGTGACGAAGAGCTCGTCGTAAAGGGTTACGTCGACGCTTAGCTTCGACACGAATCTGTATGACTCTAACTCACAAACCGGATACGTGTATATGTTGAATGGTGGAAGCGATGGCTGGTGCATTTGCAAGCAGAGCATCGTGGCGGGATCTACATGTGAAGCGGAGTACATGGCAGCCTCGGAGGCAGCGCATGAAGCAATTTGGGTGAAGGAGTTCATCACCGACCTAGGAGTCATACCCAATGCGTCGGGGCCGACCAAACTCTTCTGTGACAACACTGGAGCTATTGCACTTGCCAAGGAGCCCAGGTTTCACAAGAAGACCGAGCACATCAAGCGTCGCTTCAACTCCATCCGTGAAAATGTTCAAGATGGAGACATAGAAATTTGTAAAGTGCATACGGATCTGAATGTCGCAGATCCGTTGACTAAACCTCTTCATGGGCAAAACATGATCAACACCGGAACTCTATGGGTGTTCGATTCATCACAATGTAACTAGATTATTGACTCTAGTGCAAGTGGGAGAGTGTTGGAGATATGCCCTAGAGGCAATAATAAAAGCATTATTATTATATTTCCTTGTTCGTGATAATTGTGTTTTATTCATGCTATAATTGTATTATCCGGAAATCGTAATACATGTGTGAATACATAGACCACAATACGTCCCTAGTGAGCCTCTAGTTGACTAGCTCATTGGTCAACAGATAGTCATGGTTTCACGACTATGGACATCGAGATGTCGTTGACAAGCGGGATCACGTCATTAGGAGAATGACGTGATGGACAAGACCCAATCCTAAGCATGGCACAAGATCGTGTAGTTCGTTTTGTTAGAGCTTTTCCAATGTCAAGTATCTCTTCCTTAGACCATGAGATCGTGTAACTCCCGGATACCGTAGGAGTGCTTTGGGTGTACCAAAGCGTCCTGGCGTAACTGGGTGACTATAAAGGTGCACTACGGTATCTCCGAAAGTGTCATTGGGTTGACACGGATCGAGACTGGGATTTGTCACTCCGTATGACGGAGAGGTATCTCTGGGCCCACTCGGTAATGCATCATCATAATGAGCTCAAAGTGACCAAGTGTTTGGTCACAGGATCATGCATTACGGTACGAGTAAAGTGACTTGCCGGTAACGAGACTGAACGAGGTATTGGGATACCGACGATCGAGTCTCGGGCATGTAACGTACCGATTGACAAAGGGAATAGTATACGGGGTTGATTGAATCCTCGACATCGTGGTTCATCCAATGACATCATCGAGGAGCATGTGGGAGCCAACATGGGTATCCAGATCCCGCTGTTGGTTATTGACCTGAGATAGTCTCGGTCATGTCTGCATGTCTCCCGAACCCGTAGGGTCTACACACTTAAGGTTCGGTGACGCTAGGATTATTAGGAAGACTTGTATGTGATTACCGAATGTTGTTCGGGGTCCCGGATGAGATCCCGGACGTCACGAGGAGTTCCGGAATGGTCCGGAGGTAAAGATTTATATATGGGAAGTTGTCAAACGGACCTGGAAAAGTTTGGGGCATATCGGTATTGTACAGGGGTCACCGGAAGGGTTCGGAGGTCCACGGGAGGGGCCACCCCTCCCGGGGGGCCACATGGGCTGCGTGGGGTAGGAGCCAGCCCCTGGTGGGCTGGGCGCCCCCCCCCCTTGGGCCCATGTGCCTAGGGTTGGGGGGGAACCCTAGAGGGGGGCCCCCCTTGCTTGGGGGGCAAGTCCCCCCTCCCCTTGGCCGCCGCCCCCCACTAGATGCCATCTAGAGGGGCCTTCTGCCCTCTCCCTATAAATAGAGGGGTGAGGGAGGGCTGAGCACCCAAGCCAAGGCGCAGCCCTCCCTCCCAACACCTCTCCTCCTCCGTGCGTGCTTGGCGAAGCCACAGCCGAATCTTCTTTGCACCAACAACACCACGCCGTCGTGCTGCCGTTGGAGCTGTCTTCCTCAACCTCTCCTTCCTCCTTGCTGGATCAAGGCGGAGGAGGCGTCGTCCGTGCACGTCACGTGTGTTGAGCAGCGGAGGTGCTGTCCGTTCAGCACTTGGTCATCGGTGATCCGAATCACGGCGTGATCTGACTCCATCATCACCATCCCCTTGAACGCTTCCGCTTTTCGATCTACAAGTGGTATGTAGATGCAAACTCTCTCCCTTGACTCGTTGCTTAGATGAACTCATAGATGGATCTTGGTGAAACCGTAGGAAAATTTTTAATTTTCTGCAACGTTCCGCAACACTTTCTCCCTTAGTTTGCAGGCTAAGAAAATCGTCGGAGGTCTTATACCTCTTAACGTGGGCACGAGCCTGAAATCCCAATTTCAGCCCTCGAAACATCTCATATGTTCATGACGTTTTCAAAACGTCTTTGGTGCCTCAACTCTAAACCGTTTAACTGAACTATCACGTAGTTATCAAAGCGTGTATGTCCGATGTTCACAACATCCACAGGGCGGCGTTTGGGGTTCAACACCTTTGGCGGTGCATTAAGGACATAAGCTTTCTTACATCCGCATAATCGCTACTGTCAACTTTCAGCTATATTTTTCTCTAGGAACACATCTAAACAGTGGAACTAAAGCGCGAGCTTACGACATAATTTGCAAAGGGTTTTTGACTATGTTCAGGATAAATAAGTTCATCTAATGAACTCCCACTCAGATAGACATCCCTCTAGTCATCTAAGTGATTACATGATCCGAGTCAACTAGGCCGTGTCCGATCATCACGTGAGACGGACTAGTCATCATCGGTAAACATCTTCATGTTGATCTTATCTACCATACGACTCATGCTCGATCTTTCGGTCTCTTGTGTTCCGAGGCCATGTCTGTACATGCTAGGCTCGTCAAGTTAACCTAAGTGTTTCGCGTGTGTAAATATGGCTTACACCCGTTGTATGTGAACGTAAGAATCTATCACACCCGATCATCACGTGGTGCTTGAAGCAACGAACTTTCGCAAAGGTGCACAGCTAGGGGTTACACTTTCTTGAAATTTTAATGAGGATCATCTTATTTACTACCGTCGTTCTAAGCAAATAAGATGCATAAACATGATAAACATCACATGCAATCAAATAGTGACATGATATGGCCAATATCATTTTGCTCCTTTTGATCTCCATCTTGAGGCTCCATGATCATCATCGTCACCGGCATGACACCATGATCTCCATCATCATGATCTCCATCATCGTGTCTCCATGAAGTTGTCTCGCCAACTTATTACTTCTACTACTATGGCTACCGGTTAGCAATAAAGTAATGTAATTACATGGCGTTTGTTCAATGACACGCAGGTCATACAATAAATCAAGACAACTCCTATGGCTCCTGCCGGTTGTCATACTCATCGACATGCATGTCGTGATTCCTATTACAAGAACATGATCAATCTCATACATCACATATCATTCATCACATTCTTCTTGGCCATATCACATCACATAGCATACCTTGCAAAAACAAGTTAGACGTCCTCTAATTGTTGTTTGCATGTTTTCTGTGGCTGCTATGGGTTTCTAGCAAGAACGTTTCTTACCTCGCAAAACCACAACGTGATATGCCAATTGATATTTACCCTTCATAAGGACCCTTTTCATCGAATCCGTTCCTACTAAAGTGGGAGAGGCGGCACCCGCTAGCCACCTTATGCACCAAGTGCATGTCGATTGGTGGAACTTTGTCTCACGTAAGTGTTCGTGTAAGGTCGGTCCGGGCGGCTTCATCCAACAATACCGTCGAAACAAGATTGGACTAGTAGCAGTAAGCATATTGAACAACATCAACGCCCAAAACTACTTTTGTGTTCTACTCGTGCAAAGAATCTACGCAATAGACCTAGCTCATGATGCCCTTTGTTGGGGGACGTAGCAGAAATTCAAAATTTTCCTACGTGTCACCAAGATCTATCTAAGGAGAAACCAGCAACGAGGGGAAGGAGAGTGCATCTACATACCCTTGTAGATTGCTAAGCGGAAGTGTTCAAGAGAACGAGGTTGAAGGATTCGTACTCGTCGTGATCCAAATCACCGGAGATCCTAGTGCCGAACGGACGGCACCTCCGCGTTCAACACACGTACAGCCCGGTGATGTCTCCCATGCCTTGATCCAGCAAGGAGACAGGGAGAGGTTGAGGAATACTCCGTCCAGCAGCGGCACAACGGCGTGGTGGTGATGGAGGAGTGTGGTAATCCTGCAGGGCTTCGCCAAGCACCGCGGGAGAGGAGAAGGGAGAGAGGTAGGGCTGCGCCAGGGAGAGGTCAAACTCATGTGTTGGCAGCCCCAAATACCTCAACTATATATAGGGAGAGGGAGGGTGCGCCCCTCTAGGGTTTCCACCCCAAAGTGCGGCAGCCCCAATCCCATCTATGGGTGGCGGCCAAGGGGAGAGGGAAACTTGCCCCCAAGTTAGGGGGGTGCGCCCCCTCCCCCAACCCTAGGCGCCTTGGGCCCTTGTGGGGGGGGGGGGCGCACCAGCCCACCTGGGGCTGGTACCCTCCCACACTTGGCCCATGCAGCCCTCTGGGGCCGGTGGTCCCACTTGGTGGACCCCCGGGACCCTCCAGGTGGTCCCGGTACCTTACCGATAAAACCCGAAACTTTTCCGGTGACCAAAACAGGACTTCCCATCTATAAATCTTTACCTCCGGACCATTCTGGAACTCCTCGTGACATCCGGGATCTCATCAGGACACGAACAACATTCGGTAACCACATACAAACTTCCTTTATAACCCTAAGCGTCATCGAACCTTAAGTGTGTAGACCCTACGGGTTCGGGAACCATCTTGAAATGACCGAGGCGTTCTCTGGTCAATAACCAACAGCGGGATCTGGATACCCATGTTGGCTCCCACATGTTCCACGATGATCTCATTGGATGAACCACGATGTCAAGGACTCAATCGATCCGTATACAATTCCCTTTGTCCGGTGGTATTGTACTTGCCCGAGATTCGATCGTCGGTATCCCGATACCTTGTTCAATCTCGTTCTTGGCAAGTATCTTTACTCGTTCCGTAACACATCATCCGTGATCAACCCCGTGGTCACATTGTGCACATTATGATGATGTCCTACCGAGTGGGCCCAGAGATACCTCTCCGTCTGCACGGAGTGACAAATCCAGTCTCGATTCGTGCCAACCCAATGCAGACACTTTCGGAGATACCTGTAGTGCACCTTTATAGCCACCCGATTCGTTGTGACGTTTGGTACACCCAAAGCATTCCTATGGTATTCGGGAGTTGCACAATCTCATGGTCTAAGGAAAAGATACTTGACATTATAAAAGCTTTAGCATACGAACTACACGATCTTTGTGCTAGGCTTAGGATTGGGTCTTGTCCATCACATCATTACGCTAATGATGTGATCCCGTTATCAACGACATCCAATGTCCATGGTCGAAAGCTGTAACCATCTATTGATCAACGAGCTAGTCAACTAGATTCTTACTAGGGACATGGTGTTGTCTATGTACCCACACATGTATCTGAGTTTCCTATCAATACAATTATAGCATGGATAATAAACGATTATCACGAACAAGGAAATATAATAATAACTAATTTATTATTGCCTCTAGGGCATATTTCCAACACCAACATGGGTATCCAGATCCCGCTGTTGGTTATTGACCGGAGAGATGTCTCGATCATGTCTGCATGATTCCCGAACCCGTAGGGTCTACACACTTAAGGTTCGGTGACGCTAGAGTTGTTATGGGAAATAGTATGTGGTTACCGAAGGTAGTTCGGAGTCCCGAATGTGATCCCGGACGTCACGAGGAGTTCCAGAATGGTCCGGCAGTGAAGATCGATATATTGGACGAAGGGTATTGGAGTCCGGAAGTGTTCCGGGGGTACCAGGCTATGGCCAGCATGACCGAAAGGTGTTTCGGGGTCCCCTGGAAAGTGTTGGAGGGCCTCATGGGCCAAAGGGGAAGGGGAAAACCAGCCCACTAAGGGGTGGTGCGCCCCCCACACCCTTTCTCACGTTATTTGGGGAGCTGGGGCGCCTCACCTGGCTTGGGAGGCAATCCTCCACCTGCTTGGCTTGGGGGGCAAGTCTCCCTAGGATTTTCCCTAGGGAGATCCAATCTGCAACCGCCGCCCTAGGGGAAACCCTAGGGCGCCTCCCCTCTCCCGTTGCCCCTATATATAGTGGAGGGGTGGGAGGGCAGCCGCACCTCTTCCCTGGCGCAGGCCTCTCCCTCCTCCAACACCTCCTCCTCCTCCTCCGTAGTGCTTGGCGAAGCCCTGCTGGAGAACCACGAGCTCCACCACCACCACGCCGTCGTGCTTTCGGAGTTCTCCCTCAACTTCTCCTCTCCCCTTGCTGGATCAAGAAGGAGGAGACGTCCTCGGGCTGTACGTGTGTTGAACGCGGAGGCACCGTCTGTTCGGTGCTTAGATCGGAATTGACCGCGATCTGAATCACTGCGAGTACGACTCCACCAACCGTGTTCTTGCAACGCTTCCGCATAGCGATCTTCAAGGGTATGAAGATGCACTCCCCTCTCTCTCGTTGCTAGTCTCTCCATAGATTGATCTTGGTGATGCCTAGAAAATTTTGAATTATTGCTACGTTCCCCAACAGTGGCATCATGAGCTAGGTCTATGCGTAGATTCTATGCACGAGTAGAACACAAAGTAGTTGTGGGAGATGATTTGTTCAATTTGCTTGCCGTTACTAGTCTTATCTTGATTCGGCGGCATTGTGGGATGAAGTGGCCCGGACCGACCTTACACGTGCTCTTACGTGAGACAGGTTCCACCGACTGACATGCACTTGATGCATAAGGTGGCTAGCGGGTGTCTTTTTCTCCCACTTTAGTCGGATCTGATTCGATGAAGAGGGTCCTTATGAAGGGTAAATAGCACTTGGCATATCACCGTTGTGGCTTTTGCGTAGGTAAGAAACGTTCTTGCTAGAAACCCATAGCAGCCACGTAAAACATGCAACAACAATTAGAGGACGTCTAACTTGTTTTTGCAGGGTATGCTATGTGATGTGATATGGCCAAAAGGATGTGATGAATTATATATATATGTGATGTATGAGATTGATCATGTTCTTGTAATAAGAATCACGACTTGCATGTCGATGAGTATGACAACCGGCAGGAGCCATAGGAGTTGTCCTAATTTATAGTATGACCTGCGTGTCAATGAAAAACGCCATGTAATTACTTTACTTTATTGCTAACCATCAGCCATAGTAGTAGAAGTAATAGTTGGTGAGACAACTTCATGAAGACACGATGATGGAGATCATGGTGTCATGCCGGTGACGAAGGTGATCATGCCGTGCCTCGAAGATGGAGATCAAAAGGCGCAAGATGATATTGGCCATATCATGTCACTTTATGATTTTGCATGTGATGTTTGTCATGTTTACATCTTATTTGCTTAGAACGACGGTAGCATAAATAAGACGATCCCTCACTAAAATTTCAAGAGATGTGTTCCCCCTAACTGTGCACCGTTGCGAAGGTTCATTGTTTTGAAGCACCACGTGATGATCGGGTGTGATAGATTCTAACATTCGCATACAACGGGTGTAAGTCAGATTTACACACGCGAAACACTTAGGTTGACTTGACGAG
The DNA here is from genome assembly GCA_021605145.1 of Aegilops bicornis. Taxonomy (NCBI): domain Eukaryota; kingdom Viridiplantae; phylum Streptophyta; class Magnoliopsida; order Poales; family Poaceae; genus Aegilops; species Aegilops bicornis. The sequence continues at coordinate 107,873,757 of CM038674.1, forward strand.
CCTAGCATGTACAGACATGGCCTCGGAACACAAGAGACCGAAAGGTCGAACATGAGTCGTATAGTAGATACGATCAACATGAAGATGTTCACCGATGATGACTAGTCCGTCTCACGTGATGATCGGACACGGCTTAGTTGACTCGGATCATGTATCACTTAGATGACTAGAGGGATGTCTATCTAAGTGGGAGTTCATTAAATTAGATGAACTTAATTATCATGAACATAGTCAAAAGGTCTTAGCAAATTATGTCATAACTTGCGCTTTAGTTCTACTATTTTAGATATGTTCCTAGAGAAAATTTAGTTGAAAGATGATAGTAGCAATTATGCAGACTAGGCCCGTAAACTGAGGATTGTCCTCATTCCTACGCAGAAGGCTTATGTCCTTAATGCACCGCTCGGTGTGCTGAACCTCGAACATCGTTTGTGGATGTTGTGAACATCTGACATACACGTTTTGATGACTACGCGATAGTTCAGTAATGTTAAACGGTTTAGAATTGAGCCGCAGAAGACGTTTTTGAAACGTCGCGGAACATATGAGATGTTCAAAGGGCTGAAATTGGGATTTCAGGCTCGTGCCCATGTCAAGAGATATGAAACCTCTGGCGAGTTTCTTAAGCCTGTAAACTAAGGGAGAAAAGCTCAATCATGAGCATGTGCTCAGATTGTCTGAGTACTACAATCACTTGAATCGAGTGGGAGTTAATCTTCCAGATAAGATAGTGATGGTTCTCCATAGTCATTGCCACCAAGCTATTAGAGATTCGTGATGAAATATAACATATCAGGGATAGACATGATGATCCTTGAGCAATTCGCGATGTTTGACACCGCGATAGTAGAAATCAAATAGGAGCATCAATTGTTGATGGTTGGTAAAACCACTAGTTTCAAGAAGGGCAAGGGCAAGAAGTGATACTTCATGAAACGGCAAATCGATTCTTTGCTCTAGTGAAGAAACCCGAGGTTGAACCCAAACCCGAGACTAAGTGCTTCTCAGTAATGAGGAAGCAGTCCTTTGAAGCAGAACCATCCTAGATACTTGGTAGATGAGAAGGCTGGCAAGGTCGACAGAAGTATATTGGATATACATTATATTAATGTGTACTTTACTAGTACTCCTAGTAGCACCAGGGTATTATATAACGGTTTGGTTACTAAGTGTTAGTAACTCAAAATAAAAGGCTATGGAACAAATGGAGACTAGCTAAAAGGTGAGATGACGATATGTGTTGGAAATGTTTGCAAGGTTGATGTGATCAAGCATCGCATGCTCCCTCTACCATCGAGATTGGTGTTAAACCTAAATAATTGTTATTTGGTTTTTGCATTGAGCATAGACATGATTGGGTTATGTTTATCGCAATATAGTTATTAATTTAAGGAGAATAATGGTTACTCTTTTTATTTGAATAATACCTTCAATGGTCTTGCACCTAAAATGAATGGTTTACTGAATCTCGATCGTAGTGATACACATGTTCATGCCAAAAGATATAAGATAGTAATGATAGTACCACATACTTGTGGCACTGCCACTTGAGTCATATTGGTATAAAACGCATGAAGAAGCTCCATGTTTGATGGATCTTTGGACTCACTCATTTTTGAAAAGATTTAGACATGTGAACCATGTCTATTGGTATATATGCATGAAGAAACTCCATACAGATGGATCGTTTGGACTCACTTGATTTTGAATCACTTGAGACATACAAATCATACCACATGGGCAAGATGACTGAAGGCCTCGTATTCAGTGAGATGGAACAAGAAAGCAACTTGTTGGAAGTAATACATTTGATGTGTGCAATCCAATGAGTGTTGAGGCACGCGGTGAATATCATTATGTTCTTACTTCACAGATGATTTGATTAGATGTTAAGTATATTTACTTGATGAAACAAAAGTCTGAATTATTGAAAGGTTCAAGTAATTTCAGAGTGAAGTTGAAGATCGTCGTGACAAGAGGATAAGATGTCTATGATATGATCATAGAGATGAATATCTGAGTTACGAGTTTGGCACACAATTAAGACATAGTGGAAATTGTTTCACAACTAATACCGCTTTGGAACACCATAGTGTGATGGTGTGTCCGAACATCATAACTACACCCTATTGGATATGGTGCATACCATGATGTCTCTTATCGAATTACCACTATTGTTTATGGGTTAGGCATTAGAGACAACCGCATTCACTTTAAATAGGGCACCACGCAATTCCGTTGAGACGACACCGTATGAACTATGGTTTAGAGAAACCTAGGCTGTCGTTTCTTGTAAGTTTGGGGCTGCGACGCTTATGTGAAAAAGTTTCAGACTGGTAAGCTCGAACCCAAAGCGGATAAATGCATCTTCATAGAATACCCAAAATAGTTGGGTATACCTCCTATTTCAGATCTGGAAGAAAAAGTGATTGTTTCTATAAATGGGTCCTTTCTCGATGAAAAGTTTCTCTTGAAAGAATGAGTGGGAGGATGGTGGAGACTTGATGAGGTTACTGAACCGTCACTTCAATTAGTGTGTAGCAGGCGCAGATTGTTGTTCTTGTGGCGCCTACACCAATTGAAGTAGAAGATGATGATAGTGATCACAAAACGTCGGATCAAGTCACTACCAAACCTCGTAGGTCGACAAGGATGCGTACTACTTCAGAGTGGTACGTAATCCTGTCTTGGAGGTCATGTTGCTAGACAACAATGAACCTACGAGCTATGGAGAAGCGATGGTGGGCCCGGATTCCGACGAATGGCTAGAGGCCATAAAATCCAAGAGAGGATCCATGTATGAAAACAAAGTGTAGACTTTGGAAGAACTACTTGATGGTCATAAGGCTGTTGGGTACAGATGGATTCTAAAAGGGAAGACAGACAATGATGGTATGTGTCACCATTAAGAAAGCTCGGCTTGTCGCTAAGATGTTTCCGACAAGTTCAAGGAGTTGACCACGATGAGACTTTCTCACTTGTAGCGATGCTAAGAGTCTGTTGGAATTATATTAGCAGTTACTGCATTGTTTATGAAATCTTGCAGATAGGATGTCAAAACATTATTTCCTCGACAGTTTACTTGAGGAAAGGTTGTATGTGATACAACCAGAAGGTTTTGCCAATCCTAAAAGATGCTAACAAGTATGCAAAGCTCCAGCAATCCTTCTAAGGACTGGAGTAAGCATCTCAGAGTTGGAATATACACTTTGATGAGATGATCAAAGATTTTGGGTTTATCAAAGTTTATGAGAAACTTGTATTTCCAAAGAAGTGAGTGGGAGCACTATAGCATTTCTGATGAGTATATGTTGTTGACATATTGTTGATTGGAAATGATGTAGAATTTCTGGAAAGCATATAGGGTTATTTGAAAAGTGTTTTTCAATGGAAAACCTGGATTAAGCTACTTGAACATTGAGCATCAAGATCTATAAGGATAGATCAAAATAAACGATAGTACTTTCAAATAAATGCATGCCGTGACAAGATTTTGAAGGAGTTCAAAATAGATCGGCGGAGAAGGAGTTCTTGGCTGTGTTATAAGGTGTGAGTATTGAGTAAGACTCAAGACCTGATCACGACAGAAGAGAGAGAAAGGATGAAGGTCGTCCCCTATGCTTTAGACATAGGCTCCACAGCATGCTATGTTGTGTACCGCACCTAAAGTGTGCGTTGCCATGAGTCAGCCAAGGGGTACAAATGTGATCCAGGAATGGATCACAGGACAACGGTCAAGGTTATCCTTAGTAACTAGTGGACTAAGGAATTTTCTCGATTATGGAGGTGGTAAAGGAGTTAAATGCGTAAAGGGTTACGCCGATGCAAATCTTGACACTAATCTGGATGACTACGAGTAGTAAACCGGATTAAGTATAGTACATCGATTATTTGGAATAGCTCCAAGTAGCGCTGGTGGCTGCATCTACAAGATGACATAGATATTTGTAAAGCACACACGGATCTGAAAGGTTCGGACCCGTTGACTAATAACCTCTCTCTGGCGAGATATGATCAAACCCAATGGGCGTTGGATTCATTACAATCACATAGTGATGTGAACTAGATTATTGACTCTAGTGCAAGTGGGAGACTGTTGGAAATATGCCCTAGAGGCAATAATAAAATGGTTATTATTATATTTCCTTGTTCATGATAATTGTCTATTCTTCATGCTATAATTGTATTAGCGGAAACCGTAATACATGTGTGAATACATAGACCACAACATGTCCCTAGTGAGCCTCTAGTTGACTAGCTCGTTGATCAATAGATGGTTATGGTTTCGACCATGGACATTGGATGTCATTGATAACGGGATCACATCATTAGGAGAATGATGTGATGGACACGACAATCCTAAGCATAGCACAAGATCGTGTAGTTCGTTTGCTAAAGCTTTTCTAATGTCAAGTATCATTTCCTTAGACCATGAGATTGTGCAACTCCGGATACCGTAGGAATGCTTTGGGTGTACCAAAGCGTCTAGCGTAACTGGGTGGCTATAAAGGTTCACTACAGGTATCTCCGAAAGTGTACATTGGGTTGGCACGAATCGAGGCTGGGATTTGTCACTCCGTGTAATGAAAGAGGTATCTCTGGGCCCACTCGGTAATGCATCATCATAATGAGATCAATGTGACTAAGTAGTTAGTCACGGGATCATGCATTATGGAGCAGTAAAGTGACTTGCGATAGCGAGATTGAACGAGGTATTGGGATACCGACGATCGAATCTCGGGTAAGTAATGTACCGATTGACAAAGGGAATTGCATACGGGATTGCTTGAATCCCCGACATCGTGGTTCATCCGATGAGATCATCGTGGAACATGTGGGAGCCAATATGGGTATCCAGATCCCGCTGTTCGTTATTGGCCGGAGAGATGTCTCGGTCATGTCTGCATGATTCCCGAACCCGTAGGGTCTACACACTTATGGTTCGGTGACGCTAGAGTTGTTATGGGAAATAGTATGTGGTTACCCAAGGTAGTTCGGAGTCCCGGATGTGATCCCGGACGTCACGAGTAGTTCCGGAATGGTCCGGCGGTGAAGATCGATATATTGGACGAAGGGTATTGGAGTCCGGAAGTGTTCCGGGGGTACCAGGCTATGGCCAGCATGACCGAAAGGTGATTTGGGGGCCCCGGGCAAGTGTTGGAGGGCCTCATGGGCCAAAGGGGAAGGGGCAAACCAGCCCACTAAGGGGTGGTGCGCCCCCCACACCCTTTCCCACGTTATTTGGGGAGGTGGGGCGCCTCCACCTGGCTTGGGAGGCAATCCTCCACCTGCTTGGCTTGGGGGGCAAGTCTCCCTAGGATTTTCCCTAGGGAGATCCAATCTGCTTGGCCGCCGCCTCTAGGAGAAACCCTAGGGCGCCTCCCCTCTCCCGTTGCCCCTATATATAGTGGAGGGGTGGGAGGGTAGCCGCACCTCTTCCCTGGCGCAGGCCTCTCCCTCCTCCAACACCTCCTCCTCCTCCGTAGTGCTTGGCGAAGCCCTGCTAGAGAACCACGAGCTCCACTACCACCACGCCGTCGTGCTGTCGGAGTTCTCCCTCAACTTCTCCTCTCCCCTTGCTGGATCAAGAAGGAGGAGACGTCCCCGGGTTGTACGTGTGTTGAACGCGGAGGCGCCGTCCGTTCGGCGCTTAGATCGGAATTGACCGCGATCTGAATCGCTGCGAGTACGACTCCACCAACCGTGTTTTTGTAACGCTTCCGCATCGCGATCTTCAAGGGTATGAAGATGCACTCCCCTCTCTCTCGTTGCTAGTCTCTCCGTAGATTGATCTTGGTGATGCGTAGAAAATTTTGAATTATTGCTACGTTCACCAATAATAAGGACGGGAATATTACATCTTTGCTTAGTTGGAGGAGAGATAAGAGAGAGAAGAGAAGCAGACTCTTGGTTAGCAGCCGGCTCTAGCACGAGCCTCAAGAGGCTTTGTGAGGTTGTAATAAGGGCCAACTACTAAAAGCATGTAAAATGATGCTATCTTAGGAGTGCCACATAGGATAAATCATGAGGTGGAGGAGAGAGAACTCAAAAGAAAAGGCTTGTGCTATCTTATTTAAGAGAAGACAAGCGATAATCTCTTAGCACAATATGTCTCACCACGTTTTTAGGCATAACTAGTTATTAAAGATAAGGCTAAAAGATGACCCATTATAGACATTTATTTTTGACATCTCTAAAGTACATGCAAGATTTAAGATAAGACTACCTTATCAACGATTATACATACCCTAATGAAGTAGTTCACATATAAAACTTACTATTGTACATGTCGACTACAAGGTTGGCTCTAGATGACATGGCAACTCGTTATAGCCGATTACTGGTAGTATTATTAACCATGCTCGTATCTGACTATTATATTTACCGGCTATAAATTTAACTATAGATGATGTAGCGGCCGGCTATACTATTAACCATGCTTTGATCGAAGGCGTCGATGCTTTCTTCTGGGCTTCTGGCTCTTCATCACTGCTTCCTTTCCATCGTTGCGTTGCGTTCGATCAGAGCGCGCGCGAACGACGGCTGTCGTCTCCGTCGGAATCATGGCGCCGCCTGATCGAAGACGCCTGTCATTTTCCCTCGGAATAGAAATACGAGGCCAATCGCGTGGTTCCGAGGCCGCGCTCGGCGATGCCGGTGATCTCTCGGATCAGCCGCCCTGAACGTGATGTCGCTGGTCCCCACGCCTGGAGCGAAGAGCGCGCGAGAATGGAAACAGAATGTTCGCCATGCTCGAGGCCTTGACTAGCTAGTTCTGTTTCTTAGGACAGGCCTCGACTAGCGTGGAACCCTGGACTGACGCTTTGGCGTATCCAAGTTCAAAATACCATGGACAGAATGTTTGGTGGTTGTTTAGTTACTCATAGCAATGGGTCTGTCTATATATCATCTAGATGTAAAATAATATCGCACATTTAAGTAATATCTTTTTTTATGTGGCTATTTTGTTTGTTTCTTTGTTTTTTCCTTTTTTTTCTCTCGGGCATGTTTGTTTGTCTCAGATTTTTTGTTAGATTGTACGGCTGCTGGGAGATGTGTTTGACTGTCACGCGGCACACGATGGTGGATAGTGCAACGTACAAAATTCCAAAAAAAAATAAAGAAAATGTAACCACTCACAATCGAACACAAGACCTCTTAAAGAGGCAATCCTGTAGTTAGCCACTAGAGCTATAGCACGTTAATTACTTCTTGCCACCGTGAAACACTAAAGACTACTCCGCCGCAGATTGAACAATTCAAAAAATTCGAACATTTCATGAAATTGTAATTTTTAATTGTCGAACAATTTTAAAAATTGAGATATGTTTTTGCAAAAAAGAGAACAAATTTTAAAACTTGAGAAGCATTTTTTTAGAAATAAGATTTTTTTGCAAACTTTCAAATGTTTTAAAAAATGTGATAAAAAATGTGTACACTTTTCAAACAGTTTTTGAAAATTGCAAACAATTTTAGAAACATGAATATTGTTTCAAACTCTTTTTAAAACCATGAATGCATTTTAGAATTTCCAAAAAAATTGAAAAACAGGAATGCATTTTAGAATTTCCAAAAAAAATGATAGACACGAACAATTCTGGATACTTGAACAAATTTATGAATTTGGAACGTTTTGTAAAACTTCTAAATTTATGAAAAAACAAAAAAAGAATCAAAATAAGAAAATAAAAATGACAAAAGACATCAACTTTTGAAAAATAGTAAAACTAACACGAAAGGAAAACCAGTGAAGACAAAATGATAAAAGAAAAAAAAACATGAAGAAAAAAAGTATCATAACTACTTGGGTCAACTCGTCTGCGGTTTGCTCGCTGTCGAGGATTGGCTTCTGACGGGATATAAAAAGGTCAGACCCCTAGTTACAAGTTGAGGGTGGACTCAGAATTGGGACTAAAAAGGCCGAGCCCTAGTTGCGAGTCGTGTTGGACTTGCAACTATTACAAAAAAAATGTTGGCTCGCCGTTGCGAGTGGATGATGGACTTGCAACTGGGACAAAAAAAGGTCGGGGCCTAGTTACGAGTCGAGGGTGGACTTGCAACTCTGACAAGAAAGGTCCGACCTCAGTTGCGTGTCGAGGATGGATTTGCAGTTGGAAGTAAAAAACCTCGGCCCAAGTTGCAAGTTGATGGTGGATTTGTAACTCTGACAAGAAAGGTTGGGTCCTAGTTGTGAGTCGAGGGTCGACTTGCAACTGGGACAAAAAGTTTAGACCCCTAGTTTGTGAGTGGAGAGTGGACTTGCCACTATGACAAAAAAGGTTAGATCCCAGTTGCGAGTCGAGGAAGGACTTGCAACAGGGACAAAATAAGGCCGGACCCTAGTTGCAAGTCGAGGTGGACTTGCAACTAGGACAAAAAATGCCGGGGTCCAGTTACAAGTCGAGAGTGGGATTACAACTTGGGAAAAAAGGTCGGATCCCAATTGTGGGTCGAGGGTGGACTTGCAACTAGAACAAAAAAGTCGTACCCTAGTTGTGAGTTGAGGGTGGACTTGCAACTAGGACAAAAAAAGTCTTGTCCCAGTTACAAGTTGAGGGTGGGTTGCAATTGGACAAAACAATGTTGGGGCCCAGTTGCGAGTCGAGGGTGAACTTTCAACTTTTTTCCAATCTTTATAAAAAATATTCACACTAATCTTATTCATGAATTTGAAAAGGGAAAAAATAAAAGATAAACTGAAAAAAGAAAAAGAAATAACATGAAATTGACACAAAAAGAATAGTTATATAGAGACAATAGAGGAAACAATAAAAAAATAAAAATTTATAATGAAAAAAGGAGAACGATAGATGAAAGAGAGTAATGATAGATAGTGAGAGCAGAGTCGATCAGCCAACTCTTCATTTGTGAAACAAACAAAAGAAAAAACAAATCTTTGCCAAGTCCCATAAACAAACAAACGGAAAAAGGGGCCGATCCTATCGTTCTCGTGACCAGACAACGTGCAACTAGGATGAAACAAACTACAGTCCCAGTTGCGAGTCAATGATGGACCTGCAACTGGGATGAAAAACAAAACAGATGCCTGGTTGCAAGTCAAGGGTGAGCTTGCAACTAGGAGAACTGTGAGCCCAATTGCGAGTCAAAGGTGAACTTGCAACTAGGACAACTACGAAACTACAAGCACAGTTGCGAGTCAAGGGTCGACTGGCAACTAGGACGAAACAAATTACAGTCCCAGATGTGAGTCAATGGTGGACTTGCAAATGAGATGAAAGACAAAACACATGCCCAGTTACGGGTCAAAAGGTGGGCTTGCAACTCAGAGGGTGGACTTACTACTCAGACAAGTACGAGACCAATTGCGAGTCAAGGGTGGACTTGCAACTGAGACAACTACGAAACTACAAGCCCAGTTGCGAGTTAAAGGTTGACTCGCAACTGGGAGGAAACAAGCTATGAGCAAGTTACAATCAAAAGGTAGACTTGCAACTGGGATAAAAACAAAACACATGCTCAAGTTTCGAGTAGAGGGCGGCTTGCAACTTGGACAACTACGAACCCTATTGTGAGTCAAGAGGGACTTGCACTTGGGACAACTATGAAAATACAAGCCAGTTGCGAGTCAAGGGTCGACTTGCAACTGGAATGAAACAAGCTATGGGCCCAGTTGCGAGTCAAGGATCGACTTGCAACTGGGATGATAAAAAAACATGCTCCAATTGAGGGTCGAGGGTGGGCTTACAAGTCTGACAACTAAAAGCCCAATTACGAGTGAAGAGTGAACTTGCAAATGAGACAACTACGAAACTATGAGCCTAGTTACGAGTCAAGGGTCGACTTGCAACTAGGATGAGACAAACTACATGCCCGATTGCATGCCAATGGTGGACCTGCAACTAAGATGAAAAACAAAAACACATGCTCCAGTTGCGAGTCAAGGGTGGACTTGCACTCGGGACAACTACGAGCGTAGTTGCGAGTCAATGGTCGACTTGTAACTAGGATGAAACAAAATACATGCCAGTTGTATGTCAAGAATGGACCTATAACTGAATGAAAATAAAATACGGGAAAAATAACCGAGGTCAAATGTCGGTCAGTGAGAAGGTGGGGGATATGCTTCATATATAGGCCCTTGTGAAAAATAAACGCGAGAACATGATAACACAAAATAAATGGGACAAGAGGACGTGTGACAAAAAAGAACAAGCTGACACGGACATGCATGATTCAATTTGTGCGAACATTAAATTTAGATGAGCTAAATTTTATCTAGATTAGATTTAGAAGATCTGGAAACGAAAAATCTAGTTACACTCCACTCTAGCTACACGGTCAAACCAAAAATAAAAGAAAATAGAGAATGAAAAGACACGTGTCCCTACAAAAAAAAAACAAATACACATAACATAATAACAGTTCACTAGAAAAATGTCATGTCAGCTCTCATTGCTTCACGAGGGACAAACCAAAAAAACACGACGCAAGGACGACGAGCATGACTCGAAAGTATGTGTATCTGACGTATATAAGTTAGGTGAAACATTGTTAACTCTCATTTAGATGATATTTAACACACCAATCCAAAATGGGACCTCTGACCGCGCGGCAAAAAAGGGCCCAACAAAGGACACACGTGCGAACCGGTTGACAAGTAGACACCAAACACAGATTTGACACAGAGCGCGCGTGACAAAATAACCCGCAATCAAGATTTGCATGACATTTAAAGCGAACATATGATAGAGTAAAAACAAGTTCATGAATTTAAATGAATAAATAAAGAATAAAGGGGAATATAAAAATGAAAAAATAAAATTAAAATATAAATAAAAACAAAAAAATCATGAATATAAAATAGTTTATAATTTAAAACAAATAATAAAATAGAAAAAATAAAACAAAAAAGGAAAATAAAATGAAAACAAACAAGAAAACTACTTGGTATCAAATAAGAGTGTAGAAAATGAAAAGAACTAGGACTGAGTGTAGCACAGACTTGTGAAAGAAATAAAAAGAAAAGGCAATCAACCTCGCAGTAGTAACGACCTTGAGTAGCATAGACTTGGAAAAACCAACAACGCCCGACCTAGCACTAGCAAGGACCTGGACACAGGCAACGCCTAAGACAAAGACAATGGGCCGCCGAGCGAGCGCAGCAGCCAGATCATGGCGTTTTGCACGAATATTAAAGATATATAATCTAATGGCTCTAGACTTAGATGTGAGATAGCTATTTCACATCTAGATGTGAAACAGCAAACTTGCATAGCAATTGGTTTCTGCAAAATCGGTTTTGCTATTTCACATCTAGATGTGAAATAGATGTGAAATAACTATCTCACATCTAAATTTACAATCACACGATTAAACTTGAGGTAAATACATCAGAGGTCATAGAACTTGCACACGAAGGTCACTTTAGTGCACAAAGTTGCAAAATACGTATTTGTGATCACTAAACTTGCAAAACCATTTAAATATAGTCACTCTCACCGTATGTATGCGTATCCATAGTTGCCAGCATGACATGGGCCCGCTGCAGCCGCTGTAAATGTTCTTGTATGATAGATTTTTGTAGAAAAGCCCTCAGCTCTTCTTTTATTTACATAGGAAGCCCCTCAAATAAAGAAAATAGTGGAGGGATTTCGATCCCACGATGTATTACTGGGTGGCTCGCTTGGACAACCACCACAACAACAGTACCTAATGGTTAATTAGCACGACAACCTTATATATCCTATCAACGCAGACTGAAAAAAATTAATGAAGAAATCTATCTAATAACCTGTGCAACCGGCGGGTTCGAACCTATGACATGGTGATTCACTCGCGCATAAGCTAACCACCAAGCAACTGCGACATGTGATGTAGTTTGGGGACAAATAATGTATATGTTTTTATCACTCTTGTTCTATGTAAATACGTGCCATTTTAAAAACTGTTTAAACATTGTAAAAAAAATGTTTGTGTAATTTAAAATATGTTCTTGCACTAAAAAAACCAAGCGAACAGTTTTTTTAACTATTAGAACATAATTTTACATTGTGTAAACTGCACTAATATTATATATATATATATATATATATATATATATATATAATGTGGCAACATTTTTTATTGCAATGTAAATTTTTTAATTAACTCAAATATGTTTTACAGTGTTTAAACAATTTTTTAAATGTCATGTAGTTTTTTTTAACGCATGTACATATTTTGAATAGCACAAATAATCTTTTATAAAGTTTAAATTTCTTTTATAATAAAAAATATTTATTTAATGTAATATAAATATTAACTTGTTTTACTTATGACTTATATCACAAAATTATAATTTAAATATTATACACGATTAAATATTCATACCAACAGTTTAGATTTTAAATTATGAATATTGTAAACTATACATACATTGAACTATACAAAATGTGCATATAATTATTGAAATGATTTTATAATTAAAATAGTTTATGAATTTAATTTTAAAAATTATTACAATAATAATAATAAAAATATTTTCATTATTCATAAATATTATTTGGAAATAATACATGAACAATTTTTATGATCCATGAATTTCTAAAATAACACGAATAGGTGTAACGATACAGCATTTTTTAATTATGAATATTTCTAAAAGATGCACATTTTTGAATTATTAATATTTTAAAAATTATTTCTGTTATTTTTATACAAACATTTTTATAATTCATAAGTATTATTTTAGAATAATACATGAACAATATTTGAAAGTTATCTTATCATTGGCATTATAATTTACATACTGTCTACAAATTTTTGAAAAAATAAACAAGTGCAAAATAGGTCGCGTGGACCGCAGACCATTTCTGCTCCATGAGCGCTTCCGTTTTTGTACATTAAATGTAGTTATCCATAATGGTTCTGTACATACATGTGGTGCAGTGGTTGGGACGTGTATTGTTCTAGCATTAGGTCGAGAGTTTGAGACCTGGTCGTCATACTTTTTTTGGATAAATTATCACTCCTCCTGAGAGGTAGGTCCTGTTGGAAATATGAGTAAATTACTACGAGATTTAATCCGAATAAATGGGAAATAGATCATGACAACAATAGCAGAGATTAAATTAATCATGCGAACTAGCATAGCAGATGAACAGATCACATCTAAAGCACATACTAAAGACATGAATTCTACCACGATCTCGAACAGGAAGGATAGAATCACATACGGTGCAGCGGGAGCAGCACCGCCAGCGTTGACGTTATCGCCCATGTCGTCGAGGATGAGGTTGCCGAGGTCGGGGAAGAAGTAAATGCGTTCATGAAATAATCGTCGCTGATCAGCAGTCGCTCCCCAAAAACCTGATCGCCCCTCCCCCGTAGAGGATCACGAGAGGCGGGGTCCCGGAGGCCTGCTGTCCCTTCTCCCGGTGCACGCCGAAAAGAGGGATGGAGAAGATTTGCTTGGCGACGCAATGATCTGGAGCGCTGGTGAGAAACCATACGAAGCGGCCGCGGCTAGGGTAGACGTCTGCCTGACTATATAGTGCGGACCGGGTAGGTCGTGGGAGTAAACCCCACGTCCGAGTCGTCACGATCCAAAAGAATAGGAAACGGTTCAGTATTTAACGCATCCGTTAATTATTAGTTAATGACTCATTAATTTTTCCCGAGCAGCAAAAATATAGACAACGTGCATAGCTCCGTCCTCGGCTCGGCTCAATCCCGCAACCCGCGGCGCGTCGTGACGAGGCGTGCCGTGGCGAGGCGAGCGAGGAGGAGGAGCGCGCGTGTAGGTCTCCTCTTCTCATGCTCATACAAGTGGTAGAAGAAGTCACCTTATAAAGAGGTGCAACTCTCTCTCAACTTATGAGGTGGGACTAAACTTTAGCCTCACTCACTCCACTCACATGTGTGCATGAATGGGCCAAGAGAATTTCAGAATTTTAGTTGGGCTTTGGGCCAAAAGCCCACTAGCAAATTCCAACAATCCCCCACAAAGTCTCATTGGCACATTTCACCATTTATTTCCAAAACATTGTTTATATACCGGTGCTTAGTGGAGACTGTGAAGTTGAACTTTCATTTAGAGATTTATGCTACACTAGATCACAACTTGAATAGTGGACTATGCCTTGAACTACAAGTTTTCTGCGAGACTAGTTTCACACAAACTCTTGACCGATACTGGGCTGCCGCAAGGCTTCCCATGGTGGAGCGTATACGTCATACTCCAGGGCCTTTCATGAATTTATTAGAGAACACTCAATTTTCACAGACTGCGACGTTAACAGTCAAATTCATATAGGTGTGTTCCTCAGAAGATGTTCTGCAGGACAACATCTCTGCTTACCCGAATAAGCCACTTGGAACACGATAAGTATCAACCTGCCAAGCAGATCAGGAGAGTATTGCATCTTCACGGAGTGGGATAGTTAATATAGGGATACTCTCCTCCCAGCTGACCAACAACTTGTCTCCCACTTCTACTTCACGGGATCTCCGATCACATAGAGTGGGTTACCACTATGGACAACTCATGCGGTGGGTCTCAGACCCATCTCCATCGATGCATTATCTATCACATTACGTGATAGACCTTTTGTGAAAGGATCTGCCAAGTTTTTCGACGTTTGGATATAATCCAATGTAATAACTCCGGAGTTCATCAGTTTCCTGACAGATTTTAATCTCCTCTTCACATGCCTTGAGGACTTCATATTGTCCTTAGAACTGTTTATCTTGACGATCACGGTTTGATTATCACAGTTCATCGTGATAGGGGTATTTGTTTTTCAACCATAGGTAAGTCCATCAATAGCTCACGAAGCCACTCTGCTTCAACAAGGGCGGTGTCTAATCTTGTGAGTTACGCTTCCATAGTTGACCTCGTTAAGATGGTCTCGCTTGCAAGACTTCCAGAAACAACGCCACCACCAAGTGTAAAAACATAACCACTTGTGGCCTTAATCTCATCGACATCGGATATCGATTCGAGTCACTATAACCCTCCGGTACCCTTGGATACCCGGTGTAGTGAATCCCATAGCTCATGATGCCCTTCAAGTAGCGCATAACTCTCTCAAGCGCACGCCAATGATCATCTCCGGTTTGACACAAACCGACTCAGCTTGCTCACAGCAAAGGAGATGTCAGGCCTCGTGGCACTCGCAAAATACATAAGCGAGCAAATAATCTGATAATACCTCTGTTGATCTCTAGCAATCCGTCGATTCTTTCTAAGCAACACACTAGCATCATATGGTGTTGGAGATGGCGTGCAGTCGCTATACCCAAAACGACTCGAGACCTTTTCCACATAGTGAGACTGAAGCAGTGTGATCCCACCGTTCTCATCTCTCAACAGCTTGATGTTCAAGATAACATCAGCTACTCCTAGATCCTTCATCTCAAAACAGCGAGATAAGAAATCCTTAACCTCCTTGATTAAATCAAGTTTGGTTCCAAAGATCAATATGTCGTCGACATACAGACAAAGAATAACTCCTTCGCCCCCACCATAGCGATAGTACACGCACTTGTCACCATCGTTAATGTTCTTTCAAACTTCTCATGCCACTCCTTAGGAGCTTGCTTAAGGCCATATAAAGACTTTAACAACTTGCACACCTTTCCTTCCTGACCAGGTACTACAAAACCATCTGGCTGATCCATGTAAATTTCCTCCTTCAACTCTCCATTGAGGAAAGCCGTCTTAACGTCCATTTGATGAGCGAGAAGACCATGTGAGGCAGCCAGCGATAGTAGCACCAATTGTGGTCGATCTAGCCACGGGTGAGTAAGTATCAAAGAAGTCTTCACCTTCTTTCCGGTATAACCCTTAGCCACAAGCCGTGCCTTGTACTTTTCAATCGTACCATCAGGTCTAAGCTTCTTCTTGAACACCCACTTACATCCTACAGGTTTGCACCCATAAGGACGGTCAATGATCTCCCAGGTTTCGTTAGCTAAGATGGAATCCATCTCGCCATTCTGAACAGCTTCCTTCCGATGGTCGCATCAGAGATGCATAGGCTTCAAATAGTCCTGGGTGTGTCATCCACAAGGTACACAATGAAATCATCACCAAAGGACTTTGCAGTCCTCATCTCTTACTCCTTATAGGAGTTTCATTGTCGACCTCAACTGGATTCTCAACGTGTTCCATCGCAATGGTGGGTTCAGGAATTACAGTGAGTTCCTCACTAGATGGAATAGGTATCTCCTGATTTGATGAACTTGACATATCCTTCATAGGAAATATGTCCTCAAAGAAAGTTGCATCATTAGACTCCATGATCGTACCAACATGCATGTCGGATACCTCAGATTTTATTATCAAAAATCTATAGCCAATGCTATGAAAAGCATAGCCGGAAGAACACAATCCACGGTTTTTGGTCCAAGCTTGCGCTTCTTGGGAATTGGTATATTGACTTTCGCCAAACAACCCCAAGAACGTAGGTAAGAGAGTTTCAACCCTTTTCCTTTCCCATTCCTCAAATGGAGTCATGGTCTTATGCTTTGTGGGAACTCAGTTTAGGACATGACACGCGGTCATTAGCGCCTCCCCCCACCATTCCTTGGAAAGACCCAATGTGTCTAACATGGCGTTAACCAAATCGATTAGAGTTCGGTTCTTTCTTTCGCCACCCCATTAGGCGAGGTAAGTAGGGAGGCGTCCTCTCATGGATTATACCATGTTCCGCACAAAACAGATCAAATTCATTGGAAAAATACTCTCCACCACGATCGGACCTAAGCCGTTTAATTTTTCGATCAAGTTGGTTCTCTGCCTCAGCTTTATAGTTTTTGAAGAAAGTTAAAGCCTCATCTTTTGATTTCGTAAGATACACATAACAATATCTAGTGGAGTCATCAATCAATGTCATGAAATATCTCTTTCCACCTTTTGTCAACACGCCATTCATCTCACAAAGATCAGAATGTATAAGCTCTAGTGGTGCCAAGTATCTTGCCTCTTCAGTCTTATGGGACTTGCGAGGTTGCTTAGCTTGCACACATACTTGGCACTTAGAGCCTTTGACAGCAGAGATTTTCGGAATTAAATTTAGATTGGCTAGCCGCATCATGCAACCATAGTTAATGTGACAAAGTCGTGAATGCAAAATATCAGACTCATTGTTGTGGCAAACATTATTAATAACTTTAGTGCAAATATCTGACAAAGATAGGCGGAACAAGCCTCCGCACTCATAGCCTTTTCCAACAAATTGTCCACACTTGGAAATTACAACTTTATTGGGCTCAAAAACCAACTTAAAACCATCTCGACATAAACGGGAACCGCTAACGAGATTTTTATTGATGGACGGCACATGATGAACGTTCTTGAACGCGCACGGTCTTCCCGAAGTAAACTTCAGATCGACCGTACCAACACCTCGAACGATGGCATGTGACCCGTTCCCCATCGGCACGGAGAAGTCCACTGTGGCACAGTAAGAAGAAAACATGGAGGCGTCGGTACAAACATGTACATTGGCACCGGTGTCAATTAACCAATCGAAGGATTGAAATCTTTGAAAGGATGGTAGGAAAAATACCGTACCACTGATTCCTTCATATCGGTATCACCGATGACAACATTAGCGGACTTGCCGCTCTTCTCATGTTCGCGCTCCTCAAAGCGGTTAGGACACTTCGAGCCCGATGATTAGGATCACCGCAGACATGGCAAAGTCCCTTCCCTTCTTATGAGAATTCTTCTTGAAGTTGGTAGAATGTGACGGCTTGTTCTTTGTATCAAACTTGCCTTTGCCCTGAGTTTTGTTCTTGTTGTTTTTGAACTTGTTGGGCTGGAAGTTCTTCTTCTATACCATGTGGGCACTAGAAGCTCCCTCAGCAACTCGAGCACGTGTGTCTTTTGCTCTCGCCTTCTCTTCAACATCAAGAGTACCAATGAGATCCGTAACGGAAAACTCCTATCTCTTGTGTTTCGTGGAAGTAGCAAAATTGTTCCACGAAGGTGGAAGCTTGGCAATAATGCCTCCGGCTACAAATTTGTCCGCAACACACACTTGAAGTGCTCAAGTTCTTTTATGAAGCGATCATATCTCATGAGCCTGCTGTACAACAGGCGCTCATCAATCATCTTGTAGTCATAGAATTGCTCCATGACGTACAACTTCGCTACCGGCGTCCGAGGCACCAAACTTGGCCTCGGCGCAGCCCACATGTCCTTGCCGTTGTCAAGCGACATACACGAATCCACAATGGAATCATCAAGAACACCAAGAGCGCCTTTAAAGAGAGTATCGATCTTCTCAAAAGCTTCCAGTGTCTTTGGATTAGATCGCCCTTAGGCTTGCCCTTAATGGCGTCATAGCAGCCCATGGTGCGAAACTAGTAGACTGCTCTCGTGCGCCACCTCTTATATTGCGCCCCTTAAAGGCAAATCGACTTCAGATCAAGCAAAACCACTCGGAGTAAATTGCCTATAATCAGGTTTTTGGATTGTTGGAAATATGAGCAAATTACTACGAGATTTAATCCAAATAAATAGGAAATAGATCATGACAGCAATAGCAGAGATTAAACTAATCATGCGGACTAGCATAGCAGATGAACAGATCACATCTAGGGCATATACTAGAAACATGAATTCTACCACGATCTCGAGCAGGAAGGATAGAATCACATACGGTGCAGCGGGAGCAGCACCGCCGGTATTGACGTTGTCGCCCATGTCGTCGAGGATGAGGTTGCCGAGGTCGGGAAGAAGTCGCTGTCATGCGAAGTCGTCGCTGCCAGCCGATCGCGAAAAGCTCCCCAAAAACCTGATCACCCCTCTCCCGTACAGGATCACGAGAGGCGGGGCTCCGAAGGCCTGCTGTCCCTTCTCTCGGTGCAACCCGAAAGGAGGGATGGAGAAGATTTGCTTGGCGGCGCAATGATCTGGGGCGCTGGTGAGAAACCATACGAAGCGGCCGCGACTAGGGTAGACGTCTGCCTGACTATAGAGTGCGGGCCGGGTAGGTCATGGGAGTAAACCCCACGTCCGAGTCATCACGATCCAAAAGAATCGGAAACAGTTCAGTAATTAACGCGTCCGTTAATTATTAATTAATGACTCATTAATTTTTCCCGAGCAGCAAAAATATAGACAACGTGCATAGCTCCGTCCTCGGCTCGGCTCAATCCCGCAACCCGCGGCGCGTCGTGATGAGGCGTGCCGTGGCGAGGCGAGCGAGGAGGAGGAGCGCGCGTGTAGGTCTCCTCTTCTCATGCTCATACAAGTGGTAGAAGAGCTCACCTTATAAAGAGGTGCAACTCTCTCTCAACTTATGAGGTGGGACTAAACTTTAGCCTCACTCACTCCACTCACATGTGTGCATGAATGGGCCAAGAGAATTTCAGAATTTTAGTTGGGCTTTGGGCCAAAAGCCCACTAGCAAATTCCAACAATCCCCCACAAAGTCTCATTGGCACATTTCACCATTTATTTCCAAAACATTGTTTATATACCGGTGCTTAGTGGAGACTGTGAAGTTGAACTTCCACTTAGAGATTTATGCTACACTAGATCATAACTTGAATAGTGGACTATGCCTTGAACTACAAGTTTTCTGCGAGACTAGTTTCACACAGATTCTTGACCGATACTGGGCTGCAGCAAGGCTTCCCCGCGGGTGGAGCGTATACGTCGTACTCCAGGGCCTTTCATGAATTTATTAGAGAACACCCAATTCTCACAGATCGCGGCGTTAACAGTCAAATTCATATAGGTGTGTTCCTCGTAAGATGTTCTGCAGGACAACATCTCTGCTTACCGAATAAGCCACTTGGAACACATTATGATAAGTATCAACCTGCCATGCAGATCAGAGAGTATTGCATCTTCACGGAGTGGGATAGTTAATATAGGGATACTCTCCTCCCGGTGACCAACAGCTTGTCTCCCACTTCTACTTCACGGGATCTCCGATCACATAGAGTGGGTTACCACTATGGACAACTCATGCGGTGGGTCTCAGACCCATCTCCATCGACGCATTATCTATCACATTACGTGATAGACCCTTTGTGAAGGGATCTGCCAAATTTTCGACGTTTGGATATAATCCAATGTAATAACTCCGGAGTTCCTCAGTTTCCTGACAGATTTTAATCTCCTCTTCACATGCCTTGAGGACTTCATATTGCCCTTAGAACTGTTTATCTTGACGATCACGGTTTGATTATCACAGTTCATCAGGATATGGGGTATTGGTTTTTCAACCATAGGTAAGTCCATCAATAGCTCACGAAGCCACTCTGCTTCAACAGTGGCAATGTCTAATGCTGTGAGTTCTGCCTCCATAGTTTACCTTGTTAAGATGGTCTGCTTGCAAGACTTCCAGGAAACAGCGCCACCACCAAGTGTAAAAACATAACCACTTGTGGCCTTAATCTCATCAAGATCGGATATCCGATTCGAGTCACTATAACCCTCCGGTACCCTTGGATACCCGGTGTAGTGAATCCCATAGCTCATGATGCCCTTCAAGTAGCGCATAACTCTCTCAAGTGCACGCCAATGATCATCTCCAGGTTTTGACACAAACCGACTCAGCTTGCTCACAGCAAAGGAGATGTCAGGCCTCGTGGCACTCGCCAAATACATAAGCGAGCCAATAATCTGAGAATACCTCAGTTGATCTCTAGCAATCCGCCGATTCTTTCGAAGCAACGCACTAGCATCATATGGAGTTGGAGAAGGCGTGCAGGTGCTATACCCAAAACGACTCAAGACCTTTTCCACATAGTGAGACTGAAGCAGTGTGATCCCACTATTCTCATCTCTCAACAGCTTGATGTTAAAGATAACATCAACTACTCTTAGATCCTTCATCTCAAAACAGCGAGATAAGAAATCCTTAACCTCCTTGATTAAATCAAGTTTGGTTCCAAAGATCAATATGTCGTCGACATACAGACAAAGAATAACTCCTTCGCCCCCACCATAGCGATAGTACGCACTTGTCACCATCGTTTACTACAAAGCCGGCTGCGATTAATGTTCTTTCAAACTTCTCATGCCACTCCTTAGGAGCTTGCTTAAGGCCATATAAAGACTTTAACAACTTGCACACCTTTCCTTCTGACCGGTACTACAAAACCATCTGGCTGATCCATGTAAATTTCCTCCTTCAACTCTCCATTGAGGAAAGCCGTCTTAACGTCCATTTAATGAACGAGAAGATCACGTGAGGCATCCAACGATAGTAGCACCCGAATTGTGGTCAGACTAGCCACGGGTGAGTAAGTATCAAAGAAGTCTTCACCTTCTTTCTGGGTATAACCCTTAGCCACAAACCGTGCCTTGTACTTTTCAATTGTACCATCAGGTCTAAGCTTCTTCTTGAACACCCACTTACATCCTACAGGTTTGCACCCATAAGGACGGTCAGTGATCTTCCAGGTTCCGTTAGCTAAGATGGAATCCATCTCGCTACGAAGAGCTTCCTTCGATGAGTCGACATCGGAGATGCATAGGCTTCAAATGGTCCCGGTGTGTCATCCACAAGTTACACAATGAAATCATCACCATAGGACTTTGCAGTCCTCATCTCTTACTCCTTATAGGAGTTTCATTGTCACCCTCAAATGGATTCTCAACGTGTTCCATCGCAATGGTGGGTTCAGGAATTACGTGAGTTCCTCACTAGATGGAATAGGCATCTCTGATTTGATGAACTTGACACATCCTTCATAGGAAATATGTCCTCAAAGAAAGTTGCATCATTAGACTCCATGATCGTACCAACATGCATGTCGGATACCTCAGATTTTATTATCAAAAATCTATAGCCAATGCTTTGAAAAGCATAGCCCAGAAGAACACAATCCACGGTTTTTGGTCCAAGCTTGCGCTTCTTGGGAATTGGTATATTGACTTTCGCCAAACAACCCCAAGAACGTAGGTAAAAGAGTTTCAACCTTTTCCTTTCCCATTCCTCAAATGGAGTCATGTTCTTATGCTTTGTGGGAACTCGGTTTAGGACATGACACGCGGTCATTAGCGCCTCCCCCCACCATTCCTTGGAAAGACCCGATGTGTCTAACATGGCGTTAACCAAATCGATTAGAGTTCGGTTCTTTCTTTCGCCACCCCATTAGACCGAGGTGAGTAGGGAGGCGTCCTCTCTGGATTATACCATGTTCCGCACTTTAAAACAGATCAAATTCATTGGAAAAATACTCTCCACCACGATCGGACCTAAGCCGTTTAATTTTTCGATCAAGTTGGTTCTCTGCCTCAGCTTTATAGTTTTTGAAGAAAGTTAAAGCCTCATCTTTTGATTTCAGAAGATACACATAACAATATCTAGTGGAGTCATCAATCAACACAATGAAATATCTCTTTCCACCTTTTGTCAACACGCCATTCATCTCACAAAGATCAGAATGTATAAGCTCTAGTGGTGCCAAGTCTCTTGCCTTTGCAGTCTTATGGGACTTGCGAGTTTGCTTAGCTTGCACACATACTTGGCACTTAGAGCCTTTGATAGCAGAGATTTTCGGAATTAAATTCAGATTGGCTAGCCGCATCATGCAACCAAAGTTAATGTGACAAAGTCGTGCACTAGTAGAAAAAGGGGCTATCGTTGAGGCCTGTTTTGCCCATTAGTCCCGGTTCAATCCAGAACCGGGACTAATGCGAGCATTTATCCCGGTTCGTGAGCCCAGGGGGCCGGCCGGGCCACGTGGGCCATTGGTCCAGGTTCGTCCGGACCTTTTGGTCCCGGTTGGTGGGACGAACCGGGACCAATGGTCCTGGCTCCTGGCCCACCACTATTGGTCGGTTGGTGGCATGAACCGGGACCAAAGGCTTCCCTTTAGTCCCGGCTCATGCCACCAACCGGGCTAATGGTGCTGCCTATATATAGCCCCTCACAAGAGCAGAGCACACCTGCTCTGTTTTTTTCCGCCGAGGGGAGGGGCTTGGTGGTGCTCTAGCTCACCTCCTATGCACACAAGGTGTTCGATGGAATGCCCGAGCCACACTACTTAAGCTTTCTCCTCTCCAAGCTCGACCTCTAACCTCCATTTTCCTCAATATTTGTCTAGGTTTAGCGGTCCGTCACGCCCGTCCCGTCTTCACCGCCGTCGATCACCAGCGGCGATCTCATCGCCAAGACCATCGTGGTGAGCCTCTTGTTCGATCTTCTTTACGAAAGGAAAAATATTCTTACTTGTATTATTTTCTTACTTTTATTATTGCATCTTATATAGTGCGATGGTTTTGGTATCCGCCCCCGTCGGCCCTCGTCCTGTCTATGATTCGGATGTGGTATATATTATCTTTTCATAACGATTGGTTCATTTATTGTTTATGAAAATTAAGCCGACCAACGTGACATAGATTTTATTTATCTAGGAGGTTGTTGAACCGGAAATTCCAACCGACCCTATTGTCGAGAGGTTAAATTTAGTTGAAGAAGAAAACAATTTCTTGAAGGAAAAAATAAAAAACTTGAGGAGGAGAAGATGATATTGGAGTTGCATGTTGCGGATGTCGCTGATCACAAGATCAAGATGGATGCAATGCGCTTGAAGATGAGAAAGATTAGAAAATATGCCATTCATACCGAGGCTTGGTATCATTATGCCGTTGGATCAGTTGTTACCTTGGTTGCGATTATGATCGTATTTGTTTTCACATTGAAATGTTTTACATAGTTTCAATGTATGGTTTAATTAATTTAGATGCTCTGCAGAGCTTTATGTTGTTAGATGAGAACTATGTATGTACTTTGGTTTTTGTGATGATGAACTTCTATTAATTTGGTCATTTAATTATCTATTCATGATGTTACAGAATGATTTTTGACACACTTAATTATATATAATGCCTTGAGATGAACCGGCAATGGATGTACGGTGATGTATACACCTCAAAGTACATTAAGGCGTGCATGCTTTTCTCGAAGTGGCTGAGGCAAACAAGCGAGAATGGTTTTATGTGTTGTCCATGCCCTATATGTGGGAATCTGAAGTCTTACTCTGACCGGAAAATCCTTCACACCCACCTGCTTTACAAGGGTTTCATGCCACACTATAATGTTTGGACGAGGCACGGAGAAATAGGGGTTATGATGGAAGACGGCGAGGAAGAAGAGTACGATGACAACTATGTGCCCCCTGAATACGGTGATGCTACTGAACATCAAGTTGCACCAGGCGATGTGCACGATGGTGCTGCAATGGGCGAAGCTGCTGAAGATCAAGATGAACCAGACGATGTGCCCCATGATGATGATCTCCGCCGGGTCATTGTCGATGCAAGGACACAATGCGAAAGTCAAAAGGAGAAGCTGAAGTTCGATCGCATGTTAGAGGATCACAAAAAGGGTTGTACCCCAATTGCGAAGATGGCAACACAAAGCTCGGTGCAGTACTCGAATTGCTGCAGTGGAAGGCGAGAATGTCATGCTGATAAAGGATTTGAGAAGCTACTGAAAATAATGAAGAAGAAGCTTCCAAAGGATAACGACCGCCCGACAAGTACATACGCAGCAAAGAAGGTGGTATGCCCTCTAGGATTGGAGGTGGAGAAGATACATGCATGCCCTAATGATCGCATCCTCTACCGTGTTGCCTACAAGGATCTGAACGCATGCGGTGTCATGCGGTGCATTGCGATATAAGATCGCACGAGATGACACCGGTGATGTTGACGGCGAGCCTCCCGGGAAGAGGGTTCCTGCGAAGGTGATGTGGTATGCTCCCATAATACCACGGTTGAAAGCGTCTGCTCGTAAGCGGAGAGCATGCCAAGTTGATGCGATGGCACAGTGAGGACCGTAAGAAAGGCGGGAAGTTGAGAGCACCCCACGACGGGTCGCATGGAGAAAAATCGAGAGAAAGTCTTTGGGATGAGTTTGCAAAGGACCCAAGGAACGTATGGTTTGCTTTAAGCGCGGATGGCATTAATCCTTTCGGGAGCAGAGCAGCAATCACAGCACCTGGCCCGTGACTCTATGTATGTATAACCTTCCTCCTTGGATGTGCATGAAGCGGAAGTTCATTATGATGCCAGTTCTCATCCAAGGCCCTAAGCAACCCAAAGAACGACATTGATGTGTACCTAAGGCATTTAGTTGAGGAACTTTTACAGCTGTGGAATGGAAACGGTGTACGTTCGTTGGATGAGCACAAAAAGGAGGAATTTGACCTGAAGGCATTGCTGTTCGTGACAATCAACGATTGGCCCGCTCTCGATAACCTTCGGAGACGGACAAACAAGGGATACCACGCATGCACGCACTGTTTACTTGACATCGATAGTATATACCGGGAAGCTGCGGGAAGAATGTGTACAGGCCATCGTCGATTTCTTCCGACCAACCATCAATGTCGAAAGAAAGGCAAGCATTTCAAAGGCGAGGCAGATCACGGAAGAAGCCCGCCATGCGTGCGGTGATCACGTACTTGCTATGGTCAATGATTTACACGTAATCTTTGGAAAGGGTCCCGGCGGACTAGCTGTTCGAATGACGCCGAGAATCACGCACCCATGTGGAAGAAGAAATCTATATTTTGGGACCTATCCTCTTGGAAAGACCTAGAGGTCCGCTCTTCGATCGACGTGATGCACGTGACGAAGAACCTTTGCGTGAACCTGCTAGGCTTCTTGGGCGTGTATGGGAAGACAAAAGATACACACGAGGCACGAGAGGACCTGCAACGCTTACCCGCGAAAAAGAGGGCATGCCTCCGAGCAAAGATGAAGGTCCCGCCGACTACGCTCTTCTGAAAGAAGAGAAAGAAATATTCTTTCAATGCCTGCTCGATATGAAGGTCCCGACCGCTTCTAAATCGAATATAAAGGGAATAATAAATATGTCGAGAGAAAAGTTCCGAACCTAAAGTCTCATGACTGCCTCGTGATTATGACGCAATCGCTTCCGGTTGCATTGAGAGGGCTTCTGGGAAAACGTCCGATTAGCCATTGTGAAGCTATGTGCATTCCTCAATGCAATATCTCAGAAGGTGATCGATCCAGAAATCGTAGCAACGCTAAGGAGTGATGTGGCGCAATGTCTTGTCAGTTCCGAGCTGGTGTTCCCACCATCCTTCTTCAATATCATGACGCACGTCCTAGTTCATCTAGTCGACGAGATTGTCATTCTGGGGCCCGTATTTCTACACAATATGTACCCCTTTGAGAGGTTCATGGGAGTCCTAAAGAAATATGTTCGTAACCGTGCTAGGCTAGAAGGAAGCATCTCCATGGGCCATCAAAGCGGAGGATGTCATCGGGTTTTGTGTTGACTTCATTCCTGGCCTTAATAAGATAGGTCTCCCTAAATCAGCGGTATGAGGGGAGACCCATCGGAAAAACACACTTGGAAGAGACTCAATAATATGCAGGGACGGATATTCTTGGTCTCAAGCACACTACAGTTCTCTGAACTCTACCTTGGTGACCCGTATGTCGATGAACACAAGAACGATCTGCGCTCCAAACACCGGAGCGGTCTGACGATCGGATTACATGTGAACACATCAGGACTTTCAGCAGTTGGTTGGAAACACGTCTCAGAGGTGACAACACTGTTTGTGATGAGTTGTACTTGTTGTCCAGGGGACCATCTTCGTCTGTAATGATTTGGAAAGGATACGAGATAAATGGGAATACATTTTACACGATTGACCAAGATGAAAAGAGCACCAACCAAAACAGCGGTGTCCGCTTTGATGCAAGAACCGACAAGGGAAATGACACATATTATGGTTACATAGTAGACATATGGGAACTTGACTACGGAGTAGATTTTAAGGTCCCTTTGTTTAAGTGCAAGTGGGTCAATCTGTCGAGGAGGCGAGTGCAGGTAGACCCACAAGACGGAATGACAACAAAGGATCTGAAAAATCTTGGGTACACCGACGAACCGTTCGTCCTAGCCAATGATGTGGCACAGGTTATCTATGTGAAGGACATGTCTACCAGATCGAGGAAAAGAAAAGATAAGGAAGGCGAATACATCATACAATGAGCCAAAGCGCCACATAGTTCTTTCGGGAAAAGGGACATCCACAGGAGTGGAGGGCAAGATGTACATGTCTCAAGAGTATGAAAAGTTTCATGAAATTCCCCCTTCAAAGTCAAGGCTGACCCAAGCATCCTGATAAATGATGAAGATTATCCATGGTTACGGTAGCAATAAGCAAAGCGACACAAGCGAAGAAAAAGTGAAGACTTTCTCCGCAACTATTATGATGATA